>NC_069401.1:97471959-97486959 GCF_026875155.1 Cherax quadricarinatus | reverse complement strand
ATTAGCCCAATGACTCAACAAGACTGGTCACTTCCACTTAAGGAAAGAGCATGGCATCAGTCCTAGTAGCGCAAGCTAGTCAGGTTCAACTCACACCCACCCATACCCACTCATCTATTTATCTAACCTATTTTTAAAACTACACAATTTTTTAGCTTCTATAACTGTAGTCGGGAGTTTGTTCCACTCATCCAAAACTCTATTACCAAACCAGTGCTTTCCTATATCCTTCCTGAATCTGAATTTTTCCAACTTGAAACCATTGCTGCGAGTCCTGTCTTGGCTGGAAATTTTCATCACGCTACTTACATCTCCTTTATTTATTCCTGTTTTGCATTTATACACCTCGATCATATCATCCCTAATTCTATGCCTTTCAAGAGAGAACAGATTCAGGGCCTTCAGTCTATTCTCATAGGGAAGATTTTTTATATATGGGATCAACTTTGTTATCCTCCTCTGTACGTTTTCCAGAGCATTTATATCCATTCTGTAATACGGTGACCAGAACTGAGCAGCATAGTCTAAATGAGGCCTAACCAAGGATATATAGAGTTGAAGAACAACCTGATGACTTCTATTATTTATAATTCTAGATATGAAGCCAATAATTCTGTTAACTTTATTGTGAACACTAATGCACTGTTGTCTTGGTTTTAGATTACCGCTAACCAGAACTCCTAAATCCTTTTCGCAATCATTAGTATTAAGATCTACATTATTTAGTTTATATGTGGCATGGTTATTTTCCTGTCCAACATTTAGAACTTTGCATTTATTAATATTAAACTGCATCTGCCACTTCTCCAATCATTGCATCAGTCTATTCAAATCATCCTGGAGTGCTCTAGTGTCCTCATTAGAATGAATTGGACGGCCTATTTTGGTGCCATCAGCAAATTTGCTATGTCGCTATTTACTCCCTCATCTATATCGTTTACGTAAATTGTGAACAACAACGGGCCCAACACTGACCCCTGTGGAACACCACTTGTGACTTGTCCCCATTCTGATTTCTCCCCATTTATGCAAACTCTCTGCTGCCTATTTGTCAACCATGCCTCTACCCAAGAAAAAAATTCTCCTTTTATTCTGTGTGCCTTAAGTTGCCTCAATAGCCTTTGGTGTGGAACTCTATCGAAAGGCTTACTGAAGTCCATATACACAATATCATATTCATTACCATGATCTACCGCCTGAAACACCTTAGTAAAGAAAGTTAGTAAATTCGTAAGGCAGGAACGCCCTTTGTAAAACCGTGTTGAGATTCATTAATCAATCTGTGCCTGTCAAGATGGCTACGAATTGCTTCGGCAGTTATCGATTCCATAAACTTTCCCATAATTGAGGTAAGGCTTATTGGTCTAGAGTTCGACGGTAAGGACCTGTCACCTGCTTTGTAAATAGGTATTACATTTATCATTTTCCACTTATCAGGCACTATACCAGTTTGAAGTGATATGTTAAAAAGATTAGCCAAAGGTAATGCTAAGTTCTTCTTTACATTCCGTTAACACCCTTGCAAACAGTTCATCAGGACCTGGGGATTTGTTAGGTTTCAGTTTTTCTATTTGTCTGAGGACCATGTCACTAGTTACCGCAATCGTACATAGTTTATTATCGTCCTCTTCTACATAATCTGTTATTTCAGGAATTTCCCTAATATTTTCCTGGGTAAAAACTGAGAGGAAGTAGGTATTGAAAATTTCACAGGTATCCTTATCATTGTTAGTGATCTGACCAGAGTTAGTCTTAAGTGGGCCTATCTTATCGTAAATCTTACTTCTGAATACCTGAAAGAGCCCTTTCGGATTAGTCTTCGAATCCTTTGCTACCTTAGCCTCATAATCCATTTTTGCTTTTCTTATTCCTTTCTTTATTTTGTCTCTTTAATTGAATATATTGATTTCTTAACTGCCCCATCCCATCTTTTGATACGCCTATATATGCCTCTCTTTTGAGCAATGAGAAATTTTCATCTATTGTTCATCCATTTGGGATCATTTTTGTTAGATCTAATTTCCCTTCTCAGAACAAAAGTTGCCTGGGCAGCTAGAACTATGCTCTGAAAAACGTCATATTGGCAACCAAGATCACCTACCTGACCCATAGTCAGGACATCCCAATTTAGCCCAACCATGTAATTTTTCACTCCCATGAAATCAGCCAACGAAAATCTGGGACAGAGATTTGATTGCAGTTATCTGGGTAATTCCATGATATACTGAAACTAAGTGATTTGTGATCACTTTCCCCAAGCTCATCATTAACCTCAAGATAATTAATTAGTGGCTCTTTGTTGGCAAGAACCAAGTCAAGCAGATTGTTTCCTCTAGTTGGTTCTTTCACAACCTGTTCTAAAAAGCAATCCTGAACCGTATCAAGAGAGTCACTAGACTCAAGATTTTCTGTCATATTGCTCCAATCAATTTGTATAAAGTTAAAATCTCCCATTAGCACAACATTTTCATATCGAGATGCCTTATGAATTTCGTACCATAACAGCTTACTGTGCTCCCTATCAAGGTTTGGGGGCCTATAAATTACACCCAAAATTAATTAGTCACAACCCTTGAGAAACTGTAGCCAAACAGATTCTGTGTTCGATGTTTCTAATCTTGTATCATGACAACAATTTAAATTTTCTCTGACTTACATCGCCACGCCATCACCCTTCCTGTTGACCCTATCAGTGTGGAATAATTTATAACCCTGTATGTTGCATTCAGAAGGCATTTCTCTATCTTTCAGGTTGAACCAGGTCTCTGTTATACCAATAATATCTATATTACCTACACTTGCAAGTAATCTTAACTCATCTATTTTATTTCTTAGACTCCTACTATTTGTATAGTAAACCTTAAGAGAGCGAGTCACTCGTTGCCCTCTACTATCTCTCTTTGTTGATCAATTGATTTGCCATTACTAGCAACTTTATTTTGAATATTGTCTTTTAAACATATCCCTGAGGTATCCTCGTAATGACTGTTGTTTTTAACCCTAATACTGCAGCCTGATTGTTTCCTGCAAACACCCATACCTCTATAATCTATCAGTTTAAATTCCTTAACAAGTCATCAATTACCCACTCAATCGAATTGGCTAATGCAACCACTCCATCCCCAGAGAGATGAACCCCATCCCTTGTATACATATCACGTTTGCTATAGAATAGGTCCCAGTTATCAATGACTGGGATTGCAAGTTCCTTACAGTTCCTATCTAGCCAGCAGTTTATACCAATTGCCCTGGACATCCATTCATTGCCCACTCTGCTTCTAGGCAAGATGCTACATATGACTGGGATTCCTCCCTTATAGCTGACTACTTCCATGGCTGACCTGTACTTATCCAGCAGCTCCTGTCTCCTGCCCTTCCCAATGTCATAACCCCCAGCACTAAGACAGATAATGGGCTTGTTCCCATTACCTGACATAGTATTATTATTATGGGATGACCTTACTATGGGTCAGGTAGGAAGGGTTGGTTGCCAATATGACGTATTTCAGCGCATAGTGCTAGCTGCCCAGACGACTATTGTCCCGAGCAGGGAAATTAGATCTAACAAAAATGATCCCAAATGGATAAAAAGTAGATTAAAACATCTCATTGGTCAAAAGAGAGGCATATATAGGCGTATCAAAAGAGGGGATGGGCAGTTAAGAAATCAATATATTCAATTAAAGAGAGAAATAAAAAAAAGGAATAAGAAAAGCAAAAAAGGGATAATGAGGCTAAAGTCGCAAGAGATTCGAAAATAACCCAAAACGTTTCTTTCATGTATATAGAAGTAAGATTAGGGACAAATTAGGCCCACTTAAGAGTAACTCAGGTCAGATCACTGACAGTGATAAGGAAATGTGTGAACTTTACAATACCTGCTGACTCTCAGTTTTTACTCAGGAAGATACTATCGAAATTACAGAAGTAATAAATTATGTAGACCAGGATGATAATAAACTATGCACGATTGAGTAACTAGTGACATGGTTCTCTGACAAATAGAGAAATTAAAACCTAACAAATCTCCAGGCCATAATGAACTGTTTGCAACAGTTTTAAAGGAATGTAACGAGGCACTTAGCATATCTCTGGCTAATCTTTTCAATATATCACTACAAACTGGCATAGTGCCAGACAAGTTGAAAATGACAATTGTAATACCTATTTGCAAGGCAGGTGACAGGTCCTTAGCTTCGAACTATAGACCAATAAGCCTTACCTCCATAGTTGGTAAATTTATGGAATCAATAATTGCCGAAGCAATTCGTAGCCATCTTAAAAGGCATAAATTGATTAATGAATCTCAGCACGGTTTTACAAAGGGGCGTTCCTGTCTTACGAATTTACTAACTTTCTTCACAAAGGTATTTGAGGAGGTAGATCATGGTACTGAATATGATATTATGTATATGGACTTCAGTAAGGCTTTCGATAGAGTTCCACATCAGAGGCTGTTGAGGAAAGTTAAGGCACACGGAATAGGAGGAGAATTTTTTTTCCTAGGTAGAGGTTGACAAATAGACAGCAGAGAGTTTGCATAAATGGGGAGAAATCAAAATGGAGGCAAGGCATAAGCGGTGTTCCACAGGGGTAAGTGTTGGGTCCCTTGCTATTCACAGGTTACATAAACGACATAGATGAGGGAATAAATAGCGACATAATCAAATTTGCTAATGACACCAAAATAGGCCGTCCATTTCATTCTAATGAGGACATTAGAGCACTCCAGGATGATTTTAACAGAGTGATGCAGTGTTCGGAGAAGTGGCAGATGAAATTTAATATAGACAAATGCAAAGTTCTAAATGTTGAACAGGAAAATAACCATGCCTCACATAAACTAAATAATGTAGATCTTAATATAACAGATTACAAAATGAATTCAGGAGTTCTGGTTAGCAGTAATCTGAAACCAAGACAGTGCATAAGTGTTCGCAATAAAGCGAACAGAATCCTTGGCTTCATAGCAAGAATTATAAATAATACAAGTCCTCAGGTTGTTCTTCAACTCTATATATCCTTGGTTAGGCCTCATTTGGATTATGCTGCACAGTTTTGGTCACCATATTACAGAATGGATATAAATGCACTGAAAAATGTACAAAGGAGGATGGCAAAGTGATCCCATGTATCAGAAATCTTCCCTATGAGGATAGACTGAGGGTCCTGAATCTGCACTCTCTAGAAGGGCGTAGAATTATGGAGGATATGATTGAGGTGTATAAATGGAAAACTCGCAGCAATGGTTTTAAATTAGAAAAATTCAGACTCAGAAAGGATATAGGAAAGCACTGGTTTGGTAATAGAGTTGTGAAAGAGTGGAACAAACTCTCGTGTGCTGTCATTGAAGCTAAGATGTTGTGTAGTTTTAAAAATAGGTTGGATAAATACATGAGTGGGTGTGAGTTGGACCTTATTAGCTTGTGCTACTAGGTCGAATGCCTTGCTCCTCCCTTAAGTGAATGTGACTGACCTGACTAGGTCAAGGCATTGGCTTAAGCCGATGGGAAAACATGACCCGCCTCGCATGGGCCAGTAGGCCTGTTGCAGTGTTCCTTCTTTTTTATGTTCTTATGTTCTTAAGTGCACTCAGTGGCCCCAGTATTAGATACACCCTTCTAGTTTAGGGTCGGGTTTTCGTTTTGCTCCCAGAACAACCTTTTAAACCATGATGATCTGGACTCACCCAAGTGATGGAACAATTCCTTAGCGATTCCGGTACAAGTTGACATGATAGCATCACACAGTGCTGCAGATTTCTCAGCTGTTTATTCACGCTGTGAATCTCCTGTTCCTCCATATCCCAAAGTTTTACGCCAAGTTCTTAAACTACCATCTCCATGTCACAGCAAAAATCGCGATTCGTCACACTAGGTGATGTTTTTCCAAACTTCAACAGTCCAGTTTACGAGTCTCTGCCCACCGTGGCCTCAGGTTCTTGTTCTTAGCTGACGGAAGAGGACTCAGGTGTGATCTTCAGCTGCTGAATCCCATATTCTCAAAGTTCGATGTGTTGTGAGTTCAAAGATGCTTTTCTGCATACATCTATTGTATATTGTAAAAAATGATTGTTCGAGTTACTGTCTCCTCCCTGTCACGTTGAACATGTCATGTCATTCCCCACTGAACTCTTTCATTAACAAGGCGTTTTCGGCCACAGAACTATCACTCACTGGATGATTTTCTTTAATATTTGCTCTGAACACTGGAGGCTGCTCTACATGAAAATCCCAGATCAGCATTTTCTGAGATGCTTAAACCACTGCATCTCACACCATTAATCATTCCACGATCGTCACTAATATTACTTTTCTTCCCCGTTCTGATATTAGTTCTGAAAACAAGTGAACCTCTTGACCATGTGTGCAAGTTTTTAGGCACTGATGTGGTCCCATGTGATTTGCTAAGTAGCTATATATTTTCATTGAGGAACATGTTTACTATGCCTAATAAGGGGACCAATAGGGGCAAATGTGTGCATACTTTTCAAATAATACATATTTTAAGAAATAGAAGATAAATACGTATATGAAAAATTATGTAGGGAGTACTGAAAATAGTTTTGGGGACTATGAATTGGTGGATAAAACGCTGACGTGTAGACTTTTAAACGTGAAATGGTTTGTAGATCATTATTTATTTGTAGCTGAGGTAAGAGTAAGACCTAATGATGTAGGAGGAGAATAGTATACGTCAGTAAGAGAGAGGTGAAAGTTTTTAGACTAAAGGAGGAGGTAGGTAAAATTAATATATAAAAACTATTGAAAAAAAGGGGCTTGTGAGAGTATAGGTAAGGGGGAGGTTGCAGAAATCAGAGAACAGTTGGGGCTTGAACCCACGTGATGTAATTGTGTTATTACGATGTAGTGAGTTATGAGGTTGAAGAGGTATGGGATAGATTTAAGAACAGAGTGTTAGTGTGTGCAGCAGAAGTTAGTGGAGATAGGAGGGTGGATGTGAGATGAAAAAGTAGTGCATATGAAAGATCTGTACAACGCAGAAGTGATTTACAAGGGGTGATGTATGAGGAGAGTAAAGAAGAGGTTAAGTGGAAGTCATTTGTTGGAACTTTAACTGTGTTAGAGAAGCAGTTACTCTTTAGTTCTAACTGTGTTAAAGAAACAGTTACTTTCTAACTGCTTCTTTAACACAGTAAAGGTACCAACAGATGTCTTCCTCTTATACTCTCCTTTACTCTCCTTATACTCCACCCCAACAGATGTTTTCTTCTAGGGGCCAGGTTGAGGTCTGGCAGATGGTAACGCTGCACCCAGTTCCTCACTGAACGCTCATACACACCATTCTCCACTATTTCTTTCGTCTGTTGCCCAGCTTTGTGAAGCCCTATGATTTGCAATATAGACTTCCTTTTACCCTTGTCAAACATGTATAGCCCCAAAACCAAAGGGAACAACGGACAAAAGATGGGGTGGATGCAAGACAAACATGCAACACTTCCCCTCACCACGGCAGCCGCATGAGCACTGATGAGTTACTTTGCAGTGTGGCAGCAGGCCGAAATATCATGCTAATGGCTGCTACCTACCATAATGCACTAACGAAAAACGGCACCCCTGTATGGTAGGCCTTTGATTTTCGTCATGGCATTATGTGGGGGCGCTCACCTGACATAATGCTGTGATGAGCACAGTATACTGCACAAGTACATGGTAACACTACTGACAGCTCAACGACACTAACGTATAATGTCCTAACATGTAGCTAACTTATACACACTATAGACTGTAGGTATTACGGCTCTGGGTTGATTCTATACAATGTCAATGTACACAACAATTGAACATAAGAACTATACATGAGGATTATAACTGATTGTAATGCATTACAAATTATGACATATCACAAATCATTGTAAATTATAGAATCATTGGTGGTACAGAATAAATAACAAGAGAGATCAACAAAGAGAAAGAGAAGATCAATTGATTTGTATTCATGTGATCTATGGATTATGAGGAAGTATATTTGCAAAGAAGAAAGTGTTTAACAGAAAAGGTAGACTTGGTGCACACAAGTCTTTTACTGTTAAATCTCAGAATTCGGAGAGAATGTGAACACACACACACACACACACACACACACACACACACACACACACACACACACACACACACACACAAAATGAGCATCATTAAGTTGATAAATAAACATACAGGAAATACTCTATAGACTAGATTATCTATCTAAAGAGATTATTAACATTTAACCCCAACTCTGCTAGGATGAAATTTACACATGCAGAGTGGTCATTATCTCAAGGGGGATCATATTCTGTTGCAATGGCTAACACATGCAAAGGATGAGGAGGATCTAAATTAGTATTTACAACTGAAACTTGGGGATTCCTCATTACTTGTTGTGTACGTAGGGAATAACCACTATCAGGTTGTTCCTCTGTCTGGTTGCTAGAGGTAGAGGGTATAGAGTCAGGAGGATTGTCTGAGTCTGTCACATTTGTCTGGATATTAGGATACACATCATCATCTTTATACTGACCAGTATTGGTTTCTCTAACTTTATACTTATTGCCTATGACATGGTCAACTATTCGATATGGACCAACAAACTTTTGATCAAGCTTAGGCATTGCAAATGCTTTATTAAAGTTAGCCAGCATAACTCTCGAACCTTCTTTAATTTTGAGTGGCTTTGTTCAAGTATTAGTGACTTGTAAATTCTGCTGTTGATCTACGAAGTGTTTCTCCGATTCTTTTAAAATCACCTTGAGCTAAGTTGGTACGAGTTGCTATGAAATCATCAGGATTATAATTGGGCTCTAGATTAGAATATAACGATTCATATGGTAAATGCTTATCTACAACATATAATGCATAATTGGAGTGTCACCTATAGGAGCATTGTAAATAGAATTTATGGCACACTGAACATCTGGTATAACTTCATCCCAGGTTGCACTATTGGGATTAATAGTGGCTGTCAACACATCAAGTACTTTCTTACCGAAGGAACGGACAGGCTCGGTGGAGTAGATGGGATCTTCCTGGCTGAAACAGTGATAACACTGTGCTGTTCCTTGCCTCACCCATCACCCACACTCGTCCTACTGTATGCCACCACACCATACACCCCTTGCCGCTACTCACCCCCTCTGCTGTTTCTATGAACTCTCTGTGAATTCTTTGCCAGAGCTGTGTATACGAGTGCCCGAGGTCACTCAAAGCCATGTGGATCACGAAACCACGTGGATCACAAAGCCACATGGATCACAAAGCCACATGGATCTACAAGCTATGTGGGTTAAGCCAGATCCCAAGCCATGCTGTGACCTGCTGCCTGCATCACTTCATGATGTCACACATGATGCTGCCCAACTTTGCAACATCACTCAAGATGCTGCCCAATTTCACGACATCACCCACGATGCTGCCCGACTTCAAGACGTTACCCACGATGTTGTCTGATGTTACCTCGCAATGTCACCCCATAACATCTGTCACGACATCACCTTGCGACGTCTGCTGATGTCACCTCATGATGTCACCCAATGACATCACTTCACGATGTCACGCCTGACATCACCACATAATGTCACATTGACAGTGTTAGTTTCAAAGTGAGTAATACGTTTGTGTTGTCAAGAAGATATATGTCATGCATTAATTCCTCTCAGTGTTCTCACATGTTTGTATATGGATTAGTGTCGATTTTTGCACAGAAAAGCATCATTTGCTAGTAAACCATGTTGTACCATATGTGCAGTAGGTGTGTGCAGTTTTCCGTGTGTCCTGTGTGGTCTTGCCCAGACCAGTGTAGCACCTCGTGTTACTTGTCACCCGATGTGACCCTCGCATTTGACAGCTGACATTAGTCAGTTCAGGCATCAGTTACGAGCATCTGAGCCCCTTGTACAGAAAGTTCTTATTGATCGCTGCTTGTAGATGGCCTGCTGAATCATACCCGCAGCAATTCCCATCGAGACTCGTTTCCACTTCACCTCCAGACCGTCAGAGTGCAGTTATATATAGAGAACCATTCTGAGGACGCTTAGACTAACCTCTGCTGTAACTCCAAATGCCAAGAGAATGACACTCGCCAAGCCACAGTTAGCCTGTTGGCAGGCGAGACTGTCAACCTTGTGTCACAGCTTCAGTGAGCTCCTGCACAAAGATGATGTCACTTTGACTGCTAGTCTGCTCACTCCATTATAGTGTATGATGTTACAACTCTTAGATGTTTTGCTGAGTCGTCTGTGCCACAACTCACTCCACACTTGCCGGCAGTGACAGCCCCAGTGACAGTACCAGTCGCGAAAGGAAGGCAAGGATGATTCAGCAATGGTCCCAGATTTTTGTTCAGCAGATTACAATGGGCATAAAGAACGCGTTTCATCTGTGGATTGGGGTAACGAAGAGAACCATCAATACGGTTTTCTAAACACTGTACAGTGCACATACTGCCCCCCCCCCCCAAAAAAAAAAAAAATTATTCTGTATAGACAAATACGATCTATGGTAATCAAACACGTTGACCAATTAAAGCAAAATAAATCCTTAGGGCATGATGAACTATTTTCAAAGGTTGTTAAAGACTGTTAAAGACTCCGTTTGGGATCCATAACTAAACTTTTTAATACATATCGTCAAGCAGGTGTTGTGCATGAGAAGTGGAATATGGTTAATGCAATTCCTATTTTTAATGAAGGGGATAAATCAATACCTTCAAATTACCTCCCAATAAGTCTGACTTCAATTATAGGCGAATTACTAGCTGAATTATAGCTGATATTATAATAAGCCATCTTGATAAACATAATTTGAATCATAATATTCATCATGGATTTACGGGGGGCCATTCCTGTTTGACTAATTTACTGACTGTCTTCATTACTGCATTTGAGAAAATTGCCAATGATAAAGAATACAATATTATTTTAGAGTACCACACAAAAGACTGATAATAAAAAAGGGACCACTCATGGTATTGGGGACAATTTTTTCATGGATCAAGGTGTGGCTCACCATGGGGAAACAGTGTTCATAAATGGGGCAAAGCTGATTGGGAATCACTCAAATGTGGCGTCCCGTAAGGATCAGTTTTAGGCCCTTAGTTCTTCATGATATACGTTAATGACCTTGTCGATGGAAAAACAAGTGATACGAGCAAATTCGCAGACGACACAAAAGAAGTTAGAATAATTGACTCAGAGGAAGATGCCACTGAACTTCGGAAAGATTTAGTCAATCCCACGTCTCGGTCAGGAAAGTGGTAGAAGAAGTTCACTGCTGATAAACGAAACCTCCTGAAACTCAGGAATGTTAATAACTGGTTAAGACACATGTACAACATCTGGGTTTGAGTTTTAGAAGTGTTTGCCTGGTACTGGCCAGTAGGCCTGCTGCAGTGTTCTTATTTTCTCATGTTCTTATATTGAAACTGGTTGAAGAAGAATACAAATGCAGTATAATGCGATTCTTATTATTGAATTCTTATGATAATTTTGGAGTAGCGCTAAATCCGTAGGATTATACAGCGCATGTGGGGGGATGGAAGGTATTCAGGCTCAATTCAGGGAACTGGAGCACAGATCCAATTCCCTAGATCAAGAGCCCCCTTGAGGGGCCTCTTATTATTCAAGAATCTTACAATTGATTGACAAGAGTGACATTGGTTTGCAGTTGCTGATTTCTTTTTCTCTTTTCTTTTAGTGAAATGGGATTGCATTTGTCTATTTCCACAGAGAAGACAATTTACACTGTGCTAGGCAGTGCTGATAGATGAGAATTAGAGGTGCTGCAAGCTGATCTGCACTTTTACTCAGCAAGCTTGGGTTCAACTTACCTGAACCCACAACCTTTTCTTGATACAGGAATTTAAGAAGATACGCTATACCGTGCCTCATCGTCACCGCTGACAACTTTGACACATTTCTTGTGGATAGCCAAGGAGGTTCCCTCGCTGGATCTGGAATTTGCATCTCCGCAGCAAAGTGTTCGGCAAAGTGGTCAGCTTTCTCCTGACTTAGTAAAAATGATCCCATCCTGCCTATTTAGAGGTGGAATAATTTCAACAGGTGAATAATCTTATCGGTCCTTGACCAACGACCACCAGGTTTTGCAGCCCATTCTGCCTGATGCTAGTTTTATTTTTGTGTCAGCCTCCCGTCGAGAGATAACCCATTTTTGAACTTCTTCCATTTGCCAACAGGCTTACCTGTGCAGATTCCTGTTGTTCATAATGGGAAGACTTATACCTTCTCCAACCCTCGACAACTCGACATCGAGAGCCGTAGTAATTTAAATGTCTGAGTTCAAGACATTTAAGAAGTAGCAGGTCTCTAACAGTATATCCACAAACGCTGCAGAACTCTTTGGAACAATAACCAGATAGTGAAGATATTCTTGCTATGTTGCAACACGAAGTCATGACAAAGAAAAGAGTTTGCAAGAATACAATAAATTTTTCAGGAGAGAGAGTGGTGAGTGTGGCTGTAGTGTTAAGCCTTGAGTCAGATGGTAGTGAGGTGTTGAGTCTTGAGTCAGATGGTAGTGAGGTGTTGAGTCTTGAGTCAGATGGTAGTGAGGTGTTGAGTCTTGAGTCAGATGGTAGTGAGGAGTTGAGTCTTGGGTCAGGTGATAGTGAGATGTTGAGTCTTGGGTCAGGTGGTAGTGAGGTGTTGAGTCTTGGGTCAGGTGGTAGTGAGGTGTTGAGTCTTGGGTCAGGTGGTAGTGAGGTGTTGAGTCTTGGGTCAGGTGGTAGTGAGGTGTTGAGTCTTGGGTCAGGTGGTAGTGAGGTGTTTAGTCTTGGTCAGTGGTAGTGAGGTGTTGAGTCTTGGGTCAGGTGGTAGTGAGGTGTTGAGTCTTGGGTCAGGTGACAGTGAGGTGTTGAGTCTTGGGTCAGGTGATAGTGAGGTGTTGAGTCTTGGGTCAGGTGGTAGTGAGGTGTTGAGTCTTGGGTCAGGTGATAGAGAGGTGTTGAGTCTTGGGTCAGGCGGTAGTGAGGTGTTGAGTCTTGGGTCAGGTGGTAGTGAGGTGTTGAGTCTTGGGTCAAGTGGTAGTGAAGTGTTGAGTCTTGGGTCAGGTGGTAGTGAGGTGATGAGTCTTGGGTCAGGTGGTAGTGAGGTGTTGAGTCTTGGGTCAGGTGGTAGTGAGGTGTTGAGTCTTGGGTCAGGTGGTAGTGAGGTGTTGAGTCTTGGGTCAGGCGGTAGTGAGGTGTTGAGTCTTGGGTCAGGTGGTAGTGAGGTTGTTAGGTAAGACACATATGCAACAGTTAGACAGCTTTATTCCGAAACGTTTCGCCTACACAGTAGGCTTCTTCAGTCAAATACAGAAAGTAGGCAGGAACAGTAGAGATGTGAAGACGATGTAATCAGTCCATCACCCTTGAAGTCGTAGAATTTGAGGTTGTCAGTCCCTCGGCCTGGAGAAGTTCAGTTCCATAGTCAGGAACTATCTGAAGAACAAGCGACAATGCGGAGACTTAAATACTGTCGGAAGGAGAGGTGCAGAGAAGTAGTAGTAGTAGTAGTAGTAGTGAGAATGTAACCACTGAGAGGTCATGTTCTTCTCAGATCCAACCCTTCTCACTTGAAAAGCTTGTCCAAGGTGTTTTCTGTACTAAGATGCCATGTGTTGCAGTGTCTGACAAGATGAACATCAAAATGTATTTGACTGAAGAAGCCTACTGTGTAGGCGAAACGTTTCGGAATAAAGCTGTCTAACTGTTGCATATGTGTCTTAGCTAACAACCTGTCGGTATTGCATACCATTTTGATGTTCATCTTGTCAGACACTGCAACACATGGCATCTTAGTACAGAAAACACCTTGGACAAGCTTTTCAAGTGAGAAGGGTTGGATCTGAGAGGAACATGACCTCTCAGTGGTTACATTCTCACTACTACTACTACTACTCTGCACCTCTCCTTCCGACAGTATTTATGTCTCCGCATTGTCGCTTGTTCTTCAGATAGTTCCTGACTATGGAACTGAACTTCTCCAGGCCGAGGGACTGACAACCTCAAATTCTACGACTTCAAGGGTGATGGACTGATTACATCGTCTTCACATCTCTACTGTTCCTGCCTACTTTCTGTATTTGACTGAAGAAGCCTACTGTGTAGGCGAAACGTTTCGGAATAAAGCTGTCTAACAGTTGCATATGTGTCTTAGCTAACAACCTGTCGGTATTGTATACCATTTTGATGGTAGTGAGGTGTTGAATCTTGGGTCAGGTGACAGTGAGGTGTTATTGGTGGCTGACGGCCTGGAGAGTGCTACCTTCACGTTATCATTTAATAAAAAAATAAATGTTATGCACACGTTTCCCTCTATTGAAAGTTGTTAACACAAATCACGATTTGTAGATGAATGGTTCAGAGAACCGACATGTTGATAAATTAGACACATGTGCAACTCTTGGGTATCTTTATTGAGGAAACGTTTCGCCACCAGTGGCTTACAGCCCATACATAGGAAAATTTGAAGAACAGGAGAGAATGAGGTAATCTCCCTCAACCTTGAGTCGATGTGTTATCCATAAATTTTGAGTAAATACGGCATATGACGGAGAAGCACTTATAAATTAGGCAGGAGAGGTGTAGCATCATAGGGGGTGTCAATTTTTTTAATGTTAAAGTGGTCGTCCCCAAGAATTAGGCAAGCGAAGAATTCCTAAGTTTTAAGATCCCAAAAAGTTGCAGTGTTGACGGGTTTGTAGATGAATTTTTCACGATGTTACAATGCACATTCTGTTGTTATATTCCCCAATATTTTTATTACATACCCCCAAAAATACGAAATAATGATTCGTTGTGAAGGAAATTGTTATGCGAAGTAAGACCTACACCCTTCACCACTATATTTGTTCACTATAGCACATTTAAAATTTTTAATTTGTTTTTTGCCGACATTCATTTTTATAAAGGGAGTTGGCTTACTATGGTGTGTCCAATTCTTTACTTAAAATATTTTGTGGAACTCACTATAACCCTTTCCCTACATCACCAATCCACCCCCCC
>NC_069401.1:97456959-97469459 GCF_026875155.1 Cherax quadricarinatus | reverse complement strand
AGTTTCAAGGGATTGTTGAAGTTTGGGGTTAGAGGCACACACAGCATCCTGCTCCTTTTTAAAGGGCCCCAGGGGGAGATTTGCCCGGGTCCCATCGCTTTGAGGGGCAAGGGTTTCATTTAAGAGCTTTTCACCTCCTCCTCAGTTGTTCGTTGTCCCCCAACACTTTTTTGGTATTTTCCCCTTTTGATTTCCCCTTCTGTTCGCCCTTTTCCCACACCCCCTTTTGCCTATTGTAAAAACTCCCTTTAAAACTCCCGTTCAGCTCCTCACATCCTCCTGAACATTTCTTTTGGTTTTTTCCCCCTTTTTCCTTAATTGATCACCCGGCTTTGATGTTGTCTTCCCCTGAGTGGTTAAACAGTTTCGGGGGAGTCTTGATTTTCGATCTAAAGTCATTTTTATACTGTCGGGCCTCCCTCCTTACCCGTGCGTACCATTCCTGGGTCTGCGAGATTCCCATTTTCGTGTGTTCTCTCCTTCTGTCTTTTTCCATTCTCTTTGCACTTTTTTTTTGCCTCCTTACAAGTGGGTGAACAGGGGGTTGTTCTGCTTCCCCTTGTTTCTGTTGCCCTTGGGAATGAACCCCTTTCCCCTGCCTTCCCTTTCATTTTGTTGCTACATATTCCATCATTTCATTTACTGGCTTTCCCCCAGTTCTCTGTCCCCCTGGACCTCCCGCAGGAAGTTCTTCAACCGTATGTATTTCCCCCTTTTATAGTCAAGGTTTTTCCCATTCTACTCCTGTTAATCTCTCCACTTGCAGCTCTACTATGTATTCAAAGCACAGAACCACGTGGTCGCTAGCTCCTAAGGGGACTCTCATCACTTGTGTCCTTCAATGTCTGGAGCTGCCCAGGGTGGAACACAAGGTCCAATCTCTGTTCATCTCCCCTCTCACTCATGGTAGTGTCCTTAACATGTTGTGCATGAGGTTTTCCCACTCCACGTCCAACATCCTGGCTCTCCATGTTTCGGACCCCCCATGGGCCCAGGTTTTCCCAGTCATCTCCCTGTGGTGAATCCCCCCCATAACCACAACTTTGCTCTGCTGGAGTGAGTCTCTTCTTGCCCCCTCAGCAAGTGTGTCCACCATTGCTCTGTTGCCTAGAGGATGTGGAAGCTCTGGGCCTCCTGCAGTTTCTGTGGTGATTATACATCACTGCAATTACCACTTTGTTTTCTCCCGACTGAAGTGTACCTGCTATGTATCTCTTTCTCCCGTCTCATCTATCCTTCCATTTCTCGAATTTCCATCTGTTTTTTACGAGCCGAGCAACCCCACCTCCACCCCTGCCCCTTCTATCTTTCCCTCAAGATCAGGTATCCCTGGTGGGAAGATTTGCATCTGTTTTTTATTGTCTCCATGAGTTTGTTTCTGTAACCTGCTATGATGTCTGGGGACTTCTCACATTGATTCTTCTTGCCATTCCTCATGTTTATTCGTTAATCCAGCTCGCATTTGTGTACCAAACTTCAACTTTCTGTTCTAATACTGTAAACTGTGGTGCGGGGGTGAACAGAGGGATCGGTGTGTGATGGTTGGTTTGGATTGTTCAGTTGCCTGTGTGTGTGTGTGTGTGTGTGATGTTGTTGATTGTGTGTGTGATGTGTGTGTGTGCGTGTGTGCGTGTGTGTGGTGTGTGTGTGTGTGTGTGTTGTGTGTGTGTGTGTGTGTGTGTGTGTGTGTGTATGTGTGGTGTGTGTGTGTGTGTGAGTGTGTTGTGTGTGTGTGTGTGTGTGCGTGTGTGTGTGTGTGTGTGTGTGTGTGGTGTGTGTGTGTGTGTGTGTAATGTGTGCGTGTGTGTGTGTGTGTGTGTGTGTGTGTGTCTATGTATGTGTGCGTGTGTGTGTGTGTGTGTGTGTTGAGTGTGTGTGTGTGTGTGTGTGTGTGTGTGTATGTGTGCGTGTGTGTTGTGTGTGTGGGTGTGTGTGGTGTGTGTGTGTGTGTGTGGTATGTGTGCGTGTGTGTGTTGTGGTGGTGTGTCGTATGTGTGTGTACGTGTGCGTGTGTGTGAGTATGTGTAAGTGTTTTTGTTGGGGGGGGGGTTTGTGTGTGTGTGTGTGTGTGTGTGTTGTAAGGTTGCGTTGTGTGTGTGTGTGTGTGTGTGTGTGTGTGTGTTACGTGTGCGTGTTGGGTATGTGTGTGTGTGGTGTGTGTGTGTGTACGTGTGCGTGGGTGTGTGTATGTGTGTGTGTGTGTGGTGTGTATGTGTGTGTGAGTGTGAGTGTGTGTGTGTGTGTGTGTGTGTTGTGCCGTGTGTGCGTGTGTGTGTGTGTGTGTGTGTGTGTGTTGTGTGGGGGGGTGTGTGTGTGTGTGTGTGTGTGGTGTGCATGTGGTGTGTGGGTGTGGGTGTGCATGTTGTGTGTGTTGTGCATGTGTTGTGTTGTGTGTGTGTGTGTGTGTGCATGTGTGTGTGTGTGTGTAGTCAACTAACTGTGGTTGCAGGGGTCAATTCACAGCTCTTGGCCCCGCTTCTTCACTAGTCGCTACCAACTTCCCTCAATCCCTGCTCCTTGTGCTTTATCAAACCTCGTCTTAAAACTATGTATAGTTCCTGCCTCCACTACGTCACTTTCCAGGCTATTCCGCTTCCTGACAACTCTATGACCGAAGAAATACTTCCTAACATCCCTCTGTCTCATCTGACTCTTCAACTTTCAATTGTGACCTCTTATTTTTGATTGGTGACGTGTACTTAGCTCTGTGAAGACCTGTTTGCAAGCTCTCTACGAATTGATGCAAGATGCCCTCCATCGAGCAACTTTACCAACAGCTTAAGGAAGAATTGAGGATGGCGACGATGGAGATTCGGCGACTGACCGAGGAAAACAAGAAGATTCGTAGAAGTCCTCCTGTTTTGAGTCCTCAGGTCAAGAAAGGAAACTGGTCAGTGGCTGGACAGCAGGGAACGAAGTTGACTATCAAGAAGACGAATGGAAAGGTAGAAACGATGAAGAAGAAAGACACTGCTGTGGAAACTGTTGTGGAAACATCTAATACATTCTCAGTGCTACCCGACGTATGTGAGTCGACTACTGGGAAACGTCAGGGGACGAACGACAACACACAAGGAAGGTAAGAATATTGTTGTTGGTTGGGGATAGCCAAGTTAGGTATATGGATAAGGACGTTCTGCTTTGAAGACAGGAATAGGAGACAGAGGGTCTGCTTTCCTGGGCTGGGATGGAGGATATTGGTTAGGCGTCTGGATAGACATCACAGAGGTAATGGAGCAACCCTATTTATCTGCCTCAGTGCTGGAGGCAACGATGTTGGCAGGCCGTAGGAGTGAAGACCTGATTAGCAGGTATAGGTCAGCAATAGAAATAATTAGGGAGGAGGGTAGGAACCCTGTCATATGTGGTATTTTGCAAAGGAGAGAATTTGGAAATGAATGGTTGTCAGGGCAATTGCGTCAATTTGCTGGCTGGACAATACTGTAAGGAAAACTGCGGTAACATTCATTGACAACTGGACCTCTTCTATGGCAGAAATGACATGTATGCCAGGAAAGGGTTCACTCATCTAGGTCTGGGGTGGGAGCACGGCCAACCGCAGTGGAGGGAGCTGTTAGGACTTTAAAACTAGGAATAGTTAGTGGTATGGGTTTGGCAGGAAAACAGTGAAGTCCTAGTGTAGTAATATTAATAGTTCTAGGGGAACAAGTAATAAGGCAAACGAGGTAGATATTGAAAAGCCAGTGACCTTGGGTGATAAGGACAAGTAATAGGTTTAGTAGAAAAACAGAAATGAGCAGAAAGGGTAAAGAGAAAGGAGAATCTTTCATGTTTATCTATGCTAATCGGCCGCAGTGCTAGGAATAAGATGGACGAGTTGAGTTAGTTGCTAGTGCAGGTAACATAGATGTATTGCCTTAACGAGACGTGTTTAATCAAAAGTAGGGACATGCCTTTGCGGAATGTCACATTCAGGGTTTTTTTAAATGTTCCAAGTAGGAAGAAGTTCGGGAAGGGGGGTGGGTGGCATTGTATGTCCGAATCGCTTGAACTAGTTTGCATAAAAACGGGAATTAAGTCTGGAAGTTAACACATACAGAGTCAGTTTGGATAGAATTTCAGAGGGCAGAAAAACTGATTTTAGGAGTGTAACCGTTCCCCCAACTTAATAGGGACCATGGGAGACTTTACTATGGAGGAAATTGTTAAGGCCACAAGGCACATAATGTAGTAATTCTAGGAGGACTTTAACTTTAGTCATGATTGATTGGAATTTTCTTGACTGGAATTAGATCATACGACTTCTTAGAAGTATTCAGGATTGTTTTGAAGCAGTTTTGTGACAGAACCTACAAGGGGAAATAACCTGCTTGACTTAGTTTATGGCAAAAATGAATCCTTTGTTAATAATTTTAGAAGTTTCACAGTAACTGGGTGGCTAGCGACCACAAATCAATTACATTTTGCATTGAATGGAAGTACGATAGTAGCGATAACTCAGTAACAGTCCCAGATTTTCGCTTAGCAGTTTTACGATGGGCTTAGAGAACACTTATCATCTGTTGATGGGGTAACGAAGTGAGCTATCAATATGACAGTTTTCTGAACATTACATGCTGCTCAAAGGGAACGTTATCCCATATAAAGAAATTAGATCAAATAAAAATGACCCAAAATGGATATAATAGGCTAAAAATATCTTACTAGGGCATAAGAAAGGAATTTATAGGCGTATCAAAAGAGGTGAGGGTCATCTTATGAATCAGTATTTTGGGACTTTAAGAGGGACATTAAAAAGGGATAAAAAAAGCTAAAAGTGACTATAAAAATTAAAGTTGCTAGGGATTCTAAAAACTAACCCAAAAATTTTTTCCAGGTCTATAGAAAAAAATTTAGAGATAAGATAGGTCCCCTTAAAAATAACTATGGGCACCTTACTGACAAAGAAAATGAAATGTGCTCGATTTTTAATAATTATTTTCTCTCAGTTTTTACACAGGAAGACACTAAAATATTCCAGAAATTTAAATTTTTATAGTGGGCTAGAAGAAAAATAAATTATGAAAACATCACAGTCATAGTGAAATGGTTGTGAAGCAGATAGACAGACTGAAGAAAAATAAGTCCCCGGGTCCTGATGAGGTTTTTTCAAGGGTTCTTAAGGAATGCAAAATGGAACTCTGTGAACCATTAACAAAATATTTTTAATTTATCTCTTCAAACAGGTGTAATGTGTGATATGGGGAAAGATGGCTAATGTAATTCCTATTTTTAAAACAGGGGACAAGTCGTTACCGTCAAATTACCGCCCAATAAGCATGACCTAAATTGTAGGCAAATTACTAGAGTCAATTATAGCGGAGATTATAAGAAGCCATCTCGATAAGCATAGCTTGATTAATGATATCAGCATGGATTCACAAGAGGCCGGTCTTGTCTAACTAATTTATTAACTTTCTTCAGTAAAGCTTTTGAGGCTTTGACCACGTAAAGAATTTGATATTATTTACTTAGATTTTGTAAGGTTTTTTGATAGAGTCCGCACCAAAGACTGTTAAAGAAAGTGGCAGCTCATGGCATTGGGGGAAAAGTGCTCTCGTGGATCTAGTCATGGCTCACTGACAGGAAGCAGAGAGTGTCCAAAAAATGGGGTTAAATCCGAGTGGGGATCTGTAACAAGTGGCTTTTCCACAGGGATCAGTCTTGGGCTCGTTGTTTTTTTAATATATATCAATGATCTTGATGAGGGAATTACTAGTGATATGAGCAAATTCGCCGATGACACAAGAAAGGAGGATAATTGATTCCAAACGTAACGTTTGGAACTTCAGGAGGATTTAAACAAACTTATTTTTGGGTCAGAAAAGTGGCAGATGCGTTCAGTGTAGATAAATGCAAGGGTTTCCCTGAAGCTCGGGAGTGTCCATAACCCTAGCACTTATAAGTTAAATGATGTAGAACTTAGCCATACAGATTGCAAAAAAGCATTTGGGGGGGTTATGGTGAGCAGCAACCTTAAACCAAGACAGCATGCCTAAGCGTACGTAATAAGGCAAATAGATTACGGGGATTTATATCAAGAAGTGTAGCATCAGAAGTCCAGAGGTCATACTGCAGCTTTATACATCATTAGTAAGGCCTCACCTAGATTATCAGCTCAATTCTGGTCTCCATATTACAGAATGGACATAAATTCGGTAGAAAACATTCAGCGTAGAATGACTAATTAATACATAGCATTAGAAATCTTCCTTATGAAGAAAGATTGAAGACTTTTAATTACATTCATTTGTTAGCGAAGAATGAGGGGAAGACCTGATCGAAGTGTATAAGTGGAAGATAGGTATTTAATAAAGGGGATATTAATAAGGTCTTGAGGATAGTAATAAAGTTGGTAGAATTACCGACAATATGTAAAGTAAAAGGACACAAGTGCAACTAATGTGACATTTATTGTGGAAAACGTTTCGCCTTCCAGGAGCTTTATCAAGCCATTACAAACAATACATGGACGGGTTTAAGACACATATGCAACAGTTAGGTATCTTTATTTCGAAACGTTTCGCCTACACAGTAGGCTTTTTTCAGTCGAGTACAGAAAATTTTGATAGAAGCAGAAGATACTTGAAGACGATGTAATCAGTCCATCACCCTTAAAGTTTTGAGGTGGTCAGTCCCTCAGTCTGGAGAAGAGCATTGTTCCATGGAATGAAACAATATTGTTTCATTCCATGGAACAATATTGTTTCATTCCATGGAACAATGCTCTTCTCCAATGAGGGACTGACCACCTCAAAACTTTAAGGGTGATGGACTAAATTACATCGTCTTCAAGTATCTTCTGCTTCTATCAACTTTTCTGTACTCGACTGAAGAAGCCTACTGTGTAGGCGAAACGTTCGAAATAAAGATACCTAACTTTTTCATATGTGTCTTACCTAACAACCTTCGATATTTTATACCATTTTAATGTTAAATACATGGACACAGAGGGTATATAAAGGCTCAGAGTGAGGTGCAATACTAGTGAGGTACCATTTCGATGTTCACTAGTGGTAGTAGTAGTAGTAGTAGTAGTAGTAGCATTGATTCGTACATGAGTAAAAGGATATAAAAGCTATTACATGGGTAACATAAAAATAGGTTGGACAAAAATAGAGTGGAATGAGGCAGCTGCCTCATTCCACTCTATTTTTGTCCAACCTATTTTTATGTTACCCATGTAATAGCTTTTATATCCTTTTACTCATGTACGAATTAATTGCTCTATCTATTGTATTATTTTTGTCACTACTACTACTATACTACTACTACTACCACTAGTGAACATCGAAATGGTACCTCACAAGTATTGCACCTCACTCTGAGCCTTTATATACCCTCTGTGTCCATGTATTGTTTGTAATGGCTTGATAAAGCTCCTGGAGAGCGAAACGTTGCCACAATAAATGTCACATTAGTTGCACTTGTGTCCTTTTACTTTACGTCTTGAGGATATCTCTCCAAGAGAGAACCCGCAGTAATGGATTTAAATTAGATAAGTTTAGATTTAGAAAGGACACAGGAAAGTTTTGGTTTGGAAATAGGGTAGTTGAATAGTGGAACAGTCTACATAGTTGGGTTATTGAGGCTAGGACTTTGGGTAGTTTCAAATTTAGGTTGGAGTGGGAGGGGTTGGAGTTGATTGGGACTTGCACATCAGAGCTTATTTCTTGGATAGCATTGAAAATTGGGTTGGTCAAATGTTTTGTGAATGGGATGAATTGTAAAGGACCTGCCTGTGTGTTCAAGCTCCATATCACCTAGTTTTTTGGCCTCCTTGGTTCCTTGCCTGACGCTGTGCTGTTCACGGCTGCTTCGACTATTATTGATGTTTGGTAAATGGGTCGTCATATTGTTTAAGCAAACTGTTGGATTGCCTCAGTGGTCCAGAAGTTGGCTTATACAGGGACTTATTGTTGTCAGTCACATTCTAAGTCTAGTCAAGTGATACCGAGCATTACAGACATAGACAAAGACACAGACATACAGACAGACAGACAGATACAAACACACCCACACATCCACACACACACACACACACACACACACACACACACACACACACACACACACACACACACACACACACACACACACACATACACACATTGGTAAGGAAGAATGGATGGAAGAGCAATGCAAAAGGATGAAACAAGGGTGTGACAGCAAGCTAGGTGAGCGAAAATGGAGAGAAGAAGGATGGAGGCAGAGAAGAAGAAATGGGAAGCACAAGCCAAAGCCATGGAAGCCAGTATACAGGCTCTAGAATATGAGGTAAATAAGCTGAAGCGAATTACTGGACTATTGTCTAAATGAAACATAGCATTTAAAGCAGATTCACCCCTAATGAACAAGGAGTTCAATGGGAAGGAAGGAGACATGACTGACACTAAGGCCCTATCAGTCCACCAGGCACGGTGGAGAAATGAAGGGGGAAAGCTGTTGGGAGCAGGGATAGCAGTAAGGGAGGTGGGAGTAGGTGGAGAGGGGGATAGATCAAATGCAGGTGTACGACCATGCAACCAAGAGTTGCAGGAAAAATAAGGGAGACAATGGTCATGACAAAAGTCACCCAGAGACACAGAGGAAAAGGCAATTTGAGGAGAGGGAGAAGTTACTGTTTATTCGTGGGTTCAGGAGAGTGAGCTGAGGACACACAATGAAAGACAGCAGGAAGAAAAACAGATTGAAAACATTATCAAAGGAATAGGGGAAGAGGACATGACTGAGATAGTAAATTTTCAGAGAATAGGTGGATACTTGTAGGGGAGAAATCGGCCAGTCAAATTGATTTTTAAGACAGAAACGGTGCAGAATAGGATCTTGAAAGAGAAACCATGCTGAAGGATTCATCAACATACAAGAGGATGTTCCTAAACCTAGACAGAATAAGAACAGAAGGACAGTATCTGAGAGAAAGGACACAAAAACTAAAGGACCTGGGAAGAGAGAAAAGGACTGAGTCAGCACAGGACAACCAGAGCTGGGTAGAGCAACAAGCACAAGCATACAGAGAACCACCCCCAGTACCCCAAACGAAACATGCTATCCCAACACAAAACACAATCCACACTTACAGCACCCACCCCACACTACGCTGTAGAATCTCACGGCTCACTGCCAGGTCTCCCACCCTTACAGACCCCCCAGCACACAGTGATGGAGAGGAAATTGAAGGTATGGCACACCAACGCTGATGGAATAATGAATAAATGGGAGGAGTGGCAAGAAAAAGTCAAATAGCCATCACCGGACATCATAGCTCTCACAGAAACCAAGCTCACAGGAATGATAACAGATCCCATTTTTCCAATGGGATATCATATCCTGAGGAAAGACACAGGGGAGAGAGGGGATGGAGGAGTAACACTGCTCATCAAAAACCTATTATGCAAGACACTGCATAATAGGAACACTTCAGTATGGATGTTCCAAGGTGGTAATTACAGGGATGTATAACTTTCCAAAGAACAGCAGGAGGCCAAGACAAGAGTATGATGAGAATAATGGAGCGATGATTGACACACTGGCTGATGCAGCCAGAAGAGTTCATGCGAGTAGGACGAAGCTGCTGATTATGGGTGACTTCAGTCACATGGGAATCGACTGAAAGAACCTGGAGCCACATTAATGTTAATGTAATTTTTTTTAATTTTTGCACCAAAAGAATCTTAGAAAACTTACCTAACCTTATTATAACAAGAGCAATTTATTTTAGCCTAACCCAACTAAATATAATTTAAATACGTTTACAGTAATTTAGTACTAAACAAACAGTGAAATATATTTTTTTCGTTAGGTTCAGAATGATTTTGGCAAAATTATTGCATACACAAATTTTCACTTGTCCTATATGGCAAGATGAGAGTTGTTAGGTAAGACACATATGCAACAGTTAGGTATCTTTATTTCGAAACGTTTCGCCTACACAGTAGGCTTCTTCAGTCGAGTACAGAAAAGTTGATAGAAGCAGAAGAGACTTGAAGACGATGTAATCAGTCCATCACCCTTAAAGTTTTGAGGTGGTCCCGTCCCTCAGTCTGGAGAAGAGCATTGTTCCAAATTTGAAACAATATGGGTTGAAGGACAGGATGGAGCCTTATATAGCGCCAGGAGGTGAGACGTAGGTTTACTAGTAAACGCAGATGTTGGAAGGTCAGGTCCCTCTCAAATCCAGCCGTTCTCACTAGTAGAGGTTGTCGAAGTTGATTTTTAGGTCTGTACCAAGATACCCTTGTGTTTTCAGTGTCTGACAGATTGAACATTAAAATGGTATAAAATACCGACAGATTGTTAGGTAAGACACATATGCACCAGTTAGGTATCTTTATTTCGAAACGTTTCGCCTACACAGGTTAGGTTTCGAAATAAAGATACCTAACTGTTGCATATGTGTCTTACCTAACAATCTGTCGGTATTTTATACCATTTTAATGTCAATCTGTCAGACACTGCAACCAAGGGTATCTTGGTACAGACCTGAAATCAACTTCGACTACCTCTACTAGTGAGAACGGCTGGATTTGAGAGGGACCTGACCTTCCAACATCTGCGTTCTACTAGTGACCTACGTCTCACCTCCTGGCGCTATATAAGGCTCCATCCCCGTCACTTCAACTCCATATTGTTTCAAAATTTTGGAACAATGCTCTTTTCCAGACTGAGGGACTGACCACCTCAAAACTTTAAGGGTGATGGACTGATTACATCGTCTTCAAGTCTCTTCTGCTTCTATCAACTTTTCTGTACTCGACTGAAGAAGCTACTGTGTAGGCGAAACGTTTCGAAATAAAGATACCTAACTGTTGCATTGTGTCTTACCTAAAACTGTTATTTTAACCCAAAAACAAAATGGGTTCTTTTAGCCAAATTTTAAACCTATTTCCCCATTTTAAATTTTTTATTAAAATAAAATTTTTAAAAAAAAACCCTTTTCCCCCCCGGCCCCCCCCCGGGGTGGGCCCGGAAAAACAAAATTTTTTTTTTAATTTAGTAAAAATATAAAAAGGGTTTTTCCCCGCTCCCCCATTTTTTTTTTTACAAACCGGCTTGGGGAAAATTCTGTTTTATTTCCCCCTGGGAAAAAGGTAAACAAAAAAAACTAAAAAAATTTTAAAAAACCCAAGGGGTGGGAAAAATTTCTTTTTAGTTTGTGTGGAAATAAGGTTTAATAGGTCAAACTACCAAACTTCATGTTTGAAAAAAAAAAAAAATCCCAATTGTAAAAAAATTCATTTCTTTTAACCCTTTTTTTTCCCCCGGGGGTTTTTCCCAACCCCAAAAAATTTAAAATTTTTATATTTTTTGTTTAAAAAATTTAAAATTTTTTAAAATAAAATTTTTTTGGTTTTTAGTGTTTTTGTTTGGAAAAAATTTTTAAAATTTACATAAAATTTTTGGGGGGGGTTTTTTTTTTTTTAGACCTTTTATTCCCAAAATTTTTTTTTTTAAACCTGAAAAACCTTGGTTTTAAAAAAAATTTAAAACCTTTTTTAAATAAAAACCTTTTAAATTTTCTAAATGGAAATTTTTATCATAAAGTGGTTTCTCTATTGAAAATCCTCTATTCCCCTGTATTTTAAAAAAAATTTTTTATTTTCCCCTTTTATTTGGTCATCTAAAAGGTAAGGCTAAAAGGAATTAAAAATTTTAAACCTTTTTTTATTTTTCCTTTTGGAAATTTTAATGTCTCTACTTTTTTAACCGCTACAAAACGGGGCCTGTTTGAACAACAAAAATTTTTTCCTTCAAACAATAGGATTCCCTTTACCCCGTTTTCAATTTTATACAGGTTTTTCCCCCCCCCAACCCTTTATTTTCCCCTTTATTTTTTTCCCCATCTTCCCCAACCCAATCCCTTTTTTTTTTTCCCTTTTATTTTTAAAATTAAAAGGGAAAAACCCTGAAACATGTCTGCCTCCCACAAAATTCCTTTCCCGTCCACTAAAAGGAATATTTTACACTTAAATTTTCCCCCGTTAACCCCTTAAAGGGTAAAAATTTTTTTTTCCCAGTAAAACCCCTTTTAAAAATTCCAGCCATTAAAACAGCAAAACCCCCCCTTCCCAACCATCTATTTTCCCCCCTGGGAATTCCTTTGAGCAGTTCCTTTTTATTAAAAAATTAAATATTGATAACTCTATTTCTTTAGCAAATCCCCACCCAACTAACCTTTTAAAAAACCCCTTTTATTTTTTTATTGCTTTTTTCCTTTTTCCCCCTCCCCCCTTTTATCAAAAATTTATACTTTTGCTTTTCCTTTCCCCTTTTTTCTCAATTTGTATTTAAAATTTCTAAAATTTAAAAATTAAATCTCCTAATTCAAAAGGTTTCCAAAAAAATAAAAATTTTCTGGTTAACACAGTCCCCATTTTCCAAATTCCAAAAATTTTGAAAATTTTTTTCCATCGGTTTTTTTCCCCAAAAATCCCCTTTCATTTTTTTAAATGATTCCTTAAAGATTTCCCCAGAAACACAAATCGAAAATTTTTTTTTTT
>NC_069401.1:97449459-97451959 GCF_026875155.1 Cherax quadricarinatus | reverse complement strand
CTTGCACAACTTGTCAGACACTGCAACATCATGGAATCTTGGTTCAGAGGACATCTACAAGACCTTCTTCACAGCTTCTGCAACTAACCCATCTCTTTGGGAAGGACCTACTTCCACTGGGGAATCCCGCCTACCAGTGACTGCCCTCGTCTGCTGCCCGTCCCTATCCACTGACGCCTATATAACCGCCAGTCTTCTTGCCTTTGCTCCAGATTCTCCTCCACCACGATGCTGTGAACACTGACTCCAAGGCCGAGGGACTGATTACCTCATCTTTTGTATATAGTTCTACTGTCTTCCTATTATGTCCTAGAATCTGTATTGATAAAGCCACTGGTTGGCGAAACGTCTACAATAAAGATATCCAGATGTTGCACATGTGTCTTAACTTTCAGATTACTACTAACCAGATTTCCTAAATCCTTTTCGCAATCTGTAATGTTAAGATCTACATTATTTAGTTTATATGTGGCATGGTTATTTTCTAGTCCAACATTTAGAACTTTGCATTTGTCTATATTAAACTGCATCTGCCACTTCTCCGGCCACAGCATCAGTCCATTCAAATCATCCTGGTGTGCTCTAATGTCCTCATTAGAATGAATTGGACGGCCTGTTTTGGTGTCATCAGCAGATTTACTTATGTTGCTATTTATTCCCTCATCTATGCGGTTTATGTAAATTGTGAACAACAACGGGCCCAACACAGACCCCTGTGGAACACTGCTTCTGACGTGCCCCCATGCTGCCTATTTGTCAGGGAAAAAATTCTACTATTCAGTGTGCCTTAAGATTCCTCAATAGCCTCTGATGTGGAACTCTATCGAAAGCCTTACTGAAGTCCATATACACAATACCATATTCAATACTATGATCTACCTCTTCAAACACCTTAGTGAAAAAAGTTGGTAAATTCGTAAGACAGGAACGCCCCTTTGTAAAACCGTGCTGAGATTCATAAATCAATATATGCCTCTCAAGATGGCTATGAACTGCCTCGGCAATTATTGATTGCTCCATAATGGGAAGCTAAGGACCTGTCACCAGCCTTGTAAATAGGAATTACATTGACCATTTTTCACTTATCAGGCACTATGCCAGTTTGTAGTGATATGTTGAAACAAATAGCCAAAAGTATGCTACGTTCCTCTTCACATTCATTTAACACCCTTGCAAACAGTTCATCAGGGCCTAGGGATTTGTTAGGGTTTAATTTATCTATTTGTCTGAGGACCATGTCACTAGTTACTCCAACAGTGCGTAGTTTATCATCGTCCTGTTCTACATAATTTATTATTTCTGGAATTTCACTAGTATCTTCCTGAGTAAAAACTGAGAGGAAGTGAGTATTGAAAATTCCACACATTTCCTTATCACTGTCAGTGTTCTGACCTGAGTTACTCTTAAGTGGGCCTATCTTGTCCCTAATTTTACTTCTGTATACCTGAAAGAACCCTTCTCAGTTAGTCTTCGAATCCCTTGCGACTTTAGCCTCATAATCCCTTTTTGCTTTTCTTATTCCTTTTTTATATCTCGTTTTAATTGAAGATATTGATTTGTTAATTGTCCATCCCCTCTTTTGATATGCCTATATATGCCTCTCTTTTAACTAATGAGATGTTTTATTCTATTGTTTATCTATTTGGGATCATTTTTGTTAGATCTAATTTCCCTACTCGAAACAAAAGTTGTCTGGGCAGCTAGAACTATGCTCTGAAAAAGTCATATTGGCAGCCAAAACCACCTACCTGACCCATAGTAAGGTTATCCCAATTTAGCCCACCCAGGTAATTTCTCAGTCCTATGAAGTCGGCCAAGATAACTGCAATGAAGTCTCTGTCCCAGAGACTTCATTGCAGTTATCTGGGTAATTCCATGATATATTGAAACTAAGTGTTTTGTGATATCTCTCCAAAAGCTCATCATTAACCTTAAGATTATTAATTAGTGATTCTTTGTTGTGAAGAACCAAGTCAAGCAGGCTGTTTCCTCTAGTTTGCTCTGTCACAAACTGTTTTAAAAGCAATTCTGAACATCCAAGAAAGCCACTAGACTCAAGATTTCCTGTCACATTGTTCCAACTAATTTGTTTAAAGTTAAAATCCCCCATTAACACAACATTTTCATATCTAGATTCATTATGAATTTCTTCCCACAGCAGATTACTGTACTCCCTATAAGCTTTGGGGGCCTATAAATCACACTCAAAATTAATTTTTCACGACCCTCGAGAAACTGTAGCCAGAGTCTGTGTCCGATGTTCCTAATCTTAGATCTTGTCTAACACAACAATTTAAATTATCTCTGACTTACATCACAACTCCACCACTCTTCCTGTTGACCCTATCAGTATGTTGCATTCAGAAGGCTTTTCTCTATCTTTCAAGTTGAACCAGGTCTCTGTTATAGCAATAATATCTATATTACCTGCACTTGCAAGTAATCTTAGCTCATTTGTCTTATTTCTTAGATTCCTACTATTTGCATTGCAAACCTTAAG
>NC_069401.1:97374459-97444459 GCF_026875155.1 Cherax quadricarinatus | reverse complement strand
CACACACAGTGACACGATGTATCAACTATAAGCTTGTGCAAAATTAAAACAAACGGATACAATTCACTGAAATAAAATAAAATGGCACAGAAAGAATAAAATATTATGCACAGAACAGAGCATATGAAACTGCACTGAAATAAACTGTAGCAATATTGCAAATAACAATTGCTAATAAGATTATTGCACAACAATACTTAAAATTTCTGCAAGAAAATTTTTACTGACAACACAATGTTTGCACAAGAATTATTGCAAAATGAGTCAATGTGCAATAATAAAAAAAATATTACACACACAAGAAAACACTGTTTGCAAGAAAAGAAAATATTATTATCAAGGAATGAACTGAGTGAACACTTTAACTCTTAACTGCAGCTTAAACAACACTTAACAAGCAAAAGAACAATTTACTTTAAAAGAAGAACTTAAAAATTGCACTAAGAGTGAATTTGTTCAATGAAATATGAAAAAATAATAGATACAAAACACAGAACAAAAAAAAAAAAGCTTGAACACTTGCAGTGATGCAGAACACAACACATCAACATAAACACAATACTAGAATTTTCTTGCTATGAAACTTGATGTGTGAAAACTTTGAAAAGATAATTATCTTGCTTGAACAAAATAATGGCACTATCGTCTGTGGAAATAAGACAAATTAGACACTGGCTACATGAAAAGAATATGAACACAAGAATGTTCAACACACACAGAGAAAACAAAACAAGAATACACAAATACTGGGAGGAAAATATAACAGATAACACTGAGTTGTGATGCAGAATACAAGGCAATAAATTACTGAATTATTTCACTGCAACACTATGAACACAAGGTGATTGTGAAGTGTAACACAAGTTCTATACTGCTTAAATGTTGCACACACAACAAAGGAAAAACACTAGGTACTTACTTCAAGTGTATAAAAAATAGAAGCACAACACAACAGACATGTATTAATGCACGGAAATTAACACTGAATTAAGAAGGGAAAAAAATTATTGCAAACAGTATATAATAAACACTGAGTCTAATCAAGAGTCACTGAATGTCACTAAGAAAAAATCATTGGAACACAAAAGAAATGTCTCAACACTCGCAAATGTCTCTATGAAAAATATTATCACTGTAGCGACTTGGTGAAGAATTAGGTAGAAGGTCGTGGATGTTCATGTCCTCTCGTGGCTGGCTACAATCACTGACTTCTCTCCACACTCGAAGTATTTGCACTTAAATCGACGATGAACTCACACAGGAGGCTTTCAACGGTGGCGCCAAACACACTCTAGCTCTTGACCCCCTATGTGGTCCTTAAAATATGGTGCTAGTACCCGTAGTAAGATTACCAAAACAAAGGTAGAGGTTGGGGTGAATGGTGAATTGGTGAATGGCTGAGTGAGGCGTCTGAGGCAGCGGTGTCGAGTGGGTGGGTGGGTGGGCTGGAACAAGGCTAAGACCGAGACCACGTGGTGAGTGAGTGGGCCTATGGGATGAACGGCGTAAGCCTCACTGGGGACACCCACACTGGCGCGAAGATAATTCTAAGCCGGCTGGCTTAAAAACAAACCCACGAATTACCGCAACACCACAGGGATGAAAAAGAGCACTCAGAATGGCTTGGAGCTTGAGCACAAAGCGATGAAGACTGTACCCATGTGGCTTGCTTGAGTACTGGGGTAAGACACCTGGGTTAGTTGCTTGCTGGCTTATCTTAACCCTTCACACAGAATAGCTTGATAACTTCTCACGATGAGCACAGCAGGGGTGGGTAGCTGGCTTGGCAGGCAAAAGCTGGATGGAGTAGGCTAGGCTGGACTGACTGGATTTTTCTGACTCCCCCACCACAGACTGGTTGCTGGCTTACTTTGCAAACTCGGGTCAACCCCTTGGGAGTGATGCAATTAAGCAGATAAACACTAATACAAAGAGACTGACCAGTGAATAATGTAGTGGCTGGTAGGTGCTTGAATGAGGTAACTGGCTGGGGTAGATCGAGCTTACCCTGCTCGGCAGGCCTAGTCACAAGTTGTCGGCCGGCCCAGTAGAAATTTATCTCCAGAAATCGCTGTAATCGTCAGGATTACAGGCCCTCCGTTGCCACCAATTGTCATAGAGGTTCTTAAATGAGATTTGAGGGTTGAAGGTAGACACACTAGTTGGATGGTAATGATATATATTGTCAGACTGTGATAATGGGAGATGGAGTCCAGCCTGCTGTGTCACTGTCTAGCTGGATGTTATACGCCGACTGAGGCCGAGGTAGCTCACCTCACACTCAAGCTGTATCCCGTGACGTCATACAGTCACAGGCCTAAGGGATCTTCTGTATAAACACATGGATGATTCTATGATGCTCAGTTAATCTATACAACACATGTAAGGGGATTCAGCAACTATACTGACATTGATAACTATTATATTTTTCTCAAAATTACAAATACACAGACCAAAAAGAGTCTAAAATATTTTGGAACTAAAATACATCAATGGTTAGGGTAAGAGGCCTATCAGAAAAGCTTTTACGAGTTATTCTGTGTAGATCAATTTATTTATCAGATTTATCAAATCAAAACATAAATAACTCTGTCAATTCACACGATTACGAGTATTGGCCAAAGTTTGATACCTCGATCAGAAAACATATTCTGTAGTTATCACTCAGATTCAATGGTTTCAAGTTTGTCATCTGTGTTGAGACAGTGCCAAATTTTCCTTAAGAAAGTATAAATCACTGGCTTCCATAATATATATAAAATACACATAGATGTGAATATCGACATTGAGAAGATTCACACACAAAAAAATTGGGACCATCACAGTTCGGTAACAATTAAGTTTTTCATTTAAATAAGCTACAGAAATGGTAAAAGTATAATGCCGAACAGAGGAAGTTTCCTCAGGGTGTCACAAGGAAACCAAATTCGGGTATTGTATACAGTATATACATGTATAACTAACCAAAAAGAAAATGGACTTGGCAATAATTACATGAGCCTATTCCTAGCATTAGTACACCAGTGCTAAAAAAATGAAGTCTATCGAATGAAGCATGATTAACATATGCATTATTTGGAATCTTCAGTCTGGGATACCTAACAACTAACACCAGAAGACTGTGATCTCAGTGGGGTATAACAACTGATAGCAGAAGAGTCGTGTTAGCTGAACCACTCAAGGGAGGTCCTTGACGCTGGTGAGGTGCTGTATAGTGTATGTATGCACTGGGTATGGTGTGTGGTGTATGAGGGAATGTAGAGTGTGAGGAATGCAAGGGGGTTACTGTGTGTGTGTAGTATATTAGTGTGGTGTATGAGGGAGAGTAGGTGTGGTGTATATGGAGGAATAGTGTATGTAGTTGATAAGGAAGATTAGTACGTATGGTGTGTAAGGGAATGTAGTGTGTCTTTGCATGAGGGAGTGTAGAGCGTGTTTGATTAAGGGAGAATAGTGTGAACAGTATTTGAGCGAGTGTAATGCATATGGTGTATGACAGAGTATATTGGATGTGGAACATGAAGGAGTGTGTAGTGTGTGTGTGAGTGTGTGTGTTTGTGTGTGTGTGTGTGTGTGTGTGTGTGTGTGGTGAGAGAGAGAGAGGGGAGAGAGAGAGAGAGGAGATGAGAGAGAGAGAGAGAGAGAGAGAGAGGGGAGATGGAGAGGAGAGAAGGAGAGAGAGAGAGAAGAGAGAGAGAGGAGGAGAGGAGAGAGAGAGAGAGGAGAGAGAGAAGAGAGAGAAGAGAGAGAAGAGAGAGAGAGAGAGAGAAGGGAAGGAAGAGAGGAGAGAGTGAACTAAGTGGTACATGAGTGAGGACTGACTGAGTGGTGTGTGAGGGAGTTAATTTACAGTAAAACAGAAGGAAGGGTTGGATACACATTCGGTCCTGATAAATACCTCGAAGGAGTGTGGGATAATGACACGAGTTTCTGACATACGCTCATTACCATTACAAAGGCTTCCCTGCATACACCTTACGGGGATCAAAAACATTCTCAAAAAAAAAAAAAAAAAAAAACGCATTTGACGTTCACTTCTGAGCTGATTCACAGAGAAGAGATACGATGAAGTTATTTAGATGGTAATACCGGAGAGGACACGTGAGGTAAAACTTGTGTCTCACCTTTCGTGATATTCTAAGATGTATGATATTGAAGTTCACACACACACACACACACACACACACACACACACACACACACACACACACCACACACACACACACACACTGAAACACTAAATTATAGACCAGTGTCACTGAGGTGTATAGTATGCGAAGTCTTGGAAAAGATTATCAGGAGGAGAGTGGTGGAGCACATGGAACGGAACAAGATTATAAACGACAGCCAGCAGGGATTCATGGAAGGCAAATCCTGTGTCATAAACCTACTAGAGTTTTATGACAAGGTAACTGAAGTAAGAAATGAGAGGGAGGGGTGGGTTGATTGCATTTTCTTGGACTGCAAGAAGGCCTTCGACACAGTTCCTCACAAGAGATTAGTACCAAAGCTAGAGGAACAGGCACGTATAACAGGAAGGGCACTGCAATGGATCAGAGAATACCTAACAGGGAGGCAACAGCGAGTCATGGTCTGTGATGAGGTATCACGGACCAGTGACGAGCGGGATCCCACAGGGGTCAGTCCTGGGACCAGTGCTATTCTTGGTATATGTGAACGACATGACGGAAGGGATAGACTCAGAAGTGTCCTTGTTCGCTGATGATGTGAAGTTAATGAGGAGAATTAAATCAGACGCGGACCAGACAGGTCTACAAAGAGACCTGGACAGCTGGTGCGTGGTCCAGAAACTGGTCGTAGAATTTAACCCGCCAAATGCAAAGTCGTGAAGATCGTAGGAGGGCAAAGAGACCGCAGACAGAGTATAGGCTAGGAGGCCAAAGGCTGCAAACCTCACTCAAGGAGAAAGGACTAGGAGTGAGTATAATACCGAGTACATCGCCAGAACCACACATTAACCAGATAACTGCTGCGGCATATGGGCGCCTGGCAAACCTGAGAATAGCGTTCGGTACCTCAGTAAGGAATCGTTCAAGACTCTATACACTGTGTACGTCAGGCCATACTGGAGTAAGCAGCACCAGTTTGGAACCCACACCTGGTCAAACACGTCAAGAAATTAGAGAAAGTACAAAGGTTTGCAACAAGGCTAGTTCCAGAGCTAAGGGGAATGTCTATGAAGAAAGGTTAAGGGGAAATCGGTCTGACAACACTGGAGGACAGGAGGGTCAGGGGAAGACATGATAACGACATACAAAATATTCGTGGAATAGACAAGGTGGACAGAGACAGGATGTTCCAGAGATGGGACACAGAAACAAGGGTCACAATTGGAAGCTGAAGAATCAGTTGAGTCAAGGGATATTGAGAAGTATTTTTCAGTCATAGAGTAGTTAGGATGTGGAATAGTCTGGCAAGCAATGTAGTGGAGGCAGGAACTATACATAGTTTTAAGACGAGGTATGATAAAGCTCATGGAACAGGGGGAGAGAGGACCTAGTAGCGGTCGGTGAAAAGGCCGGGCCAGGAACTGAGTCTCGTCCCCTGCAACCATAATTAGGTGAGTACAATTAGGTGAGTACACCGTGTGCGTGAGTCAACATTTAGTGCTTCGTGAATATAAGTGTTTTTGAGGGCTACCCAAGGGTACTGCAGGGGTTATTAATTACTTAATTGTGTCAGGGTAGTGAACAATCCTTGAAGTGATTTACAAGTTGCCCTGAGCCACACAAGTGTGGGGAGAGCCAGAATTCTATAAGTGAACTAGAAAGTGATACCTGGTGGGCGCAAATCGGAGTGGGAGGCCCAGTGTGTCAGGCGACATTACCAAATGTGTAATCAAAAAAGATAATGAAGTACAATAAATGTGTGACCAATGAAAGAAATTCAGTGTATATGTTATACTATATATAAAGAAACGGAAGTACATATACGCCAGGACATCACATCGAGTTAGACAATCTACAGGCTGCTACAGGCTGCATCGCAAGTATTCACCTATGCGTGGTTTTCGGGGAGTCAGGTGTGAGTTCCATTTTAACGCCAAGCTGTTTGTGAAGGGTCCAACTCTCCTAGCATGAAAAGAATAGATAACATGTACTTAATAACAAATAGCAATTAGTAATTTATAGTAGAACAGGGTGAGCAGACAGGTGTTTATTAGGCTATGGAGAAGTATAAGTATAGAGGACATTACCTAATAGGTGGCTTTGGGTCAGGTGAATTTGGGTCAGATCAGTAGTGCACTGTAGACCACGTGTCACTCACAGACACCATATACACACTCATACACCATAACACAGTACAACCTTTCACTTTTCACACTTAATAAACACACTCTCATATAGTCCCACACACACACACACACACACGTTCACACACAACTCTCCTAGTATGTTAAAGAATAGAATATCAATTACATTTTGAGGAAATGAAAGGAATGGATGGAATGGGCGAAAGAGATTACATAGTAGGAACTATCCAGTCTGAGGGCCATAAGGTGGTAATTGCTGTAATGTACAACCCGCTACACAACAGCAGAAGGCCAAGAGAGAATACGACAAGAGGAACAGAGCAATGGTAGACACAGTAGCCGAGGTGGTCAGAAGAGCTCACATGGGGAGAGCGAAGTTACTACTTACGGGTGATATCAATCACAAGGAGATTGACTGGGAATACCTGGAGCCCCATGGGGGTCCCGAAACATGGAGAGCCAAGATGATGGATGTGGCACTGGAAAACCTCATGCATCAACATGTTAGAGACACTACAGAGAGAGAGGTGAGAATTATCCAGCAAGACTGGACCTAGTATTCAGCTTGAGTAATTCGGACATCGAGGATATCACCTACGGAAGGCCCCTTGGAGCTAGTGATCATGTGGTTCTGTGCTTTGATTACATAGTTGAGCTACAAATGGAGAGGGGAGCGTGAATAGGACAGGATAAACGAAACTACGAAAAGGGGGACTACACAGGCATGAGGAACTTCCTACAAGACGTTCAGATGGAGAGAGAATTGGCAGGAAAACCAGTAAAAGAAATGATGGATTATGTGACAACAAAATGCAAAGAGGCAGAGGAGTGGTTTGTTCCCATGGGAAACAGAAGTAACGGTTCACCCAAAGGTGCAGGGAGGCAAAAACTAAGTGTACTAGAGAATGAACCAGGTAATCAGGTTGAGGAAGGAAGGTGGAGAGTTCACAAGAAACGACCAAGAGGTATGTGAGGAGCTTAACATGAGATTTAAAGAAGCATTTACAGTGGAGACAGGAAGGACTCCAGGAATTCAGAATAGGGAGGTACACCAACAAGTGCTGGGTAAAATACACACAAGTGAGGAGGAGGGGAAGAACTTTATACCCCAAAGGCAGTGGGACCAGAGAACATCTCTCCGTGGGTCCTCAGAGAGGGAGCAGAGATGCTGTGTGTGCCACTAACAAAATTCTTCAACACATCCATTGAAATTGGGCAACTACCTGAGGTTTGGAAGATGGCAAATGTATTCCCAATTTTTAAGAAAGGAGACAGACAAGAGGCATTAAACTACAGATCTGAGTCACTGACGTGTATAGTATGCAGAGTCATGGAGATCATCAGGAGGAGAGTGGTGGAGCACATAGAAAGACACGAGCTTATCAACGACAACCAGCACGGTTTCAGGGAAGGAAAATCCTCTGTCACAAACCTACTTGAGTTTTATGACAAGGTAACAGATGTAAGGCACTAGAGAGAGGAGTGGATAGACTGCATTTTCATGGAGTGCAAGAAGGCCTTCGACACAGTTCCTCACAAGAGGTTAATGCAAAAGCTAAAGGATCAGGCACACATAACAGGAAAGGCGCTGCAATGGTTCAGAGAATATCTGAGAGGGAGGCAACAACGAGTCATGGTACGTGACGAAGTGTCAGAGTGGGCGCCTGTGACGAGCGGAGTTCCACAGGGTTCAGTCCTAGGGCCTCTGCTGTTTTTGGTATATGTGAATGACATAACGGAGGGGATAGACTCAGAAGTGTCCCTGTTTGCAGATGATGTGAAGTTAATGAGAAGAATTACATCGGTCGAGGATCAGGCAGGACTACAAAGAGACCTGGACAGGCTACAAGCCTGGTCCAGCAGCTAGCTCCTTGAATTTAAGGTGGCCAAAGACTGCAAACCTCACTTAAAGAAAAAGATCTTGGGACGAGTATAAAACCAAGCACATCTCCTGAGGCGCATATCAGATAACTGCTGAAGCATAAGGGAGTATGGTAAACCTAAGAATAGCGTTCCGATACCTCACTAAGGAATCGTTCGAGACTCTGTACACTATATACATCAGGCCGATACTGAAGTATGCAGCCCCAGTTTTGAACCCACACCTGGTCAAGCACATCAAGAAATTATAGAAATTGCAAAGGTTTGCAACAAGACTAGCCCCAGAGCTAAGGGGACTGGCCTATGAAGAAAGGTTAAGGGAAATTGGCCTGCGACACTGGAGGACAGGAGTGTCAGGGGAGACATGGTAACGAAATATAAAATACTGCGAAGAATTGATAAGGTGGACAAAGACAGGATGTTCCAGAGATGGGACACAGAAACAAGGGGTCACAATTGGAAGTTGAAGTTGAAAATGTTAGGAAGTATTTCTTAAGTCATAGAATTGTCAGGAAGTGGAATAGCCTAGAAGGCAGGAACCATACATAGTTTTAAGACGAGGTTTGATAAAGCTCATGGAGCAGGGAGAGAGAGAACCTAGTAGCAAAAAGTAAAGAGGCGGGTCCAGGAGCTATGAATCGACCCCTGCAACCACAAATAGGTGAGTACACACATACATGACTCTGTGTTGGTCCTGAGAGATGGAGCAGAGGCACTTTGTTTGCCACTAACAGCAGTCTTCAACACGATTATCGTAACCGGGCAACTAAATATGGTGTGGAAGATAGCAAATGTTGTCTCTGTCTTCAAGAAAAGTGACAGAAACACAGCTTTAAACTACAAACAGGTGTCATTGACTTGAATTGTATGCAAAGTCGTGAAGAGCTTGTCATGAGAAGACTGGTAGACCACCTAGAAAGAAATGGGGGTTATGCACGAAAACCCACACAATTTCAGGGTGGGGAAACCCTGTTTTACAAGCCTACTGGAGTATTATGAGAAGGTAACGGAAGTAAGACAGGGGAGGGAGAGGGAACCCTTTGGTTCCACAAGGTTCAGTCCTAGTGTCGGTGCTGAAAATAACATGACGGATGGGATAGATTCGGAGGTGTCCCTGTTTGAAGACAACGTGAAGCTAATGAGGAGAATCCAAATGGATGTGGATCAGATAGGATTACAAAGGGAACTGGATAGGCTGCAAGCCTGGTCCGACAACTGGTTCCTGGAGTTTAACTCCAGTGTAAAGCCATGAAGATTGGGGAGGGTCAAAGAAAACTACAGACGAATTACAGGGAGCAGTTTCCAAAAACTGTGTAACTCACTGACAGAAAAGGATCTTGATGAGTATCGTACCGAACACATCTCCTGAGGTGCACATCAACCAAATAATTGCTGAAGCATGAGTGCGTACCAAACCTAGAAATAGCATTTCGGCTCCTTAGTAAGGAATCGTTCAAGATTGTATACCGTGTACGTCAGGTCCAACTTGGAGTAAGCAGCACCAGTATGGAACGCACACCTGATCAAACACTTCAAGAAATTAGAGAAAGTTCAAAGGTTTGCAGCAAGACTAGTCGCATAGATGTAAAGTAAAAGGACGCAAGTGCAACTAATGTGACATTTTATTGTGGCAACGTTTCGCTCTCCAGGAGCTTTGTCAAGCGAAACGTTGCCACAATAAAATGTCACATTAGTTGCACTTGTGTCCTTTTACTTTACATATTGTCGGTAATTCTACCAACATTATTATAGTCGCATAGATAAGGGGACATGATAATGACATATAAAATACTTTGAGGTAATGACAAGATGGATAGATACAGAATATTTGTGAGACAGGACACAGCAACGAGGTTTCACATGTGGAAGCTGATAGCTCAGATGAGTCACAGGGATGTTAGGGAGCATTTTTCAGTCACGGTTGTCAGGAAGAGGAACAATCGAGAGAGTGCTGTAGTAGATGCATGATCGAAACATAGCTTTAAGAACAGGTATGGTAAAACCCATGGAGCAGGGACAGAGCGGACCTAGTAAGGACCAACGAAGAGACGGGGCCAGGAGCTGTGAATCGACCCCTGCAACCACAAACAGGTACGAAAAAATAGGTAAGAACACACACAAGATTATAAACAACAACCAGCAGAATTCAGAGAAGGCAAATCCTGTGTCACAAACCCACTGGAGTCTCATAACAAGGTAACGGAAGTAAGGCACGAGAGAGAAAGATGGGTAAATTGCATTTTCTTGGACAGCAAGAAGGCCTTCTACACAGTTCCTCACAAGAGATTAGCGCAAAACTAGAGGATCAGGCACGTATAACAGGAAGGGCACTGCAATGGATTAGAGAATACCTGACAGGGAGGCAACAACGAGTCATGGTACGTGACGAGGTATTACAGTGGGCGCCTGTGACTAGCAAAGTTCCACAGGGGTCAGTCCTAGGACCTATGCTGTTTTTGGTTTATGTGGATGACATGATATAAGGGATACACTCAAAAGTGTCCCTGTCTACAGATGATGAGAAGTTAATGAGGAGAATTAAATCAGATGAGGATCAGGCAGGACTACAAAGAGACTTGGACAGACTGGAAGCATGGTCCAGCAACTGACTCTTCGAATTTAACCCTGCCAAATGCAAAGACGTGAAGATCGGTGAAGGGCAAAGAAGACCGCAGAGTATAGTCTAGGTGGACAAAGACTGCAAACCTCACTCAAGAAAAAAATTATCTTGAGGTTAGTATAATACCGACCACATCGCCTGAAGTGCACATCAACCAGATAACTGCTGCAACATATGGGCGCCTGGCAAACCTGAGAACAGCGCTCCGATACCTCAGTAAGGAATCATTCGAGACTCTGTACACCGTGTACGTCAGGCCCATACTGAAGTATGCAGCTCCAGTTTTGAACCCATACCTGGTCAAGCACGTCAAGAAATTAGAGAAAGTGCAAAGGTTTGCAACAATGCTAGTTCCAGAGCTAAAGGGAATGTCCTAAGAAGAAAGATCAAGGAAAATTTGCCTGACGACACTGGAGGTCAGGAGGGTTAGGTGAGACATGATAACGACATACAAAATATTGCGAGGAAATGACAACGTGCACAGAAACAGAATGCTCCAGAGATTTGGCACAAAAACAAAGGACCACAATTGGAAGTTGAAGACTCAGATAAATCATAGAGATGTTAGGATATATTTCTTTAGTCAAAGAGTAGTCAGGAAGTGTAACTGTATGGTAAGCGATGTAGTGGAGGCAAGAACCATACATAGTTTTAAGATGATGCATGATAAAACTCATGGAGCAGGGAGACAGAGAACCTAGTAGTGATCAGTGAAGAGGTGGGGCCAGGAGCTATGTTTCAACGCCTGCAACCACAAATAGGTCAGTGCAAACAGGTGAGTACACACATCTCTCCATGTGTCTCGAGAGAGGAAGCATAGGTGCTATGCGTGCCACTAACAACAATCTTCAACACATCTATCGAAACAGAGCGACTACCTGAGGTGTGGAAGACAGGAAATGTAGTCCAGATTTAAAAAAAAAAGGAGACTGACATGAAGCATTAAACTACAGACTAGTGTCACTGACATATATAGTACGCAAAGTCATCGAGAAGATTATCAGAAAAAGAATGGCGGAGTACCAAGATGTGAAGGCTTACTCAGCCCTGTAACAACTTCAGTCAGTATTACTAAGGCTGGCTCCTCAGGAAAATTAATGCACGGAAAAGGAACAAAAACTGACAAACAAACACTTTATTATTTAGAAAATATAAAATATAAAACAATTAAATATGAAATATTGATCCTACATTAAAGAAAATGAAAAATGAAAAATATAAATGATATCTGAATTCAACGCTAATATATATAAAACTTGGGTGTCTGGTGTTGGTGACACTGTGTGTTGTTGCAATCTTAGCCGTTGCTGATGATGTGGGGGGGGGTCGCAGGTGTTGGTGACAACCCACCGGTTCGTTCTTCACAGAGTCTTTAGCCGTAAATAATCTATCCAGATGACAGGAAATCAGGTTATTTACTACTGCAATGATGAGGGGTTACGTCCTAATTCTTCATACATGTGCACAGGCAAGTAGATAAAACATGGGACGTCTCAGGACGTTAGTCCGTCTCCTTCAATTCTACTCGTTGGTTGGCAGGTGACCCTCTCTGTCATTCCAAGCTGGAAAGAGAGACAGGTTACCCACTGCTTAAGAAATCGCTCTCCATGATAAGTACAATACCTAAAAGACATGGTGATTATTAAGACATTTAACAGAACAAGACTGAAAGGACTAAGTTTATTATTGGTCAAAAGTGAAGCTTTCAACCAATAAGTCCACTAGAATATGAGCAGGCATGTACTTACAGTAGTGTTGGGAGCTGTGAGTCGAGTGATAACTGTTTGGCCGGAGCCCCACACGTCACCTTTCGGGGGGGGGGGGGAAGAGGGAAGGGAAGGGATAGCGGGAGCTAGACTGACCCTACCTTAACAAGCAGCCGGCAATCAAACTATCACTTTCGGGGTGGGGGAAAAGGGGGAGAATAGCCGGAGCTAGACTTACCCTACCTTAACAAGTAGCCGGCAATCAAACTATTGTTACTATATACTCCCTCGCTACTCCTATCTATTGAACTTTTCCCTCACACAAGAAATGAATGAAGTTAACAACGACAACAAGCATAGTTTCAGGGATGGAAACCCCTCTGTCACAAACCTACTTGAGTTCTATAAGAGGGTGACAGCGGTTAGAAAAGAGAGAGAGAGGGGGGGGGGTAGATTGCATTTTCTTGGACTGTAAGAAGGATTTTGACACAGTTCCATACAAGAGATTAGTGTATAAGCTGGAGGACCAGGCATGTATAACAGGGAAGACGCTGCACTGGACCAGGGAATACCTGTTGGGAAGACATTTGCAAGTCATGGCACATGACAAAGTGTCAGAGTTGACGCCTCTGACGAGCGGGGTTTCACAGGGGTCAGTCCTGGGACCGGTGCTGTTTCTGGTATATATGAACGACATGTCGGAAGGAATAGACTCAGAAGTGTCCCTGTTTGCAGATGATGTGAAGTTGATGAGAAGAATTCAATTGAACGAGGTCCAGGCAGAACTACAAAGGGATCTGGACTGGCTGCAGGATTGATCCAGAAACTGGCTCCTGGAGTTCAGCCCGCAGACGGAGTACAGCGTAGGGGGCCAGAGACTACAAACCTCACTCAAGGAAAAGGATCTTGGGGCGAGTATAACACCGGTCACACCTGAATCGCACATTAACCAAATAATTGTTGCATCACATGGGCGCCTAGTAAACCTAAGAATAGCATTTCAACACCTCAATAAGGAATCGTTCAGGGCCCTGTACACCGTGTATGTCAGGCCTGTATTGGAGTATGCAGCACCAGTTTGGAACCCACATCTAGCCAAGCACGTAAGGAAATTAGAGAAAGTGCAAAGGTTTGCAACGAGACTAGCCCCGGAGCTAAGGGGCATATCTTATAAGGAGAGGTTAAGGGAAATCGACCTGACGACACTGGACAGGAGAGTTAGGGGGGATATGATAACGACATATAAAATACTGAGAGAAATTGACAAGGTGGACAGAGACATGATGTTCCGGAGATGGGACACAGCAACAAGGGGTTACAATTGAAGTTGGAGATTCAAATGAATCACAGGGATGTTAGGAAGTATTTCTTCAGTCATAGAGTTGTCAGGAAGTGGAATAGACTGGGATGTGATGCAGTGCATGAAGGATCCATACATAGCTTTAAGAAGAGGTATGATAAAGCTCTTGGAACGGGATTAGTGATCTAGTAGCGACCAGTGAAGAGGCGGGGCTAGAAGCTGTGACTCAACCTCTGCAACCACAACTGAGTACACACACACACTTAAAAGCTGCAAAATCTATGAATGCGGACCTCTGCCTGAGTATAGCTCTGAGCACATCTGAGGCGCAAATAAACCGGTTAACGGCCGCGGGCAAACGCTAGACTGACAAATTTAAGGGCTGCTTTCAGGAGTCTCAACAAAGTGGTAGTAACATCGTTATAAATGGCATATGTTCCCTCCATCTTAGTGTATGCAGCGCCAGTATAGAACTCTCATCTAATAAAGCATTACAAGAAGCTGGCAAAAGATCTATGTTTTGGTACGAAGATAGCCCCAGAGCAGAGGAGTACTGCTATAAGGAAATAAATTTAATGACACTAGAGGATAGAATTACGTGATCAACAGTGGACAAGAAGAGTGTGTTTGAGGGGTGTCTCAAGTACTTGAAGATAGAACATTAAAATGGTATAAAATACCGACAGGTTGTTAGGTAAGACACATATGCAACAGTTAGGTATCTTTATTATGAAACGTTTCGCCTACACAGTAGGCTTCTTCAGTCAAGTACAGAAAAGTTGATAGAAGCAGAAGATACTTGAAGACGATGTAATCAGTCCATCACCCTTAAAGTTTTGAGGTGGTCAGTCCCTCAGTCTGGAGAAGAGCATTGTTCCATAGTATGAAACATAGTATTGTTTCATACTATGGAACAATGCTCTTCTCCAGACTGAGGGACTGACCACCTCAAAACTTTAAGGGTGATGGACTGATTACATCGTCTTCAAGTATCTTCTGCTTCTATTAACTTTTCTGTACTTGACTGAAGAAGCCTACTGTGTAGGCGAAACGTTTCATAATAAAGATACCTAACTGTTGCATATGTGTCTTACCTAACTACTTGAAGATACTTCTGGATGTCAAAAATATAGATGAATCACAGCGATGTCAGGAATTATTAGAAATTATTAGTAAATATTAGTTATTAGTAATAATTATTGTATTTTATTAGTGGTTATGAAGCGGAAAGACATAGACAGTGACATGGTAGAGGCAGAATCCAAACAGATTTGCTAATAAGACTGATAGGGCTCACGTAGTTGCAGGGGAAAGGTGCGGGGCCAGGAACTGAGACTCGAACACTCCAATCACAAACAGGCGAGTTAAATTAGGTAAGTACACATATAGATACAAATACAGAGACATGCATATAACAATCTAATATACTTACCCACTTAACATTAATTTAACACCCTTCATATAACAGGAAATATCGGTGGTTCCAAATATCGGAACCACCGATATTTGGGCACTGTTGTATAGACAGTGAAATAAACGACTACTGACGGCGCCTTGAACAGTTGAAATGTGACAGTTTTATGAGTGTGCGCACACGTTTTTTTTATCGACTATTATCTTATGTTTATAGTTTCGTAACTTGACGCAACCTAACTAAGAAGTGGGCTGCAAACCCTGTGTGAAAGTGTCACAAAGTTATTATGAGGATGATCTTCATTTCAGCGAACTCACATCCCCATTTACATTCACCTTCATTCACCCACACACAAAAGCAGACTCACATAGGTATGCACATACACACTCACGCAAGCAGAAACTAATACAGCCACATATTCGCAAGCACAATAACAAATACGCAAATGAAAATATATACATTTATACATTCAGCCTGGTTGGGATCCTCTGATTAAGTTTAGCAGTGAAATTCGCTGATTTATGATGCCGTCTTGTTTTGCTTGTAAACTTACCTGAGTTTGATAATAGCTGTTCTACGATAAGATAACGTTATTCTGCTGAGTTGTGGAAGAATATGTGATGTAAGCCTATAAATTTTGCTGAGGTTGCGTAACAGCTGGTAACCTGCAAACTGAGCTGAGGTAACAGCAGCGTTTAGCCAATAAATTGTGTTAAATTTGGATAAGATCTTTTAGCTTGTAAACTGTGATGAAGCAGGTTAGTAACTTTGTAAATTGAATAATTGAGACACTTACGTAACATATGGGAATCTTTATTGAAGAAACGTTTCGCCATATAGTGGCTTCGTGAGATGAAGCCACTGTGTGGCGAAACGTTTCTTCAATAAAGATTCCCATATGTTTCATATGTTTCATAAGTGTCTCAATTCATCAACTTGTCGGTTTTCAAAATCATTCATCACAACTTTGTAAATTTACTTGAGGTCGGATTTAATGTCTTATCCTGGAAAATTCAACGGCGTGGAACACTGTATTCCTTGGCTGTTAAAACGTCTAGATTTAATACTGTTTCGTTGGTCTGAGAGACAAATCGCTACGTTCGTTAAGCGCTCTGAAATTATCATCACCCCTACAGAGTTCGCATTTTACCCGAGTTCCCAAACACGTAGCAAGATTAGCATGGCCCAGTCTATTCTTATCATTTTTAAGTGATATCTCCTAACTTCACGATAACGCAAAAAACTGTGTGGAGAAGAATGAAAACCACAATACGTAGTTAGGATGAATTCCCTTGTAGCCAATAATACGAGGAAAATATTTGGAATATTTCCGTTCTTCATGACATGGTTCAGGACGAACTGAAACGTTGTAAATTGTTTCCCGTCTTATATGTGAGTTAACTGTCAGCAGTTATATTATTTTATACGAAAGGAAAAAGTGAAATGTAGCTCGGCATTTTTCCATTACATGTACTGAGCACCACTTCATTTTATTTACTGATCACTTCCACATAAATTTGAGTGCTAGGTGCTCCCAGATATTCGTGTATGTTTATTGATAATGTTCGTATATATTTCCAACCTTATAGGTTAACACAACCATTCTAATTTACAGTTAACCCAAGAAACAGCAGTTGCAAAAATACGAAACTAACACAAATTACAGTAACTAGAACAATGCACAACAAACCCACAATCAGAAGACTAGAAATATTTATAACCGACTGTGGCTGGAGTATAAATAAATTGATAAACAGTAACGTGACTATCAATTTGTTTCCAATCGACAGTGTCGTAGATGGTGACACAAGGAATGGTCACGGACCGGGCCGCTGGGGCGTTGATCCCCAAAACCCTCTCCAGGTATACTTCAAGTATGCACAAGAATCCTATATTGTAGGCGCTGAAACAACTCAAAGCAAACCTACAAATTGGGAAATAAGTTCACTAAAACTTAACCAATTAGTGGGAGAGATGTGAATTGAACTAATACAGAAAATGTGATGTTATTCACATAAATTAGTAAGCCCCTAGTCTCGGTTTTCTTCTTTAAATTATATACATAGCATAGGATAGTCTGAGATTTTGTGTGGCAATATGTAGTAGTTTTTGGAGGTCTGTGTTAGTCCATGGTATTCTATGGTAGAACGAAGAGGTTTTTGTTTTTTTATTGAAGTTTCTGATAGTTTCTGTTAGCAATGGTAGTCAATGGTTGTTTGTGGTAGTGCGAAGTTATCAGTGTTAATCTGTAGTAATTAATAGTAAACTGTGGGTGTTTGGGTTATTCTAAAATTTTCGTGGTTGTCTATTGTAATCAGTGGTCGTCTGCGGTAGTCTGTGGAAGCCTATCAATATCTATGATTGTGTGTGATAATCTGAGGCAGTCTGTAATAGTTATCTATGATAGTCTATAGTAGTGTATGGTGATCTATGAGAGTCTAGGCTAGACTCTCGTCGCCTCGAAGTCAGTAGCAATGAGCAAAAGTCTCTGTAAGACAATAGTTGCCTATGGTTGTCTCTGGCATTCTGCTGTCTTGTTTTGAGAGATTCTGGTACTCTGTGGTAGTCTGTAGTTGTCTGTGATAGCATATTGTAGTTTCGGACAGCTTTTGAAAGTCTGTGGCGGTCTTTGGAAGTTTTTGGAAGTCTGTGGTAGTCTACAGTTGTTGTCTTTTGTAGTCTGTGGTTGCTTGTGGTAGTTCGTTATTGCTGTGGAAGACTGGTAGTCGGCAAATGTCTGGGCTACCCTTTTATAGTCTTTTGCATTTATCCATGGTAGTCCACAAAAGTTTTTTGTAGTCTGCTGTGTCACTCTATGCTAGTCTGTAGTAATTTAATAGCATCTATGGATGTTTATGGTTGTCTGCATGTGTCTGTATTCTGTGGTTGTCTGTGGCAGTCTTTCGTTGTATATGGAGAAGTACAGTAATCAGTGGTTGCTTATAGTTGTCTATGGTACTCTGTGGTAATCTGTGGTTGCCTATGGAAGTCTGTGGTAGCTTTAATTATCCAATGGAATTTTGTGGTATTCTGGGATTGTCTACGGAAGGCTGCGGTTGTCTGTGGTAAGCTATAGCTATCTACATTAGCTTTGATAGTCTGTGGTAAGCTATGGCCATCTACATTAGACTTGAAAGTCTGTGATTGTTAGTATTAATCTGTTGTAGTCTGTGTTATTATGTGGATGGCTAAGGCAGTCTGCGGTAGTCTGTGATAGCCTTCAGTTGTCTTTGTAGTCTTCATTCTTGTAAGGTTGTTTGTCGTAGTCCATGACAGAGAGGTATTCTGTGGTAGTCAGATTTTTCTCTATAGTAGTTTCTGTAAGTCCATGGTAATTTGAGGTAGTCTGTGCTTTAGAGTGATAATGTATGGTAATCTCTGGTTGTATACCATAGTTTGCATATAAATATGGTAGACTTTGACACTCTGTGGTGACATAAGTTTGCCATTGGTAGACTGGTAGTTTAGGGTAGTTTGTGATAGTCATTTATAGTCTGTGGTTGTCTTCGGCCTTCTGCGGTTGTTTACGGTTGTCTCTGGAAGTCTATGGTACTCTGTAGTAATTAATAGCAGTATTCAGTATTCTGTGACTGTCCTTAGCGGTCTGTGGTAGACTTGGAAAATTTGTGACAGTGTATGGTAGTCCGTGGAAGTTTATTAACATATGTTGTAGAATGTGTTAGAGTTTGGTTGTCTGAGAAAGTGTGTGGCAGACTGTGGTAATCTGTGGTAGTCTGTGACAGTTGTAATCTTCCGAGCAGGGTGATAGAGGCTAGGACTTTGGGTGGTTTTAAAAAGGAATTGGACAAATATATGAGTGGGAAGGGTTGGGTTTGATTGGTGTCGTGGGTACGGGAGTAAATTCTTGGACCAGTAGACCTTCTGCAGTGTTCCTCCATTCTTATGTTCTTATGTCTGTAGTTGTCTGTGGTGGTTGCCTATTTTAGCCTTTGGGTGTCTGTGGAAATCTGCGGTAATCTGTGGTTGTCACTGATAGTGGTAGTCTGGCGTAATCTGTTTTAAAGTGTGATAGTCTGTGGTAGTGTATGGCAGTAAATGTTAGTGCTTGATATTCTTCATCATTTGGCGGTAGACTATGGTAGTATGAGGTAGTATGTGTGGCAGTCTGTGATAGTCTGTTGTTATAGTCTGGTATTTTGTTGCAGTGTTTGTGACAGTCTGGAGAAGTTATGGTTGTATATGTTATCTATGGTAGGTTGTGGTTATCTGTGGTAGTTTATGGTTACATGTGATAGTCTATGGTAGCCACTGGTAGCTTGTGGTAAACTGTAAATCTGTTCTAATCTGTGGTATCCAATGCTAGTCTACGGTATTCCGCATTAATCTTTGGTAGTCTGTGAGAACCTATCGTATTTTGAGGTAATTTGTCGTAGTCTGTTGTTATCTTGGTAGTCTGTGGTAATCTTTCACAGTGTGTTTGATAATTTGTGGTAGTTTGTGAAATCTGATAGTGTATGCTCTAGTCTGTGATAGATTATGGTAATCTCTGATTGTATGTATTAGTCTGTAGTAGAGTTTAGTACTATATAGTCGAGTTTGGATGTCTGTAGCTATCTGTATTAGACTATGGTAGCCTGTGGCAATCTGCCACAGCCTGTACTAGCCAGTGGTGGCATGAGGTCGCGACCAACCTATTATAGCCGCTCTTAAACTGTGGCTGTCTGTGATAATCAGTGGTAAATGAATCTTGGGAATAGGTTGAAATGAGAAAAATAGATCGGTTTCAAATGCGCTTGCTTCACGAGCAAGGCTAATAGAAACAACTTGTTTGATCAGCCACTCGTTTACGAACGCAATCCTGACAGTCGTAAGTGCCATTGCTGAATTGCTGGTGAAAGCGGTCTTGTTATTATTATTATTAAAGATTAGCCGTATTCTCCCGGCCTGGGCCTTTTCCAAGTGGTGGCCCGGCCTTGGCTCCCTCTTTAGGGAGTGTCTGAGACCTAAGTCTCCCTTGGGAGGAGGCACAAGTACCTCCTCATCTTTGGGACCAACTGTCCCCAGGCCTAGCCACAAGCTAGGCCTCTCTGGTCTGCCATCCCCGCCCCAAGGGGGCAAATGGGAATGACAGTCTTATGAGCTAAAGGCTCGGGCTCAGGCACCTACCCTACCCTAGAAGGGTTAGGCATGGTGTCGATGAAGCGGTCTTGGGTAACTAACTTATAATCGTTGGGTTATGATTCCTTCAAGAGAATAAAGTAACTAAATATACAAGACTTGACAAGTTGGTCAGGAGACACGTGAAGTTATATGGAATCTTTATTATTATTTTTTATTTTGTTTAAAATACAGTATACATTATACATAGATGCAAACATACGTCACTAAACCCAAGTGATATGAAACAGCAAATTAATTTACAACATACATGTATACAAGTCCAAACGCTTCGCACCCAAATCTACCCACAACATCTCCATATAATTTACCTCAGCACACTTATACATCTTATGCTAAGCTTTATATACAAAACAATCCCTAATGGTAAAAGCCTCACCACATACCAGTAAAACCTATACACCCACCCTCTGTAAAAAGTTAAATTTACTATATCATACCTCATCAAAAACCTACAAAGCAGTGACATACAATAAGAACTCCAGATGCTACTTGCTCTATGTAGTATCTATGAAAACTTTGCCTTAATTACAAAGGCTGACATACTCTATTTCTCAAAAAGGTTACACTCCGTCCAACAACCATAATTCACTACTTACCATATAGCAGTACTAACTGCATGACCTACACCGCTACTTGAAGTCATATGCAAACCTGTTCCAGCAAAGTATTTATAACTAAAATATACATTTACACTAAATCAATATACATTTTTATATAGCCTTACAGATTAGACTTAATTGAAACTTGCATTATAAAAATATAAAAGGTAAACAAACAACAAGTATGTACTTATATAATACAACACTTCCCTGCACATACATTGTCACACAACATGAAATATATAATCTTAGCCTGGCCTCTGAAACATTAAGTGTGAGGCCTTATGTACCAAAATACAATCTCTCGTAATCTTAAATACTTTGCCACGTTGCTCATTGCAACTATTTACACTTCCCACCATCCCGATATACAGATACTGTGACATACAGAATGCATACTACAAGAAGGGAAACCCCCGACTTTATGTCACAGCATATTCCAACCACACAGATGTCCTTCCGTAGTAACACCAGGTAATACGTGCTTTATATAGCATCTATGAAGACACTCTTACAAGAACGTAGTCATTCCCACACACACAAGTACTGTATGGTCTACCCGCACACTCACCTTGTGTACACACAAGGTTGTAGTGCGCCAATACACTACGTACATGTTCTATCCAAAAACGTCACATCAAGTAACAACATGTGTAATACCAGCACCCACACCTCACTCACACCACAGGCAAAGTATATATGTTACAGTACAAATCCAAACCACACGCACTAAACGCCCATCCACACTTCCACACTCAAGAAACTAGCCCGCCGCTACCCGTTACTTTAAACTTAAATCCCTTAAATCCTTCAACCGAAATCTCCGGTAACCCTCAGTAAACGCTGTCTCCCATCTTCCACCATAAATATCCTTATTACGGCACTTAGTTCTATAAATAGTGGCCGCTAACACCTTTCTTCGTTCATCCACACCCACCTCCCTTATAGCCCAAGACGTATAAATAAAATCAGTGACCACATATGCAACCGCATTCACCACCATCTGACTCATCCCACCTATATCTAAACTTAACACCCTTAACACCTGTAACCCTTCCCCACCCACTAATCTAACCACCCTACCTAACCATACCCTCACAGCTTCTTAACAATTACAAAAATACACAGCATGAAAAATAGTCTCCAAACAACCACACGCTTTGCACTCCCCACCCTCCCTTAGTCTCCTATTATATAACACAACCCCAGACGGCAAGATCCCATGTAAAAACCTAAACATAACCTCCCATACACCTGGCTTAACACGCAACTGCCATAAACATTTCCAAATATTCCCCCACGCATACATGGGGTATGCCCCCTCAACTGCCGCCACCACAGACCCACCCTGCACCCTCTCAAGAACCCTCAATTTGAGGCGGGCCAGATCCCTCACCGTCATTAAAGCCCGCAACATGGCCTCACCAACCATTAATTCCCTACCCCCCACCACCGTTGCATATCCATGCGTAGTCTTTCAAGCCCCCCTCTCCTCGCCCCCCACTCTCAAATAGCCTCGTTTTAGGTACACACTCATCATACGCTTTTCTAGAGGTATAAGCCCCAGCCCCCCTGGCTAACGGGAAGTGTCACCACCCCTCTACTAAGCAAGTCACAACCCGATCCCCACATAAATCTGAAAACCCCATGTTGCAAATGTTGCACCTCTCGTCGCATCAACGGGTATATTGCCACCACATGCCATAGCTTGCTATACAATAGGACGTTCGTCGCAACAACACTCTGATGCAACGTTAGCTGCGCTGTCCTCAAACCGCCCAATCGTTTCAAAACCCCATCCACGGAACGCATCGAATTTGCCTCTTGCGTGACCCTATCATTTCTCACGTACACTATCCCACATATCAATAGCTGATCCACCACACTCCACCCGCCCTCTACAGCCCCACCTCTATGTACGCTATCCCCTAGGTCCATATACTTGGACTTTGCTACATTAATTTCCATCCCAGTAGCCTCACCAAACACATCCACTACCCTTCCTACCTTATGTAAATCTCTCTCATCCCTCACCAAAACAGTCGTGTCATCCACATATCCCACTATACCCGCCCCTCCCTCTCGTTCAGTACCAACCCAACCTCCCGCTATACTCCACCTAACTGCCTTATAAAAGGGGTCCTGTAGACACACAATCAATATTTGCGACAGAGGGCATCCCTGTCGCAAACCCCTTCCCATCTGCATGTTAACACCTAGTCTTCCATTAACCTGCACTCTCATAGATGTTCCCTGATACAATGTTTTCGCCCAAGATATAATTTCCCTCCCGAAACCCTGCCAACGCAGGAAACTCCATAATGCATCCCTTTCTACACTATCATAAGCCGCTCTCCAATCCAATGCCAAAACACTCCCACCCCGCAATTCCCCCCGCTGCTCTATAAAACTTCGAATCATGCCATGCCCTTCATACATTGACCTACCCAGTACTCCCATATTGTCCTCATCAATTACCTTTCCTATCACCTGTTTGATTCTATTCACTAATATCCTTGCAAATAACATATAATTGCCGCACATAAGCGACATTGCTTGGTAATCCTCCACCATATTCTGTCCACCTTTCGGAACTAATACCACGACAGCAGTCCTTTGCTGCTCACATATTTCCCCATCATCCTTCATGACGTTGAACAACCTTACTAAAAACCCTCTCAATATTTCCCAATTCCTAACATAAAAATCATTGGGCAACCTGTCTACACCCGGCACCTTACCTAAACTTGCCCCAGACAAAGCTTGCCAAATCTCACATTCCGTGATCGGCCCTTCCAATGTCACTCTATCTGTATCATCAATCTCACACTGCACAAAACCTCCCATTTCCCACAAGCCGCCTCTCGAATACCTACGTTTTGTGTATATGACCTAAACCATGCATCTAGATATCCACTCATACCCTCAGTCGTCACTAATACCTGCCTCTCCTTATACCCTTCCATCCCCACCTGAACAGTTAATCCCATCATCTCTGTTGCCGCTCTTCTCTTGCGCTGGCCTCTCAACACACAAGCCGAAGACCTATCACTGCATAACACCTCTTCGAACCCACCCGCAACTCGCGCACCATCAAATCTTTCATTTTGCAAATCCCTAATGCTCTCCTTTAATCCCTCAATATCGTCCACCAGATAACTAGCACTCCCACTCTCATAGAAAGGCTCTCAACTGCCCCTCAAGATAAGATCGATACCCATACTTCAACCTGTTATATTCTCTCCCACAACGAACATAAAATTCCCTAATACACGTTTTCGCCACCGAGTCCCACCGACTAACCAGATCACTTTTCCCAGGCGCCTACGCCACCAACCCCTCCCACAATTGCACAAATGACTGTCTAGACTCCTCTTCCTGCAACAACTTCCAATACCCCATACACCTTCTTGGCAACCCCTCCCAACCTATATCCACCAAAACACCCCTGTGATCTGAAAATACCACGTCCACCACCCTCACACTGTGTATTAATACTGCTCTAGGCACATACAAACGATCGAGCCTAGCCGCATACCCACGCCTAATAAATGTATGCTCCACCACCCCACCTCCCCCAATATCGATCAATCCTACCCCAGATAACAATTCTCCCAATATTCCCAAACAATGCCCTGCCCCCCTCGGTTCCACATCCTTACGCCTTATCACACACTTCCAGTCACCTCCTATCACGGCCACCCCCGGCAAACCACGCAAATAATATACCAGAACGTCCTTCACGAATTTATTCTTAACACGTACATCACCCTCTGCCAGGCCATACACACACACCAACGTTATCGGTACCTGACCCCATAACCCATCCACACGAATCACCCTCTCCTTCCCCCCCCCTCACAATGCCTGACAACCAACGGGCTAGTTTCCTTTACCAGAATGGCCACACCTCCTTTCAATCTGACTGCATGCTCAACATACACATTATATCTATAATTGTGTTCCTGCAAGAACACTACGTCAACACCATGATGCACCAAATATTCCCGAAACCACACATTCTCTGCGACCTCAAGCCATTTATGTTCAATGTCAAACACTTAAAACCGACAAAGGGGGTTTCCCTCTTGACACTACCGACTTGTCACCTGATCGGCTCATTGCACCCTTTTCCCTTCCCCCCCCCTTTCTGGACACTCTTTCCCAGCCCCTGCCCCTGAGTGCCACTTGAACCTGTCTGCATGGCATCTGCCCATGTTTTCTTCCCAGATCGTTGTGCGGGCGTAAGCACTTCATCTGAATCTGAAAGCGCAGCTGTGCGCTTTCGCGTCACACCCTCGACCTGCATCATGTCGTTCAGTGCAGTGCCATGATGGACCTCTACCTCCACCATTCTCAACAACAGGGCATCCTTGTCACACACCTCAGGCCGAGCTGCCTTCCCCACGCCCTCTTCAACAGCAGACCCAAGATCCAGGTCTGTACCATCATCCTGACAAGGACTCTCGTTGCCCAAAATTTCCCCAAACGTTGACACTATCGATGCTTCCGTCTCACTATCATTCACTTTCACAATGACCTCATCCAAGCGCTTGTACATCGACCAAGGAAGGGATGTCATCCCTCTCTGTAGCACCTGCTGTCACCGTCTCTGCCGCCCTCTCCACCTCCTCACTCCATTACAAAGTCTGCTGAGGCAGTGTCGAATACGGCTGATCTTGATCCACACTCCTCTCCTCCACATCACGTCGTTGTTGCTGGTCCTTATCACCTTGTCCTCTACCACATTGCGCAGCCAGGTGATCATACAACCCGCACAATCGACAAGTGTGTCGCTGCCCAGCATATGTCACAAATACCTGAGTTCTAAAATCTTCCATCACCACATACGATGGTATAGGATGTCGGAGCATCATCTTCACGGAGTATGTGCCCTCAGGTATCCCATATACGGCCCGGCCGACCACCTTCCTGCAGTGACCGTATGTATCATACCGTATTTACTCATAGCGAACCGGATGTCAGATGCATCCGCCTCGAACGGCACATTTCTGATCTTAACCCATGTATAGTAGCTTGATACATCGTGCATGTGCACCATTACAGCATGATTAACAGGTATGGCCACTTCCTGGAACTTATTCACCACTGCCTCATACACACTTGTTGAGCTGAATTTTACAAATATCCTCTTCGTACCGTTCAATGAAAGTCCACAAATCTTCTCATTGGCTATGCCGTAGGTATCTCTGATTATTGCAGGCAGAGGAGGTAGCTCCATGGACGACCCCGTCACAGCTCCACTGGTTAATTCAACACAAACTGTATTGATACGGCGCAGGCTAGCCTGTGTCATGTTGTGAACTCCAGGGGGCAGCAGCAGCACACGTCCTCTCCACTCAAGGGTTGAGAGACGAATAAGGAATCTTTATTTACCACGTTTCGCCCATCCAATATATGTAAAGCCCACTGCATGAGCGGAATGTCATGAATAAGATTCCTTAATGAAATATTTGTATCTCCTTTCCATCATGTTTGAATGTCATTGTATTACAAACCGTACCTGTCAGTGCCACTATTTTTCACTACTCCTGCTACGAGGTTAATATTTGAGGCTAGAACATAAGGTAAAAATTTCTGGCTTAAACTTTAGATTAAACCTTTGAGATTAAAACTAGATGATACATAGATAACAGGAAAAGATTCTTGTTCCAAGAAACTGAAGATATTCTTCCCTTTGATACAAACAGATTTTCTCTGAGTCTCCACGTGGTGTATCACCCACAAAACTTTATAGCTTCCACAAAGCTTTAACAAGGAATAGTAACCTTGTACAGAACAAGCAATTACCCACAGACACGGTAACAATTTTACTCTACTGATTACCTCCTGGCTTTCACAGAGGATTTTATACTTCTCCAGCTGTGTGCATAGTGGACTCACTCCAGCTGTGTGTATAATGGAGTTCACTGCAGCTGTGGGTTTAATAGTCTCACTCAGTTGTTTGCTTAATGGAACTCACTCCAGTTGTGGGTTTAGTAGTCAGTTGTGTGTATAATGGAGCTCACTCCATTTGTGTGTATAGTGGTCTCACTCAGTTGTGTATATAATGGAGCTAACTCTGTGTGTTTGATGCAGTTTACTACAACATTGAGTATAGGGGAGCTCACTCCAGCTGTGTGTACAGTGGAGCTCACTCTGTGTATATAGGGGAGCTCGTTATTGCTGTGCGTATATTGGAGATCACTTCATTTGTGCGTATAGTGGAGCTCACTCCAACTATGCCTATACTGAAGCTCACTACAGCTATTGGCACAGTGGAGCTTACTCCAACTTGTGTATACTGAAACTTACTTCAGCGGTGGAGTTTACTTTATCTGTGCGTATAGTTACGCTCCTATCAGCTATGTGTATATTGGGAATTTACTCCAGATGTGTATAAAATGAGGCTCTCTCCAGCAGTGTTTCTATAATAAAGCTCACTCCAGCTGTGCGTATGTCCGTTGTGGCGCTCACTTTAAGTATAGTTAAGTTATGTATAGTTAACCTAATGCTCACTCCAGCAGTTATCGGGCCCCATTGCCTGTTAGGTGTCTAGCTCGCTCAGAAGCCTCTTCACTTCTTCCTCGGTTGTATGTATTGTGTCCAACACTTGGTGGTGTACCCCCTCTCTCCATCTTTCTGGAGTCCCTTCTGTCTCCTCTGTGAATACTTCCTTGAATCTCATGTTGAGTTCCTCACATACTTCACGGTCATTTCTTCTGATCTCTCCTCCTTCCTTCCTTCCTTAGCCTGATTACCTGGTCCGTGACTGTTGTCCTCCTGATGTGGCTGTACAACAGCTTTGGGTCAGATTTGGTTTTGCTGCTATGCTATTCTCATATTGCCGTTGGGGCTCCCTTCTTACCTGTGCATTTTCATTTCTGGCTCTATGACTACTCTCCTTATTCTCCTGGGTCCTTTGCTTTCTATACTTCTTCCATTCCCTAGCTCACTTGGTTTTGGCCTCCTTGCACATTTTAGTGAACCATGGGCTCATCCCAGATTTTTCATTATTCCTGTTAAGCTTGGAATCAAACCTCTTCTCAGCTTCCTTGCATATTGTTGTCATATATTCCATCACCTCGTTTACTGACTTCCCTGCCAGTTCTGTGTCCCACTAAACCCCGTTCAGGAAGTTCTTCATTTCCGCATAGTCCCCCTTCTTGCAGTTTGGCTTCATTCGTCTGGCTCTTCCTGTCCCCCCCTCCGCTTGTAACTCTTCTATGTATTCAAATCTGAAACCACATGATCGCTGGCCTAAAGGGGTCTTTCATATGTGATGTCCTCAATATCTGCACTACTCAAGGTGAATACTAGGTCCAGTCTCGCTGATTCATCCTCTCCTCTCTCTCTTGTAGTGTCCCTTACGTGTTGGTGCATGAAGTTTTCCAGTATCACCTCCATCACCTTAGCCCTCCACGTTTCTTGGCCCCCATGTGGCTCCAGGTTCTCCCAATCGATTTCCTTGCAGTTGAAGTCACCCATGATCAGCAGCTTTGCCCTGCTTATATGAGCCCTTCTTGCCACTTCAGCCAGTGTGTCAACCATTGCTGTATTAACTCTCATCATACTCTTGCCTTGACCTTCTGCTTTTCTGTGGTGGGTTATACATCAATGCAATTACCACCTTGGGACCTCCAGACTGAAGTGTTCCTACTATGTAATCCCTTGCTTCTCCACTGTCTCCTCTCTCCAGCTCCTCAAAATCCCATCAGTTTTTGACCAGCAGTGCCACTCCACCCCCTCTGTTCCCTTTGTCTTTCCTCAGGATTTGATGTCAGTGGTCAGTACGCTGAGGTCAGTGGTCAGTACACTGAGGTCAGTGGTCACCTGCGGTCATACCGGGAGTTAGCGTGGGCTGTTACCAAGCACCGTGGCTTGTAGTGTTTTAGAATCTCAGGTTCAAGTGTTGAAGAAGGAGATTCTTCTTCTTCAGGAGGAAAATAGGAAGCTGAAGCTTTGCATAGATGAGTTTGGGAGCGAGTGTGACAAGGATTTAGTTGGTAAGGTAGAAATGGCCACCAGCAGTGATAGTGGCAGCCGCTCTAAGTGGCAAGTGGTTCACAGTTCAGGAAGAAGGAAGATGAGGAGAGTTAATAGAGAAGATGTTAAGGTAGGAAATCGATTCTCTGTTCTCCAAGACGAGGGTACTTCAGTGATTAGTGAGGTTGAAGGTACCACTGATTCCCCTGCTAATCAAGGTAAGAATATTTTATTAGTAGGAGATTCACAGGTAAGATATATGGACCGTACATTTTGTAACAGAGACAGAAAGGTCAGACAGAGAGTGTGTCTTCCTGGAGCTGGTGTTGGTGACATAGTCAGCAGGTTGGATAATATTATGGCAGGTAATGGGAACAAGCCCATTATCTGACTTAGTGCTGGGGGTAATGACATTGGGAAGGACAGGAGAGAGGAGCTGCTTGATAAGTACAGGTCAGCCATATAAGTAGTTAGGTCTAAGGAAGGGATCCCAGTCATATGTAGCATCTTGCCTAGAAAGGGAGTTGGCAATTAATGGATGTCTATGGCAATTGGTATAAATTGCTGGCTAGACAGGTACTGCAAGGAACTTGCAATCCCATTCATTGATAACTGGGACCTATACTTTGGCAAACGTGATGTGTATGCAAGGGATGGGGTTCATCTCTCTGGGGATGGAGTGGTCACATTAGCCAATTCAATTGAGAGGGTAATTGATGACTCGTCTAGGAATTTAAACTGATATAGAGGTATGGGTGTTTGTGGGAAACAATAAGGCTGCAGCATTAGGGTTAAAAACAGCAGTTATTACCGGGATACCTCAGGGATATGTTTAAAAGACAATATTCAAAATAAAGTTGTTAGTAATGGCAAATCAATTGATCAACAAACAAAGAGGGATACTAGAGGGCAACGAGTGACTAGCTCCCTTAAGGTTTACTATACAAATAGTAGGAGTCTAAGAAATAAGATAGATGAGCTAAGATTACTTGCAAGTGTAGGTAATATAGATATTGGTATAACAGAAACCTGGTTCAACCTGAAAGATAGAGAAATGCCTTCTGAATGCAACATACAGGGTTATAAACTATTCCACACTGATAGGGTTAGCAGGAAGGGTGGTGGTGTGGTGATCTAAGTCAGAGAAAATTTAAATTGTTGTCTTAGACATGATATAAGATTAGAAACATCGAACACAGAATCTGTTTGGCTTCAGTTTCTCGAGGGACATAACAAATTAATTTTGGGTGTGATTTATAGGCCACCAAACCTTGATAGGGAGGTCAGTAAGCTGTTATGGGACGAAATTCACAAGGCATCTAGATATGAAAATGTTTTAATAATGGGAGATTTTAACTTTAGACAAAGTGATTGGAACAATATGACAGGAAATCTTGAGTCTAGTGACTTTCTTGATACGGTTCAGGATTGCTTTTTAGAGCAGGTTGTGACAGAACCAACTAGAGGAAACAATCTGCTTGGCTTGGTTCTTGCCAACAAAGATTCACTAATTAATAATCTTGAGGTTAATGATGAGCTTGGGGAAAGTGATCACAAATCACTTAGTTTTAATATATCATGGAATTACCCAGATAACTGCAATTAAATCTCTGTCCCAGATTTTCGCTTGGCCGCCTTCATGGGACTGAAAAATTACCTGGGTGGGCTAAATTGGGATGTCCTGACTATAGGTCAGGTAGGTGATCTTGGTTGCGAATATTACGTTTTTCAGAGCATAGTTCTAGCTGCCCAGACAACTTTTGTTCCGAGTAGGGAAATTAGATCTAACAAAAATGATCCCAAATGGATGAACAATCGATTAAAACATCTCATTGGTAAAAAGAGAGGCATATATAGGCGTATCAAAAGAGGGGATGGGCAGTTAAGAAATCAATATATTCAATTAAAGAGAGAAATAAAGAAAGGAATAAGAAAAGCAAAAATGGATTATGAGGCTAAGGTCGCAAGGGATTCAAAGACTAACCCAAAGGGTTCTTTCAGGTATGCAGAAGTAAGATTAGGGACAAGATTGGCCCACTAAAGAGTAACTCTGGTCGGATCACTGACAGTGATAAAGATATGTGTTAAATCCTATATGCCTACTTCCTCTCAGTTTTCACCCAGGAAAATACTAGCAATATTCCTGAAATAATAGATTATGTAGAACAGGATGATAATAAACTATGTACGATTGCGGTAGCTAATGACATGGTTCTCAGACAAATAGAGAAACTAAAACCTAACAAATCCCCAGGTCCTGATGAACTGTTTGCAAGGGTGTTAAAAGAATGTAAAGAGGAACTTAGCATACCTTTGGCTAATCTTTTTAAGATATCACTACAAACTGGCATAGTGCCTGATAAGTGGAAAATGGCAAATGTAATACTTATTTACAAGGCAGGTGACAGGTCCTTGGCTTCGAACTATAGACCAATAGTTGGAAAATTAATGGAATCAATGATTGCCGAAGCAATTCGTAGCCATCTTGACAGGCACAGATTGATTAATGAATCTCAACACGGTTTTACAAAGGGGCGTTCCTGTCTTACGAATTTTCTAACTTTTTTCACTAAGGTGTTTGAGGAGGTAGATCATGGTAATGAATATGATATTGTATATATGGACTTCAGTAAGGCTTTCGATAGAGTTCCACACCAGAGGCTGTTGAGGAAACTTAAGGCACACGGAATAAGAGGAGAAATTTTTTCCTGGGTAGAGGCATTGGTGACAAATAGACAGCAGAGAGTTTGCATAAATGGGGAGAAATCAGAATGGAGGCACGTCACAAGCGGTGTTCCTCAGAGGTCATTGTTGGGACCGTTGTTGTTCACAATTTACATAAAACGACATAGATGAGGGAATAAATAGCGACAATGCAAATTTGCTGATGTCACCAAAATAGGCCATCCAATTCATTCTAATTAGGACACTAGAGCACTCCAGGATGATTTGAACAGACTGATACAATGGTCGGAGAAGTGGCAGATGCAGTTTAATATTGACAAATGCAAAGTTCTAAATGTTGGGCAGGTAAATAGCAATGCCACATATAAACTAAATAATGTAGATCTTAATACTACTGATTGCGAAAAGGATTTAGGAGTTCTGGTCAGCAGTAATCTAAAATCAAGACAACAGTGCATTAGTGTTCGCAATAAAGTTAACAGAATTCTTGGCTTCATATCTAGAAGTATAAATAATAGAAGTCCTCAGGTTGTTCTTCAACTCTATATATCCTTGGTTAGGCCTCATATAGACTATGCTTCTCAGTTCTGGTCACCGCATTACGGAATGGACATAAATGCTCTGAAAAACGTACAGAGGAGGATGACAAAGACGATCCCATGTATCAGAAATCTTCCCTATAAGGATAGACTGAGGGCCCTGAATCTGCATTCTCTCGAAAGGCGTAGAATTAGGGGGGATATGATCGAGGTGTATAAATGGAAAACAGGAATAAACAAAGGGGATGTAAATAGCGTGCTGGAAATTTCCAGCCAAGACAGGACTCGCAGCAATGGTTTCAAGTTGGAAAAAATCAGATTCAGAAAGGATATAGGATAGCATTGGTTTGGTAACAGAGTTGTGGATGAGCGGAACAAACTCCCGAGTACAGTTATTCAGGCTAAAGCGTTGTGTAGTTTTAAAAATAGGTTAGATAAATACATGACTAGCTTGTGCTGCTGGGTCTAGTGCAGTGCTCCATCCTTGAGTTGAGATGATCAGACTGGGTGGGTCATTGGGCTAATCCGGGGGGTCATTGGTCTAATCCGGGGGGAACATGGACCTGCTCCACATGGGTCAGTGGGCCTGTTGCAGTGTTCCTTCTTTCTTAAGTTCTTATGTTCTTATGTTCTTATCTGTTATCCTATCTGTGAGCTTGGTTTCTGTGAGAGCTATGATGTCCGGTGATGCCTCTTTAACTCTTTCGTGCCACTCCTCCCACTTATTTGTTATTCCCTCAGTGTTGGTATACCATACCTTCAGTTCACTCTCCAGTACTGTGATTTGAGGAGTCTGGGAGGGCGGGGGATCAGGCAGTGTACTGTGGGATTCTATAACTGAGTGTTGGGTGGGAGCTGTGGGTGTGGATTGTGGTTTGTGTTGGGACAGTGTGATTAGTTGTGGGGTTCTGGGGTTCTGGGGATGATTCTGTGTGTGCTTGCTCGTGTTGCTCTGCCCTGCTCTGATTGCCCTCTGCTGATTCTTTCCCTGTCTCACCTTCTAGCTCCTTTCACTTTTGTGTCCTCTCTCTCAGCTGCTGTCGTTCTGTTTGTGTTCTGCCTCGGTCTAGGAATACCCTCTTGTATTCTGCCGAGTCCTTCAACCTTGGTTTCTCTTTGAGGATCCTGTTCTGCACTGTTTCCGTCCTGAAAATCAGCTTGATTGTTCGTTTTCTCCCCTTCAAATACCCCTCCTCTATTCTCTGAAAATTTACAATCTCGAACATGTCCTCTTCACCTATTTCTGTAATGACGTTCTCAATCTCTTTTCTTTCTGCCTGCCGCCTTTAAGTGTGTGCCCATCCTTTGCTCTCCTGAAGCCCATGAATAAACACTGACTTTACCCTCTCCTCCTCCCATTGCTTGTCCCTCTGTGACTATGGTTCCTGTCTGTACATGGCCATTTTTTCCATCTTTTTTTCCAGTAGTTCCTGGTGGCATGTTCGTGCCACCGCATTTGACCTAGCCCCCTCTCCACCTGCACCTAGCTGCTCTCCCCCTTCACTCTTTGGGCCTGCTTTATAGGCTGATGTGGCCTTAGCGTAAGTTATACCTCCTTCCTTCCTGTTGGGCCTTTCAGCTTCATATGCTGTGTCGTCTCTGGTCAATAACCCTGTAACTCGCTTCAGCCTGCTTTCCTCATCTTCTAAGTCCCTTAACCTGTGTGTGTGTATGTGCATGTGTGTGTGTGTGTGTGTGTGTGTGTGTGTGTGTGTGTGTGTGTGTGTGTGTGTGTGTGTGTGTGTGTGTGTGTGTGTGTGTGTGTGTGCGTGCGTGTGTGTGTATGTGTGCGGGGTGTGTGTGTGTGTGAGTGTGTGTGTGTACTCACCTAATTGTGGTTGCTCCTGGCCCCGCCTCTTCACTGATCGCTACTAGGTCCTCTCCCTCTCTGCTTCCTGAGCTTTGTCATACCTCTTCTTAAAACTATGTATGGTTCCTGCCTCCGCTACTTCACTTGCTAGGCTATTCCACTTCCTGACGACTCTATGACTGAAGAAATACTTCCTAACGTCCCTGTGACTCGTCTGAGTCTTCAGCTTCCAATTGTGACCCCTTGTTTCTGTGTCCCCTCTCTGGAACATCCTGTCTCTGTCCACCTTGTCTATTCCCCTCAGTATCTTGTATGTCGTTATCATGTCTCCCTTGACCCTTCTGTCCTCCAACGTCGTCAGTCCGATTTCCCTCAACCTTTCCTCGTACGACATTCCCCTGAGCTCTGGAACTAGCCTTGTTGCAAAACTTTGTACTTTCTCTAACTTCTTGACGTGCTTGATCAGGTGTGGGTTCCAGACTGGTACTGCATACTCCAGTATGGGCCTAACATACACAGCGTACAGTGTCTTGAACGATTCCTTATTAAGGTATCGGAACGCTATTCTCAGGTTTGCCAGGCGCCTGTATGCTGCAGCAGTTATTTGGTTGATGTGTGCCTCCGGTGACGTGCTCGGTGTTATGATCACCCCAAGATCTTTCTCCATGAGTGAGGTCTGTAGTCTTTGTCCACCTAGCCTATACTCTGTCTGCGGTCTTCTTTGCCCCTCCACAATCTTCATGACTTTGCATTTGGCAGGGTTGAATTCGAGAAGCCAGTTTCTGGACCACGTGTCCAGCCTGTCCAGGTCTCTTTGCAGTCCTGCCTCATCCTCATCCGATTTAATTCTTCTCATCAGCTTCACATCATCTGCGAATAGGGACACTTCAGAGTCTATTCCTTCCATCATGTCGTTCGCATATATAAAAAATAGCACTATTCCTAGAACTGACCCCTGTGGGACCCCGCTCGTCACAGGCGCTCATTGTGATACCTCTTTACGTACCATGACTCGTTGTTGCCTCCCTGTTAGGTATTCCCTGATCCATTGCAGTGCCCTCCCTGTTATATGCGCCTGATCCTCCAGCTTCTGCGCTAATCTCTTGTGAGGAACTATGTCAAAGGCCTTCCTGCAGTCCAGGAAAATGCAATCTACCCACCCCTCTCTCTCGTGTCTTATTCTGTTACCTTGTCATAAAACTCCAGAAGGTTTGTGACACAGGATTTGCCTTCCATGAATCCATGCTGGTTTTCATTTATAATCTCGTTCCGTTCCAGGTGTTCCACCACTCTCCTCCTGATAATCTTCTCCATGACTTTGCATACTATGCATGTCAGAGACACCGGACTGTAGTTTAGTGCCTCGTTTCTGTTTCCTTTCTTAAATATGGGGACTACATTTGCCGTCTTCCGTATCTCAGGTAGTTGTCCAGTTTCAAGGGATGTGTTGAAGATTGTGGTTAGGGGCACGCACAGCATGTGTGTGTGTTTGTGTGTGTGTGTGTGTCTTTGTAAGACCACGTTATGACGGGCTAAGTGTCGGTTCACTAACTGAGTGAACTAGTGAACCCATACTAAGACTGTCACATTGGCCCTAATTACGTTTTGTGTGTACGTGTGTGGAAATCAACGTGGGCAGTAAGAAGGTGCCTTGGGGATACATTTGTTTGTTAGATTCCAACCACTCTCAGCCACCATCCCACTGCTGCCACCACTCTCAGCCACCATCCCACTGCTGCCACCACTCTCAGCCACCATCCCATTGCCGCCACCGCTCTCAGCCACCATCCCACTGGTGCCACCACTCTCAGCCACCATCACACTGCTGCCATTACTCTCTGCCACCATCCCACTGCTGCCACCACTCTCAGCCACCATCCCACTGCTGCCACCACTCTCAGCCACCATCCCACTGCTGCCACCACTCTAAACCACCATCCCACTGCTGCCACCACTCTCAGCCACCATCACACTGCTGCCATCACTCTCAGCCACCATCCCACTGCTGCCACCAATCGCGCATAGCACGGGTTCACTAGCTAACCGTGTGAGTTAAAAGAGGTGTACACTCTGGGTTTCAGCTACTCGTACACTTCAGACTAGTACTAAATATAAACTATGAAAGGTTTCCGTCGTCTAGACGAAGGCTGCGAACTACAGGTCTACCTCACAGCCATCAACAGTGAGCGCCTCTACCATAAGGGCACTAACATATTCTGCCAGACCCACGGTTACAGATACCAAAGGTTAAAAAGGGTCAAACAAGTTTCACATGGCTACACGAGTGTACTCACCTAATTGTGGTTGCAGGGGTCGAGACTCAGCTCCTGGCCCCGCCTCTTCACTAATCGCTACTAGGTTCTCTCCCTCTCTGCTTCCTGAGCTTTGTCATACCCCTTCTTAAAACTATGTATGGTTCCTGCCTCCACTACTTCACTTGCTAGGCTATTTCACTTCCTGACGACTCTATGACTGAAGAAATACTTCCTAACGTCCCTGTGACTCGTCTGAGTCTTCAGCTTCCAGTTGTGACCCCTTGTTTCTTTGTCCCCTTTCTGGAACATCCTATCTCTGTCCACCTTGTCTATTCCCCGCAGTATCTTGTATGTCGTTATCATGTCTCCCCTGACCCTTCTGTCCTCCAGTGTCGTCAGTCCGATTTCCCTCAACCTTTCCTCGTACGACATTCCCCTGAGCTCTGGGACTAGCCTTGTTGCAAACCTTTGTACTTTCTCTAACTTCTTAACGTGCTTGACCAGGTGTGGGTTCCAGACTGGTGCTGCATACTTCAGTATGGGCCTAACATACACAATGTACAGTGTCTTGAACGATTCCTTATTAAGGTATCGGAACGCTATTCTCAGGTTTGTCAGGCGCCCATATGCTGCAGCAGTTATTTGGTTGATGTGTGCCTCCGGTGACGTGCTCGGTGTTATGGTCACCCCAAGGTCTTTCTCCATGAGTGAGGTCTGTAGTCTCTGTCCACCTAGCCTATACTCTGTCTGCGGTCTTCTTTGCCCCTCCACAATCTTCATGACTTTGCATTTGTCAGGGTTAAATTCGAGAAGCCAGTTTCTGGACCACATGTCCAGCCTGTCCAGGTCTCTTTGCAGTCCTGCCTGTGTGTGTGTGTGTGTGTGTGTGTGTGTGTGTGTGTGTGTGTGTGTGTGTGTGTGTATTTGTGTGTGTGTCTGTGTTTTTCTATTTGCATATTCGGAAACAAATAAAATCATAAAATAGTCGTATCATAGAAAAAAATTAAGCATTCATCTGTCTTCTTTAGTGTCTTGGACAAGAAGCAGAGCGGCAGCACAAATACAGCTTGGCCAAAAAGTAAGAAAATTGGTGCTATACGTCTCAACGGCCATTACATCTCTGCAAATGCCCCATTAAATGTGGACATAGCGACTCATTTTGCAGCAGGAAGATATTCTTGTGGATATACACGCGAAGAATGTTTACTGGGTACACAGGTGGGTGACCTTCCAGAGTATACAGGCCGTGTATACTTCCTGGGTATATATGATGACAGTGAGATATGAGATTTTTTGCTCAGTTGTACTGATGAGTCAGCTGTTACCTGAACCTCAGTGGCAGTTTCAGATCTTGTATTTTAACTGTAGATCCCTGTCCGGACCTTCATGGTTTTGACAGCCTCCCAAGGGAGATTTCACACACACACACACACACACACACACACACACACACACACACACACATACACACACACACACACACACACACACACACACACACACACACACACAACGGGTCAGTCCTAGGACCAGTGCTGTTTCTGGTATTTGTGAACGACATGACGGAAGGAATAAACTCCGAGGTGTCCCTGTTTGCAGATGACGTGAAGTTGATGAGAAGAGTTCATTCGATCGAAGACCAGGCAGAACTACAAAGGGATCTGGAGAGGCTGTAGACCTGGTCCAGCAACTGGCTCCTGGAGTTCAATCCCACCAAGTGCAAAGTCATGAGGATTGGGGAAGGGCAACGAAGACCGCAGATGGAGTACAGTCTAGGGAGCCAGAGACTACAAACATCACTCAAGGAAAAAGATCTTGGGGTGAGTATAACACCAGGCACATCTCCTGAAGCGCACATCAACCAAATAACTGCCGCAGCATATGGGCTCCTGGCAAACCTCAGAACAGTATTCCGACATCTTAATAAGGAATCGTTCAGGACCCTGTACACCGTGTACGTTAGGCCCATATTGGAGTATGCGGCACCAGTTTGGAACCCACACCTAGCCAAGCATGTAAAGAAACTAGAGAAAGTGCAAAGGTTTGCAACAAGACTAGTCCCAGAGTTAAGAGGTATGTCCTATGAGGAGAGGTTAAGGGAAATAAATCTGACGACACTGGAGGACAGGAGAGATAGGGGGGACATGATAACGACTTACAAAATACTGAGAGGAATTGACAAGGTGGACAAAGACAGGATGTTCCAGAGACTGGACACAGCAACACGGGGACACAGTTGGAAGCTGAAGACACAGATGAATCAAAGGGATGTTAGGAAGTATTTCTTCAGCCACAGAGTAGTCAGGAAGTGGAATAGTTTGGGAAGCGATGTAGTGGAGGCAGGATCCATACATAGCTTTAAGCAGAGGTACGATAAAGCTCATGGCTCAGGGAGAGTGACCTAGTAGCGACCAGTGAAGAGGCGGGGCCAGGAGCTTGGACTCGACCCCTGCAACCTCAACTAGGTGAGTACACACACACACACACACACACACACACACACCACGTAATCAGGCTAAGGAAGGAAGGAGTAGAGATCACAAGAAAACGACCGTGAAGTATGTGAGGAACTCAACATGAGATTCGAAGAAGTGTTGACAGAGGAGACAGAAGGGACTCCAGAAAGACGGACAGGTGGGGTACACCACCATGTGTTGGACACAATACATACAACCGAGGAAGAAATGAAGAGGCTTCTGAGCGAGCTAGGCACCTCAAAGGCGATGGGGAGGACATCTTTCCATGGGTCCTGAGAGAGGCGCAGAGGCACTGTGTGTACTCTGAGCAACAATATTCAACACATCTATCGAAACAGGGAGATTACCTGAGGTATGGAAGACAGCAAATGTAGTCCCAATTTTTATAAAAGGAGACAGACAAGAAACACTAAACTATAGACCAGTGTCACTGACATGTATAGTATGCAAAGTCATGGAGAAGATTATCAGGAGAAGAGTGGGGGAACACCTAGAAAGAAATGAGCTTATCAACAACAGCCAACACGGTTTTAGGGATTGGAAATCCTGGTTCACAAACCTACTGGAGTTCTATGACAGGGTGACAGCAGTAAGACAAAAGAGAGAGGGGTAGGTAGATTGCATTTTCTTGGGCTGTAAGAAGGCGTGTGACACAGTTCCACACCAGAGATTAGTGCAAAAACTGGAGGACCAGGCGGGGATAAACGGAAAGGCACTACAATGGGTCAGGGAATACTTGTCAGGAAGACAGCAGCGAGTCATGGTACGTGGCGAGGTATCAGAGGGGGCACCTATGACGAGTGGGGTTCCACAGGGGTCAGTCCTAGGACTGGTGCTGTTTCTGGTATTTGTGTATGACATGACGGAAGGAATTGACTCCGAAGTGTCCTTGTTTGCAGATGATGTGAAGTTGATGAGAAGAATTCAATCGAACGAGGACCAGGAAGATCTACAAAGGGATCTGGACAGGCTGCAGGCCTGGCCTAGCAATTGGCTCATGGAGTTCAACCATACCAAGTGCAAAGTCGTATAGATTGGCAAAGAAGACCGCAGAGGGAGTACAGTCTAGGGGGCCTGAGACTACAACCCTCATTCAAGGAAAAAGATCTTGGGGTGAATATAACACCAGGCACATTTCCTGAGGCACTCATTAACCAAATAACTGCTGCAGTATATGGGCATCTAGCAAACATAAGAACAGCATTCTGCCATCTTAATAAGTAATCGTGCAGAACCCTGTACATTGTGTGCGTTAGGCCCATATTGGAGTATGCGGCACCAATTTAGAACCCATATCTAGCCAAGCACGTAAAGAAACTAGAGAAAGTGCAAAGGTTTGCATCAAGACTATTTCCAGAGCTAAGGGGTATGTCCTAAGAGGAGAGGGAAAAGGAAATCGCCCTGACGACACTCAGGACAAGAGAGATAAGGGGTACATGATAACGACATATAGAATACTGAAAGGAATTGACAAGGTGGACAGAGACAATGTTCCAGAGATGGGACACATCAACTAGGGGACACAGTTGGAAACTGAAGACACAGATGAATCACAGGGATGTTATTAAGTATTTCTTCAGTCACACAGCAGTCAGTAAATGGAATAGTGTGGGAAGCGATGTTGTGGAGGCAGGATCCATTCATAACTTTAAGCAGAGGTATGATAAACTTCATGGTGCAGGGAGACTGACCCAGTAGTGGCCAGTGAAGAGGAGGGGTCAGGAGCTATGTGATAAACTTCATGGTGCAGGGAGACTGACCCAGTAGTGGCCAGTGAAGAGGAGGGGTCAGGAGCTATGAATCGACTCCTGCAACCACAACTAGGTTAGTACAACTTGGTGATTACACACAGACAAACACACAGACACACACACACACACGCACACACACACACACACATACACAGGAAGAAAGACCTCGGGGTGACCATAACACCGAGCACGTCACCGGAGGCACACATCAACCAAATAACTGCTGCAGCATACGGGCGCCTGGCAAACCTGAGAATAGCGTTCCGATACCTTAATAAGGAATCGTTGAAGACACTGTACACTGTGTACGTCAGACCCATACTGGAGTATGCAGCACCAGTCTGGAACCCACACCTGGTCAAGCACGTCAAGAAGTTAGAGAAAGTACAAAGGTTTGCAACAAGGCTAGTCCCAGAGCTCAGGGGAATGTCGTACGAGGAAAGGTTGAGGGAAATCGGACTGACGACACTGAAGGACAGAAGGGTCAAGGGAGACATGATAACGACATACAAGATACTGCGGAGAATAGACAAGGTGGACAGAGATAGGATGTTCCAGAGAGGGGACACAGAAACAAGGGGTCACAACTGGAAGCTGAAGACTCAGACGAGTCACAGGGACGTTAGAAAGTATTTTTTCAGTCATAGAGTCGTCAGGAAGTGGAATAGCCTAGCAAGTGAAGTAGTGGAGGCAGGAACCATACATAGTTTTAAGAAGAGGTATGACAAAGCTCAGGAAGCAGAGAGGGAGAGGACCTAGTAGCAATCAGTGAAAAGGCGGGGCCAGGAGCTGAGTCTCGACCCCTGCAACCACAATTAGGTGAGTACAATTAGGTGAGTACACACACACACACACACACACACACTGCAGGAGTTAATAAGTGTGTCAAGGTAGTGAAACACCTGAAGTGATTTACAAGTTGTCCTGAGCCCCATAGGTGTGGGGAGAGCACACGGCAGAGTGGGCAGGCGACGATGCCACATGTGTCCACCAATAAAGATAATAAAGTGAAATCAATGTGTGACCAGTGAAAGAAGTACAATGAATAAGTTTATATTATACATCGAGAAGAAAAGTAGGTGGATATGCGCCAGGACATCACATCGAGCTGGACAATCTACAGGTTCCTACAGGTTGCATTGCAAGTATCTCGCCTATGCGTGGTTGTTGTGTGTGAGGGGTTCCAGTTAACCTCTAAGCTGACTGTGAATGGTCCAACTCTCCCGGTACGATAAAGAATAGGTTATCAAGTAGTCAGCACTGAATAGCAATTGGTAATTTATAGAACAAGACGAACAGACAGGTGTCTATTTGATTATGTAGAAGTAAAAGCATAGAGGACACGAAATAGGTAGGTGTGGGCCAGGTCAGGAGGGTGTTACAAGCCAGGTAAGTGAGCACTGTAGACACGGGTCACATGCAAACTCCACATACACTCACACACTCATAGACCACAACACACAATCCCACCTATATTTGTTACACTTAATAAACCAACACTCTTATAGATACACACACGCACGCACACATACACACACACACACACAGACACACACACACACACACACACACACACACACACACACACACACACACACACACCACACACACACACACACACACACACACACACACACACACACACACACACACACACACACACACATACATACATACATGCTCACACACTCTCTCTCAACACACACACACACACACACACACACACACACACACACACACAAACACACACACACACTTTACACCCACACTTTCCCACATATACCGACTAACACACACTCTCTCCCCTCGCACCCTCCCCCTACCAATATCCTCCTCCTTCCCCAGATCCCCCCATCTCCCTCTCACCCTCCTTCTCCCCCTACACTCCTTCTTTCCACTTCTCTCTCTCCCATTCTCTCTCCTCCTTTGCTTTTCTCTCCTCCTCTCTCTCCCCATATTCCCCCTCTCATTCCTCTTCCCCATATCTCTCTCATTTTGCCACTGTCTCCAGCTTCCTCCTCTCCCTCCCTCCACCGCCCCCCCCACACACTCGGACAAACACACCACAAAACAACCACACAGAATTACGTATGTTTTTCATTCCATGGCAACCAAAACAAAAAAAAATATGGGTTGCCAGAGAGCAGTATGGAAAACCAGGGAACTGGAGGATGAGTCTGCAAAGGAAATTGGGCAGCAGAGCTCATGAAAAGGGAACATGAATGGGGAAAGAAGCTAGAAGAGCTTAGCATGAAAATGGATAAGAGGATAGCTGCAGAAAGCAGGAAGTGGGAGATGTAAGTCACAGCAGCAGAGGCTAAGATACAGAGATTAGAAGAGGAATTGAAAAATCTGAAACAGTCTAAAGAACTAAAGAATAATTTGGGCATGACATCAGAAACTGCTACATCAGCCACAAACCAGGGGACTGTAGGGAACAAAGGAGTGAAACTGTGCACAGAGACCCTATCAGACCATCGTGGAGCCTGAGAAGAAGAGAGAATCACATCAGGGACAATCGAGGGGACTGTAGAAAATGAAAGAGTTAAGCTATATGTGGAGGTCCTAACAGAAAGCTAAGAAAGGAAAATGACAGACCACTGGGCCTAAGGACAACAGATGGTGAAGAAATTGAAAAAAGGAACGCTGCAATGGAGGCAACTAAATCGAATCAAGGATATATAGGGATATGCAATTGGAGAATTTAAGGAAGAGATCATTTTTTGTTTATGGGCTCCAACAAGTTGAAGGGGAAACTTACAAAGCAAGAAGACAAAGGAAGAAAAAAGCAATGAAAAGCATCATAAAAGCAATAGGAGATGACATGACCGAGCTGGCAAATTTTCGGAGAATAGGGGGGTTTGCAAGAAGAAAAGCCCGGCCAGTCAATGTGACTTTCAAGGCAGAATCGATTTGAAACAGGATCCTGCAGGAGAAAGCAAGACTAAGGGACATGCCGGTGTACAGGAAGGTGTGTCTCGACCATGACAGAACATGAGAAGAAAGGCAAAAACTGAGAGGGTACAAAGACAGAAGGAGGAAAGAGAGGTGAAGATGGAAACAGACAGGAAAACCTAGACTCAGGAGGGAGATCAAATACAACCTCCCTCACAACCACCTACAGAAGCCCCCTCAACCAGGACATTCCCAATGCAACTAAACATTCTAACCCAAATCACACATGCTATATCCAGTGCCCCAACCCACCTCATTTCAAACTCCACCCTCACAGCAATCACCCATAGTTCCTCATCAGGTCTCCCACTTCCCCAACCCTAATGTACCCCCAGACTACAGTTCTAAAAAAGAAGTTGAAGGTCTGGTATACAAATGCAGATGGAATAACAAATAAGTGTGAGAAGTGGCATAAAAGAATCAAGGAGACATCCCCAGACATAATAGCACTCACAGATATGAAACTCACCAGGATGATAACAGATGCAATCTTTCCACCCGGATATCAAATGCTTAGGAAAGATAGAGGGAGCAGAGGGGGAGGAGTTGCACTGCTCATTAAAAACCAGTGGGGATTTGAGGAAATAGAAGGAATGCATGGAATGTGTGAAAGTGACTACTTAGTAGGGACAATCCAGTCTGAGGGTCATAATGTGATATTTGCAGTAATGTACAATCCTGCCACAGAACTGCAAGAGGCCAGGAGAAGAATATGATGAGAACAACAGGGCAATATTTGACACACTAGCTGAGGTGGCCAGAAGAACTCACATGTGGTGATTTCAATCACAAGGAGATTGACTGGGATAACCTGGAGCCCCATGCGTTTCCCAAAAGATGGAGAGCCAAGATGATGGATGTGGTACTGGAAAATCTCATGCATCAACATGTTAGAAACACTACCAGAGAGAGAGGTGAGGATGATCCAGCAAGATTGGACATAGTATTCAGGTTGAGTAGATCAGACATCGAGGATATCATGAACGAAATGCCCTTTGGTGCTAGTGATCATGTGGTTCTCTGCTTTGATTACATAGTTGACCTACAATTGGAAAGAGTAGCAGGAATAGGATGGGATAAAAGAAACTACAAAAGGGGGACTACACAGGCATGAGGAACTTTCTACAAGACGGTCAGTGGGAGAGAGAACTGGCAGGAAAACGAGTAAAAGAAATGATGGACTATGCAACAACAAAATGCAAGGAGGCAGAGAAGAGGTTTGTTCTCAAGGGAAACAGGAATAATGGGAAGACCAGAACGAGTCCTTGGTTCACCCAAAGGTGCAGGGAAGCAAAAATTAGGTGTACTAGAGAATAGAAAAAATGCAGAAGACAAAGGAAACAGGAAATTAAAGAGATCAGCCAAAGAGCTAGAAATGAATATGCACAGATAAGAAGGGAGGCTCAGCGACTATACGAAAATGATATAGCATCGAAAGTCAACTCTGACCCGAAGCTGTTGCAGCCACATCAGGAGGAAAACGACAGTCAAGGATCAGGTAATAAGGCTGAGAAAGGAAGGTGGGGAGTTCACAAGAAACGACGATGAGGTATGTGAGGAGCTCAACATGATATTTAAGTATTTACAGTGAAGACAAAAAGAAATCTAGGAATTCAGAATAGGAAGTTACACCAGCAAGTGTTGGATGAGGTACACACAAAGGCAGTGGGACCAGACAACATCTCTCTGTGGGTCCTTAGAGAGGGAGCAGAGATGCTGTGTGTGCCACAAACACAGATCTTCAACACATCCATTGAAACTGGGCAACTACCTGAGGTATGGAAGATAGCAAATGTAGTCCCAATTTTTAAAGGAAACAGACACGAGGTATTAAACCACAGACCTGTATCACTAATGTGTATAGTATGCAAAGTCATGGAGATCATCAGAAGGAGAGTGGTGGAGCACCTTGAAAGATGCAGGCTTAGAAACGACAACCAGCACGGTTTCATAGAAGGGAAATACTGTGTCACAAACCTACTGGAGTTTTATGACAAGGTGACAGAAGTGAGACAAGAGAGAGAGAGGGGTGGATAGACTGCATTTTCTTGGACTGCCTTCGACACACTTTCTCACAAGAGGCTAATGCAAAAGCTAGAGGATCAGGCACGCATAACTGGACAGGCACTGCAGTGGATCAGAGAATACCTGACAGGGAGGCAACAACGAGTCATGGTACGTGACGAGGTGTCAGAGTGGTCGCCTGTGACAAGCGGAGTTTCACAGGGGTCAGTCCTAGGGTCTCTGCTGTTTATGGAATATGTGTGAATGACATAATGGAAGGGAGAGACTCAGAAGTGTTCTTGTTTGCAGATAATTTCAAGTTAATGAGGAGAATCAAGTCGTAGACGATCGTGCAGGAATACAAAGAGACCTGAACAGGCTATACACCTGGTCCAGCAACTGGATACTTGACTTCAACCCCGCAAAATGCAAAATCATGAAGATTGGGGAAGGACAAAGAAGACCGCAGACAGAGTATAGGTTAGGTGGACAAAGACTGCAAACCTCACTCAAGGAGAAAGATCTTGAGGTGACCATAACACCGAGCATGTCTCCGGTGGCACACATAAACCAGATGACTCCTGCAGCATATGGGCGCCTAGCAAACCTGAGAATAGCGTTCCGATGCCTTAGTAAGGAATCGTTCAAGACACTGTACACTGTGTACGTCAGGCCCATACTGAAGTATGCAGCACCAGTTTGGACCCCACACCTGGTCAAGCACGTCAAAAAGTTAGAGAAAGTACAAAGGTTTGCAACAAGGCTAGTTCCAGAGCTCAGGGGGAATGTCCTACGATGAAAGGTTGAGGGAAATCGGACTGACGACACTGGAGGACAGGAGGGTGAGAGGAGACATGATAACGACATACAAAATACTGCGCGGAATAGATAAGGGGACAGAGACAAGATGCTCTAGAGAGGGCACACAGAAACAAGGGGTCACAGTGGGAAACTGAAGACTCGTCTGAGTCACAGGGATGGTAGGAAGTATTAGGAGGGTCTGGAGAGACATGATAACGACATGCAAAATACTGCGTGGAATAGATGATGTGGGCAGAGACAGGATGTTCTAGAGAGGGCACACAGAAACAAGGGGTCACAATTGGAAGCTGAAGACTCAGACGAGTCGCAGGGATGTTAGGAAGTATTTCTTCAGTCATAGAGTCGTCAGGAAGTGGAATAGCCTAGCAAGTGATGTAGTGGAGGCAGGAACCATACATATCTTTAAGACGAGGTATGACAAAGCTCAGAGAGGAGAGATAGAGAAGATCTAGTAGCGATAAGTGAAGAGGCGGGGCCAGGAGCTGAGTCTCGACCCCTGCAATCACAATTAGGCGATTACAATTAGGTGAGAATACACACACACACACACACACACACACACACACACACACACACACACACACACACACACACACACACACACACACACACACACACAAGAAGTGTGTGAGGAGCACAACATAAGATTTAAGGAAGTATTTACAGTGGAGAAAAAGGGACTCCGGGAAGTCAGAAGAGAGGGGTACATCAACAAGGATTATACCAACAAGTGCTGTATGAAATGCACACAACCGAGGAGGAGGTGAAGAAGTTGCTAATTGACCTTGATTCCTCAAAGGCGGTGAGGACAGACAACATCTCTCCCTGGGTCCTTAGAGAGGGAGCAGAGACGCTGTGAGTGCCACTAACAACAATTTTCAACACATCCACTGAAATTGGGCAACTCCCTGAGGTATGGAAGACTGTAAATATAGTCCCCATTTTTAAGAGAGGAGACAAAAACGAGACACTGAACTACAGACCAGTGTCACTGGCGTGTGTAGTATGTAAAATCATGGAAAAGATTATCAGAAGGACAGTGTTCGAGCACCTAGAACAAAACAAGCTTATAAACGACAGCCAGCACGGATTAAGGGAAGGAAAAACCTATGTCACAAACCTGCTGGAATTTTATAAGAAGATAACGGAAGTAAGTCACGAGAGAGAGGGGTAGGTAGATTGCATTTTCTTGGACTGCAAGAAAGTCTTCGACACAGTTCCTCACAAGAGATTAGTACAAAAACTGGAGGACCAGGCATGCATAACAAGACGGGCACTACACTTGATCAGGGAGTACCTGACAGGAAGGCAACAACGAGTTAAGGTACATAACGGGCTGGGTTATACAGGTGTCACTCCTATGATGGGTGCTGTTCGTGGTATATGTGAATGACGTGACGGAAGGTATAGACTCAGAAGTGCCTCTGTTTGCAGATGATGTGAAGTTAATGAGGAGAATTAAATTTGATGATGTTGAGGCAGTACTACAAAGAGACCTAGACAGGTTGCAAGCCTGGTCCAGCAACTTGCTACTTGAATTCAACCCCACCAAATGCAAAGTTATGAAGATCGGGAAAGGACAAAGAAGATCACAAGGTATAGGCTAGGTGGCCAAAGAGTGCACACCTCACTCAAGGGGTGAGTATAATACCGAACACATCTCCTGAGGCACACACCAACAAGATAACTGCTGTAACACGTGGGCGCCTGGCAAACCTGAGAACAGTGTTCCGATATCTCAGCAAGGAATCCGTCAAGACTCTGTACACCGTGTTCGTCAGGCCCATACTAATTTCGAACCCATACCTGGTCAAGCATGTCAAAAAATTAGAGAAATTGCAAAGGTTTGCAACAAGACTGGTTCCAAAGCTAAGAGGAATACCCTACGTTGAAAGGTTAAGGAAAATCGGCCTGATGACACTGGAGGGCAGGAGGGATAGGGAAGACATGATAACGACACACAAAATACTGCGAGGAATTGACAAGGTGGACCGAGAGAGGATGTTCCAGAGATGAGACACAGAAACAAGGGGCCACAATTGGGAGTTGAAGACTCAGATGAGTCAAAGAGATGTTAAGAATTATTTCTTTAGTCATAGAGTTGTCAAGAAGTGGAATAGTTTGGCAAGTGACGTAATGGATGCGGGAACCAAACATAATTTTAAGACTTAGTTTGATAAAGTTCATGGAGGAGGGAAAGAGAGGAGCTAGTGGCGACCAGTGAAGATGCTGGGTTAGGACCTATGAATCGACCCCTACAACCACAAATAGGTGCGTACAAATAGGGGAGTACACACACACACAAACACACACACACACACACATACATACACCCACACGCACAAGCAAAAATCTAGCTTACTGCATTGTTGCATTAATGAGCTCAGACCCGTTGTGCGACAAGAGAACAAATGGGAAAGTATGATGGAGGATCATAGTAATATCTGAAAGAAATATCTCCGCAGAATTATCTAGAATGGGTATTAGCTGACACTACTGTGTCCAGTTATTGACCGTCAAATACAAGTGTTTCTTACCTTTCTCCAAGGTCAAGAAAATCAGCAGGTCAACGTAATTTCTCTGTCCCCCGGATCCTTTGTTATGAGATAATTCAGGATGGGGTTTGGACCAATAATTGTATAATTGTGCTGGAGACAAACAGTACTCTTGTGCATGTTCTTTTCAATTTCCCCTGCCAATTTACTCCTGAAGTATTTCACTTTTGCCTATCTGACGCTGTAGCCTTTACCTGGATGTGCTGCACCTGGAACATCATCTATCGACTTCCATGTTACTGGTACCAAGGAGTCTGGGACCACCACCTGGTGAACAGTCCTGCCAGAATCTAGTAGTCTAGCCTCTTGGGACAGCATTCCTTCATTGACGCCCAAGTCCCTCACTAGAACAAGAAATTTGAATGGTAGGTCTGCATCCTCCTTGGTCAGAAAATAGAGGACTTGGGCTCTCTCTAGATCTAGGATGGAGAAAAAGTTGTCACAGCTAACAAAAGTGATATATCTCTACAGGGCATCAGCAATGACGTTCCTTCAACCAGGAACTTAGAGAGTTTTCAGTTTATAATCGCAAAAGAGACCACTGAGCCTTGTTTCCTGAGAAATTCTTGTTTGCAATGAGAGACAATAAAGGTAAGTGGTCAGAGTAAATCTTGATGGGATGTGATAGATAATGTCTCGGAAATGACTCGAAGCCCAAACTATGACAAAGGCCTCAAACTGTATTTACTAAGTTAGTTGTTGGCTGTTGCTTGCTACTGGACTCCTGTGACATAATGGAACCATTGCCAACTGTGCTGGCATTCAGCGTAAATCTAGGAAATTGGAGAACAGATGACATTAACCTAAGTCTAAGCGTAGGAAAGCTTGTCTGGTCCATTTTGCAAAGCTGGATCAGTGGTGTCGCCATGGTAGGGAAACTAAGCAATTAAAGTGCAACACAATCCAGCTAGGCCTATGTTAGACAGAACTGTATCTGCCATCACAGGTTTAGGGAATTCTGAATTTTAGAATTTGGACTCGTCTGTCTTTCTCTGTCCTGGGCTACTACGTGGCCCAGAAATTTTATCTCTTTTCTGAAAAACTGGCATTGGGATAGCTTGAATTTGGGACTAATCTCGATTAATTTTACCAAAACGCACTCAAATTTTACAAGATGGGAAGATAATTTCTGGGACGTCACAATGAACTGATCTAGATAAACCATAAGGATGATACATTGGGGATGGGGGGAAGTTCCATGAAAGATTTTTCTCATTAAATGATCTAATATTATTTGGTTGTTCCTTAATCAAAATGGCATCCTTCTGAACAGATAATGAAGAATTGACATGGAAATTGCCATCAATTCTTTACTCTGGTCATCAAGAGGAATCTGCCAAAGACTTTGTAGAAGGTCGTGTCGATTTTTTTTGTCATTACCAATGTTCTACAATAGGTCATTCAGAATTGGCCATGGGAAATGGACTGTAACTGTAGTAGGTTACAGAACACTATGTTCCTTCCATCTGAGAAACAAGGATAATTAGACTATTACGAGGAGAAGTAGAATCCTCAGTAACTCGGTTATGGAGCATCTTGGCAATGAGTTCTTCAGTGAGGACTCATGAAACAAACTATACACGATTACATAATTGAGTTTAATAACTTTCTTGCCAGGGGGAACTGAGAGAAATAAATGTGGTCAAATCCACGGGCTCACCATCTAGTGCATCTGTGAGGTCTATTATAAAGCTAAAGAAGTTTCAAGACTCATCAGCATAGTCTGTCACAGCCTGGTCATCCTCCAGCACTGGCAGAGTACTGGAATATTCAGTAGGTATATAACGAAGTTTGTTTGGTAGGCTGTAAGCGGGTGGTTAATGATACGTCTTCGGAGGCTTCTTTGTTTATTGTTAAGTCGTGGTGGGTACACAGGCTTGTGTGTTTGTGCCCATGGCCCGGGTAGGGCCATCCCATGAGAGAGAGCTGGGAGGCCTTGTGTGTTGCTGCTAGGCCGCTGTGTGAGTGAGAGTGAGGCAAGGGCAAGCAGGCTGAAGTGGCAACGCCTATAGGTGGCAGCACCAGCATGGCTCGAAATATGAACTAAACTGGCAGACAGCATGGGCTGTCTGTGCAGACAGTACAGGCTCGGCTACCTACCGCGCGTCGTCCCGACGCGACGATACTGGTGGTAAAAGGAACTCGGTCTCTCTCTCGTAGGAACAGGGCACAGAACACAAAAAAAACATATATATACATAAGGACATGGAAAAAAAACTTCCTACAGGGAGGGAAGAAAAAAACATGTGGGTGTGCTAAACATCGTGGTCACAGGCAGTGAGCGTCGAAGGGCATCACTGCACGCCTTCCTGCTTCTGGACAGATATTGCAACACGGGAGACATTGCTGTGGCTGAGCTGTGACGTAACAGGTTACAGTCTCCTCTGGAACGGTGAAGCAGTCATCGTAGGAGTCGCTGCAGGTTTTACTCAACCTGGGGCACGACATGCTGGTGCCCTCGAGTGAGGCGTCGACAAAACTCGGCAACTGGGCAGGACTTCTGGCAAGCAACTCAGGAGGACACTTCTCGACTGGTACTGTCGCTGGGCTGTCACTGCCGGCGAGCATGGAGCGAGTTGTGGAGCGAGTCATGGCAGAGACGACTGGGCGAAACATCTGGGAGTCATAACATCATACACCAGACTGCAGTGAGCGAGCTAGCAGTCAAAGTGACATCTTCTTTGTGCAGGCTGCTCACTGAAGCTTGTGACACGAGGCTGACACAGCATCTGCCGACAGGGCTGACTGCGGCTTGACGAGTATCATTCTCTCGGCAGTTGGAGTTATAGCAGAGGTTAGTCTAAGCGTCCCCAGACTTGTTTCTCTACAAAATAACTGCACTCTGACGGTCTGGAGGTGAAGTGAAACAAATCCGATGGAATGTAGCAGTACATCTGCAGAACATCACGAGCGACGATCAAAAAACTTCTGTACAAGAGGGCTCGGCTCAGGCTGTCTGATACTTTCAAACACACTGGTCACAGGTGATTTAACACAGTGGTGCAACTCAGGCCCTGGCTCAACCTCACTGGACACACGGAAACTTACAAAGCCGCGGAACACTAACATTTGAGAAAAACTGGCTGAGAGAATTAATTACACACGACAATTTTTCTCTCAATCTCTTGACAATACTGAAATAATTACTGAAGCACTCGATGTGACACATGTGAGTCAGCGTGATGTCGCTGGGTGACGTCAGCAGCACTGTTGACGTCAGCAACACTCGAGGGCCAGCAGACATCGTGACGTCATGAGTGGGGGAGCATCGTCTGTGACGTCAATGTGAGCGGCAGCAACCACAGCAGTGGCAGGACATCGGTAACTCACTGGCTGGTAGATCTACGTAAACATCGCTCACACCCAACATGCTCGTGTCTACGTGGTGCGGATCTACTGTCATGCTGGCCCACGAGCTTCGAGTGGCCTCGGCACTCGGAAAACACAGCTCTGGCAACGAATTCACAGGAAACAGCAGAAAACACCGCAGGGAGTGGGCAATGGTGAGGAAATGGTAACGGTTGGCGTGAGAGGCGAGCAGGGCAAGGTGAAGGAAGGCCACTTCCCTCCTCCTCCCCCACCCACAAACACTTGGAAAGCTCACACTGGAAGCAGAAATCCCCACGAAACTCACCTCTGTTGTGAAACGACTGTGCTGAGGCTGAACAAAACAGCAACCATACAATGACCCTGACACGTGACTTGGAGAAACAGCGGATGCTGTAGCTGCGTCACTTACAATTCTCGAGAATTTGGGCAATTTCGGCTAGATCCTGCTTGTACCCGTTCTGGATGCTCAAAGGGGCAGACACACATCGGGAAATAACTCGTTGAGAGACGGATGCTTCTTGTATGGATATGAAGTGAAGATGACTTCAAACCTTCCTTCCTCTCTCGGGGCAAACACAACGCGCGACCACCGCTGCTACCAATGTTTAAGGGTTGTTTGGTAGTATGGTAGCGGGGGAGTAAATGATATATCTTCTTGGGAAGGCTTTTACTTATTGCTAATCGTGGTGGGTACACAGGCTTGTGTTGTGCCCATGGCCAGGCAGGGCACCCACGAGAGAGAGCTACTAGTACTTGTGTCTTGCTGCTAGGCCGCTGTGGAGTGAGAGTGAGGCAAGAGCAGGCAGGCTGAAGGGGCAACGCCTATAGGTGGCAGCACCTGCATGGAGCAAAAATATGAACTAAACGGGCAGACAGCAGGGGCTGTCCTGTGCAGACAGTACAGGCTGTCTACAGGAATTGTCCTGGAAGAACTGCACCTACAAGCTGGTCTTTTTGGTACTTCACTTTTGGCTCTTACAGGGAGAGAAAATCTGGCATAATCTACTCTTTAGTTTGAGTGTTCACATCCAGGGCTTGCAGCTAGGATAGTCCAAGGAGTCAACGAACCAGACAAGCTGTTACCCGTGATAACGACATATCCTCCTCCTCGCTAGTGTCCATAGTTAGGAGTACATATGGTGTTGTCGCTTATGAGATGCACCAGTTGAACGACCAGAAGATGCTTGAGCAGTATACGTCGCATCATTGTAGAAACCTTTCTCTCCCTCGGAGCCAGAGACGGGTCATCGCAAGATTGAGACCCGTGCCAGGACTACAGTCTTGCGAACATTATACATACCAAGAGACCACTTGGCTCTGCATGCATCGCTGTCAACCAGCACTTTGATCTCCTTGAAAGGCTCTGTTCACAAACACCGTAACGGGAGGAACGAGCTAGCTGACAAAGTGATGTCATTCAATGAAGAGGCAGAAAATTTACTCACAAAATCCATGAGTCATCAAATGCATCAGGGATACCCCTACGGCTTGTTTTCTATCGTCCTTATGACCCAGAGCTAGAGTTAGAGCAGGGGTTACGCTAAACATCCCCAGACTGTTTCTATTTTGCGTCTGTGCTTTGTTGGTCACATGGAAGTGAATGGAACTCTTTTGCGTACTGGTTTGGGCAAGAGTCTAACCACTTAAAGGAGTCTGGTGCTAAAATGAACCTGCTGCTTCAAAGGGTCTCCAGACACTGGACTCACTCAGAGAATGAATGACAAAGGGAGGAACATATAACATTCCCCAAAATGGAACATAGGCCCACCATCAATATTCGTTATTCAGTCAGCTCGATCAAGGCAAAATTTTAACGTCAGCAATGATCCTGAGACCAACAAAATAGTCCCCAGGACGACAATTTTCTTTCCCTAATTCTAAAACTGAATAACGGTTCTCCCTGTACTACCAGGGAACTACCCAAGACATCGCTGAAGGCTTGGATGTCTGACAGCATGGTTAAGATGCTGCAAGGAGGCTAATATCTGTAAACGACTCAAAACCCTACTAAAATTTTTTAATAGAATTTGAATCAAGGAAGAGCTTAAGAGGTTAGCTAAGACCATGAAACTACTAAAAGAACCAGTAGGGTTTCACACCATGAACATGGAGACACGAAGTTCATTTATGTCATCTGACTGGGCTATTAGTAGCTTGACGCTACTTTTTTTCATTTTGAGAGGAAACTTCTACTTATTTTTGTCAACTATATATTTTTACACGTTATTTTGGCTTGTTCACTTGATATTATATTCAAGAGTAATTCCATTAGTAGCTAAAATGAATTTACTCGACTTTATAATATTATCTCCGTAAATTATTTAGCTTTGTACATAGGTAGGTTTTTTTAATTATTCTAACTGTTGGTGCGACCTGGCTGAGAACCAAAGACGATTTGAGCTTGTAATAAGCCTTGGTAATAAATACCGACAAGTTGGTTTAGAAAGACACGTAAGCAAACCTATGACATATTTATTAAAAAACGTTTCGGTCCTGGACCTTGACACTTCTAACATACAGAGGTAGAAAGGCATTATATATATAGGCGGAGAGCGAGGGGTGACGCACGTGAACCTGAGGAATGTCATAAGAACATAAAAACATAAGAATGGAGGAACACTGTAGAAAAGGGCCCACGGCCCATGCGAGGCAGGTCCCTTATCAAACAACCTCTGCCTATGATGAAGAGGTAGACGTTGAAATCATGTGACTCCTGTGTTGTTGGGGTTTGTGGTGCTTAAGTATCATGTATGCCAATGTTTTTGAAATTTGTAGTTTTTCCCGTGTTGCTTCTATAGTGTCGGTGACGGCGATTATGGGTTTCTAGGCACCGTTGGCGTCTGAGGTCTGGTTCGGTGAGAACGAGTTGTGCCTCATTCCCCGTTCATCAAATGTCCCGTGAGTCTCTGTGGGGGACACAGGCGTACCTTACATCGTCTCTGTTAGAGGGATTTCGATGCCATTCAAGCGGACTGCAAGATCTCTGCCTGTCTCGCTACATATTTCTTGGGACAGAACCCACAGGGGATAGTGTAGGTGTCCTACACGTACATAACACCTTGCTGGACATGTTACTCATACAGTCACTCTACTGCCGGGCTGCCACGTGAAGAATAAGAAGAAAATGTTCCACCTGTGGGTCTGCAGGACAAAAGATTTTCGTTCTTGCACTTCCACTGCTGCTCCCACTTGCATCAACTGTAAGAGTGATCACCATACTCCTGCAGGGCCCAAATGTCCAGTGCGAAAGGATATCCTTTCTAAGAAACTAAAGGAAGAAACAAAGAAGTCATCTGGAACCTCTCCTACATACGCTGCAATTGCCAAGATTCAATCTACAACATCCAAGATTCTACAAGCTACTCAACATCGTCTCCAAGAATACTTCAAGCATCTACTCAGCCCGCCTCCACCGTCATCACTCCTCCAACATGTGACGTAACCAAGATCCACTACTGTTTATTATACGCTCACATGCAGAACATGGCTGTACCTGGATCATTTAACTCTACCATCTACCACCAACTAGTGACGTCAATCCAACAACGATCAATGAGAAGCCTCCACCGCCACCACCTCTCACTGAATCCAACCAATCAGAAGCCTTACCACCAGAAACATCTTCTAATTCGTCTACTGAAGTTGAAAACGAAGCAACACCACCTTCCTCTACTCCACCACCGCCTTCTCTGCTTAGCTCACGTCGATTACCTGGAACACAAAGCTTTAAACATAAAGGACTGGGATTCTACACCACGAGGCTATACCCCCCAAGCATGATTTGCCCCTAGAACCCCTGTCCAACATCTCCAAAAACAACACGGGTATCGCCCCAAAAGGGCGAAGAAAGCCCCACCCCCTCCCTTTACAACCAGATACCCACCCCCCCCAAAACCCAACGAAGACAACTACACCTCCCATAAGTAAAAAACCCAACCTCTCGAAAACAAAAAAACGCACTGATAAACGGTTTAAGAAAACCAACCCAAACCTATCCGGGTTTGGGCTCCCTTTCTGACACCCCCCCACTCCTACCGCTCCCTTCGCCATCCCTCCTAGTGGGGCCAAGAAATACATCAGTCAAGCCTCCAAATCAAACGCTCCATATTTTTGGAAACCACATGCCCCCAAAGGGGGTTGGGGCCCACTTGCCTTGTTCCTCTTTTTTTCCCCCTCCCCCCCTTTTTCCATTTTTTTCCACCCTTTCCCCTTAAACCTTTTTTCCTTCCCACCCTTAAACGACACTCTCTTTCCTTTCCTTTACCCGCCCCGGGATCCGATCAAAGGGAAAATTGGGGCGGGGATAATTTTTAAATATTCATAGTGTAAGATTTTTAAAAAGCTGGTTTAAAAAAAAATAAATGATTTAATTTGGTTATAATGTTATTTTTAATTAAAAAAACTAAAAAATTCCATTTGCTCTATAAGGGGCTGACCCCTAGTTTGGGGATAACCCCTTTTTGGTTTGTTACAGAACACTAAAACCCCAAGGGAAACCACATTTAATTTTGGGAACATTCATGAAGGGGGAACAAGATTTCCCATTCATGTCATCGATTTGGGGCCCTGTTAGTAGCTTGACGCTTGGGGGAAAGCACACTTCACGGGAAGGTTTTGGTCCCAAAAATTTTGTCACCACCGTTAAAAACCCTCCTCGCCGGGTTCAAATTTTCTAAAACAGTACGCCTTTTCCATAACTTTTTTCCCTTTAAATTCTCGCTGGGGGATTGCTGGACTTGGCCAGTTTCTCAGAGCACCCACTGGGGGGCCTGGGGACTGGGGTGAACCCTTGGACAAGTCACCGGTCCACTTTGACGGCTGCCTCTCTTTGGGATCTGCCACTCTCCTTGGAATTTTGGCCCATGAGCCAACTTTAAACACCCCCCGGGAAAGAACCCCGGTAAAGGGGTGAGGAGTGTGCCCAAAATTTCACCTCTCTTCATCTACTCACATCTATCCCTGGCATTCTAAAACCCTCCCCAAGAAACACTACAAGACTTTAGGCCCTTCTCGTCCAAAGGGGTCACCTCTAGTAAAACACGGTTTTTGGGGGAAAAAAGTTCAATAGAAAAGGATAGGGGGAGGAAGTATATTGTAACAAAAAGTTTTCATTCCCGGGCTACTTGTTAAGGTAGGGAAAGTCTAGCTCCCCCGCTTTCCCCGCCTTTTCTCCCCCACCCCTAAAGAGATATTTTGTTTTCCCGGCTGTTTGTTAACGTAGGTCAGTCTAGCTCCCACAAATAAATTCCCCCCCCCTTTTCCCCCCCCCCCGGGAAAAGGGGGTGACGTGTGGGCCCTCGGGGCAAAAAAGTAAATCACTCGACTCACACCCCCAAACACTATTTAAAAGTACATCCCTTCCTTGATTCAAGGGGTTTTTATTGGTTGAAAGTTTTCATTTTTGACCAATAAAAAAAACTTAGTCCTTTCAGTCTTGTTTCTGGGTTTGCCTGTTGTAAAAATCACCCCAAAATCTTTTGGGTATTGTCCTTGCCAGGGAAGATTGATTTTAAGCAGGGGGTTTAACCTGTCTACTTTTACTTGGATACAAGGGGGTCACCGCCAAAACCAACGAGAAGAAATAAGGGAGACGGACTAACGCCCCGGGAGACTCCCTTTTTGGTTTTAAATTTACCCGTGCATTTTGAAAATGAAATTGCAGGACGAAACCCCACATCTTTGCAGGGGAAAAGAATCGGCTTTCCTTTCATCGGATAAAAATACCCCAACCACGATACTCTGTGAAGAACTACCCGGTGGGGTCACCAACACCTGCGACCCCCCCCCCCCAAAACAGCAACGGCTAAAAATTTTCAACAACAGGGGTCACCAACACCAGACCCCCCCTATAAATATCAGCTTAAATTTCAGTTATCATTTTTATTTTTCATTTTTCTTTTTCCCTTTAATGTAGGTTTAAATTTTTTCATATTTAAGTGTTTATTTTTTAAATTTTTTCTAAAAATAAAGTGTTTATCTTGTCTTTTTTAAATTTTTTTTTTCAAATTAAATTAATTTCCTGGGGAGGGGGCCCAGCCTGAGAAATACTGTCTGAATTATTACAGGGGAAAGTAAGGGGGCCTTCACAAGTGACGCCCTTTTCCCGGGGATCAACTCACTGAATCAAGATTCAACCCCAACTGAATTTTAAAATTTCGAACTTAAACGCGTAAAAACCACAGACATTACCACCAGCCATGAGTAATCATTTCCTTGGGGGAAACTACAGTACAGGTTTTTTAAAAGATTTGGTGATTGTTATATCTCAATTTATTGAAAATAAAGGGTCAGGCAGGATATAATAATTAATTCGGGCCCACCAAATTTTTTTATTGAGCTTGAAACTTTTTGGGAGTTTAAAACTCTGGGGCCCGAGTTTTTCCAGTGACAAATTTGTTTCATTGAGCTCTTTATTGTATCAAGGGAATGTCATGGACACTTTTGATTTTTTGGTTGAAAGATTGGGGGAAAAGGGGACCCCTTTTCTATTTACTTTTTGCTCGGAGCCGGCATAGAACCCTTCTTTTTCGTTAATAATTTTGTTTAAAAAAAAAGCAGGGATCGAGCCCCGGTTTTTAATTTATAGTTTGAGGGGGAAGCGGGAAAATTGAACCCTCCGTTTCTTTAATCCCCCGTTTCTTTTCCCCTGATATTTAAAATTTTTTCTTGGGCAACCATGGGGGAAAACCATTTTTGGATAAACGCTGGAAGTAATTTTAGGAATAACAGGGAAAAATTTAAAAATCTTTCATTAGTGCAAAGATCCGGGAAAAGCCCTTGAAAGAGAGGGGAATTTTGAGGAGAAAGAGCCAGTTAGAAAGGGAAAGAGAAGAAGAAAAGGAGAGAGAAAAAATTCGAAAGAGAAGAGAAAAAGGAGAAAGAGAACCATAAAAGACAGGAAAAAAAGGAAGAGAGAGAATTGAGAGAAAATCCAAAAAAGCCAGTTAGAATGAGAGCGAGAAGAAAAAAAGAGTGTGATAGACTTAAACGGGGGAAAACAAGCTAAAAACTTTAGGAACAAGCTAAGATACGTGAGGACCAGGTTAAATTAAGAGAATTTTGGGGAAAAAGAGCAAAGGATAAGAATTTGGGGAAAAAACCCAAGAACGTGGGGAAAGAGCTAGAGAGCATGATTTAAATTTAGAGAGAAAAAAGGGATCGCGAGCTCAAAAAATTCTCGCCTTGAATTGAGAAAAAAAAGTTAATTCTTGCAAACAAAAAATTAAAAGGGGAAGGATTTAAGGGAACAACGTGCCCCAGTGCACATTTTCCCCCACAAATTTTTACCCCCCTTTCACAGGGGGGGGAAAAGCCATAACTTCATACTTTATCGGGGTTGAAAAACCCCCCTACCCTCGTGAAGGGCCCTTCTGAAAACCTGGGCTACCAGGTTAGGAATGTTTATTTTCGGGAACAGCCTTAAAAATCTAGCAACTTTGTCGCGGGATATCATATGAAATTTAACCTACTGAAGAAGGAAACCCCCTTAAAGCATACAAAAAACCACAAATTTCTTACGGGAAAAGTTTTCAGGTAGGGCCCACCTTACAGCCTGGCCAAAATTTTCAGCATTTTCAGGTAACACTTTTTTCGTTTGTTCGACTTTGGGGATAGAGATTTTCGGGAATTGATCACAGTTACGAATCTCTTAGAACTTCAGGGTTTGCTGACTAAAAATGACGTCCCCCCATCAAAATACGAATTTTTAAATCAGAGAACGTAACCTTTTAAAGCTGAAAATTTTCTTAGGCGTTTGACCTTTTATGCTGAGGCCCCAAAATTTTCCTATAAAACCAAAAGGGATCGAACCCAAGGGGCCCAAGGGGTTTCACCCGCCGAAAAAAACAAAGCCTCTAGGGAAAGAAAAAAATGACTTTTTTTTATTCTTTTTGTCATTTGTGTGTGTTAAGGACAAAACGTCCAAAATTTTTCCTTTTCAAAGAAGGCCAAAAAGTTGGAAAAATGTTTTAAAGACTGTAATGACAAAAAGGCACCCTTTCTGTTCGGGAAACAGTTAAGGGGACTTAAATTTTAATCAACCTTTTTTACGAAAAACCCCTGGATGCACATGTATACCCATTTCAAATAACTGTTCCCAACCTTAAAGAAACAAACCCAAGTTAAATTTTCCCAAACTATTTGGGCCCCAAAACGGACTTTTTTTTTCCCTACCATCCTTTTGTTTAAAATTAGGCCCAAAAGGTTTCCCCAGGTTTGGTCTGAAGCCGAACTAGCTCCCATCACTTCTTGTTTCCGTACAATGGGTTAATAAAAAGGGGCCCCTTCTTCCTTCTAGGTTGACCTTTCTCCCAAAGGGGACAAAAGTTTTCAGATCCTCTTCCTGTAGACAAGAAGCCCCCCGAAAGTTCAAAATAGAAAATGTCTCGTGAGATTCATGTGGGATTAAAAAACCATTTGGGGGTGCTTTTCCGAAAAACGAAAGGGAGTTTGGAAAACACAGGGTTTACTTGTTTAGATGAAATTGGGAAAAAATCCCTCCCATACCATAAAAGTCTTGACCCAGGGGTCAGGGCCCCAAACCCCCGCTTCTCCCAAAGTCCATCCTTTGATTTTCCCTTACTTTTAAACCTTTAGAATATCGAAGGGCCCCCTTTGGCAAGTTACAACGTAATTGTCCTTTTCTTCAAATTGCATAATGCCGCTAAAAAATCAAGTTATCCAAAGAAAAACTTTTCAAAAATTTGAATTAAAAAAGATATCTTGAAAAAGGGCCGTATTCAAATTAAATTTGATGAGATAGACTATTTTCCCTCAAAATTGTTCCAAGTCAATGCAGAGAAAACTGTTTTTAAAATGGCCCCATGACCTGCCCCGTTTCCGGGCCTTTTTCGCAACCCTAAAAAAACCTTAAAAAAAAAATTAGGGAAAACCCATTTTTGGCCAAAAAAAGTCCTCAGAGGGCACTACCTAAAAGTAAAATCATGTAAAGTTTTCCCCCGGGCATCCCCCGAGGTATCAGGCCTTTTCCTATGGCAAAATGCCTAACTTTTTCGGTTTCCGGGTTTTAAAGAGTACTATTTACAAAGTTGGTTTCCTTTAAACTCCCTTTTTATCTTGGGGGGCAAAAGAAATATTTAAAAACCCCCAGTTTTATTATGTTTCGGTTTTTCCCCGAAAACCGTTCCCTTTAAAAGGGCCAAAACCCAATACAGAGGTGGCTTTTAAAGCCCTTTTGCCTCTTCTCCAAGGGGGGCATCCCTAGAGAAATTTTGTCTGACCGTTGGGGCACCAAATTTACATCTTACTTAATGCAATATCTAAAAAAACTTCGGGAGTGAAACCTCTCTTTACCCACCCTAAACATCCCACTGTAAAGGGAGGATTGGCGCCACTTTCGATTCTCAAGTCCATTTTAAGAAACTTTTCTCCCTTTTAAAATAAGGAGTGGCATCGTTTTCCTACCCTGGGGCTTTGTTTCCATAGGGAAGTTCCCATGACTTTTGTGGGTTTTCACCTTTTTAAATTCTCTATGGTAGACAGGCCCCAAAGGGCCCCTTGTCCCCTCCTTCAAGACTTATGGCCAAAATGAGGGGGGAAATGCTGAGGTTCATTCCCTTTTTAAACCCGTTTCTTTTCCCCCGGGCCTTATATCCAAACTGAGGAGAAACCCTGACATAGTTTCGAAAACCTAAGCTTGTCAATTGGGCCAGTAACAAAACCCAATTTTTTTTTTCCCAAAAATCAGAGGAAAGTTTTAAAGAAAGGGGAAAAAGTTTTTGTACTTTTGCCCCATCAAGTCAAATTTTAATTATTGACATGAAAAAGGCCATATAAAGTATTAAAAAAATTTTTTTTGGGGAAAAATTTACTAAACCCCACAGAAGTCAAGGGAAACCCAAACTTTATCATATCCCAAAACCTTAAAAAATATTTCCGAAAAAAATTCGGTTTTTTGCCCTTTAAAAAATTTGACTTAGTTTTTTTCCCCCCGAACTTGAAAAACAACGAAAATGTAAAATGTTGTAATTTACCCCTAATTTAGACTATGATGAAGAACCCACATAACCCGGGGACTCTTGACCACTTTGGGGGCAACCCAACATTAAAAATTAATGAATCTTTTGGGTACCATAAGAACTGAACACTTCCCAAAGTGTAAAACTTTTTAGACGTCCTTTTTCTGAAATTTCCCGGTGTTTTCCTTTCCCTTTTGTCCCAAAAATTGACTTGGGGACGGACAATCCTATCAAACGAAAATTATACCCAATTTTTAAATTCCCCCTTAAAGGGGTGCATTTGGGCCCAGAGGTAGACAAATTATTAAAACTAAAGATCCCTTTAACCTTCATTTTCTTCATTTGTTCACCAACAGTCCCTGGTAAGAAGGGGATTATTCAAATAAAATTTTCTATTACTTCAGAGGCCCCCTTAAAAGCTATAACCGGGGGGGAAGCTGGGGCAAAAGGGCCCCTTTCTAATACGATCTACACAAAATTTATGAAAGCTTCCCCTTTTTTTCAGAGATTGAAATTGCCCCCAGGCATATCATCAAGAAAAGTTAGATTCCTTTTTCTAAGCAGACACCGATTTTTCCCACACAACCCAAAACTGATGCAATATAAACAAAAGCCTCGGTTTGGTAACTGCCCCGTGCTACCTACTAGACTGATGAGAAAGGGCTTGGTTTAAAATTTCCCAAAAGATTCATTTTTATTTTATAACATTTAACGTAATGACATCCACGGGTAGAACATATCCCAAAAATTAACATCAGTTTTCCCAAAGGTTTTTCCTCACATGCCTCACGCCACCTCTCCCCCGTAAGATCAAAGCTTTATTAGAATTTTTTAAATTCCCCCAAAACCCCAAAAGCCAAAAGCATAAATTTCTTGGTTCTGTTTTAAAATTTTTTTTTCACAGTTTATCCCCAACCTTAAATAAACTTCAGGCCCTCTTATCTGACTTTTCCCCCAAAAATTTTGTGAAAGGGAAACCCTTGAACTTTCCGACGTAGCTCGGGAAAAATTTAATTAAATTAAAAAACATCTTTTTGAAAGACCTATACTTAAAATTCCAGATATTAAAAAAAAATTTTGTTTTTTAAAAACTGAGCCCCCCAAAACTGGCTTAGGGGGGTCTACTACCAAAACCATAATGGACTACCCTTTTCCCGGGATGCTTCTTTAAACCGAAACTCCCCCCCCAGAAACGAATACTCCACCAAAGAAAAGGAATGTTTGGCCCCTTTTGTGGGGTAAAATCCAAACTTAAATTTTAAAAATTTTCTGGGAAAGAATTTATTTTAGAAAAAGGACCACAAATCTTTGATAAAACCAAAACTTTTTTAAAGGGGAAACCCAAAAGTCGTCTCTTTAGGGGGACATTGGCACTCCAGGCTTTTAAGTTCCCTATTGGAAAGTCAAAGGGTTTAACCAATTATTTTTCTGACTGGGTTTAAATCGTGACAGTCGGTTTGAAAAAATTGTTGCCCCTTTTTCGCGACCTTTTCCCTATTTAAACTTTTTCCTCGCCGGCCCACTTGTTAAGGGAGGGAAAATCAAGCTCCCGCTATTTCCCCGGGCCTTTTCCCCCTAAACCCCAAAATGATAGTTTGATTGCCGACTGCTTTTTAATTTTTAGGGTCAGTCTAGCTTCCCCCCCTATCCCTTCCCCTCCCTCTTCTCCCCCCCCCCCCCCCCCCCAAAGGTGACGGGGGGGGTCTGGGCAAACAGAAATCACTCGACTCAGCTCCCAACACTACTGAAGAAAATGCCTGCCTTGTAAATTTTAAATGGATTTATTTGGGTTTAAAGCCTTTTACTTTTTACCCAAAAATAAACTTATCCCCTTTTAAATCCCTTTCTCTAGGTTGGGCTGCTGTAAAAACACCAAAAATCTTTTTGGTATTGTAAAAAGCCATGGAGAGTGATTTTTTAAGCAGGGGTTTAAACCCGCCCATTTTTTTCAGCTTGGATACAAGAGGGTTTACCGGCCAATCAAAAGAGAAAAAATAATGGAGACGGACTAACTCCCGGAACGGGGCCCATTTTGGATTTTAATTTTCCCTGCAAATTTTTATTTTAAATTTCAGGCCCTAAACCCCCCCTCATTTGAGCGGGAAAGAACCCTTTTCCCGTCAAACGGGATAGAAAACCACCAAAGAATACTCTGTGAAGAACTAGCCGGTGGTGGTCCCAACACCTGCACCCCCCCCCCCCCCCCCCCACATCACAACGGCTAAGATTTCAACAACAATTTTTCACCAAAACCAGACACCCCAATATATATCAGCGTTGAATTCAGTTATCATTTATATTTTTCATTTTTCTTTTTTCTTTAATGTAGGATTAATATTTCATATTAAGTGTTTTATATTTTAATTTCTATATGATAAAGTGTTTATGCTTGTCGTTATTATTTCTTTTTCTATTCATTAAATTTTCCTGGGGAAAGGAGCCAGCCTGAGTAATACTGTCTGAAGTTATTACAGGGCTGAGTAAGCCTTCCACTGGTCACGTCTTCACCCTCATCACCATTTCCCGGGTTCAGTCTGTATCTCCCCGAATAGTCATCAAACCTGCTACAACATGATACGTAAGATAATTCAGTGTGTCCCACCGAGTCAACACTCCGCATGTGTTGAGGTAGGAGCAGTCAGCACTGAAACCACATGCAGGATCCATCACCACACACTACCTACATTCCAGCTCTCACACCATGTTCAGCTCAGATCAGAAAGTTTGTGGCACAGCTGTGTCGCCACGACGTTTCTCTGTGGGTTTAGAAAAACCCCATCAGCTCGAAGTCACATGACCCCTAAGCAAACCCTACAGCCCCTAGCCCTTAGTAGCGAGTGAAGCAGCCAGCCTGCTCATTCCACAACTCTTCACTGCGCTGTCTTCTACAAAGAATGATTAGCCAGTGAATATATTTGCTTTTTTATATTCCCCAGTTTTTATTATACGGGTGCAGTGATTTTATTAAAATACATTATTGCATATGAGCACATTTTGTTAATTCCCGCCTCAAAATTTAAAATTTTTTCGTATTCTTAAAAAAAGTGTTGTATTCAGCATTTTGCTTATGTAGTTGTGCACCGATACGATTTGTATATTTTTGTTTATTATTTCACGTGCTCATATCGTTTTTTTTTCCGATAGTCAGAAAAGCCCTAAGTGAGTGTCTGAGCCAGTTAGGCCCACATGATCGAACACACAATTCCTGCCGACACACGTGTTCTACGTCTCGCCATAACACAACACATTCCCGTACTAGAAATTTTGTACGTTCGACGTCATTCCAAAATATCTGCACTAACTTTCCCTCCTTCTTGTACATACCAAAACCTCAATACCTTGCAGCCTGACCCTATAGTAAGCCCAGCCGCCCAACACTGGTGCAAGAATCATTCATCACCTGAAGTCCTACTACGTTTTCGGCAACTAAGCCATCTTGTCATCTGTGTCATCACTGCTTGCCCCACTGCTTGCCCCCAAGCAGGATTGAAAATCAATGATTCTTGTGCATTGCAAAAAATATTGTAATTCTGCAATAGAAATGCAAACTACGTACAAATGCACTCGGGGCCTTAGAGCGATTGCCCTAAGCAAGCAGTGAGGAAAATCAGGTTTCTTTTGCACTGCAGATAAGCTGATCATATCTAGGCTACTTGCGCCAAGCTAATAAAGGTGTTGCTTGTGGTAAGACAACTAGACCCACTACGTCTGGGGAAAAATAACTATGCATACCGCTGAAACGAGCCAGCGGAAAATTGATGCCTAGTAACCTTAGAACAGGTAAGTCCCATTGAAGTACCCCCTTTCGGGAAACTCTTGTTTTTGCTTCCGTTTCTGAGGAGAGCTCCTTAACTCATAAGTGCCATTAGAACTTATAGGAGAGCCGTGTTTTTTTGTTCCACTGCATAGAGTTTCCATTAGAGCCAGTATTACACTAGGTACATAGCTGTATGAGTGTCTGGGAGGGGAGGGTTCTCCATAAAAGATGCTTTAATTGTTGCTTAGTAAAATACTTTAAATTCTAGAATCTAGATGCCGTCCCCGAGCCATTGCAGCCACAAAGCTTCTTCTTCGATGTTGGTCAGAAGAGACTGTGATCTAGGGCACACAATTTTTTTTTTACGAGGAAACCTGGCTATGACATCGAAATTTAATGAAAGAGTCCTTGATCACCCTTCCATTCACGGGTCCCAAGACGCCAAAATGTTATGTTTCCATGCCTGAGGGATGTACATTTCGAGAAGTGGCAATAAGATTCCTCTCTAGCAGCTTAACCTAACAATCGCCTACTATTTAGTTCAGCTACTGTAAGAAATAGAGGGATTTCTAAATACCAGATAGACTTGTAGTACCAAAGAAATTCATACCCCAGGACCTGAAAGCAGCTCACTGTTCGTCCTTGAAAGGACGTTCGGGTGTCTCTAAAAAATCCATTTTATAGGACGTTCGGGTGTCTCTAAAATCCTTTATTGGATTTAGAGCATTTTCATTGCACGTATAAGACAAAAGGTGGTTGTCCCTTTTTGGATTGTACTTTTGCAATCCAAAAAGGAACAACCAACCTTATTCACTTAAAAATATGTTGGTTCACCTTACCATGAAAACTTGGTTGATATGCCTTCTCTTCTTAAGACTTTTAATATCAAAGTTGTATTCAAAAATCTTGATGCAGTGAAAAAACTTTTGATAAAGAATTCCCCCCAAAATGCTGATGGATGTGTCTATAAGATTCCTTGAAAAAATTTGCGATAAAGTTATTACGGTCAAACTGGTAAAATCTCGAACTAAGATTAAAACAACATAAATATAGCATTAGAACTGGACAAGATTCCAGTATGTATGTATATATATAATATAAAATAATCTCTCGCTCACTCGCCCAAAAAAGAGCCAGTGGAAACTGGCTATGAAGCAAGCAACTTCATCTCCGCAACAGCTATGTAAATGTAGTTAAAAATTTAAGCGAATAAAACGATCAAATAACAGGAAAACATTGGTACTAGTGGAGTGAGGGGAACACAGTAAGAAAAAATTGAAACAAAATAGGGTAGAATGAGTTTGTTTCCTTGAAACTTTTGTTTGGGTTTTTGTGTGTTCCTAGGTGCTTCATAATATTAAATAGTGCGTAGGCGACCTTTGGTTAAGGTCAAATCTCGTTCAACTTTTGGGGGGGAAAATTATAATTGTTTTACTCTAATTTTTCTAAAAAAGTAAGTAAGTAAGTAGAGTACGATGTTCCTCCTTGTTTAAGCAAACCCAAAACTTACAATGTTATCTAAAATTTGGAAATAATTACACCAGATAACCTTCGCATATACAAAAAAATATTGAAACACAATGAATACACTAGAAACAAACACACACCAAACACACAAACACACACACACACACACACACACACATATACACACATACACACCCCACACAACACACACACCCACATACACACACACATACCACCACACACACCACACACACACACAACACACACACATACACAGCACACCACACAAAACATACAAACACGCACATTTTTTTGTGTGTGAATGTGTGTGTACTCACCTATATATACTCACCTGAAATGTGGTTGCAGGGCTCGAGTCATAGCTCCTGGCCCCGCCTCTTCACTGGCCGATACTAATTCACTCCCCTCCCTGCTCCCTGACCTTACATACCTCCCTTAAAGCTATTAGGGAAAACTTGCTTCCACTACTTCACTCTTCAAATTATTCCACTTCCTGACAATTGTAAAGCTAAAAAAATACTTTTTAACATCCCTTTGGCTCATCTGGTTTTGAGCTTCTAGTTGTGTCCCTTGTCCTGTAGCCCATCTGTGAAACATTAAACCCCTGTCCACCTTGTCAATTCCTCTCAGTATTTTAACGTTGTTATCGTGTCTCCGCTATTCCTCTTATCCTATAAGACATACTTAGTTCCAGGACTAATCGTTTGCAAACTTTTGCACTTTCTCCAATTTCGTGACGTGTTTGACTGGGTGAGGGTTCCATAGTGGTGCTGCATACTCCAATAAAGGACTGACGTACGTGGTGTACAATGTCGTGAATGATTCCTTGCTCAATGTCTGAACGCTAATCTCAGGTTTGCCAAGCGCCCATATGCCTCAGCAGTTATTTGATTGATGTGTGCCTCAGGGGACATTTCGTTATAATGCTTACCCCAAGATCCTTTTCTTTATGTGACATTTGCAACCTTTGTTTTCCCTAATCTGTACCCCCGTCTGGGGTCTTCTGTGTCCTTCCCCAATCTTTATGACCTTACACTTACGGGAGTTAAACTCCGGGATACATTCGTCGGACCAGAATTCTAGTCTGTCCAGATCCCCTTGTAATCTTAACTGATCCTCTCCCACTTGTACTCACCTGATCAGTTTCCCCTCATCAGCGAACAGTGATACTTTGATCTATTCCCCTTCGAACATGTTATTCACGTATACCAAGAAACAGCACCGGACCTAGGACTGACCCTTGTGGAACCCAGTCGACACATTAGCCCCTCGACACTTTCGTCAAGAACCACCATTCGTTTTTTTCCTTCCTGTCAGGTATTCCCTGATCAGTTGCAGTACTTTCCCTATTATTCCTGTCTGTCCCTAATTTTTGCACCAGACTCTTGTGTGCTACTGTGTTTAAAAGCCTTCTTGCAGTCCAAAGAGATGAAATCTACCCATCCATCTCTCTCCTGTCTTCTTCTGTTACCTTATCGAAGAACTCGAGTAGATCTGTGACAGAGGATTTCCCATTTCTGAAGCTGTGCTGACTGTCAAGCATGAGCCCAATCTTTTAATGTGTTCCACCACTCTTCTAATAATCTATTCCATGACTTTTTCATACTATACAAGTCAGTGACACTGGTCTAATTCAACGCTGCCTGTCTGCCACCTTTCTTAAAACTGGAACTACATTTTCTGTGTTCCACGCCTCAGGCAACTGCCCAGTTTTCGATAGATTTACTGAAGATTGCTGCTAGCAGCACACACAGTTCCCTGCTCCCTCTCTCAGTATCCATGGAGATATGCTACCTGGGCACCACCGCCTTTGAGGTACTAGTTCACCCCAGCAGTTTCTTCACCTCTTCACCTGCTATGCACCCTACCTCCACGGTTTGCTGGAAGCATTCCTGTCTCTGTTGTGAATACTTCTCTAAATCTTGTGTTTAGTTCATCACATACTTCCTGGTCACTCTTTGTGAGCTCCCTTCCTTTCTGCAGCCTGTTTACCTGGTCCTTGACTGTTTTTTTGCTCCTAATGTGACTGTAAAAACAACTTTGGTTCAGATTTGGCTTTTATTGATATGTCGATCCGTATTGCCTCTGGGCCTCTCTCCTTTCTCTGCAAAATTCGTGTCTGGCTCAGCTCATTGTTTTCTTGAGTTTTTTGTTCTTCTATTCATTTCTATGCTCTACACACTTGGCTTTGGCCTCTTATACACCTCCAGTTAAACCATGGGGTATTCTGGTCTTACCATGTTGTCTCTGCCTCCCTGCACATAGTGGCACTAGTTTCATCATTTCATTTACTGTCTTTCCCCTCTAGTTTCTTTCCCACTGCACTTCATGCAGGAAACTTCTCTTTCTTATGTAGAAATTCAGCTTCTCTCGTTGTTATCGTGCCCGCTGCATTCTTCGCTGTTAACTCTACAAGGTATTCCCAAAACTCAGGACATCAATGATCACTAGCGCAAAGGGTCTTTCGTGTGTGATATACCCTATTCTTGAACATTCAAGGTGAATATGTTGCCTTGCTGCAACATCCTTTCCTTTCTCTCTGGTTTTTATCCCTAACATCTTAGCCCTCCTTTTTGTTTCCCAAGGGCTTAGTTTTCCCCGTAAACTTCTATGAGTAATTAAAGTAAATTTTTTTCCTACCCAAAAGAACCCCCCTGGCCACTTCAGCTAGTT
>NC_069401.1:97341790-97373959 GCF_026875155.1 Cherax quadricarinatus | reverse complement strand
CTCCCCACCAACAACGGGGCATCCTTGTCACACACCTCAGGCCGACCCCTTCCCCACGCCCTCTCAACAGCAACCCAAGATCCAGGTCTGTACCATCATCCTGACAAGGACTCTCGTTCCCAAAATTTCCCCAAACGTTGACACTATCGATGCTTCCGTCTCACTATCATTCACTTTCACAATGACCTCATCCAGCGCTTGTACATCGACCAAGGAAGGGATGTCATCCCTCTCTGTAGCACCTGCTGTCACCGTCTCTGCCGCCCTCTCCACCTCCTCACTCCATTACAAATCTGCTAGGGCAGTGTCGAATACGGCTGATCTTGATCCACACTCCTCTCCTCCACATCACGTCGTTGTTGCTGGTCCTTATCACCTTGTCCTCTACCACATTGCGCAGCCAGGTGATCATACAACCCGCACAATCGACAAGTGTGTCGCTGCCCAGCATATGTCACAAATACCTGAGTTCTAAAATCTTCCATCACCACATACGATGGTATAGGATGTCGGAGCATCATCTTCACGGAGTATGTGCCCTCAGGTATCCCCATATACGGCCCGGCCGACCACCTTCCTGCAGTGACCGTATGTATCATACCGTATTTACTCATAGCGAACCGGATGTCAGATGCATCCGCCTCGAACGGAAACTTTTTCTGATCTTAACCCATGTATAGTAGCTTGATACATCGTGCATTTGCACCATCACAGCATGATTAACAGGTATGGCCACTTCCTGGAACTTATTCACCACTGCCTCATACACACTTGTTGAGCTGAATTTTACAAATATCCTCTTCGTACCGTTCAATGAAAGTCCACAAATCTTCTCATTGGCTAGCCTGGGTATCTTTTGATTATTGCAGCAGAGGAGGTAGCTCCATGGACGACCCCGTCACAGCTCCACGGGTTAATTCAACACAAACGATTGAACGGCGCGGGCTAGCCTGGTCATGTTGTGAACTCCAGGGGCAGCAGCAGCACACGTCCTCTCCACTCAAGGTTGAGAGACGAATAAGGAATCTTTTTAAACCACTTTCTGGGCCCAAACCAATATATGTAAAGCCCACTGCATGAGGGGAATGTCAGAATAAGATTCCTTAATGAAATTTTTGTATCTCCTTTCCAATCATGTTTTGAATGTCATTGTATTACAAACCGTACCTGTCAGCGCCACTATTTTTCACACTACCCTGCTACGAGGTTAATATTGAGGCTAGAACATAAGGTAAAAATTTCTGGCTTAAACTTTAGATTAAACCTTTGAGATTAAAACTAGATGATACATAGATAACAGGAAAAGATTCTTGTTCCAAGAAACTGAAGATATTCTTCCCTTTGATACAAACAGATTTTCTCTGAGTCTCCACGTGGTGTATCACCCACAAAACTTTATAGCTTCCACAAAGCTTTAACAAGGAATAGTAACCTTGTACAGAACAAGCAATTACCCACAGACACGGTAACAATTTTACTCTACTGATTACCTCCTGGCTTTCACAGAGGATTTTATACTTCTCCAGCTGTGTGCATAGTGGACTCACTCCAGCTGTGGGGTAAATGGAGTTCATTTGCAGCTGTGGGTTTAATAGTCTCACTCAGTTGTTTGCTTAATGGAACTCACTCCAGTTGTGGGTTTAGTAGTCAGTTGTGTGTATAATGGAGCTCACTCCATTTGTGTGTATAGTGGTCTCACTCAGTTGTGTATATAATGGAGCTAACTCTGGTGTTTGATGCAGTTACTACAACATTGAGTATAGGGGAGCTCACTCCAGCTGTGTGTACAGTGGAGCTCACTCTGGTATATAGGGGAGCTCGTTATTGCTGTGCTATATTGGAGATCACTTCATTTGTGCGTATAGTGGAGCTCACTCCAACTATGCCTATACTGAAGCTCACTACAGCTATTGGCACAGTGGGGCTTACCCCCAACTTGTGTATACTGAAACTTACTTCAGCGGGGGAGTTTACTTTATCTTGCGTATAGTTACGCTCCTATCAGCTATGGTATATTGGAATTTACTCCAGATGTTATAAAATGAGGCTCTCCCCCAGCAGTGTTTCCCATAATAAAGCTCACTCCAGCTGTGCGTATGTCCGTTGTGCGCTCACTTTAAGATAGTTTTAAATTATGTATAGTTTAACCTAATGCTCACTCCAGCATTATCGGGCCCCCATTGCCTGTTAGGTGTCTACTCGCTCAGAAGCCTCTTCACTTCTTCCTCGGTTGTATGTATTGTGTCCAACACTTGGTGGTGTAAATCCCTCTCCTCCATCTTTCGGGGTCCCTTCTGTCTCCTCTGTGAATACTTTCCTTGAATCTCATGTTGATTCTCACATACTTTAAAGGTCATTTCTTCTGATCTCTCCTCCTTCCTTCCTTAGCCTGATTACCTGGTCCGTAAATGTTGTCCTCCTGATTGGCTGTACAACAGCTTTGGGTCAGATTTGGTTTTGCTGCTATGCATTTCCATATTCCGTTGGGCCTCCCCTTCTTACCGTGCATTTTCATTCTGGCTCTATGACTACTCTCCTTATTCTCCGGTCCTTTGCTTTTATACTTCTTCCATTCCCTAGCTCACTTGGTTTTGCCTCCTTGCACATTTTAGTGAACCATGGGCTCATCCCAGATTTTTCATTATTCCTGTTAACTTGGAATCAAACCTCTTCTCAGCTTCCCGCATATTGTTTTTCATATATTCCATCACCCTCGTTTACTGACTTCCCTGCCAGTTCTTGTTCCCACTAAACCCCCGTTCAGGAAGTTCTTCATTCCGCATAGTCCCCCTTCTTGCAGTTTGGCTTCAAACCCTCTGGCTCTTCCTGTCCCCCCCTCCGCTGTAACTCCCTTTTATGTATTCAAATCTGAAACCACATGATTTGCTGGCCTAAAGGGGTCTTTCATATTGTGATGTCCTCAATATCTGCACTACTCAAGGTGAATACTAGGTCCAGTCCCCGCTGATTCATCCTCCCTCTCTCTTGTAGTGTCCCTTACGTGTTGGTTTCAAGAAGTTTTCCAGTATCACCTCCATCACCTTAGCCCTCCACGTTTCTTGGGCCCCCCTGTGGCTCCAGGTTCTCCCAATCGATTTCCTTGCAGTTGAAGTCCCCCCATGAAACAGCAGCTTTGCCCTGCTTATATGAGCCCTTCTTGCCACTTCAGCCAGTGTGTCAACCATTGCTGTATTACTCTCATCATACTCCTTGCCTTGACCTTCTGCTTTTCTGTGGTGGGTTATACATCAAGCAATTACCACCTTGGACCTCCCAGACTGAAGTGTTTTCCTACTATGTAATCCCTTGCTTCTCCACTGTCTCCTCTCTCCACTCCTCAAAATCCCATCAGTTTTGACCAGCAGTGCCACTCCACCCCCTCTGTTTCCCCTTTTTCTTTCCCCAGATTTGATGTCAGTGGTCAGTACGCTGAGGTCAGTGGTCGTAAAGGGGTCAGGGGGCCCCTGCGGTCCCCCTCCGGGAGTTTTGGGGGGTTTTTAAAGAAGCTTGTATTTTTTAGTTTTTCTCGGGTTCAAGTGTTGAAGAAGGAATTCTTTTTTCTTCAGGAGGAAAAAAGGAAGCGAAGCTTTGCAAAAAGTTTGGAGCGAGGTGAAAAGGGTTTTTAGTTGAAAGGGTAAAAGGGCCACCAGCAGGATAGTGGCAGCCGCTCAAGTGGCAATGGTTCACATTCGGAAAAAGGGAAAGGAGGAAGTAAAAAGGAAGGTTAAGGGGGGGAAATCGATTCCTTTCCCCAAAGACGAGGTACTTCAGTGATTGGAGGTTGAAGGTCCACTGATTCCCCTGCTAATCAAGGTAAAATATTTTAATAGCGATTTTCCCGGTAAAATATATGGACCTACATTTTTTAACAAACAGAAAGCAACAGGAGTGTTCCTTCCCGGGGCTGGGGTTTGGGGACATAGTCAGCAGGTTGGGAAAAATTTGGCAGGAAAGGGAAAAACCCATTTTGGGGGAAAATTTTCCCAGGAGGGGGGACAGCCCCCCTTTAGCCCCCATCCCCCCCTTTTAGCCCTTTTAGCCCTGAGGGCCACCAGAAGGGGGGACATCTTGTTTTACGCTAATGATAATTTATCCAGAGCTAGCCACATAGTCAAATGACCCCCCTTGCAGCGGTGTTGCAACGTGTATTTTTATAAGAGACAGTACATCTCCTTACTTTAGTCAGACAACAAAGGAAATTCCTGCTCCTGCTCCCACTTTCTTACCATAGTAAAGATAGTGTACCTTGTTGTTTATGATTAAGACAGCAAGAAACAAACAATCTGCTTTGCTTCAATCGAGAGGTACAAGGATGCAAGGTACTAGGTCCCAGAGCAGCGTTTTTTTTTGTGCTGAGGGCAGAGACGTCTTGGAGCGCTTGTGTCGTCTGGAACAGAACTATCTTGACTCTACTTACATTGACACTGACGCCAGGATAACCAACAAAGAAACACTGATCTGTGCGTTAGTGAATGAATAAAGTGGCTCGCAAAACACGATAAACCCTAAAGAGTGTATCAGCTTCTCTTGTATACATTGTGAACAATAAAGACAAATCTTGTGGAACATAGTGTACCATGGAGGTCATTTCCTTCCCCAAGACAAAGGAAAACGGGGGACAGCCAAGGACACTTCAGCTTCTATCCAGTCACCGAAATCTGTCTAAGGTTTAGAGAACACCATAGGCTCACGTTACAAAGAGCAGGTATGTTACAATTCTTGTAGATCGGGGGATTCCGCAATTCTTGAGTCACAAGGCGTTTGTAATCAACCTATAATCGTCCAGTAAGGTTGGACTTTATTTGAGTCCAACAATAAGTAAATTCGTCAGCCTTCATCGAAATAAAATATCTGCATAACACCCCCTAGGGTAAAAATTTATATATACTTACAAAATTGTATCTCTTGACAGCCCACTGTTGTGATGGTTTCGACAGCTCTAGACATCGTCTGCAGGGCGCTGTGTAGAGCATTTGCTTTACATTTTAACAGCTAAGTGATTAATATTTATAAATAAATTAAACACAGATGTAAGGCCAAAAATCTCAAAAGATTTTTTGGTCGTGTTCCGAACCGGATCAAACCACACTGTGGTCCAAATATGTTGTACTATCAGTTACAAATAACCTATGAGCCAAGTCCGTCGAAAAAAGCTGTATAACTAGTGTAACAATATAAATCAGTATAAATGAGTCCCCTCCAACTCAATCACAGAGCCTGGGCAGCCAAAAGAATACGGGAACGGCGCTCACCCCGTCGTTCACCACCAACGAAAACTGTAGCCTGGGTGACTCACCCAACAAAAGGAACGGGGGATGGTATCCTGCACCCTCCATCAACTGCTCCAATCTTGAAATCGCAGATTAAGACAACACCCTAGTGGATGTTGTTGTCTGATGTATATATTACACAGTGTTTATAATGTTTATAGCACAGAAAATTAAGAGACAATATGTGTTAAAGTTTTGTTTTTCTTATAGATTTACCGTATATATTAAAGGAACTTAGATATAAGTGGTAACCTTTTCAAAATAATATTATAACATGAAATTTAAATATTGTAAGTAATATTTACGTGTGATTACAGTTATACAGTGACATTTAAGGGTTAGTGAAAGGAATGTAAACCATCGTTATTTCCGATTAATCATCACTGGCAGGCTGACACAGCAAACAAGCTATAAAACACCCAGACCACATGTTAACGGTAGTACCCTTCAAGTCCTGAACCTGAGGTTAAGCTTAGTGGTCAGTATGTCTGACTCGATTATTGCAGACTTAAGCATAACAAAACTCAGCTAGTTTAAGCAGTACAGTGTTTTTTAAACACTCTAAGTGTGTGCTAGGAGTTTCAGTATATACCATAAAAATGGCTTGGTTTTATGAACTCAGTTTCAAGACTTTACAGTGACTAAGATTACACAATTAGAAAATCTAATTTCAGTCTGTATAGGATTAACATCAAGATACAAACATAGATTTTGATGAATCTCTAGGTCAGTTTGATTATTTACACAACAAGGGAAATAATTTATTCAGGACTAAACACATTATAAAACTAAATTTTCTTGAATCAGATCCATCTGAAGATTAAACTTAAAAATGTATGATACTTTAAGTGCAATCAACAAAGTAAGGGGACAGAGTACAGGGCTATCTGCCGTAAAACTTCTGTCACAGAGACCTACCTGAACTAGTGTCAAACACCTGATTACAACCTTTAACAACAACAAGTGTCCCATTTACCAAGCTACCTACATTGTCATTACCCTATTTTCCAAGGTCATAATTATAAAATTCATTAGTTGGTTTTCAATCCATAGTAAATTCACGAACTGACATATATGAGATTGCTAATTCAATTATCTTAAATTCTTGTGAAGGGATAACCCCTAGATCTGATTTAGTCATTTCCGGTGTCAAAGGCAATTATCAAATAGCCTTACGTGTCTTAGCAGACAATTACTTCGAATGCTGACATGGCTAGAGTTAGACATGCAAGTCTTAGAGAGTATAATTAGAGAAATTCACCTTGAAGCCACCCCAAACATTGTTTTTTTCCGAGACTTAACAAGCATTTAGAATTACATTAGACAATAGTCTTCAGACATCTCGAGATGCTAAATATGACATAAGACCAAATGTGATTGGGGGGGGTGATTTAGTCAGTGGTATTTGTACAAGATCAAGTGATCGAACCACAAACTATTGAACGAAATTACAAATGTAGATTCCAATACACCTATTTTCAACAATGTGAAGAAACTTAGCAATGGTTTTACAAACAATAGTTTCATGCAAGCAAGCAACGAGACAAGATGACAAATCCACAAATCCAGTTGAAACTAAACCTCAACTCAGTAAAAAAATATACCTACTCCACTAAACCACATAATGGAAAACCCCATATAGGGCATTTAATCAAGCTGTGAATACAACCGACATTAACAACTGTCACATAACGTACTCCAAAATGGATAACTTGTATGGAACCATTGGGCACAAGTAATTTTAGTCAATACACACAATGGAGGCACGTAAGCAACGTGTTCATTATCAGCGGAAAAGATGCATCAAGTGGTTTAGGGAAGACACAAACACAAGGAGTTAAATGCTCACTGGAAGAAGTGTTTAAATGCAAGGTATGCATCATACAGCATTAGGGCCCAAATACTTTTGCTGAACAGCAGCAGCATACTTCCCAAATCAGAAGTCAACAAGCAACACATTAAAATGTGAGATATAAGTTAAAAGCACTGCTCTCCCGATAGCACGAGTAGAGATTATCTAATAACTTAACACAAAACCAATGTGCTAACACTATTTGATCAAGGACTCACAAAGGGTCATCATCATAAGAGTCAGTGTTGCAGAAACGGAATAAACAACCCCTATCCAAAATAACAGTTAGATATAGCTGGTTTTTTTCACAATTCTGTAAACAGACATATGACCTAGCCAGAATCACTGTTAGTCTAGGAAACAAGGAAAAAAGACAGTAGAAAGCTGTGGTAGTAGATGAATTGCCTAAGTCTGTGGCAGATTCCAGGGATAAAAAGAAACAGTTGCAGCAACGGAAAGCCAGCTAAGGTCAAGTAGCCTGTCCTGACATACAGACGAACACAATTAGCCAATAGATTTAATCCTTGGAAAGTGATTATTATCACTGTTTTGTGCAAAATATAAGTAAGTAAACATGATTTCACTTGCTGAAAACAGCATGAGGCCACATGATATTGGTCCCATTCCCTCTCAAAGCCGGAACAGCGCTGAAACTGAATCAGTGGAAAAAAATTGTACTAGTTACGTAAATAACCACTGATCATGTACCACAGCAAAAATTCACATTACTGGAAGAAATGAATGAACCAGTTGAATAAGTTTTGGGATTTAGATGCGATGGTATTTTGGATGTAAATAAAACCAAGCCCACAAGAGTACTCAGACTTTGAACCAATATTAACTGACACTGTCAAATATAAAGAGGGACAAGTATTGGGTTAGGGTACCATGGAAAATTAAATCCACCACTATCTACCTAGCATTTAGTTATCGCATGGCTTTCGGACAGATGAAAGCACAAATACATAGCTCAGAAGAATCCAAGTTACTGACTGTTCTATGATATAATACATACATACAGAACTGTTGGACAATAAAATTCATTGAGAAATAGTCGAAGATAAGGTGAAGACAAAAGCTCCTTGATCTCCCGCCACCATGTGAGTCAGAAAAGATTCTGAAACCACTCCACTACTGTTGATATAAATTGCAAGCGCACTGCAAATAAAGATGTAGCAAGGTTCTTATGAATGTCCTGAGGACCGGACCCTCACTTCACTGAGAAGTTGGAGACGTGATATATAATTCTGCAACAAACCCATATGCCCTACACGGCTGATATTTCCCCAAACTTTCTAAGAGTAGACTACACGAAATAGATACAGAGATTATACTCGATTCTTGTGCCTGAAAAATCCACAAGATCCACAAAGTCCCTTGAAAACTAATCGTTTCAAAATCAGTATTATTTGGTGCAACATCCACTCCATTCTTACTAGAAGCTACACATAATACACGTTTGAAGAAATCAGAATGGGGTCCCTTCCAAAGAAGTCTTAAAAGAACCGATTCTATGTGAACAATCTTCAAGGTGCTGTGTAATAAAAGGAGGATTATGAAATCCTTAAACAGAGAAGCAACAAGGAGAAGAAAGAAGCCACATATGCCTCTACGGATTAGGGGGGGGGGTGGTGGAATACAAATTCAAGCAATTAGGGAACTTATCAACAGAAGATGTTCGCCTGAAACTGGAAATTCCCTGATTCCAACAATATGCAGGGACTTTTAATTGGAACAACACAGGAAGGACTCCTGATGTCTCAAAAGGATCAACACTAAATCATGCAGTACACTCAACTAAACGTAGGTTTATTGTCAGAGGTATATAGCTGGACTAGAAACACTATGGATAGAGAATTTTTGATCCCTAGACTCGATCTCACCAATTACGCATAAATGGTAAAATGCTTATGCAAATGCATGGTAAGTCAGCAAAATCTGGATGGATGAGAACATTTTGCCTCTATAAATGAAGTCCAGCATGGGATGAAATTATCCAGGGAGTTTAAAACAACTTCATCAAAATAAAATTCCAGTACAAAAAGGTCAAGAGGAACCCATAAAAACATTGACAATTGTTCTGGAGCGTCAACCAGAGGTTATGGCCTGTACTTACATGAGTAATGCAGAAGGAAGTACACTGAATTACACAAAGGCCCAGGGTGTAGCACCCATGAAGTCAGAACATGTAACCACACTTGGAACTTTTGGCCCAGCACTCTAATGTAGGTTCCAAAATTAGCTGTCTATCTCCAACAAAGTACTTGGGGGATCATCTCACTAATGAGAAACCGTGATCTGGAGTATAAATGAGCAGTTTCTCCCAGTGGATAAGAAATAATAAGAGTAGCTGTCCATGTACAAACAAGTAGCAGAAAATAAAGGGAAGAATGCCAGAGAATTAATCTTTTTCCTTCACGTCACTACCCTAAGATCCACTTGACATGTTGTCACCGTGGCTGTCCCCCAACTCAAGAAATTGGTGGAATAATACAGATTATGTGCTAACCACGGAACCGACTGGCTCTCTGAATGAGAGAATATAAACTTTTGGCCTCTCAGCCAAAAGCTCACATTGAGAAGCCAGAAAATACAGTTCTTCTTGAACACAGGCAGAAGATAATCATTGTGTAAATACTGCAGAACACAACAGAAATAGTACCTGATGGATCTAGCAATACCCCATGCTTTGGGGTAACACTCTTAAGAGTCCTCAGCTCTTGTCTTTAAAAATTCATTACAGAATAAAACCTGCATTCATGAATATCTAGTACCCAAACTATCTACAAACCTTAGCGCGGGATGAAACTATTACAGAAAAGACGTTTTCTCTACAGAATCTAAATTTCTAGAAACTATCAAGATAAATTCCCCCAAATAAAACCTGTAAGATTAATTCGTTAGAGTACTTATATCTCGACTCAGAAAAAGATTATAAGATGTCGAGGAAGAATTCATAAACTCTTCCCACAGACCTAAAGAAGCCTACAGACCCAAATATTGATCCCCAAAATCATTGGCTAACAAAACTGATTGTGCAAAAACTAGCACCATAGTAACACAGTGTTTACACTGGTGTTAGGTAGCTGACACACTTTGTCATAACGAAACAATCCTACGGATACACTCAAGTCGACAACTGTGAAAAACAAATAAAGGACTGTATTACTTTGTCATCACTACATATGCGATAAGTCCAGTATCCAGGTCCACCTCCATATCCCTCTGACCGAAGAGTTTGTCAATCACTTTATCCAATGAGGTGACATTTGTTAGAATAAACAGACCAATTAATTTTAAAAACCAACACTGTTACAAAGTACCCATTCAAGGTGTACCACTGTTTGGTCACTTTGCTACAACAATACATACATCAGAAGTAGCCACTGACATTCTGCTGAAACCTATTATCAACAAATTATTTCAGAAGGTTTGCAGCCAGAAGGCCATGTCCCAGACTGAAGATTTCATACATAAATGCCACGAACTTTATTGCTGGGTGGCTGCATATATAAGCACGATCTTTGGATCACCATGAAGTACAACAGATGCGAATCAACGTAGATGTCGTTGGAGATATCATTCCTTCCTCTCTAAATCCTCCATGGCCCGGCGGATTTATGAAAAGAATGATCGGCAATATGTTAGCGTTGTTTTTAGTAAAGACTCTTCATCGTCAAGGAGAATAGACTTAGAAGAATTCCGTCCGGTGATGACTAGAAATAGAAAATAGAGTCCAACAACAACAATCCTCTGAACTTATGTTTCCGCGCGAAATGCGATCTGGTCATTTTAGAAGTTGTTATTTCCATCACATTAACTCCATGGCAAGAAGGCTCTAACCTGGAGAACTCATACGTAAATTCAACAACACCTTAATAAAAAGTGATTGAAACGTTGGGGAGAAAAATTGGCGAAAGACAATCTCACCTCATTGAGAGAACACTTCTATTCTATGGGAAGCTGTGTTTCCTGAAAATCAAAGTCCTTAAGACCTGGTGACCTAGTGGAATATCAACAATGATGGTTCCGAGGTCCCAATGGCCACTTGGAAAAATTGTGACCATATATCCAGATGCCAAAGGAATCACTCAGGCGACAGTTGATGTTTTGAGCAAAAGGTGTAGTGAATACTCGGACAATAAAAAAACTAGTGCCGTTAGCATAACACAGTGTTTGAAAATAACAAAATTAGTGATTCTCCAGAAACCACACAGACTCAACTGTTCAGAAAACTAACAACACGCAGTCAGTGAGCTAGGCGAGTGAGTAAATCAAATTAATGTTAAGTCGATGAATAATCACCTGCAGCAACCTACCGCCGTCCCCCCAGTGTGGAGAAATTTACTCCAGGAGGGGGGTACCCCCCCGCTTCAGGATCCCTCGAGACCCTTCAGGAGCCCCCTTCATCCCCTCAGCCCAGATGAGGCCCACTCAGAGGGCGTGGAGCGTCTTGTTTTACTGCTAGAACTGATAATTGATCACAGATGCTTACAGCACGTAATCAAGTGACCTCTGCTCCTATGCAGCGGTGTTGCAACGTGTATTTTTTATAAGAGACCGTACCATATCTTACTATAGCAGGGACAATTAAGGAAAAACCCTCTCCACTATATTACCATAGTAAAGAAGTGTACATTAGTTGTTTATGATTAATTCCACCAGAAACAACATTCCTGCTTTGCTTCATCGAGGAGGTGACAAGGATGCAAGGTATCTAGGTCAGAATCTATTTTTTTATTGTGCTGGGGGCAGAGACGTACAATGGAGCGCTGTGGCGTCTGGACAGACATCTTTGACAGCTAGCTAATACTAGTGACACTGACGCCAGGATAACCAACAAAGAACACGATCGGTGGCGTTATGTGAATAAAAGTGTCTCGCAAAACCACGATACAACATACGCGCAGAATGTGTATCAGCTTCTCTTGTGATACATTGTGAACAATAAAGACCAAATCTTGTGGTGGAAAAACAAAAGCATAGTGTACCAGTGTGCGTATTCCTAGACAATGGAAGACGTGGAGACAACCACGACACTTCAGCATTTCTATCAAGCCACCGATATCTGTCGAAGGTGTTGAGAACACCCTAGCTCACTACAAAAGCACAACGGTAAATGTTACGAATTCTTGTAGATCGGGGGATTCCGCAATTCTTTGATTCACAAGGAGTTTTAATCAACCTATAAAATCGGCAGTAAGTTGTGGACTTTTGATCCAAACAAGTAAGTTTTTCGTCACCACATCAAATAAAATATGCGGGCAAAACACCCCCGGGGGTAATTTATATTTACAAATTGTATCTTTTGACAGCCCACTTTTGTGATGGTTTGGGACGCTTCTAACCTCGTCTGCAGGGCGGCTGTGAAACTTTTCCCTGCTTTTTACCTAAGTGTTTAATTTTAATAAATTAAACCCCAAAGTAAGGCCAAAAATCTCAACACCATTTTTCCTTTGGGATATGTTCACCGTTGCCTAGTGCACCGCTGTCGTCCCGGAGTTTCCCGGGAGTGTTTTTCTATGCAGATTGGGGCCCATCTTCAGGATAACTGCGTGTTGAATTTCGAATAAAAATCATTCGAATTTTTTACACCTTGGATTTAAGGTTAAGGCTTTCCTATCTCGGCTTTTTTTAAAGTCCCCCTTTCCCAAAGGGAAAAATATTAACCCTCATCTTCCTATGCCCCCAAAACGTGGGCTAAACCCGGGACCACTGACCTTCGAGTCACCTAACATTTGCCCCAACACTTTTTGCCGGGCATCTACTGAATGACGGATAGTGCAGCGGGACTGAGGCTAAAGGGGAAAAAAAGGATGGTGAAGGAATCACGAACAGAAAAGGGGATGCACGAACAAGGAAGGATGCACGAACAATGAAGGGGGCACGAAAAATGAAGGGAATGCACGAAAGATGAAAAGCCCCGAACAGATGGGGGATGCCGAAAGATGAAGAGAGCACGAACAGATAAAGGGGATGCACGAACAGATGAAGAATCACGAACAGATGAAGGGATACACAAAAGCCCAAGGCTTGACAAACGGATGAACAAATGGGGAGGGGATTAAAGAATAATTAATTTCCCTTAGACAAAAAAATTCAGACCAAGCAACAACACTTCACCCGACCAAATTTCTTACAAAAAATAATCCCCCCAACAAATCCCATTACAAAAACTGTACAAAACACAGAGGACTTGCCCCATAAAACCCACTCATTATATACAACCAGAAAAAAAAGGACAAAATTTTGTAAAAAAAATAATTAATGGGTCCCGTAAATTTTTAGTCCTCCTCTATTTTGGTCAAAAGGCCAGACCCCGGGGGCGCGAGGGGCGGAAAAGAATTTGTTTACTTATTATTAAAGGAAGGGTTTCGCCCCGATGACGTCTTTAGTCCTGAACAGAAAAACTGTGATACGATGTGTTAAAAGTGGCGATGGTAGGGGCATCCCCAGGTAGGCACCCAAGGTAGACACCCTCCCCGTAGGTACCCTTAAGAAAACCCTCCATGTTGGACCCTTCAGTAGACAAACCCCCCTGAGGTACCCTTTATGTGAAAACCCTCCAGATAAACCCTCCATGTAGGTACCCCCAGTAGATCCCTCCAGGTAGACACCCTTTTGGTAGACACCCTCCCCTGTAGAAACCCCATTGTAAAACCCCCCAGGTAACACCCTCCAGGTAGATACCCTGCAGGTAGACACCCTCCATGTAGACACCCTTCAGGTAGACACCCTCCATGTAGGAACCCTCCAGGTAGATACCCTCCAGGTAGACACCTTCCAGGTAGACACCCTCCATGTAGAAACCCTCCATGTAGATACCCTCCAGGTAGATACACTCCAGGTACATACCCCCAGGTAGACACCCTCCATATAGAACCCTCCAGGTAGACACCCTCCAGGTAGACACCCTCCACGTAGATATCCTCCAGGTAGACACCCTCCAGGTAGATACCCTGCAGGTAGACACCCTCCATGTAGACACCCTTCAGGTAGACACCCTCTATGTAGGTACCCTCCAGGTAGATACGCTCCAGGTAGACACCCTCCAGGTAGACACCTTTCAGGTAGACACTCTCCATGTAGATACCCTCCAAGTAGACACCCTCCAGGTAGGCACCCTCCAGGTAGATACCCTCCAGGTAGACACCCTCCAGGTAGACACCTTCCAGGAAGACATCCTCCAAGTGCATACACTCCAAGTAGATACACTCCAGATACATACACTCCAGGTAGACACCCTTCAGGTAGATACACTCCAGGTAGATACCCTCCAGGTACATACACTCCAGGTAGATACCCTCCAGGTACATACACTCCAGGTAGATACACTCCAGCTACATACACTCCAGGTAGATACACTCCAGATCCCATACCACTCCGGGAAAGACACCCTTCAGGTAGATACCCTCCAGGTACATACACTCCAGGTAGATACACTCCAGATACATACACTCCAGGTAGATACACTCCAGATACATACACTCCAGGTAGACACCCTTCAGGTAGATACACTCCAGGTACATACACTCCAGGTAGATACACTCCAGGTACATACATTCCAGATAGACACCCTCCAGGTAGATACCCTCCAGGTACATACACTCCAGGTAGATACGCTCCAGGTACATACACTCCAGGTAGATACCCTCCAGGTATACACCCTCCAGGTAGATACCCTCCAGATAGACACCCTCCAGGTAGATACCCTCCAGGTACATACACTCCAGGTAGACACCCTCCAGGTAGACACCCTCCATGTAGATACCCTCCAGGTACACACCCTCCAGGTACACACCCTCCAGGTAGACACTTTCTAGGTAGATACCCTCCAGGTAGACACCTTCTAGGTAGTTACCCTCTAGATAGACACCCTCCAGGTAGACACCTTCCAGGTAGATACCCTCCAGGTAGACACCCGCCCGGTAGATACCCTCCAGGTAGACACCCTCCATGTAGATACCCTCCAGGTAGACACCATCCAGGTAGACACCCTCCATGTAGATACCCTCCAGGTAGACACCCTCCAGGTAGATACCCTCCATGTATATACCCTCCAAGTAGACACCCTCCGGGTAGACACCCTCCAGGTAGACACCCTGCAGGTAGATACCCTCCAGGTACACACCCTCCAGGTAGACACTTTCTAGATAGATACCGTCCAGGTAGACACCCTCCAGGTTTACCTGGAGTTTACCTGGAGAGAGTTTCGGGGGTCAACGCCTTCTACCTTCTACCTTCCAGGTAGATACTCTCCAGGTAGACACCCTCCAGGTAGACACCTACCAGGTAGACACCCTCAAGGAAAATACACTCCAGGTAGATACACTCCAGGCAGATATCCTCCAGGTAGACACCCTCGATGTAGATATCCTCCAGGTATACACCCTCCAGGTAGATACCCTCCATGTAGATTCCCACCAGGTAGACGCCCTCCAGGTAGATACCCTCCAGGTACATACACTCCCTCCAGGTAGATACACTCCAAGTACATACCCTCCAGGTAGACACCCTCCAGGTAGACACCCTCCATGTAGATATCTTCCAGGTACACACCCTCCAGGTAGACACTTTCTAGGTAGATATCCTCCAGGTAGACACCCTCCAGGAACATACATTCCAGGTACATACACTCCAGGTAGATACACTCCAAATACATACCCTCCGGGTAGACACCCTCCAGGTAGATACCCTCCAGGTAGTCACCCTCCAGGTAGGCACTTTCTAGGTAGATCTCCTCCAGGTAGACACCCTCTAGGTAGACACCTTCCATGCAGATACCCTCCAGGTCGACACCTTCTAGGAAGATACCCTCCAGGTAGACATCTTCTAGGAAGATACCCTCCAGGTAGACACCCTCCAGGTAGACAATTTCCAGGTAGATACCCTCCAGGTAGACAGCTTCCAGGTAGATACCCTCCAGGTAGACACCCTCCAGGTAGACACCTTCCAGGAAGATACCCTACAGGAACAGTCACTCCAGGTAGATACACTCCATGTAGATACCCTCCACGTAGACACCTTCCAGGTAGATACCCCTCAAGGTACATACACTATGGTTAGATACACTCCAGATTGATACTCTCCAGGTAGGTGCCCTCCAGGTAGACACCCTCCTGGTACATACCCTCCAGGTAGCCACACTCCAGGTAGACACCTTCCAGGTAGACACCCTACAGGTAGACACCCTCCAGGTAGATACCTTCTAGATAGATACCCTCCAATTAGACACCCTCCAGGTAGACACCTTCCAGGTAGATACCCTCCAGGTAGACACCTTCCAGGTAGATACCCTCCAGGTAGACACCCTAAAGGTAGACACCTTCAAGGTAGATGCCTTCAAGGTACATACACTCTAGGTAGACACACTCCAAATAGACACGCTCCAGGTAGACACCTTCCAGGTAGATACCTTCCAGGTGCATACACTCCAGACAGACACACTTCAAGTAGATACCCTACAGGTAGACACCTGTCTGGTAGATACACTCTAGACAGATGCACTCCAGGAAGACACCCTCCAGGTAGATACACCCCAGGTAGATACACTCCAGGTAGATACACTCTAGATAGATACACTCCAGGAAGATATACTCCAGGTAGGCACCCGTCAGGTACATACACTCTAGATAGATACCCTCCACGTACGCACCCTCCAGTTAGATACCCTCCAGGTACATATACTCCATGTAGATACCCTCCAGATAGATACCCTTCATGTAGATTCCCTCCAGGTACATACACTTCAAGTAGATACACTCCAGGTACATGCACTCAAGGTAGACACCCTCCAGGTAGATACACTCTAGACAGATACACTCCAGGTAGACACCCTCCAGGTAGATACACTCCAGGTAGATACACTCCAGGTAGATACACTCCAGGTAGATACACTCTTAGGTAGAAATCCTCCAGGGTGATATACTCTAGATAGATAGATAGATACACTCATGGTAGACACACTCCAGGTAGATACACTCCAGGCAGACACCCTCCAGGTAGACACCCTCCAGTTAGACGCACTCCAGGTAGACACACTCCAGGTAGACATCTCAGTAGTAGTAACCAGTTACCAGTAACCAGTGTACCAGTATTTTGACTCACTACCAACCGTCTCTGCCTGAGTCACTGTCTGTATTCATATTGTGCTGACCACAGCAGTATTCAAAGACCCCCTCACATATGGGTACTGTGGGGGGGCCAGTCAGATATACGAGATGACAAGAGAGATAGGTACGGCTGTTTTTGGGCGCTCCCCCACATTATCCGTAAATTATACGTACTACCAGCCACGTGATATTACTTTACCCTATCCACGTATCGAACTCCCACATGATAGACACACCCCAAGTAGACACATTCCAGGTAGACACCCTCCAGGTAGATTCCCTCTAGGTAAACACCCTCCAGGTAATAATCCAGGTAGACCCCCTTCCAGGGAGATACTCTGCTGGTAGATATCCTCTAGGAAGATACCCTCTATGTAGACAGTCCAGTATGTACCCTCCAGGTAGACACTCCAGGTAGATAGCCTCCCAGGTAGACATTCTAAAGGGAAACAACCTCCAGGTAGACACTCCAGGGAGACACCCTCCAGGTAGACACCCTCCAGGAAGTCACCCTCCAGGTAGACACCCTCCAGGTGGGACCTCAGGTAGACACTCCAGGTAGATACCCTCCAGATAGACACTCCAGGCAGATACCCCCAGGTAGACACTCCAGGCGATACCCTCCAGGTAGACACCCCAGGTAATACCCTCCAGGTAGGCCCCCCCAAATAGACACTCTAGGTAGACAACCTCCAGGTAGAAACTCCAGGCAGACACCCTCTAGGTAGACACCCTCCAGGTAGACATCCTCCAGGTAGACACCCTCCAGGTAGACACCCTTCAGGTAGACACTCCAGGTAAACACCCTCCATGTAGACACTCCAGGTAGATACCCTCCAGATAGACACTCCAGGTATTTACCCTCCAGGTAGACACTGCAGGTAGATACCCTCCAGGTAGACACTCCAGGTAGATACCTCCAGGTAGACACTCCAGGTAGATACCCTCCTTTAGACACTCCAGGTAGATACCCTCCAGGTAGACACTCCAGGTAGATACCCTCCAGGTAGACACTCCAGGTAGACACTCCAGGTAGATATCCTCCAGGTAGGCACTCCAGGTAGATACCCTCCAGGTAGATACTCCAGGTAGACACTCCAGGTAGATACCCTCCAGGTAGGCATTCCAGGTAAATACCCTTAAGGTAGACACTCCAGGTAGATACCCTCCAGGTAGACACTCCAGGTAGATACCCTCCAGGTAGACACTCCAGGTAGATACCCCCAGGTAGACACTCCAGGTAGATACCCTCTAGGTAGACCCTCCAGGTAGACACTCCAGGTAGATACCCTCCAGGTAGACACTCCAGGTAGATACCCTCCAGGTAGACACTCCATGTAGATACCCTCCAGGTAGACACTCCAGGTAGATACCCTCCAGGTAGACACTCCAGGTAGATACCCTCCAGGTATACACTCCAGGTAGACACTCCAGGTAGATACCCTCCAGGTAGACACTCCAGGTAGATACCCTCCAGGTAGACACTTCAGGTAGACACTCCAGGTAGATACCCTCCAGGTAGACACTCCAGGTAGATACCCTCCAGGTAGACACTCCAGGTAGATACTCTCCAGGCAGGCACTCCAGGTAGATACCCTCCAGGTAGACACTCCAGGTAGATACCCTCCAGGTAGACCCTCCAGGTAGACACTCCAGGTAGATACCCTCCAGGTAGACACTCCAGGTAGATATCTCCAGGCAGGCACTTTCCCGGTAAAATACCCTCCAGGTAGACACATAGGTAGATACCCTCCAGGTAGACCCTCCAGGTAGACACTCCAGGTAGATACCCTCCAGGTAGACACTCCAGGTAGATACCTTCCAGGTAGACACTCCAGGTAGATACTCTCCAGGCAGGCACTCCAGGTAGATACCCTCCAGGTAGACACTCCAGGTCTCAGTAGTAGTAACGTAGTAACCAGTTACCAGTAACCAGTGTCCGTTGACTCACGACCAACCGTCTTGAGTCACGGTCTTCATATTGTGCTGAGCTGACACTATTTCAAAACACCCACTACGGGGTACTGGCCAGCCGCCTAGTCAGTTTTACGAGTGTAACCAAAGGGGATAGGTACGGCTGCAAAAGCTCTGTCCACATAACAGTAATTATAAAGTATAACAGCCTACGTGAGTATTTCTAACCCTAATCCACGTATCGAACTCCCACATGATAAATGGTGTACAGCGGTGTGGAGCGTGGATTTACGTTTTTAAGGGTAATTCAAGGCGTTTGAAGACTGTTGTGATAGCCGGCAGGGTCAAAGGTGAATGCCCCCCCCTCACACCCTCCAGCCAGCAGCTTATACCCTCACTCCAACTACCTACTGCCTGCAACCTGTTGCAGCCGTTTCAAGCTTCCTGGCTGGTTCGTGTGCTAATTGCTTCAATCCCGAGGGGTTGACCCGGATTTTGCAAAATTTAAGCCAGTCAGTAAGCCAGACTGTGGAAGTGAACGCCAGTCCAGCCTATCATCCAGCCGGGTCCCCTTTCCCATCCAACTGCCCCTTTCCTTGCTTGGGGAAATCGTTAAAAAACGGTCTTCCAGTCATCCTTTCCCTTTGGGGTAAGCCAGTCAGCCAACCCAGCTTCTAACCCAGCTAGAGAGAGAATTTAAGCCACGAAAGTAAGAAGTAAGCCAAGCCCCTCTGAGGTTTTTTAAAATCGTTTTTGTGCCCCTGTTGGATGCTAAGAGTGGTTTCCCACCATTCCTTTTGGCATGGGTTTTGGGGTTTAACCCAACCGGGAAAGTGAGTGAGCGCGCCGCCAGAGAGCCCTTTCTCCCCCTCATCCCCCCCCACACCGCCCGGGGGTGGGGCGGGCAGTACCCCAGCGGAGCCCACCCCCCCAACCAAACAACCCCCCCCCCAAACCATCCACTACTCCCCTTGGGGTTGTTTTGAAACCCTTTTGAAACCGGGGCCTAGTATGTTTTGGCTCACATAAGGGGGCCCAAGAATTGTAGCTTTGCCAACGAGATAAAGCCATTTTTATGTGAGTTCGCCTAGAAAAACCCCAATTTTTTTCACAAACAACAGGAGTGTATTTGACGCACCCCCTCCCGGCCTGGCCCTTTCAAAACCCCCCCGCCCCACCCCCAGTACCCCCCTCACCGGGTCCCCAACTCTCGCCCTCCAGTATAATTTTCTTGAAAAATTTTTTTCCTTGCATTTAAAGAAAATTTGCGTGTGTGAACTTTATTTAAAATTTGCTTTTGTACTTTTAAACCTTTTTATTTTTCAGGTGTTTTAACTTATTTTAAAATTTTTTCTGCTTTTTGTTTTTCCCTTTAGGGCAAACCCGCCCATAGTAAGTTTTAAAGTGTAGTGAAAACCAGTCAGTAACTCTGTGTGAAGTGATTCTTTTTTTTTATTGTTTTCCCTTTCACTTTTGTTTTCTCATTTGATATTTCCCCCAAAATACCCAAATTTTTCCATTTATTTCTTTTGTGTGGTCTTTTTTTTTTTTTCGATCCCCAAACGGGGCCCTAAATTTCCCCTCTAATTTTTCGAAAGACTGTGTACCATTATTTTTGCCCAGAAATTTTTTTTTGTCGTATCATTTCCACAGCAAGATTTTGTTTGAAATCCAAAAGCGGGATTTTTTTGTAAAAATATTTTTAAATAAGGTGCTCCGCACTGTAATTTTTAATTTTCCCCCTGTTTTTTTTCCTGTTTTTTTTATTTTAATTTTTTTTAAAAATTTCTTGAAAAAATTCACTTTGTTTGCAATTTAAAATTTTTTTAACGTAAAGTTTTTTCCTTACTCTGTTTGATTTAAATTGTTTTGCCCAAATTTTAAACAATTAAGATTTAAAAAGTGTTTAACCATTTTAATTTTTTTTTTTGATCTTCAAAATTTTTTAAATTCATTTTTTTCCCCTGATTTTTTCCCCATGCCCACTTTTTTAAAATTTGGCAGTGTTATTTCTCCCACTTTATTTTTTTGCACTTGTTCTGAAGTAAATTTATTGAACTTGTTCGGGCAGTAAATTTAAATTTTTTTTTTATTGATATCTTTGAATTATATTTTAGTTTTTTTTGGTCAAATGCATTCTTAAAAATTTTTAAAAATTCCCCCATTTAAAAATTTTAAAAAAATTTATTTATACTTTCACTTTATTTAAAAAAATTTAATTAATTTTTTTCTTTTTTAAAGAAAGATAAAAAACAGCTCTTTTTCCCTTTTAATTCAGCCCTCCCAGTAAATTTTTTTTTTTAAATATTTCAATGAAAATTTTTTTTTTTTCTTGGTAAATTTACCCCTTTAAATTGTTTTTCCCCTTTCTCTTGCATGTACCTTGGGAACTTTTTTTTTTTTTACTTATGCAGAATTGTTAAGCATTTTCTTCCCCCCCCCCTTTTTTTTTTTTTTTTTTTTTTTTTTTTTTGGGGCCCCCAAATTTCCCCCTTTTTTTTTGAAAATTTTTAAAGGGGAAAAAAACCCCCTTTTCCCCCCAAAAAAAAAACCCTTTTTTTAAAAATTTTTTTCCCCCTTTTTTTTTTTTTGGGGTTTTAAAAAAATTTTTAAAAAGGGCCCAAAAATTTTTTTAAAAGGGGGGGCCCGGGGAAAAAAATTTTTACCCCGCCCCAGCCCCAAAAAAGGAAAAAGGGGGGCCCCCCCCTTTTTTTTTGGGCCTTTTAGGGGTTTTTTTTTTTTTTTTAACCCCTTTTTCCCAAAAAAAAAGGGGGGGGGGGTTTTCCCTTTTGGGTTTTTTTTTTTTTTTGGGGGGGGGTTTTTTTTCCCCCAAAAAAAAAAAATTTTTTTATTTTTAAAAAAATTTTTTTTTAAAAAATTTTTTTTTAAAAAACCCCTTTGGGCCCAAAAAAATTTTAATTTTTTTTTTTTTCCCCTTTTTTTTTAGGGTTTTTTCCCTTCCCCCCCAAAAAAAGGAAATTTTTTTAAAAGGGGGGGCCCCCCCCCCTTTTAATTTTTCCCCCCCCCCATTTGGGGGCCCCTTTTTTTTTTCCTTTTTAAAGGGGGGCCCCCCCCCCGGCCCCCCCAAAAAATTTTTCCAAAAAAACCATTTTAAAAAGGGGGCCCCCCCAAAAAAAAATTTTTTTTTTTCCCCCATTTAAAAAAAAAAAAAGGGGGGAAACCCCGGGTTTTTCCCCAAAAACCCGGAAAACCCCGGGAAAAAAGGGGGTTTGGTTTTTTTTTGTTAAAATTTTAAAACAAAAAAGGAAAACCCCAAAAAACCAAATTTTCCCTTAAAAAAATTGGGAAAAATTTTAAATTTTTTAACCCTTTTCCCAAGGGGCCCCAATTTTAAAAAAGGGGTTTTTAAAAAAATTTTTATTCCTTTTTAAAATTTGAAAAGCCCCCCAAAAAAAAAAAAAATTTTTTTAAAAAACCAAATCCCCTTTTAAAAAAAAATTTTAAAAAATTTTTAAAATTTTTTATTAAAAAAAAACCCCCCCTTTTTTCCCCCCGCCCCGGGGGGGGGAAAAAAAAAAAAAAACTTTGGGAAAATTCCCCCCAATAAAAAATTTTTTAAAATTTTTTTTTAAAAAAAAAAATTTTTTTAAAAAAAATTTTTTTTTAAAAAAAAAAAAACCCAAAAAATGCAAAAAAAGGGGGGAAAAAAAGGGTTAAAGGGAAAAAAAAAAAAAAAAATTTCCCCTTTTTTTTTTTCCCAAACCCCTTTAAAAATTTTTTAAAAAAAAAAGGAAAAAAAAAAAAAAAAAACCCCTTTTTTTTTTCCAAAAAAAAAATTTTTTTAAATTTTTTACAAAAAAAAACTCCAAAACCAAACTTTTTTTGGGGCCCAAAAAAGTTAAAAACCCCAAAAAAAAAAAGGGGGAGAAATTTTTTAAAAAAAAATTTTTAAAAATTTAAAAATTTTTTTTTTAAAAAAAACCCAAACTAAATTAAAAAAAAAAATTTTTTTTTTCCCTTTTTAAAAAAAATTTTTTTGGGGGAAAAAAAGGTCCCTTTTTAAAAAAAAGAAAAAGGGGCCCTTTAAAAAAAGTTTTTTTTTAAAATTTTGGGCAAAAACCCCAATTTAACCCCCCAAAAAACCCCCCAAATTTTTTCCCCAAAAAAAAAAATTTTTAAAAAAAAAGGGGAAAAAACCCAAAAACCCTTTTCCCAAAAAAATTTTTTTTTCCCTTTTTTTTTTGGGGGAAAAAAAAGGGTTTAAAAATTCCTTTTAAAAAAAAAATTTTTTTTTTTTTTTTTTTTTCCCCCCCCCCCCCCAAAAAAAAATTTTTTTTTTTTTTCCTTTTTTAAAAAAAATTTTTTTTGTTCATTTTTTTTTAAATTTGTAAAAAATTTTTTTTTAAAATTTTAAAAAATTTTTTTTTTTAATTTTTTGGTTTTAAAAATTTTATTTTAAGTTTTATTTACTTTAAAAAAAAAAAAAGTTTTTTAAATTTTTTTTCCCCAAAAAATTTTTTTTTGGGCTTTCCCTTTTTAAAAAGGGGTTTTTTCCTTTGGGGTTTTTAAAAGGGGGGGGGGTTTTTTGGGGGGGCCCCTTTTTTTAAAATTTAAAAAAGAAACCGTTTTTGGCCCCCCAACCCGTTTTTTCCCAAAAAAAAAACCAAAGGGAAAACCTTTAAAAACCCCTTGGGGAAACCCGGTTTTTTTTAAAATTCTAAAATTTTTTTTAAAAAATTTCCCAAATCCCCCAAAAAAAAATAAACCCCCAGGGGTTTTTTCCAAAAACCCAAAAACCCCCCCCCAAAAAAAAAACCCCAAAAACCCCCCAAAAAAAAACCCCCTTTGGAAAACCCCCCCTTTTTCCCCAAAAAACCCCCAAAAAACCCCCCCCAACCTTAAATTTAAAAAAAAAACCCCAAAAAAAAACCCCCAAAAACCCCCCAAAAAAAAAAAACCCCAAAAAAAAAAAACTTAAAATTTTAAAAAAAAAACCTTAAAAAAAAACCCCCCCCAAAAAAAAAAACCCCCCCCCAAAAAACCCCCAAAAAGGAAAAACCCCCAAAAAAAAAATTTTTTAAAAAAAAACCATTTTAAAAAAAACCAAAAAATTTAAAAAAAAAAATTTTTTTAAAAAAAAAAAAAAAAAATTTCCTTAAAAAAAAAAAACTTTAAAAAAAAAAAAACAAACCATCCCCCTTAAACTAGCAAACCTTTTAAAAAAAAAAAACCCCTCTTAAACTAAAACCTTCCCCTAAAAAAAAAAATTTTTTAAAAAAAAAAAACCTTTAAAAAAAAATTTTTTAAAAAAAAACCCTTTAAACTTAAAAACCCAAAAAAAAAAAATTCCAAAATTTAAAATTCCCAAAAAAACCCTTAAAAAAAAACCCCCCAAAAAGGGGCCCCCCAAAAAAAAAAAACCTTTAAAAAAAAAAAAATTTCAAAATTAAAAAATTTAAAAAAAAACCCAAACTAACCAAAATTTTTTTTAAAAAAAAGTCAAACCAAAAGGGGAAAGGGGGGAAAAAAACAAACAAAAACCCCCCGGGGGGAAAAAAAAAAAAATTTAAATTTTATTTGTTAAAAAACCAAAACCCCCCGGGGGGGGCCCCCCGGGAAAAAAAACCCCCCCGGGGGGTTAGCCCCGGGCCAAAAAAAATTTCCCCCCAAAATTTTTTTTTTAAAAAAAAAAAAAACCCAAAACCCCAAAAAAAAAAAACCCCCAAAAAACCCCCCCTTCAAATTTTGTGGAAAATTTTTTTTTTTAAAAAACCCCCCAAAAATTCCCCCAAAAAACCCTTTTTTTTCCCCGGTTTTCCCCTTTTTAAAAAGGGGAAAAAAAAAACCCCCCCCCCTTTTTTCCCCCCCCCCCCCCCCCCTTAGGGCCCCGGGGGGTTAGGGGCCCCCCCGGGGCCTGGGGCCCCGCCCGGGCCCAAAATTTAAAACCCCCGGGCCCCCAAAAAAACCTTTCCCCCCCGGGGAAAACCCCGGGGGGCCCCCCCCCGGGGCCCCCCGGGGGGAAAGGGGAAACCCCGGGGCCCCTTTTTACCCAAAAATTTTTCCCCCCCCCCAAAAAACCCAAATACCGGGGGAAAACCCAATTCCCAAAAACCCCAACCTTTTTCCCCGGGGCCCCCCCGGGGGGGAAAAACCAAACCCGGGGCCCAATTCCCTTCCCCCCCGGGGGGAAAACCCCGACGCGTTGGGCCACTGGGCCGCGGCTACAATTAAAAAAACATCCAAAATAGGTTATTTTTACATCAAAGGAAGGGGTTATAAGGCAACGTGCCACAAATGCAAGTTTTAACAAACGAATCTCCTCGCCAGCGTTTGCAAATCGTGTCATTAACGATTTCGTGATTCGTATTCTGTAACTACTGCTCTCACGAGGTACACACAGAATGCTCTGACAATATTGGGTCGTTTTCGAACGAGGTGTGAGCAACACATGGATGTTCTCATCCCCCTTTCTCAGGGCGGGTAATAAAGGCTTGAGTTTTAAACGGGCTCCACCCGGGGTTTCCCCTCCCAGCTGGAGGGCCTCCAGGAGCTGCAGTCCAGGGGCCTCTGCCACTGGAGGGCCTCCAGGAGCTGCAGCCTAGGAGCCTCACAGTACTTTGTAGCCCGGGGGACTCACAGTACCTGTAGCCCATGAGCCTCAAAAGTACCTGTAGCCCTGGGGACTCAGTACCTGTAGCCCCAGGGACTCACAGTACCTGCAGCCCAGGGGACTCACAGTACCTGTAGCCCAGGGGCCTCACAGTACCTGAAAGCCTAGGGATCTAAACAGTCCCCTGTAGCCCAAAGGGGACTCACAGTACCTGTAGCCCAGGGATCTCACAGTCCCCTGTAGCCCAGGAGCCTCACAGACCTGTATCCCAGGGGACTCACAGTACCTGTAGCCCAGGGGTTCACAGAAACCTGTAGCCCAGGGGACTCACAGTACCTGTAGCCCGGGGGAACTCACGTACCTGTAGCCCAGGGGACTCACAGTACCTGTAGCCCCAGGGGACTTACAGTACCTGTAACCCAGGGACTCACAGTACCTGTAGCCCAGGGGACTCACAGCACCTGTAGCCCAGGGACTACAAATCTTAACCTTGCTCTGTCCCTGCTGAAGTCTTCCAGCCCAGACTGACACATTCAAAATTATGTGGAAAATCTATCGTGTTGATGGAATATGACAGAGAAACATTGCTAGCTCGTGTTCTCTATGTAACTCACATATAATACGGTAGCAACACATTACTAATGTATACATCTTAGTTGAAAATTGCAATCAATGCCCCCCATGCAAAATGTCCCATCACTCGGTTGGTAGCGCCACTCCCGCTTACACACTGAGTGACCGTGACTCGATCCACGTACGGGGGAAAAAACACACCCTGGGTTTCCTTACACCTGCTGTCCCTGTTCACCCATCAGCAAGTCGACTGGTGTGAGTGGCATCCTGGGGTGATAGCAAATACCTTAGATAGGGCTGGGTGTTGACATGTCTGAGGTAGGATAACGACAACTCTAAACATATCACTATAAATCCACAATTAAATGTACAGAGCGTAATCAGCGACATAGACTGACATCAATGCGACTACTACTATAGAAAAAAGAGCTTGTTAATGCTGAGCATTCGGCGAAATTAGGTCAGTTTTGATCCCAGGAAGCGACCCAACACCAGTCGACTAACACCACAGGTACCATTTTAGTCTGATGAGTGACAAAAGACAACCGTATAAAATGTAAATGTCCGCATGTTTCCACCATACTTCGCTCATGGGAATCAAACTCGGACTCACATCGAGTGAAGCGAGAGCTTCTTTGCCCTCCATCATCTCTAGCTTCCTCCCTCAAACTCATTGCTTACAACCAAATGGGCACAGAGTACGCCTTGTCTGGTTTCCCCATCATTACCTACCACCTGCACTGCATGATGAAGTCCTCATAGATCACGCTCGATCACAACTCGTTGCAGATCATATCAAGCCAGACATGAGAATCTGCCTAATAACAAAATACCATGTTTGATGAATAACATACATTTGCAACACCTGGGTATCATTAAGTTGGAGAATGGTTAACGCCCACGAGGGAGAGAAAGTGGAGAAGGCATTTCTATCAGTGAAAATTATACCGGGGTTTGCTGAGAAAGAATGGATGCCAATTAACAAATTATAAGCTCGGTTTATGTATATATTTGTTTTGTTACGGTAATTATATAAACAATATATTTTCAAATTTCATGATAGATATCGATGAAATAGAAACGGCTGTGCGAGAAACTTATAATAATAATATTAATCTTTAATTCATACTACAATAACATGTCAAAGGTAATACAATCCTGGCCTGAACAATCAAATGATATACTACCTAAATAAAACGCCGCATGATAATAGTAAAGTGTTTTTGCGCGCAGCAAATTAGGTCATATGTCCCAGATGCGACCACACCTACAACCATTCGACTAACACCAGGTTACCACACAGCGTGACAAGTAGTCAAATATCAGTGCATTAACTGCATGAGAGCAGTTCAAACGCTCAGTATATAATCATAAACAGCAGTCAAACGTCAGCAAGACAGCACAGTCAAACTCAGCATAACTTCATCAATGAAAGAGGCATCAAATCAAGACGTCAGCATATTATCAGGCATGAGAGCAGTCCAAAAACGTCACATATTATCAGCATGAGACATGAGAATATAAACCAGTAAATCATGCTGCTACCATCCCTCCAAAAGCCCACCCGTATCATTTTACTGTCAGACAAGTGTGAACGCAACAAACCGCCACCACAACACTATAGTCTCTCCTATCACCAGCTTATTGAAAGGTAAACATGCCTGTCCCTGCCCACCCACCTCCTCCTGCCTCCCTCCTCTATCCCTGCCCACTCTCACCTGTCCAAATCCTCGTCTCCCTGCCTACCCTCTCTCCCTGCCCATCCTCCCTGCCTTACACGCTCTTCTCCACTGCTTGCAGCGCTGCTACTCTAACATTCCCCTCAGTCCCTCCAGGCTGAGGGACTGGTGCCACGCTCAATTACTGTTTATCCTAAGGTTAATAATAATAATAATAATAATAATAATAATAATAATAATATCTTATTCATCCTACAAGTACCGTACAAGGTATAACATTCCAGCTTACATCAGTAATATACTACAATAATAGAAAGCCGCTTGTTATACTGAGGCATTTACGGGGCAAATCTAAGGTCAGTTTTCAGTCCCAGGATGCGACCCACACTATTTGACTTACACCCAGTACCTATTTTACTGATAGGGTGAACATAAAACAACACGATATAAGGAAACACGACTAATGGTTACACCTACTTCGCCGGGAATCGGAACCGCGCAAACAACTCACCGTGTGAAGCGAGAAGCTTTTGCTACCAGCCAAGACTACGGGACACCGACAACAACTTCATCTCACTACTACACCTGCTGACCTCTGTATTAGACTGAAGAAGCTACCCAAACTGTTGTACATGTCTTATTCAACAATTTGACCAGTTTTTCTTACAACCATTTTCAACAAGTACCATCTAGAGTGCGAGTGTGTTGGTCAGGCAACCCCACACGGTTGTCTATCCCATTAATTAAGTAAGATGAACAGCTTGTTACCAATTAGGTGAAGGAAGCACCCTCCTTCCCCACAAACCTTGGGTAATTTTCTTTTTTGGGAAAATGACTGCCAACCTGTGAATGGTGACTGGCACAGTTCCAGGGACGGCTACACAACGCTATTAGTATAACTAACAAATTTCGTCTTTGAGGTCAGTTCCTCTGCTTTTCTAGAATGTTTAACACAAACTAAGTACTGTCGTGTGTATGTCATCAAAATGAGTTGTATCAACGATATTCTACTCTCGTCTCTCCTCTCTCTCTCTCTCTTCTCTTCTCAGTCTCGTCTCTCTCTCCTCATACTCTCTCCCTCTCTCCTCTCATCATCTCTCATCTCATCTCTCACTCTTTCTCTCTCTCCCTCCATCTCTCTCTCTTTCTACTCTCTCTCTCTCTCTCGTCTCATTCTCCTCACAACATCTCATCATCTCTACTCCCATCATCTTTCTTTGAGTCTCTCTCCTCTCTCTTCTTTTTATAAATTACTTATAATATGCGTCACTCATGTCAAAGTAATGAATAGTATTATAAATATTAAGTTGTCTAAATACTGAATATATCAAAATAAAAACCTCTGGTGTAATGCTATTGTCTTTAACTTTATTGGATACTTCGTTCACTGTTTCCTTGTTATTAATATCATAACGTCCAGGTACCAGAGGCCACCTAACAGTCACCTTACGTCTAACATCTTTTATATGCATCCTCATACTCATACCTGTGGGTGGGTAGGTAAACCATTATTATTATTATTATTATTAATAATCAGGGGGAAGCGCTAAAACCTGTAGGACGATATACAGCGCCTTGGGGGGATGGAAGTATTCAGGGTTAATTCAGGGAACTGGAGCACAGATCGTGACAGTTCCCTAGATCAAGAGCCCCTCACTCAGCATCAAGGAACCTTCCTTCAGAGGGGTGGAGGTTACAGAGGTACAAATAGTCCCGGGACTGGACGCCAAATTTTTAATAGCTGAATACAAGTTACAAAAGGTAAAGAACTATTTACATTTTTTATATCTGAGTCACAATCGTCATCAGTTATTTATACAAACATTAATTAGTCACACACGACCACACATACAACACAATGTGGTAATGAGTTATTTACACCTGAACAAAGTCACGAGGTATTTATCCCAGAATGCCTTTATGTACCAACTCTGCATAAAATACCTGAACATTTCTGAGTGGGATTGTCTCTGAATTCATTAATTCATTATCGTATTCCGGCACATAATGATGCAGAGGGTGCTGACAATTTTTTTCACATCTGTGCAAATGTTTAACATTCGTTTTGTCTAACATTCTGGTGGTGGTGATCTAAAACCTAGCCAAAGTGATACTCTCTGTAACGCCAGCGGAGCCGGGCATCTAGTGACATCCAACGAGTCTGACAGTTATTTTGTTGGATGCACCATAGACAAGATGGATCTCCGTCCTGCATGATGGACTGGATGAAGGTTCTCGGAGCCTCAGGCACCAGGAACAAATTGGTTTTGGTTACTGTTTCTGCGCGGAAAACGATACCTCCAGAGGCTCACAATCCTATTGATTCTCCTTCTGTCACCTGGAGCCATGCAACAAGAAACACCTCGAGAGAAAGGATTTCCTAACAGTTAAGCAGAGTATTAGGCATGCCATACGAGGAAACAAGCATTCGCCCCCAATTGCGACGACACAACACTCGACTGTAAACGATCCATACACTATCTACAATGAGCATAGGTGCATTCGCTAAAAGAAGTGATGTTTTCTTATGCACTCATGGGGATGCCAGGCGCAGTAGGGAAGGAATCTGCGTGAAACTAGGCAAATACCATTAAGACACTGCATGGCGAAAATCCTGGGACCATTAATTATTTCTTACTGTCACACTTTCAATAAATGTAATGGATTTGGGATTATGGTCGCATCAAGCTACTTCGTAATCATGATGGATGACGCGAAGAGGGCTTCAAAACAGGTCTTTGATGAGAGTTAATTAAATGCTTTTTTCGAAACTCAAAGAGATCACCATAGTGTGGAGGTCACCTGGCAAAGCCACCAGGATAAATACTTTTACGTACCAAGGGTCCATTTTGACTTGGATCCTGGGGAAACCAAACTAAATGGTATAAAACCGTTCATCCTCCGAGATTTCGCGTACGAGATCACAAATAAAATATAACTATAATTTGCTGCTTCACAAAGTATCAGGCTTGAAAATTGCCAAACCCACAGACTGTTGTCTGTGTGAAGGAAAAAACCCCATTAATAAAGAAAAACAAATCAAGAAGAAATGCTGCGAGGGGCAAGATAGATGCTGGGGGAAAATTTTTGGCAAAAAATCCCAAATGCGTAAGAAATTTCCCACCTTCCCCTAAATACCAGATATTGAGCAAATTGTTTCTGAACATTTTTTGTGCAATAATTTTAAAAATTTAAGCACTGCAAAAAACCATGTCTTTCACAACTTTGAAAACTGCAATCAGTTTCCTTATACAGAACCTCAGGTTATAAGGTCCTTTTCTGGGTGAGTGGAAAAAACCCATTCTCTGTCAGAATCTGAAGTGATGACTGTTAGTTGCGTTATAAGTATGATTTAGTGGGTTCTGAAAGTGAGTGTTTAGGAAACCCTAGATAAAGCCTTTCTGGAATTCTTAGCCACTGTAGCAAAAATTCCGGCACTAACCACCCCTCCCACAAGGCTACTTACAAAATCAACAACCCTGGGACTACCACCCATCAGAACCACCACGGCGAACAAAAAAGCAGGATCTCATTGGATCCCCCCACATATTAACCAAGAGCTGTTCCTACGACACCATCGTCTACAAAAAAACAGCCACACCCTAAAAGAAGCACCCAAATTTTTCCCACCAATGCCCGTAAATTCTGAAAATAGAACAAGACGAAAAGGGGTGACAAAATAGCAGCAGAGAGTTTTTCTAAAAGGAGAAATCAGAATGGGGGGGACGTCACAACGGGGTTCCTAGGGGTCAATGTTGGGCCCTTGTTGTTCACAATTTATAAACGACATAGGAAGGGGAATAAAAAGCGACACAAAAACAAATTGCTGAGACACCAAAAAGGCCGTCCAATTCTTCTAATGAGGGCACTAAACACTCCAGGGTGATTTTAATAGACTGTGCAATGTCGGAAAGTGGCAGATGCAGTTTAATATTGACCCAAATGCAAAATTCTAAATGTTGAACAGTTAAATAACCTGCCATATAAAAACTAAATAATGTGATCTAAATACTAGATTCGAAAAGGATTAGGATTTGGTTGCAGTAATCTAAACAAAGGGCAACAGTGCATTGTGTTCCAATAAAGCTAATAGAATTCTTTGGCTTCATAACTAAATATAAATAATAGAAGTCCTAGTTTTTTTCTTCAACTCTATATATCCTTGGTTAAGCCCCCATTTACACATGCTGCTCAGGTC
>NC_069401.1:97299670-97341290 GCF_026875155.1 Cherax quadricarinatus | reverse complement strand
AATACATTGTTCCACGCCGTTGTTTTTCCAGGATAAACATTAAATCCGACCCAAAAAATTTTACAAAGTTGTGATGAATGATTTTAAAAACCCGACAAGTTGATAAATTGAGACACTTATGAAACAATGAAACATAGGGGAAATCTTTATTGAAGAAACGTTTCGCCACACAGTGGCTTCATCTCACGAAGCCACTTTTATGGCGAAACGTTCTTCAATAAAGATTCCCATATGTTACGTAAGTGTCTCATTATTCAATTTACAAGTTACTAACCTGCTTCATCACAGTTTACAAGCTAAAAGATCTTATCCAATTTAACAAAATTTTATTGGCTAAACGCTGCTGTTACCTCAGCTCATTTGCGGGTACCAGCTGTTACGCAACCTCAGCAAAATTTATGGGCCCTACATCACATATTCTTCCACAACTCAGCAGAATAACGTTATTTTAAATCGTAGAACAGCTATTATCAAACTCAGTAAGTTTACAAGCAAAACAAGAACGGCATCATAAATCAGCGAATTTCACTGCTAAACTTAATCAGAGGATCCCAACCGGGCTGAATGTATAAATGTATATATTTTCATTTGCGTTTTTTGTTTTTGGGTGCTTGCGAATATGTGGCTGTATTAGTTTCTGCTTGCGTGAGTGGGGTATGTGCATACCTATGTGAGTCTGTTTTGTGTGTGGGAATGAAGGTGAATGTAAATGGGGATGTGAGTTCGCTGAAATGAAGATCATCCTCATAATAACTTTGTGACACTTTCACACAGGGTTTGCAGCCCACTTCTTAGTTAGGTTGCGTCAAGTTACGAAACTATAAACATAAGATAATAGTCGATAAAAAAAACGTGTCGCACACTCATAAAACTGTCACATTTCAACTGTTCAAGGCGCCGTCAGTAGTCGTTTATTTCACTGCCCTATACACAGTGCCCAAATACGGTGGTTCCGATATTTGGAACCACCGATATTTCCTGTTATAGAAGGGGGTTAAATTAATGTTAAGTGGGTAAGTATATTAGATTGTTATAATGCATGTCTCTGTATTTGTATCTATATGTGTACTTACCTAATTTAACTCGCCTGTTTGTGATTGGAGTGTTCGAGTCTCAGTTCCTGGCCCCCGCACCCTTTCCCCTGCAACTACGTGAGCCCTAAACAGTCTTATTAGCAAATCTGTTTGGATTCTGCCTCTTTCCATGTCACTGTCTATGTCTTTCCGCTTCATAACCACTAATAAAATACAATAATTATTACTAATAACTAATATTAACTAATAATTTCTAAAATTCCTGACATCGCTGTGATTCATCTATATTTTGACATCCAGAAGTACTTCAAGTAGTTAGGTAAGACACATATGCAACGTTAGGGATCTTTATTATGAAACGTTTCGCCTACACAGTAGGCTTCTTCAGTCAAGTACAGAAAAGTTTTAAAAGAAGCAGAAGATACTTGAAGACGATGAATCAGTCCATCACCCTTAAAGTTTTGAGGGGTCCCGTCCCCTCAGTCTGGAGAAGAGCATTGTTCCATAGTAGAAACAATACTATGTTTCTAAACTATGGAACAATGCTCTTCTCCAGACTGAGGGACTGACCACCTCAAAACTTTAAGGGGGATGGACTGATTACATCGTCTTCAAGTATCTTCTGCTTCTATCAACTTTTCTGTACTTGACTGAAAAAAGCCTACTGTGTGGGCGAAACGTTTCATAATAAAGGATACCTAACTGTTGCATATGTGTCTTACCTAACAACCTGTCGGTATTTTATACCATTTTAATGTTCTATCTTCAAGTACTTGAGACACCCCTCAAACACACTCTTCTTGTCCACTGTTGACCCACGTAATTCTATCCTCTAGTGTCATTAAATTTATTTCCTTATAGCAGTACTCCTCTGCTCTGGGGGTATCTTCGTACCAAAACATAAAATCTTTTGCCAGCTTCTTGTAATGCTTTATTAGATGAGAGTTCTATACTGGCGCTGCATACACTAAGATGGAGGAACATATGCCATTTATAACGATTTTACACCACTTTGTTGAGACTCCCCGAAAACAGCCCTTAAATTTTTTCAGTCTAAACGGGTTTGCCCGCGGCCGTTAACCGGTTTATTTTTCGCCTCAGATGTGCTCAGACTATACTCAGGCAGAGGTCCGCATTCATAGATTTGCAGCTTTTAAGTGTGTGTGTGTACTCAGTTGTGGTTGCAGAGGTTGAGTCACAGCTTCTAGCCCCGCCTCTTCACTGGTCGCTACTAGATCACTAATCCGTTCCAAGAGCTTTATCATACCTCTTCTTAAAGCTATGTATGGATCCTTCATGCACTGCATCACATCCCAGTCTATTCCACTTCCTGACAACTCTATGACTGAAGAAATACTTCCTAACATCCCTGTGAATTCATTTGAATCTCCAACTTCAATTGTAACCCCTTGTTGCTGTGTCCCATCTCCGGAACATCATGTCTCTGTCCACCTTGTCAATTTCTCTCAGTATTTTATATGTCGTTATCATATCCCCCCTAACTCTCCTGTCCAGTGTCGTCAGTCGATTTCCCTTAACCTCTCCTTATAAGATATGCCCCTTAGCTCCGGGGCTAGTCTCGTTGCAAACCTTTGCACTTTCTCTAATTTCCTTACGTGCTTGGCTAGATGTGGGTTCCAAACTGGTGCTGCATACTCCAATACAGGCCTGACATACACGGTGTACAGGGCCCTGAACGATTCCTTATTGAGGTGTTGAAATGCTATTCTTAGGTTTACTAGCGCCCATGTGATGCAACAATTATTTGGTTAATGTGCGATTCAGGTGTGACCGGTGTTATACTCGCCCGCAAGATCCTTTTCCTTGAGTGAGGTTTGTAGTCTCTGGCCCCCTACGCTGTACTCCGTCTGCGGGCTGAACTCCAGGAGCCAGTTTCTGGATCAATCCTGCAGCCAGTCCAGATCCCTTTGTAGTTCTGCCTGGACCTCGTTCAATTGAATTCTTCTCATCAACTTCACATCATCTGCAAACAGGGACACTTCTGAGTCTATTCCTTCCGACATGTCGTTCATATATACCAGAAACAGCACCGGTCCCAGGACTGACCCCTGTGAAACCCCGCTCGTCAGAGGCGTCAACTCTGACACTTTGTCATGTGCCATGACTTGCAAATGTCTTCCCAACAGGTATTCCCTGTCCAGTGCAGCGTCTTCCCTGTTATACATGCCTGGTCCTCCAGCTTATACACTAATCTCTTGTATGGGACTGTGTCAAAATCCTTCTTACAGTCCAAGAAAATGCAATCTACCCCCCCCTCTCTCTCTCTTTTCTAACCGCTGTCACCCTCTTATAGAACTCAAGTAGGTTTGGTGACAGAGGGGTTTCCATCCCTGAAACTATGCTTGTTGTCGTTGTTAACTTCATTCATTTCTTGTGTGAGGGAAAAGTTCAATAGATAGGAGTAGCGAGGAGTATATAGTAACAATAGTTTGATTGCCGGTACTTGTTAAGGTAGGGTAAGTCTAGCTCGGCTATTCTCCCCCTTTTCTCCCCACCCCGAAAGTGATAGTTTGATTGCCGGCTGCTTGTTAAGGTAGGGTCAGTCTAGCTCCCGCTATCCCTTCCCTTCCTCTCCCCCCCCCCCCCGAAAGGTGACGTGTGTGGGGCTCCGGCCAAACAGTTTATCACTCGACTCACAGCTCCCAACACTACTGTAAGTACATGCCTGCTCATATTCTAGTGGACTTATTGGTTGAAAGCTTCACTTTTGACCAATAATAAACTTAGTCCTTTCAGTCTTGTTCTGTTAAATGTCTTAATAATCACCATGTCTTTTAGGTATTGTACTTATCATGGAGAGCGATTTCTTAAGCAGTGGGTAACCTGTCTCTCTTTCCAGCTTGGAATGACAGAGAGGGTCACCTGCCAACCAACGAGTAGAATTGAAGGAGACGGACTAACGTCCTGAGACGTCCCATGTTTTATCTACTTGCCTGTGCACATGTATGAAGAATTAGGAACGTAACCCCCTCATCATTGCAGTAGTAAATAACCTGATTTCCTGTCATCTGGATAGATTATTTACGGCTAAAGACTCTGTGAAGAACGAACCGGTGGGTTGTCACCAACACCTGCGACCCCCCCCCCACATCATCAGCAACGGCTAAGATTGCAACAACACACAGTGTCACCAACACCAGACACCCAAGTTTTATATATATTAGCGTTGAATTCAGATATCATTTATATTTTTCATTTTTCATTTTCTTTAATGTAGGATCAATATTTCATATTTAAATTGTTTTATATTTTTATATTTCTAAAATAATAAAGTGTTTGTTTGTCAGTTTTTGTTCCTTTTCCGTGCATTAATTTTCCTGAGGAGCCAGCCTTAGTAATACTGACTGAAGTTGTTACAGGGCTGAGTAAGCCTTCACATCTTGGTATCTCCGCCATTCTTTTTCGATAATCTTCTCGATGACTTTGCGTACTATATATGTCAGTGACACTAGTCTGTAGTTTAATGCTTCATGTCAGTCTCCTTTTTTTTTTAAATCTGGACTACATTTCCTGTCTTCCACACCTCAGGTAGTCGCTCTGTTTCGATAGAATGTGTTGAAGATTGTTGTTAGTGGCACGCATAGCACCTATGCTTCCTCTCTCGAGACACATGGAGAGATGTGTGTACTCACCTGTTTGCACTGACCTATTTGTGGTTGCAGGCGTTGAAACATAGCTCCTGGCCCCACCACTTCACTGATCACTACTAGGTTCTCTGTCTCCCTGCTCCATGAGTTTTATCATGCATCATCTTAAAACTATGTATGGTTCTTGCCTCCACTACATCGCTTACCATACAGTTACACTTCCTGACTATCTCTTTGACTAAAGAAATATATCCTAACATCTCTATGATTTATCTGAGTCTTCAACTTCCAATTGTGGTCCTTTGTTTTTTTGCCAAATCTCTGGAGCATTCTGTTTCTGTGCACGTTGTCATTTCCTCGCAATATTTTGTATGTCGTTATCATGTCTCACCTAACCCTCCTGACCTCCAGTGTCGTCAGGCAAATTTTCCTTGATCTTTCTTCTTAGGACATTCCCTTTAGCTCTGGAAACTAACATTGTTGCAAACCTTTGCACTTTCTCTAATTTCTTGACGTGCTTGACCAGGTATGGGTTCAAAACTGGAGCTGCATACTTCAGTATGGGCCTGACGTACACGGTGTACAGAGTCTCGAATGATTCCTTACTGAGGTATCGGAGCGCTGTTCTCAGGTTTGCCAGGCGCCCATATGTTGCAGCAGTTATCTGGTTGATGTGCACTTCAGGCGATGTGGTCGGTATTATACTAACCTCAAGATAATTTTTTTCTTGAGTGAGGTTTGCAGTCTTTGTCCACCTAGACTATACTCTGCGGTCTTCTTTGCCCTTCACCGATCTTCACGTCTTTGCATTTGGCAGGGTTAAATTCGAAGAGCCAGTTGCTGGACCATGCTTCCAGTCTGTCCAAGTCTCTTGTAGTCCTGCCTGATCCTCATCTGATTTAATTCTCCTCATTAACTCTCATCATCTGTAGACAGGGACACTTTTGAGTGTATCCCTTACATCATGTCATCCACATAAACAAAAAAACAGCATAGGTTCCTAGGACTGACCCCTGTGGAACTTTGCTAGTCACAGGCCCCACTGTAATACCTCGTCACGTACCATGACTCGTTGTTGCCTCCCTGTCAGGTATTCTCTAATCCATTGCAGTGCCCTTCCTGTTATATGTGCCTGATCCTCTAGTTTTGCGCTAATCTCTTGTGAGGAACTGTGTAGAAGGCCTTCTTGCTGTCCAAGAAAATGCAATTTACCCATCTTTCTCTCTCGTGCCTTACTTCCGTTACCTTGTTATGAGACTCCAGTGGGTTTGTGACACAGGATTTGCCTTCTCTGAATTCTGCTGGTTGTTGTTTATAATCTTGTGTGTGTTCTTACCTATTTTTTCGTACCTGTTTGTGGTTGCAGGGGTCGATTCACAGCTCCTGGCCCCGTCTCTTCGCTGGTCCTTACTAGGTCCGCTCTGTCCCTGCTCCATGGGTTTTACCATACCTGTTCTTAAAGCTATGTTTAGATCATGCATCTACTACAGCACTCTCTCGATTGTTCCTCTTCCTGACAACCGTGACTGAAAAAATGCTCCCTAACATCCCTGTGACTCATCTGAGCTATCAGCTTCCACATGTGAAACCTCGTTGCTGTGTCCTGTCTCACAAATATTCTGTATCTATCCATCTTGTCATTACCTCAAAGTATTTTATATGTCATTATCATGTCCCCTTATCTATGCGACTATAATAATGTTGGTAGAATTACCGACAATATGTAAAGTAAAAGGACACAAGTGCAACTAATGTGACATTTTATTGTGGCAACGTTTCGCTTGACAAAGCCCTGAGAGCGAAACGTTGCCACAATAAAATGTCACATTAGTTGCACTTGCGTCCTTTTACTTTACATCTATGCGACTAGTCTTGCTGCAAACCTTTGAACTTTCTCTTAATTTCTTGAAGTGTTTGATCAGGTGTGCGTTCCATACTGGTGCTGCTTACTCCAAGTTGGACTGACGTACACGGTATACAATCTTGAACGATTCCTTACTAAGGAGCCGAAATGCTATTTCTAGGTTTGGTACGCACTCATGCTTCAGCAATTATTTGGTTTGATGTGCACCTCAGGAGATGTGTTCGGTACGATACTCATCAAGATCCTTTTCTGTCAGTGAGTTACACAGTTTTTGGAAACTGCTCCCTGTAATTCGTCTGTAGTTTTCTTTGACCCTCCCCAACTTCATGGCTTTACACTGGAGTTAAACTCCAGGAACCAGTTGTCGGACCAGGCTTGCAGCCTATCCAGTTCCCTTTGTAATCCTATCTGATCCACATCCATTTGGATTCTCCTCATTAGCTTCACGTTGTCTTCAAACAGGACACCTCCGAATCTATCCCATCCGTCATGTTATTTTCAGCACCGACACTAGGACTGAACCTTGTGGAACCAAGGGTTCCCTCTCCCTCCCCTGTCTTACTTCCGTTACCTTCTCATAATACTCCAGTAGGCTTGTAAAACAGGGTTTCCCCACCCTGAAATTGTGTGGGTTTTCGTGCATAACCCCCATTTCTTTCTAGGTGGTCTACCAGTCTTCTCATGACAAGCTCTTCACGACTTTGCATACAATTCAAGTCAATGACACCTGTTTGTAGTTTAAAGCTGTGTTTCTGTCACTTTTCTTGAAGACAGAGACAACATTTGCTATCTTCCACACCATATTTAGTTGCCCGGTTACGATAATCGTGTTGAAGACTGCTGTTAGTGGCAAACAAAGTGCCTCTGCTCCATCTCTCAGGACCAACACAGAGTCATGTATGTGTGTACTCACCTATTTGTGGTTGCAGGGGTCGATTCATAGCTCTGGACCCGCCTCTTTACTTTTTGCTACTAGGTTCTCTCTCTCCCTGCTCCATGAGCTTTATCAAACCTCGTCTTAAAACTATGTATGGTTCCTGCCTTCTAGGCTATTCCACTTCCTGACAATTCTATGACTTAAGAAATACTTCCTAACATTTCAACTTCAACTTCCAATTGTGACCCTTGTTTCGTGTCCCATCTCTGGAACATCCTGTCTTTGTCCACCTTATCAATTCTTCGCAGTATTTTATATTTCGTTACCATGTCTCCCCTGACACTCCTGTCCTCCAGTGTCGCAGGCCAATTTCCCTTAACCTTTCTTCATAGGCCAGTCCCCTTAGCTCTGGGGCTAGTCTTGTTGCAAACCTTTGCAATTTCTATAATTTCTTGATGTGCTTGACCAGGTGTGGGTTCAAACTGGGGCTGCATACTTCAGTATCGGCCTGATGTATATAGTGTACAGAGTCTCGAACGATTCCTTAGTGAGGTATCGGAACGCTATTCTTAGGTTTACCATACTCCCTTATGCTTCAGCAGTTATCTGATATGCGCCTCAGGAGATGTGTCTTGGTTTTATACTCGTCCCAAGATCTTTTTCTTTAAGTGAGGTTGCAGTCTTTGGCCACCTTAAATTCAAGGAGCTAGCTGCTGGACCAGGCTTGTAGCCTGTCCAGGTCTCTTTGTAGTCCTGCCTGATCCTCGACCGATGTAATTCTTCTCATTAACTTCACATCATCTGCAAACAGGGACACTTCTGAGTCTATCCCCTCCGTTATGTCATTCACATATACCAAAAACAGCAGAGGCCCTAGGACTGAACCCTGTGGAACTCCGCTCGTCACAGGCGCCCACTCTGACACTTCGTCACGTACCATGACTCGTTGTTGCCTCCCTCTCAGATATTCTCTGAACCATTGCAGCGCCTTTCCTGTTATGTGTGCCTGATCCTTTAGCTTTTGCATTAACCTCTTGTGAGGAACTGTGTCGAAGGCCTTCTTGCACTCCATGAAAATGCAGTCTATCCACTCCTCTCTCTAGTGCCTTACATCTGTTACCTTGTCATAAAACTCAAGTAGGTTTGTGACAGAGGATTTTCCTTCCCTGAAACCGTGCTGGTTGTCGTTGATAAGCTCGTGTCTTTCTATGTGCTCCACCACTCTCCTCCTGATGATCTCCATGACTCTGCATACTATACACGTCAGTGACTCAGATCTGTAGTTTAATGCCTCTTGTCTGTCTCCTTTCTTAAAAATTGGGAATACATTTGCCATCTTCCAAACCTCAGGTAGTTGCCCAATTTCAATGGATGTGTTGAAGAATTTTGTTAGTGGCACACACAGCATCTCTGCTCCCTCTCTGAGGACCCACGGAGAGATGTTCTCTGGTCCCACTGCCTTTGGGGTATAAAGTTCTTCCCCTCCTCCTCACTTGTGTGTATTTTACCCAGCACTTGTTGGTGTACTCCCTATTCTGAATTCCTGGAGTCCTTCCTGTCTCCACTGTAAATGCTTCTTTAAATCTCATGTTAAGCTCCTCACATACCTCTTGGTCGTTTCTTGTGAACTCTCCACCTTCCTTCCTCAACCTGATTACCTGGTTCATTCTCTAGTACACTTAGTTTTTGCCTCCCTGCACCTTTGGGTGAACCGTTACTTCTGTTTCCCATGGGAACAAACCACTCCTCTGCCTCTTTGCATTTTGTTGTCACATAATCCATCATTTCTTTTACTGGTTTTCCTGCCAATTCTCTCTCCATCTGAACGTCTTGTAGGAAGTTCCTCATGCCTGTGTAGTCCCCCCTTTTCGTAGTTTCGTTTATCCTGTCCTATTCACGCTCCCCTCTCCATTTGTAGCTCAACTATGTAAATCAAAGCACAGAACCACATGATCACTAGCTCCAAGGGCCTTCCGTAGGTGATATCCTCGATGTCCGAATTACTCAAGCTGAATACTAGGTCCAGTCTTGCTGGATAATTCTCACCTCTCTCTCTGGTAGTGTCTCTAACATGTTGATGCATGAGGTTTTCCAGTGCCACATCCATCATCTTGGCTCTCCATGTTTCGGGACCCCCATGGGGCTCCAGGTATTCCCAGTCAATCTCCTTGTGATTGATATCACCCGTAAGTAGTAACTTCGCTCTCCCCATGTGAGCTCTTCTGACCACCTCGGCTACTGTGTCTACCATTGCTCTGTTCCTCTTGTCGTATTCTCTCTTGGCCTTCTGCTGTTGTGTAGCGGGTTGTACATTACAGCAATTACCACCTTATGGCCCTCAGACTGGATAGTTCCTACTATGTAATCTCTTTCGCCCATTCCATCCATTCCTTTCATTTCCTCAAATGTAATTGATATTCTATTCTTTAACATACTAGGAGAGTGTGTGTGTGAACGTGTGTGTGTGTGTGTGTGTGGGACTATATGAGAGTGTGTTTATTAAGTGTGAAAAGTGAAAGGTTGTACTGTGTTATGGTTATGAGTGTGTATATGGTGTCTGTGAGTGACCGTGGTCTACAGTGCACTACTGATCTGACCCAAATTCACCTGACCCAAAGCCACCTATTAGGTAATGTCCTCTATACTTATACTTCTCCATAGCCTAATAAACACCTGTCTGCTCACCCTGTTCTACTATAAATTACTAATTGCTATTTGTTATTAAGTACATGTTATCTATTCTTTTCATGCTAGGAGAGTTGGACCCTTCACAAACAGCTTGGCGTTAAAATGGAACTCACACCTGACTCCCCGAAAACCACGCATAGGTGAATACTTGCGATGCAGCCTGTAGCAGCCTGTAGATTGTCTAACTCGATGTGATGTCCTGGCGTATATGTACTTCCGTTTCTTTATATATAGTATAACATATACACTGAATTTCTTTCATTGGTCACACATTTATTGTACTTCATTATCTTTTTGATTACACATTTGGTAATGTCGCCTGACACACTGGCCTCCCACTCCGATTTGCGCCCACCAGGTATCACTTTCTAGTTCACTTATAGAATTCTGGCTCTCCCCACACTTGTGTGGCTCAGGGCAACTTGTAAATCACTTCAAGGATTGTTCACTACCCTGACACAATTAAGTAATTAATAACCCCTGCAGTACCCTTGGGTAGCCCTCAAAAACACTTATATTCACGAAGCACTAAATGTTGACTCACGCACACGGTGTACTCACCTAATTGTACTCACCTAATTATGGTTGCAGGGGACGAGACTCAGTTCCTGGCCCGGCCTTTTCACCGACCGCTACTAGGTCCTCTCTCCCCCTGTTCCATGAGCTTTATCATACCTCGTCTTAAAACTATGTATAGTTCCTGCCTCCACTACATTGCTTGCCAGACTATTCCACATCCTAACTACTCTATGACTGAAGAAATACTTCCTAATATCCCTTTGACTCAACTGATTCTTCAGCTTCCAATTGTGACCCCTTGTTTCTGTGTCCCATCTCTGGAACATCCTGTCTCTGTCCACCTTGTCTATTCCACGGAATATTTTGTATGTCGTTATCATGTCTCCCCTGACCCTCCTGTCCTCCAGTGTTGTCAGACCGATTTCCCTTAACCTTTCTTCATAGGACATTCCCCTTAGCTCTGGAACTAGCCTTGTTGCAAACCTTTGTACTTTCTCTAATTTCTTGACGTGTTTGACCAGGTGTGGGTTCCAAACTGGTGCTGCTTACTCCAGTATGGGCCTGACGTACACAGTGTATAGAGTCTTGAACGATTCCTTACTGAGGTACCGGAACGCTATTCTCAGGTTTGCCAGGCGCCCATATGCCGCAGCAGTTATCTGGTTAATGTGTGGTTCTGGCGATGTACTCGGTATTATACTCACTCCTAGGTCTTTCTCCTTGAGTGAGGTTTGCAGCCTTTGGCCTCCTAGCCTATACTCTGTCTGCGGTCTTCTTTGCCCTCCTACGATCTTCACGACTTTGCATTTGGCGGGGTTAAATTCTACGAGCCAGTTTCTGGACCACGCATCCAGCCTGTCCAGGTCTCTTTGTAGACCTGTCTGGTCCGCGTCTGATTTAATTCTCCTCATTAACTTCACATCATCAGCGAACAAGGACACTTCTGAGTCTATCCCTTCCGTCATGTCGTTCACATATACCAAGAATAGCACTGGTCCCAGGACTGACCCCTGTGGGATCCCGCTCGTCACTGGTCCGTGATACCTCATCACAGACCATGACTCGCTGTTGCCTCCCTGTTAGGTATTCTCTGATCCCTTGCAGTGCCCTTCCTGTTATACGTGCCTGTTCCTCTAGCTTTGGTACTAATCTCTTGTGAGGAACTGTGTCGAAGGGCCCTTTTTGCAGTCCAAGAAAATGCAATCAACCCACCCCTCCCTCTCATTCTTACTTCAGTTACCTTGTCATAAAACTCTAGTAGGTTTATGACACAGGATTTGCCTTCCATGAATCCCTGCTGGCTGTCGTTTATAATCTTGTTCCGTTCCATGTGCTCCACCCACTCTCCTCCTGATAATCTTTTCCAAGACTTCGCATACTATACCCCCTCAGTGACACTGGTCATAATTTAGTGTTTCAGTGTGTGTGTGTGGGGTGTGTGTGTGTGTGTGTGTGTGTATGTGTGTGTGTGTGTGTGTGAACTTCAAAATCATACATCTTAGAATACCCCGAAAAAGGGAGACACAGTTTTACCTCATTTTCCTCTCCGGTATTACCATCAAAAACTTCATCGTATCTTTTCTCTGTAATCACCAAAAGTGAACCAAATGCGTTTTTTTTTTTTTTTTTTGAGAATTTTTGACCCCCGAAGGTTTGCAGGAACCTTTGTAAGGGTAAGAGCGATTCGAAACTCGTGTCATTATCCCACACTCCTTCGGGGTTTTTTTTTCGGGACCGAATGGTACCAAACCCTTCCTTCTTTTTTACTGAAAATTTTAACTCCCCACACACCTCAGTCGTCCTCACTCTTTTACCCTTATTTCACCTTCTCTCTCTCTCTCTCTCTCTCTCTCCCCTCTCCCTTTTTTTTCTCCTCTCTCTCTCTCTCTCCTCTCCTCTCTCTCTTTTTTCCTCTCTCTCTCTCTCTCTCTCTCTCCTTCTTTTTTTTTTTTTTTTTTTTTTTTTTTTTTTTTTTTTTTACACGGGGTTTGAAAAGGGTTTAAGGGCCCCAAGTTTTATTGACACTATTTACATTTAAGGTTTCCTAACTTTTTTGGGAAACTAAGAGCTTTACCTACACACTCATTTTAAAGCTTTTTATTGTTTGAGACATACAAGTAGGAACGAGAAGTTTGGGGCCACGGGGCCCAGCATTTTCATTTGATCAATGACGTTATTCGTTTCATATTAGCGTACGAAGTTTTTCCCTACTCGATCATCCTGGGTATGTTGATCTCAAAATGGAGTGATTTCTGGAGAAGGGTACAGCCAAGTGAAATTGCGCTTTCTGCCCGTCTTTTTGGCATAAAACTTTTTTCACGCTGTCCCCGAAATGGATCCAAGTGTGGTATTTTGAAATATTGGCCTTGTACAAACTAAGGGGCCCCCCACTCCCCCCTATTTAAGGCCTGCTGAAATGACAGATCTAAAACCCGGATGGGTCCCCGGCGAGAGATGAGACCTTGCTCTGTTTTACCTGTCAAGCATCGCAGATGGAGGGGACAGGGAAACCCGAAAGTGGGGCATACTCAAGTGTGAGCGTACTTGTGCCTGACAGGATTTTCAACCCCTACGTCAAGCAGTGCGAGATACGGGGAAATGCTGTAAGTTCCGGGTCCTTGTTTGCAAGATTTTCAACATGGTTTTTCATGGTTAGTTTGGAGTCAAATTTTCACCCCAAGGATATCAACTTTTTTCTCCAGGTGCCAACACCCCCATTTATCCTTACTACGCACCACATTACCTCATGGTGCCTAGAGAATCATCATTTGCGTTTCTCAGGTGCAAAGTTTACTTCCTCTTTTTCCCCCAAGCTGAAATAGCTCTCGCTGGTATTGATGTACTTAGAGCAGCGGGCATTTCTTCTCTTGGAAAGTAAAATGTCATGTACAGTCTTTGCAATGAAAGGATTCGGGATGAGATGAAAAAAGGGTCGTTAAAAAGTAGACATTCCATAACATGGCCCCAACCAACCCCTTTGGGGAACGCTTGCCCCAAAGGATGCCTTGCTATTCCTTTCCATGAGGACTACACTTAGAGATCAACCAGAAGGTAATCACTGGGGAGACATGGAGAGCCTGAAATTTTTTTTTTCCCATGCTTGAAGTTTTGCAAAGGGGCCCGGGTGCCACACCTTCGAAAGCGCCAGCAAGTCCAGTCTCCCACCACTACTTTGGATTCACCCAGTAGGTGCCCACTTAGGGGGAGGGGTTTAACAACAGATCAGCACAGAGTAACCTTTCCTGAAGCCATTTGACGATCAAAAATAGTGATTTATCAAAAAAATCGTCATTTTCTTGGGAGGCTAAGGTCTTACCAGTGATTGACGGGAGTGACACTGTCTTATTTGCTGATTTCTGCTCTGCTCTTTTTTTTGGAAAGGGACTACTTTTTGTTTTTCCTGGAGAGGGCCATTTGCACTGTCTAGGCAGTGCTGAAAATGCGAGTTAGAGGGGGCCTAGCGGCTGCACCCCTTTCCCAAAACAATTTGGCTCAATTTCGGGGCCCCCCACAGCCTTTTCTTGGTCAAGTGATTTAAAAGGAAAGCACCTCCCCCTCCCTTTTTGTCACCCCTGACAGTTTTGAAAAAGTTCTTGCAGCTAGCCAAGGAGGGCCCCTTGCTGGTCAGGAACTTGCTTTTTGGTAGAAAAGGTTTCAGCAAAGAGGTCGTTTCTCTTGACCTACTAGTAAGGTGGTCCCTCCTGTCGATTTTAGGTGGAAAAAGTTCATCAGGCAGATAACCTTGTCTGCCCTTGCCCAGGGACCCCCCCATTTTTGGAGCCTACCCACCTGTGCAACTTTCTTTTAGTGTCCAACTCCCTTTTAAAAAGGGCCCACTTTGAACATCACCCATATGCCTCAGGCTTGCATGTGCAATTTCCTGTTAAGGTGGTAATGTCTTTATACCTTCGCCATGTTTTTACTTACAGTACAGCCTCTCTACAACGAAACCCAAACCAAGGTGATCGTAGGCTTTTCACAATTGCCGGGGGGAATGTGTTCTTGTTGCAGTTAAGGATGGTCCATGAAGGCTTTACTTGGTTTCAACATCCCCCTGGGAAGAGCATTCCAGTGGTGGTGGCGAGCTCAGAGCAAAGGGCTGGCCAATTACCTCTTTCCCATAGCCGGGGTTTGTGCGTGTGGACTCCTCACCTCTTCTTTTGGATCTTAATGTGGAAAAACAGCCTTGTGGTCAGACGATCCAACTACCCAGGGGTTCAAGTGACTATCCTTCTGCAGATCACTCACTACGGGGTAAAGGGGAGGAGCCAGAGATATGAGTGGGGAAATCAACAAAGTTTCTCTGTCAAACACTGCAAAAAGGGTCTCAAAGCCCTCTGTATAAGGTGCGGTTGGGGTCCCCAAACAATAAATATGTTGACATTTGTGTTGTAGCAAAAGGGGAGTCAATATTTTCCATTGGGAAGTTGATAGGGTCTGCATGTTGCCACTGAGGTCTGTACATTGCACAGCTAGTCAAGGTACTATTTTTAACAGACTTGAAGAACATCATTTTAAGAGTGTAGGGGGGGCAACACTATGTGCTGGCATAACACTTTTTAAAAAGCACACAGCAACACCACCCCTTCCCTTCCTGTCCCTTTTCATCCCCGAGGTGTAGCCACAATTTTTGCAAAAATTTTTGGAGTCGTACCAAAAATGTTTTAACAACAAACTATCATGTGGGACGGGCGAGTGTTCACAAAGCATGTTGGGGCCTCCAACATTTGTAATGAAAAACCCCTAATTTGGCCGACAGGAGCGATAGATGCCCTCTAGAAAGTGGTCAGCTTGAGGTGGTGGGGTGTAGGGGGAAAGTAAGGTGCCTGCCCTTTAAAAGGTAGGGGAGGGCATGAGGGATGTATCTTGGTCTTGTATAAAGGCCCCAAACCCACCTGCTGGGCTGGATAGGAGTACTGAGTGAGTGACGTGTGAGAGTGTTTACCAATTTAGAGATCCTGCGGTTTGTTCTGAGAACAGGTCTCTAACAGGTGGCCCCCGTCTGTCAATTCCTTTTTTCCGACATGGGCTCCTTATTCCTTTCTTTTTGCAGTAGTTACACCTGGTACTCGCAGGCGTTGTTGGGGAGAGGCCCCTCCGGTGCAGCGAGAGCACCCTAGGTCCTGGGGGGTGGACTAGGATTTGTTGACCCCCTGTGTTTCCAGATTTGTCCCCCGGATTCTGCCGCTGGAACTGGTTTTTGGGGGGTGAGACGGCTGTAGATGTCTTCCTCCACACGTCCCCCCCACGTCCTTCCCCCCCCCTCTACCATCTGAAAATTTGTCCCCGCTGTTCGTACTTTGGCGCAGCAGGTACGGGGCAGTGATATTCCCCGATCACAATCACCGTTCTCTGGTGGGAAACCCTGGTAGAGCTTGCTGTCGAAGCACTACTACCAGATTCTAGAATAGTACGGCAGGTGTGGACAGGGGTTTGGATAGAGAGGATGTGCCTGTCAAGGATGGCAGTGGCTGAAGCAGAGATGTGGGGTAGGAGAATAACAGATCCAAGGGTTCCCACGTTGCTGGGAAGAGGATTTGTTCCCTCTGTGGGGGTAGAGGAATTTTGGGAAATTCCAAAGGGAGTTTTTGAACCCCCGTCATCTGTGACCTTTGCGATGACAAATTCCACCAGTTTTACCCCGAGTAAGCTAGTGTGGGCTTCCCGTCTTTGCAATAGGTCGCCCTCAGCTGAGCAGCTTTCGTCACTTAATGTAGGGTTTCACGACCTTCTACAATACTTGTAGGGTTTTTAAAGATTTTAGGGGCTCATGAAGTGCTTTCCCCGTGAGGGGTTATCTTAGCTGCAACTTTACAACACAGCCCAAAAGGGCAGTCTTGATCTTTTACAGGGGTCCCTGAGGGAGACTTTTGAAAACCCCCTCCTGTAGCTCCGGGTTTTATCCACATATACCAAGGTTATGGATATCCTTAAATTTTTGAAATTTTCAACCCGGGTGCAACAAAATTCTTTCTGGAGTGCAATCGTGGGCAGTAGTTGGAACAATGGCTCCTTACATCCAAGAAATCCTTTGTCCCTTTTGGTAAACCCAAAACATGAGTAACTACGGGACAATAGCCAGATAGCGTAGATAATCTTGCTATTTTGCGGGGAAGTCATCCCCAAAGGGGGCTAGGTTTGAAGTTTACAGGAGAGGGGAGGGTGGGTGGTGATGTCGTGGGTGGGGTGGGGGGTGGGGGGGTGGGGGTGTTTTCCCCGGTGGGTATGAGGGGGGCGGCATTTGGGCCCACTAGCGGTGTTGCCTTCCACTATCATTAAAATAAACACGTTTATGCTGTCCATTTTTTTCCAAAAAAAGGAAGATGTTACACAAATCACTGGGGGTTGCATTGACCACCACGTTGTTATAAAGCACCAATGCTATACATAGCACAAAACCATAAAACTTTAGACGCTACCTGAAGGCAATAGTGAAACACCCCTTGGCCTGCCGCTTCCCCCTCACACCATGTTTTTCCCCAACCCACATTTAAACACGATATTGTTTAAATTTTCATTCAGTGGGGGAGTTGGCTTATTTGTACTAATGTTTTGTAAGTAGTACTTCGAACACTAAAAACATTTTTTTTCCTCACCAACCCCGTATTTAAGTAATATTAAAAAGTTTTTGGAGCCACTGTGCACTCTTCACCCTCTCTCTCTCTTCTCTCTCTTCTCTCTCTCTCTCTCTCTTCTCTCTTCTCTCTCTCTCACACACCACACACACACACACACCACCCCCCAAACCCCCACACCCCCACAACACACTCACTCCTTCTTTTTCCACACCAATATACTCTGTAAACACCATAGCATTCACTCCTAAAATATTTTCACACATTCCCCTTAATAAAACACGTTTACACCCCCTCATGAAAGACACACTACATTCCCTTACACACCTTTACTACTAATTTTCCTTTAAACAACTACATACACTTTTCCTCCATATACACCACACCTACCTCCCTCAACACCACACTAATATACTACACACACCAGAAACCCCCCCTTCTTTCCCCTCACTCTAATTCCCTCATAACCACACACCATACCAGTGAAATACATACATTAAAAAGCACCTACCAGCGTAAAGGCCCCTCCCTTAAAGGGTTCAGCTAACACGACTCTTCTGCTTCGTTTTTAAAACCCCACTGGATCACTCTTCTGGTTTATTTTAGGTATCCAGATGAAGATTCCAAATAATCAATTTTAAATCTGCTTCATTCGATAGACTTCATTTTTTTAGATGGTGTACTAAGCTAGGGAAAAGGGCCATGTAATTATTGCCAAGTCCTTTTTTTTTTTGGTTAGTTATACAGAAAAACTGCATACAATACCCGAATTTGGTTTCCTTTGAACCCTGAGGAAACTTCCTCTGTTCGGGATTATACTTTTTTACCCTTTCTGTAGTTATTTAAAAAGAAAAACTTATTGTTACCGAACTGTGATGCCCAATTTTTTTGTGTGAATCTTTTTAATGTCATATTCACATCTATGTGTATTTTATATATATTTTGGAAGCCCGTGATTTATACTTTCTAAGAAAATTTTGGGACTGCTCAACACAGATGACAAAATTTTAAACCATTGAATCTGATGATAACTACAGAATATGTTTTCTTCGAGGTATCAACTTTTGGGCCAAAACCGAATCGTGTAATTTACAGAGTTATTTTTTTTTGATTTGATAAATCTGATAAATAAATTTTATCTAACAGAATAACTCGTAAAAGCTTTTCGATAGGCTCTTCCCAAAACCCTTATGTATTTTAGTTCCAAAATATTTTAGACTCTTTTTTTGGGCGGTTTTGTAATTTTGAGAAAAATATAATAGTTACAATGTCGTATAGTTGCTGAAACCCTTTCATGTGTTTTATAGATTAACTGAGCATCATAGAATCCCATGTGTTTATACAAAATCCCCTTAGGCCTGTGACGTAAGACGTCACGGATCAGCTTTGGGGTGAGGGGAGCTAAACCTCGGCCTCAGTCGCGTATAAAATCCACTAGACAGTACACAGCAGGCTGGACTCCATCTCCCATTATCACAGTCTGACAATATATTCATTACCTCCAAAGTGTTCACCTTCAAACCCCCAAAACTCATTTTAAAAAACCTCATACAATTGGTGGGAACGGAGGGCCTGTAATCCTGACGATTACAGCGATTTCTGGAGATAAATTTCTACTGGGCCGGCCGACAACTTGTGACTAGGCCTGCCGAGCAGGGTAAGCTCGATCTACCCCAGCCAGTTACCTCATTCAAGCACCTACCAGCCACTACATTATTCACTGGTCAGTCTCTTTGTATTAGTGTTTATCTGCTTAATTGCATCACTCCCAAGGGGTTGACCCGAGTTTGCAAAGTAAGCCAGCAACCAGTCTGTGGTGGGGAGTCAGAAAAATCCAGTCAGTCCAGCCTAGCCTACTCCATCCAGCTTTTGCCTGCCAAGCCAGCTACCCACCCCTGCTGTGCTCATCGTGAGAAGTTATCAAGCTATTCTGTGTGAAGGGTTAAGATAAGCCAGCAAGCAACTAACCCAGGTGTCTTACCCCAGTACTCAAGCAAGCCACATGGGTACAGTCTTCATCGCTTTGTGCTCAAGCTCCAAGCCATTCTGAGTGCTCTTTTTCATCCCTGTGGTGTTGCGGTAATTCGTGGGTTTGTTTTTAAGCCAGCCGGCTTAGAATTATCTTCGCGCCAGTGTGGGTGTCCCCAGTGAGGCTTACGCCGTTCATCCCATAGGCCCACTCACTCACCACGTGGTCTCGGTCTTAGCCTTGTTCCAGCCCACCCACCCACCCACTCGACACCGCTGCCTCAGACGCCTCACTCAGCCATTCACCAATTCACCATTCACCCAACCTCTACCTTTGTTTTGGTAATCTTACTACGGGTACTAGCACCATATTTTAAGGACCACATAGGGGGTCAAGAGCTAGAGTGTGTTTGGCGCCACCGTTGAAAGCCTCCTGTGTTAGTTCATCGTCGATTTAAGTGCAAATACTTCGAGTGTGGAGAGAAGTCAGTGATTGTAGCCAGCCACGAGAGGACATGAACATCCACGACCTTCTACCTAATTCTTCACCAAGTCGCTACAGTGATAATATTTTTCATAGAGACATTTGCGAGTGTTGAGACATTTCTTTTGTGTTCCAATGATTTTTCTTAGTGACATTCAGTGACTCTTGATTAGACTCAGTGTTTATTATATACTGTTTGCAATAATTTTTTTCCCTTCTTAATTCAGTGTTAATTTCCGTGCATTAATACATGTCTGTTGTGTTGTGCTTCTATTTTTTATACACTTGAAGTAAGTACCTAGTGTTTTTCCTTTGTTGTGTGTGCAACATTTAAGCAGTATAGAACTTGTGTTACACTTCACAATCACCTTGTGTTCATAGTGTTGCAGTGAAATAATTCAGTAATTTATTGCCTTGTATTCTGCATCACAACTCAGTGTTATCTGTTATATTTTCCTCCCAGTATTTGTGTATTCTTGTTTTGTTTTCTCTGTGTGTGTTGAACATTCTTGTGTTCATATTCTTTTCATGTAGCCAGTGTCTAATTTGTCTTATTTCCACAGACGATAGTGCCATTATTTTGTTCAAGCAAGATAATTATCTTTTCAAAGTTTTCACACATCAAGTTTCATAGCAAGAAAATTCTAGTATTGTGTTTATGTTGATGTGTTGTGTTCTGCATCACTGCAAGTGTTCAAACCTTTTTTGTTCTGTGTTTTGTATCTATTATTTTTTCATATTTCATTGAACAAATTCACTCTTAGTGCAATTTTTAAGTTCTTCTTTTAAAGTAAATTGTTCTTTTGCTTGTTAAGTGTTGTTTAAGCTGCAGTTAAGAGTTAAAGTGTTCACTCAGTTCATTCCTTGACAATAATATTTTCTTTTCTTGCAAACAGTGTTTTCTTGTGTGTGTAATATTTTTTTTATTATTGCACATTGACTCATTTTGCAATAATTCTTGTGCAAACATTGTGTTGTCAGTAAAAATTTTCTTGCAGAAATTTTAAGTATTGTTGTGCAATAATCTTGATTAGCAATTGTTATTTGCAATATTGCTACAGTTTATTTCAGTGCAGTTTCATATGCTCTGTTCTGTGCATAATATTTTATTCTTTCTGTGCCATTTTATTTTATTTCAGTGAATTTTATCCGTTTGTTTTAATTTTGCACAAGCTTAAAGTTGAAAACTCGTGTAACTGTGTGTGACTCAATTGAATATCTGAAAATTTTTGACCGTTTTAAATTCTTTCCCCCCCATGCTTCATTTTGAGATAGAAATTTTCGTTCTCCCCTTTCTCAAAATTGCGTGTTAAAAAATTTTTTTTTTTTTAAACCGGGGAGAGCCTTTTCCCCCCCACTGAGTTTGTTCTTTTCCCCAGAAAGAAAAACCAATCCCTTTTTTCGGTGATTCGTTTCCTGCCCGGGAAGATTTTATTCTAAAACTTTTAAGCCACCACCCCCATTAGGACTTTTGTAATGACCAAAAAATTACTGTATAAACCCAGCCATTTGGGGTACTCCAAGCAAAGAGTTTCCCCTTTAAAGAAATTTCCCCCATCACTATTAAATTTTACCCTCTACAGCTATTTCACAAATAAAACCCCTGGTTTGCAACCCCCTGGTATGGATCTTTTCGTGAAACAAGCCAAATGAAATACTTTTGGCCACATTGGAAACTGACATTTCAATTTATTTTTAAAAATGAAGTGCCCCTGAAATCAACAAAAAGGGAAATGTCAATGGTCCTAACCCAATCCAAGTTCCCCAAAAACCACACAAAAACCGGGGAAAGAGCCCCCTTTGATTTATTAAACCCAAATTTTTTAAAATTTTTCCCTCCAAGGGCAACAAACATCTTTGTTTTATGGTAGACCATTTCACCAATATTGTGTTTTTTTTTTCCATTGCAGATAAGACTGCTGAACAGTAGCTAAAGCTTTTTAAAAGAACGCATTACCCTGCGGGCAAAACCACCCCAAACCTTAGTAACAGATAATGGAGGTGAATTCTTTAATGAGTTTTTTTGAAAATTTGTGTACTTTGTACAAGATCTCTAAATCAACCTTTGTTCCTCACATCCGTAAATAATTTTTTTGGGCCGAACGAACCAAAAAAAAAAGTATTTTGATGCCCTGAAGCCCAATCAAACCCCAAAGTGAAATTTGGGGAAAAAGGGTTAATACCAAATGCCCCCAATGTGCCAAAAATTCTGCTTACAATGTTTCCCCATGGGTGATACCCCAAATTTAAAGCTTTGGGTATGGTGAAACCCAAGCGTTTACCCAAATGATTTTTAAATTCCACCCCAAAAACCCCAAAATTACAACCCTGATGTTTTTCGTAGCAACCCGTACAAGCATGGGCTCAGATTTGGTTTTTAGAAAATCCATAAAAACACTTCATAAATCAACACAGAATTTACAAAAGAGAACAAAATTGCCATGCTAAGCCACAAAAGTAAAATGGGTTCAAGAGAAAAGCTGATAAATTTTCAAAAAAAAACATCTAAAAATGCCTAAGCCCCAAACAAAAGTTTTTTTTGGCCCTTTTTCGATTGAAGAACATATCTCTGTAAAAATAAAAAGGTTAAAAAAATTTGAAAACTGGTAATTACAAAGAATCGCATTGAAAAATTCATAAAAAATTATATGCAATGTTGAAAAATTTTTGCTACCCAGACTAAAGGGACAGTTTCTTGAAAACCCCCTCTTGACTCTGCCCCTCCACCCCCAAATACTCAGTCAGTAATCAACCTAATGCTTTTACTCCTTGCTCTCGACAAGTAAGAGAAACCCACAAGAAACTTTTGTAAATTACTCGTTCAGAATCCCCCTTTCATTTAAAAGGCATGTTTTTAGCCATTGCAGGGGAAAATTCGATTTTTTCCCAGGGATAAAAACCATTCGAAAATTTTAAAAACCTCCCCCTCGCAGAATTGGGTTTAAATGTACAAAATTTTTGTAAAAACTATTTTTCCAGATAAAGGGAAATTGTAAAACTTTTAATGTTTTTTTAAACCCGATCATTTTTTTCAAAATTTTTTTTTTTTTTCGTGTTCACTTTGCTTGTATTCGAAATTTTTAAACAGTAATAAACTGAGTAAAAACCAGATCCCTTTGGGGCTGTTAATTTCACCTTGTATATATAATATATATATTAAATATATATATATATATATATATATATTTATAAAACCAGGGGACCCCTGGTTAACGTTTTTTTTTTTTCACTCCAAAGTATGTTCATGTGCCAGTACGGGACCCGAATTTTTTCCCATAAGGAATATTGCGAAGTAGATTAGTCCTTTTCAGCCCCCCAAAACCCAACACGTCCCAAACGCACTTAAATAAAATACACTTAAAATAATTGTCCTTTTTGAGGTGATCGTTATGCGGGGTCCACTGAAAATTTATTTTTCCCTCAGAATCCGTAGGGTGCAGAATACAGACGGATCGAAAAATTCCCATTCCCAAAATTGGGAAACAATAAAATTGTTTTTAATAGTTTGAAAAACAAAACTTTAAAAAAGTGATTACTTTTAACACCCATTACGTAAAACACATTTTGTTAACACCCCTTTTGAAACCATCCTTTAAATTTTTTAATTTTAAATATAATTTGTTATTGAAAAAAATCAGCCCAGAACTACCTCCCGGGGGTTCAGCCGGGGGGAATAGTAATGTAGGGTCAAAAAAAAACATACTAACATGGCCGAGCTGTCAGCATATTTTTGCAAAAACCCCCCTTAACATTTTTTTTTAATAGATTAACTGGGGCTTTAAATAGTATAAACCATGTGTTTATATAGTAACCCTTAGGCCTGTACGTTTTACGTCAGGGGATCCCCCTTAAAATGTGAGCGAGCAAACCTCGGCCTCATGGGCCCGTATAACCCCCAGCTAGGCAGTGAAACGGCAGGCGGGGCTCCTTCTCCCCCTTAAACCAGTTTTAACAATATATATCTTTCCCACCCAAAACTGGGTGTGCTCCCTTCAACTCTAAAATTTCCCCTTTTAAAACCCCTACGACATAAAGAAAACTTTTTAAAATTCATTATTGACTGGCTTTTTTCCTTAAATTTAAGACTATCATACTGAAAAAAATTTTGGGAAATTTAACTTTTTTGGCAAGTTTATACCAAATTTGGGAAGAAAGCTTCTTTCAAACCCCCCCAGCAAAACATATTTCATTATCAATAGAAGGGGGTAAAAAATTACAATAATATATAAAAAAAAAAAATATATAAATATATATATAAATATATATATAAATATAATAAATATAAAATATAAATATATATATATAATATATATATAAAAAAAATGTCTTCCAAATACGAAAAACCCTGGTCAATTAGCAAAACCCCATTTAAAAAAAAGTTTTTTTCTAAAAATTTTTTCCTTACTTTTAAAGGGAAAAAAAAATTTTTTTTTTCCCTTTTAATGTTGAAAAAAAAATTTAAAAATTTTGCACCAAAAGGAGCTTAAAAACTTACCAAACCCTTTATTATAACAACGAAATTTTTAAAATTTACCAAAACCCGGGCTAAAAAAAATTTTAGATTTGTTTAAAAATAATTTAATACTAAACAAACCAGTGAAATATATTTTTTTTTCGTTTTTTTTCAAAATGATTTTGGCGAAATTATTGCATACAAAAAAATTTTCACCAAATTTTCTATAGGGCAAAAATTAGCGTTGATTTTTAAGCCAAGTTTCGCAAGTTCTCCCCTTCGCAGGACATATATATATATATATATATTATAAAATATTATATATATATATATAATATATATAAAATATATATATATATATATATATATATATATATATATATAATTCTACAACAGAAAACTAAAATTCAAAAGAGGGACCTTTTACAATCGTTCATTCGCCAAGGGAGAGCCTCTAAAAAAGCTATCAGTCCCCCCACAGCTAGAAAACGCCCAATTACGTTTTTTTAGTTCACACTATCCCCTCAAAACGTGTGTGAAAATTTTTTCTCCCTCGCAAGAAATTAAAAAAAAAATTCACCTTTTGTTTCAAAATGCACGTCTATAAAGAATAGACATCACCAGAAAAAAACTATATAAACCTTTTTCTGGTCTGTAAAAATTTCTAGTCCGGTTTTTCCTTTAAAAAATTAAAACTTTTCAGTAGCGTTTTGGGATTGCAAGCTGGATGAATATAAACCAACAAAATAAAAGTTTATACCTTTAATAACCAATGTGTCTAGGGTAGTAATTACAGCCCGTGGAAATTTGCGGTCTTTGGGTTTTAAAAAGTACCTACGATAAAAGGTCATTGGAAGTCATCCTGCCCCTTTTAAGCGTCGGGGAAATTAGCTTTGGGGTGTTACCGAAGCTGGCTTGCTGTATTTCCTTTAGAATTTTCATTTTAAAGGGTTTTTGAAAAAACGGAGGTTCTATTCTTCAGGAGGAAAGTAATTTGCGAAGTTTGGGCCTAGAGGGGTTTGGGAAATAAAGGTGTAGAGGGTTGGGAGCGGGTTTGGGGAAAAGGAGACCAGAAATGAGCAAAAAGAGTGAAAATGGTTCCCCAATTCGGGAAAAGGGAAAAGATAAGGAAGGTTAATAGAAAATGTAAAGGGAAGGAAATCGATTCCCCTTCTCCAGGACGAGTGTACTTCAGTGGTTAGTGAAGGTAAAGGTCCCCCACTGACCCCCTCTCCCTAATAAAAGAGAAGAATATTCTGATTGTGGGAAAACTCCCCAGGAAAAGATATGGCCCGTGCTTTTTGAAACAAGATTTAAGGCCCAGCCCAGTGTCCCTTTCCCAGGGGGCGGGTTTTGGGTGACATAGTCACGGGTTTGGATAAAAATGTCGGGGAAAATGGGAACAAGCCCTTTTAATCTGTCTTGGGTGCTGGGGAAAATTTACTTTGGGAAAGGGGCGGGAGACAGAAGCTGTTTGGAAAAAGGAAACCAAACCCACCATAATGAAAGTCAATTTTAAGGGAAAGGGATCCCAATCATTTTAACATTTTTGCCTAAAAAAGGGAGGGGGCCACTGAAGGGAAATGCCCTAGAGCAACTGGCAAAAAATTGCTGCTAGACAGGTACTGCAAGGAACTTGCAGTCCCTTTTATTTATTTCGGGCAATTTTCAAATAGAAAATTGTGATAGTAACAAGGGTTTGGGGGTTTCATTCCCCCGGGGCCCTGGAGTGGTTGCATTACCCATTTCGATTGAAGAGGTCTTTGGGGAATGACTTTCTAAAAATTTTAAACATTTAAATAGATTTTTTAGAAAATAGGGGTTTTTTGTAAAAAACCCAAAACAATCAGGTTGAAACAAAAGGTTAAAAACCCAGCAAAAATTACCAGATCCCCCGGGAAAATTTATTTCAAACACAATATTCAAAAAAAATTTTTCTGGGAAAGGCAAAGCAATTGTTCAACAAACAAGCCCAATTAGGGGGGAAAACCGAGTACTATTTTCCCTTTAAAGGGTTTTGGGCAATGCAAATAGTGGGAATCTAAGAAATAAGACAAATGACTAAGATTATTTTGCAAGTGCGGGTAAAAAGTTTAATTATTGCTATAACAGAGACCGGGTTTCAACTTGAAAGATAAAAAACCTTCTGAATGCAACATACTGATGGGTAAACGGGAAAGGGTTGGGTTTGGATTTTGTAAATGAAAGGGTCAAGATTTTTTAAATTGTTGTTTTTAGACAAGATCTAAAAATTAGGAACTGGGCCACAGACTCTGGCAAACAGTTTCCGAGGGTCGGGGAAAAAATTAAAATTTTGAGTGTGATTTATGGGCCCCCAAAGCTTAATGGGGAGTACAGTAAGCTGCGTGGGAAGAAATTCAAAATGAATCTAGATATGAAAATGTTTTTTTAATGGGGGATTTTAATTTTAAAAACAAATTATTTGGAAAATGTACAGGAAATCTTGAGTCTATTTGGCTTTCTTGAAAGGTTAAAAAATTGCTTTTAAAAATTTTGGGGACATGCAAACTAGGGGAAACAGCCTCTTGATTTGGGTTTCTTTCACAACAAAGAATCACTAATTAATAATTTTAAAAGGTTAATGATGAGTTTTTTGGGAGAGATATCACAAAAAATTTTATTTTCCCCAATATTTTCATGGAATTACCCAAAAAAACTGCAATGAATCTCTGGGGAACGGGAAGACTTCTTTTCAGTTATCTTGGCCGCCCATTCATAAAACTGAAAAATTTAAACCTGGGTGGGCAAAATTTGGGGAAAACCCTTTACTGGGGTTTCAGGTAGGGGGTTTTTTGGCTGCCAATATGATTTTTTTTCAGAGCATATTCTAGCTGCCCAACAACTTTTGTTTCAGTGGGGAAAATTTAAGATCTAAAAAAAATTATCCCAAATAGATAAAAAAAAGGGAATAAAACATCTCATTATTTTTAAAAGAGGGGCTTTATATGGTCATATCAAAAGAGGGGATGGAAAAATTAACAAATAAAATATAAATAAATTTAAAAACGAGAAAAAAAAAAGGGAAATAAGAAAAGAAAAAAAGGGATTATGAGGCTAAAGTCCAAGGGTTTCGAAGACAAAAACTGAGAAGGGTTCTTTCAGGAAATACAAATAAAAATAGGGAAAAAGATGGGCCCCCCTTAAAGTAATTTCAGGTCAGAACACTGACAGTGAAAAGGAAATGTGGGGAATTTTTCCCCAATACTCACTTCCTTTTCAAAATTTTTACTCGGGAAGAAAACTATTAAAATTTCCAGAAAAAATTAAATTAGTAAAACAGGGACGATGATAAACTAGGGCACTTTTTGGGAGTAACTAGTGACAGGGTCCTCAACAAATAGAAAATTTTAAACCCCAACAAATCCCTAGGCCCTGATGAACTGTTTGCAAGGGGGGTTAAAATGAATGTGAAGAGGAACGTACATATTTTTTGGGCTATTTTTTTCAACAAAAATCACTAAAAACGGGCATATTTGCCTGAAAATAAAAAATTTGGGTCAATGAAATTTTCCAAATTTAAAGGCGGTGACAGGCCCTTTAGTTTTCCCATTATGGAGCAATCAAAAATTTCCGAGGTTTTTCCCTGGGCCATCTTGAGGGGCATATATTATTTAAAAATCTCAGAAACTTTTTTTTAAAAAGGGGGGCGTTTCCTGTTTTAAAACCCGTTTTTAAACCAACTTTTTTCCCTGGGGGTTTTTGAAAGGTAGATCAAGATTAAATAGGTATTGTTTTAAAATGGACCGTAAGGTTTTTCGATAAGTTCCACATCAGGGGCTATTTGAGGAATTTTTAAGGCACCCCTGAATAAAAGAATTTTTTCCCGACAAATAGAAAGCTTTGGGGGCAGGGGCAAAGCAGTTTTTCCACAGGGGCTGTGTTGGGCCCGTTGTTTTTCAAATTTACATAAAACCCATAGATGAGGGAATAAATAGAAACAAAGTAAATCTTGATGACCCCAAAAACGGGCCGTCCAATTCTTTCAATGAGGACTTTTAAGAAAACCCCCGGATAAATTGAATGGACGGGATGCTGGGGGCCGGAGAAGGGGCAGATGCATTTTTTAAATAAAACCCAAATGCAAATTTCAAAAATTTTGGAAACTAGAAAAAAAACCATGCCACATATAAACTAAATAATGTAGATCAAAACTTTACAATTGCGAAAAGGGAAATTTTAGGAAATCTGGTTATAGAAACCCCTGAAAGTTAAAACACATGTGCAACATCGGGATTCTTTATTGTAGACTTTTTCCCCCGGCCATCCAGTGGCTTTAATCAATAAAATTCGGGACTTTTAATAGGAAGACATTTTAAACCCTATATCCCAAAAGATGGGGAAAATCATCCCCCCCCCGGCCTTGGAGTCAGTGTTCACACCCATCTTGGTGGAGGGAAACTGGAGCAAAGGCAAGAAAATGGCGGATATATGGGGCTCAGGGGATAGGACGGGCAGCAGAGGGGGGGCAGCCCACGGGTGGGGGGGGAAATTCCCCCAGGGGAAGGGGGGCCCTTTTCCCAAAGAGAGGGGTTAGTTGCGGGGAACCCGTGAAGAAGGCCCTTGGGTAGTTTCCTCTGAACCAAAATTCCATGATTTTGCAGTTCTGACAAGTTTTTTAAAGAAAGGTTTAAAATAAAGTTAAGACACATGTGTCTTAACTTTCATATTGTCGGTTTTTTATACCTTTCTTGCACAACAAAGAAAACCAAAAACCCAAAGAAAAAACATGGGGTAAGTGCCCCGAAATTGAACCCTAACAGAACCCTTTGGGCTTCAAATCAAGAAAGTATAAGCAATAGAATTCCTCGGGCTGTTTTTTTAAACTCTATATTAAAAAATTTGACTAAAAAATGCACTGGAAAACGTACAAAGGAGGAGGGCCCAAGTTGATCCCAAAAATCAAAAATCTTTCCCCATGAGGATAGACTGAGGCCCGAATCTGCACTCCTAGAAAGGCGGAAAAATTTTGGAAGGATATGATTAGGGGGTATAAATTTTAAGACAGGAATAATTAAAAAAGGGGGCTTTAAAAAGCGTTCTATAAAAATCTAGCCCCAGACAAGGGCCCAGCCCAAAGATTTTTAAATTTGAAAAACTCTGATTCAGCATGGATATTGGAAAACACTGTTTGGTAATAGAGTTTTTGATGATTGGGAAAAAACTCCCGAATACCACCGTCCATAGAAATTAAGACGTTTTGTAGTTTTAAAAAATAATTTAGATAAAACATGAGTGGGTTTTTTTGGGGGGTGTGAGTTGGACCTTCCCACCCCCCGCTAAAAAGGTTTAGATGTTGTGCTCCTTCTTTTAAAGAATGTGACCTGACAAAGGGCTAAGGGAGGAGAATTTTAAAGTGCCTCACACTGGCCAGTAGGCATGCCGCAGTGTTTTTTCCTTCTTTCCTTTTTGTCTTAGGGTCCCGAGATAAGCTCAAAAACTAAAAGAAGGGAAAACACATTGCAACACTGGGGAAACTTTTTTGTAGACGGTTTTCGCCATCCAGTGGGGTTTATTAATACAGATTTCCCAGACACAAAAAAAGAAAGGGCAGTAGAACTATATACAAAAGAAAAGGTAATCAGTCCCTCGGGGCCCTTTGGGGTTAAATTTTCACCAAAGCATCGAGGTGGAGGAGAAAACTGGAGCAAAGGCATGAAAACTGGCGGTTTAAAAAAGGGGTCAGGGATAGGGACGGGGAGCAGAAAGGAGGGGAAATCCTGGTTTGGGGGGATTCCCCAGTGGGAAAGTAGTCCCCTTCCCAAAAGAGATGGGTTTTTGTTGCAGCACCGTGAAGAAGGTCTTGTAGATGTCCTCTGAAACCCAAAATTTCCCTGATGTTGGGAGTTTCTGGGAAATTTTGCAAGAAAGGGATAAAAAAGAAACGCAACATCATGGAATCTTGGTTCAGAGGACATTACAAGACCCTTTTTCACGGCTGCTGAAAAAACCCATCTCTTTTGGGGGAAGGGCCTACTTCCACTGGGGAATCCCCCTACCATGACTGCCCCCGTCCTGCCCGTCCCTTTTTCCCCTGACGCCTTTTATAACCGCCAGTCTTCTTGCCTTTCTCCAAATCTCCTCCACCACGATTTCTGGGGAACACGGGCTCCAAGGCCCAGGGGCGATTTTCCTCATCTTTTGGGATATATTTTTTACTGTCTTCCCATTGTGTCCTAGAATCGTATTGATAAAGCCACTGGATGGCGAAACGTCTACAAAAAAGATAATTTCCCAAGGTTTTCACATGTGTTCTTAAATTTCCCTATTGGGCGTATTTTTTTACCTTTCTTGCCAAAAACCCATTAGGAAATGGGGATGGTGGGTACCGACAAAGATGGAAAAAGAAAACTTATTACAGTTCAGGACAATTTTTTAAAGGGAAAAGTTTCGCCATGAGTGGGGTTCTTTTCATCCTAATACAGAGAAAACTAAGAAAACAATTTTTATAATAGTGGCAGGGGGTCAGGTTTAGGTGACCGTGGGTTTGAGGTGGGATAGTAGTAGTAGTAGTAGTAGTAGTAGTAAAGGAACTAAAAAGGTGAGGCAAGAGAAAGGGGCCTGCGGGATCAAGAAAAAACCAGTTTCCCCCGGATGGGTTTAAAAAACCTCTTGCAAAGGAATTTTCCCATCCTGGGGAAATGGTGGGTTTCTTTATCCAGCAGGGCCCCCTCTTGCCCACCCCCCTTAGTTTTCCCTTAAAACTACTACTACAAATACTACAAATACACTACATACTACTACTTTCTACTAAATACTACAAACCCCCCTAAACCCCCCGCCCTCACCTCCTTCCTGACTCCTGCCACTAAAATATAAATGTTTTTCTTAGTTTTCTCTGTATTAGGACTGGGAAAAAAGCCACCTTTGTGGGGAAAAGTTTTTTCCCTTTTAAAAAAAGCCTGAACTGTACATAAGTGTCTTTTTCCCAAAAAATCCAAAAACTATTGTTTTTCAATTTTAACTTGGTAACTTATATATTATTTGTTTTCTTGTACTATAAAAAATATAGGGGCCAGGGGCGCATGTAATAAAATGAAATTATGGGTGAATTTTTCGAGAACCGAAAATTTGATAAATTAACACATGTGCAACCTTGGGTAATTTTTTTGGGAAAAGTTTTGCCACACGTGGCTTTTATCATTTTCCCCACAACTAAATTTTATTTTTAAAAAATTTGTTTTTCAATAATTTTTAAAACAAAAAAAAACACGTTAAATAATTTTTTTCGTTAGATTCAGAATGAAATTTTGGGGAAAATTTTTTGCATACAAAATTTTCAAATTTTTTCTATATGGCAAAATGAGCGTTTCTATTTAAGGCCCAAATCGCAATTTTTGCCTATTCGCCGACAAAGTAAAACATATATAATATATATATATAAAATATATATAAATATATAATATTTTAAAAATATATATAAAATATATAATAAAATATATTATTATATATAAAATATATAAAGTGTATATATATGTCGTGCCGAATAGGGAAACCTTTCGATCTTTGGGTTAAAAAAGCTACTTTTATCTTTCCATATAGGCAAGTTAAAAAATTTTTGGGAAGCAATAAATTTTTCCCCAAAAACATTCAGAATCTAACGAAAAAAATATATTTCACTGTTTTTTTCTTACATTTTAAAATTTTTTTTAAATAACTAAAATACAATTTTGGGTTTGGTTAGGCAAAAAAAAATTGCCCCTTGTTATAATTTAAAAATTTGGTAAAAGGTTTTTAAGATTCTTTTTAAACAAAATTTAAAAAAGGGTTTTCAATTTAAAATTTAAAGGGAAAAAAATATAACATTTAAAAAGAAAAAGAAAAAATTTTTGAAAGGACCCTTAAAAATTTTAAAAAGGGGTTTTAAATTATTTACCCGTTTTAAAAATATTTGGGACGACATAAAATAATATATATAATATAAAAAAAAATTATATATATATATATAATTTTATATATATATAATAATGTGTGTGTGTGAGGGGTGTGGGGTGGAAAGTGTGTGTGTGTAAAGTGTGTGTGTGTTTGGGTGTGGTTTTGGGCTGTGTGTTTTGGGGGTTTGTGGTGGTGTGTGCGTGGTGCGTTTCGTTTTGTGTATTGTGGGGTGGGTTTTTTGTGTGTTTGTGTGTTTTGGGGGTATGTGTGCGTGTGTGTGTAAAAAAAAAAAAAAAAAGTTTTGTGTGTTTTTTGGGGTGCGGTGGGGTGTTGGGGTGTGGTTGTGTGTGTTTTTTGTGTGGGGTGTGTATGTGGTTTTGGGTGTTGTGTGTTTTGTGTGGGGTTGTGTGTGTGTGTGTGGTGTGTGGGTTTTTGTGTGTTTCTCGGTAAATACTTTGGGATGTCTTAGAAAGCTCAACTCTACTTTGACTTAGGCTGTGAGTTTACAAATCCCCTTTAAAAAATCTAAACTAACTTCTAAAAAAACCCAAAATGTATTAGCTTTCTTTAAAAAGTAAGACGAACCCCATTCACCAAACCGCAATAATTCCTAACGAGCAGTGAGCGCGCAGGGTCAGGGGAAGGAATCTAGGGGCATAAAAAATTTTCCCGCTTTTGAAAATTTTAAAAAAAACCCACTAGGAAAAAGGGAAAAACCCCTTATTACTGAAACTGAATTCAGCACTTTCCAGTTTTTCCCAAACCCGAGCAGTGGGAAAGATTCCCGAACAAATGTTAGGGCAAGAGTTAAACCCCCGGGACCAAAAGATAAAAAAGAGTTTCCCCCCTGACACACAAAATCTGAAAATGTCAAATACACTAAAATTAAATAACTGAATTGCCCCAGTTACGAGATGTATGTTTCCCCCCGTTCACTAATGGGGGCTTTTTTCCAAAAAAAAGAGAGAGCAGAGAGAAAGCCAATGCTGCCCCCAAAAAACAGGTTTTAAATTTTTATTATAATCAAAAAGAAAGCTCTAAGCCACAAGGCTATACAGCAACAACAGAAAAGAAAGCAGGGGGGAGAAACAAGCCCAAAAAGCGACACATCAGGTTTTGAAAACCAAATTTTCCCCTGCATGACTGAGGAAAAAATCGGGGCCCGGGATTTTGCAATGTTTTGGGAGTCAGTCCCGAACCTCCAACAAACAAACACCCAAAGAGAAGATTTGTTGTTTCATCCCACCTACATACACAAGTAAAAAAATAAAAACAAATAATAAAAATAAAGCAGAAATTTTCATTTTAGGGCCAAATTTAAAAAAAAAAATCCGCTTTTTAAAATTTGAAAGAATAACAGTAAATTTCAATAAAAATTTTTTATAGTGGGCCTTTCTCTGTGGTCCCAAAAAACCCCTTAATGTCGGGAAAAAGGCCCGTTTTCCCTTTCCCGTGATAGTAGTGAACCCAGGTGTCTAAAAAAAACATTGGAATGGATGTGGAAGGGAATGGGGTTGAGGGAAATTTTGGGCTGATGAGCCTCAGGGTTTATTTTCGGCGCCCTCTGAACCTGGGGAACATTAAAAAAATCAGAAAATTACGAATAATTCAACGATATCAAAATTTTACCCCTTAACAAAAAGGGTTTTTTTGGGTTTTATTTTTTTGTTTAGTTTTTTTCCCCAAAAAATTACTATAAATAAAATTTTTTAGTAATATACGGTTTTAAACTCGGGTTTTTGGGCATTCTTTTATTTTTTCAAGTTTGCCCTTTTTAGTAATGTTAAATGAACCCTGCATACTGCGGGTTTACATTAAAGCTGCTTCCTTTTCCCCCTAAGGGGAGGGCTCAATGTATAGAGATCATCTAAAATAAAACCCAAAATTTTTTTTAAGGCTTTTCCTTCCACACCCGGGAATTTTTCGTTTATAACTTTACCGTCTTTTTCAGTCAGCATCAAAATTTTTAAAAACTGGTTTAAAACCCAAAACAAAGGGGAAAAAATTTTTGGGAAAACCTTGGGATTTAAAAGGTGTCTTTTGGGAATTAAACAGACCAAACCCCCAAACTTTCAACCAATTTTTTTTAAAAAATTTCAGATTTTTAATACCAGGGGGTTCCTACTACAAGGTTTTTAGAATTTTCTTGGGTGTGTAGTTTCCCAGTTTTCCCCCATTAAAAATTTTAAAACTTACTTGATTTTTTTTTTTACAGGGAAAAAGTTAATCTTTTTAAAGACTGACTCCTATTAAAAAAAAGAATGATAAAGATTTTGGGTTTTAAAAGATTGGTACAAAAATTCAAAAATCCTAACCCGGTTTAAATTGGAAATTTTGGGATCTGTGGAAAAACCAAAAATGTCTCCTCTGATCATTTTCATTGGGAAAAAACCTTATTGAATAAGGAATGAGTTAATTTTAATTTAGCAATTTTAATATACAAATTAGCCCCCATGCAATAAATTGGGGAAAAATTTTTGTAATAAGCTATTTAAGTGATAAACCCCGTTTTTTTTCATACAACTTTTTGGGGGGGGATGTGCCCAAGTAGGAATTGCCAAAGGGTTTAAAAACAAAAGAGGGGGTTTTGCGTTTTTTATTGTTACAAGGTTAGTTGGGGTGGGGATTCTGCTAAAGAAATAAGATTGAAAAAAAAAATAGCTTAATTTTTCCCTTTTGAAAAAAAAAGAAGAATCTGCTTTAAAAAGGGTTTAAAACTTCCAGGGAGGGGGGAAAATAAGATTTTGGGGTTGGGAAAGGAAAATGGATTCTGCTGCAAACTAACTGGCTGGGAAAAACCCAAATTAAAAAAAACTTTACTGGGGAGTGGCAAAAATTAACACTCCCTCACAGTGGTAAAAGTGGCGACTAGACACCCTTTTCACAGTGGGGACAATGCAACTTTACACTCTTTTCCAGTGGAAAAAGTGCGACTTTACCAAATCTTCCTTTAAAATTTGGGTTTATTTCGACTTGACACTCGCCCTTAAAATGGTGCAGTTGACCCGGGGAAATGAGTTGCCCTACACCAAAAGTTTTAAAAACGAGAGCGGAGGGCGAGACAGGTAAGACCCAAACTTAAAGGGAAAATGGGGAAGGAAAAGGATAGGAAAAGGGTGGGGAAAAATGGGAAAGGGGTTTGGGGGGGTGGAAACGCGAGTGTCAAACCTACCAAACTAGAAAAACGGTGGTAAGATTGCGGGTTTAAACCGAAAGGGGGTTTGATAGAAAAACAATTTTTTTGTGGTCTAACATGGGCCCAAAGGGTGTGTCCGCGGTTGAGGAAACATGGAGATCATTAAAAATTAGCCCAAATAAGGAAAAAAACACATATGAGAAAAACAAGAGGGGTTTTAAAATGTGGCTAAGTTTTGCAAGTTTATTTTCCCTTACCCCTTTTCAATTTCCCGTGACCCAAAAAAAAAAAGGTTTACATAACTAAATCAGTTTAAGAATGACGATGGGGGATGGAAAACGTATTTCAGTTTTTCCCAGCATTTAACCCCACTTTTTGATAAATTCCATTCCTGGTCAGCTTTAAACTTTTTAAAACTTGCGCATTTTTTTAAAAAACCCCTTTTTTTAAAATTTTTTTTCTCCCGAAAACCAAAAGGGTTCAGTTCAGGTTTATAAAAAAAACCCTTTGGTTAATGGAGACAGTACTAAAAAAAAAAAAAAAAAACCCAAAAACTGGGTTTTGGGAAAAAATTTTTTTGCAAAAATTTTTGATTACAAAACACACACCCCACACAATACCACACCCCACACACACACACATAAATATATATAAATATATTATATATACAAATATAATATTATATATATATAAAATATATGTATTTGGGGTTTGGGAGACAGCAACCGCCCAGGGAGGTACTACCGTTCCCCGCCAAGTAGTGAAAAAAGAAAGCCTGTAAATTTTTTTTACATGAAGGGGAGGATTGCTTGGGGCCTTTTTTCTGTCTCATGAACATTCAAGATTTCAGTTAAATCTTGCAAATTCTACTTACACTTTGGTCACACTAAAAACATACATGAAAAAGCAATAAACACACCCCCTGGGTTTTTCCCTTTTATTTTCTTTTTTAGTTCTTATTCCTTTTTTATTCCCCCCTTACTCCCTTTGGGGAATGGAACAAATTCCTTTCCCCCGTAAGCCAGCGTTTTTTTGTAAGAGGGGGAAAAAAATGCCGGGAGCAAGGGGCTAGTAACCTCTTTCCCCCTGTATTTTATTACTAAATGTAAAAGGGGAAACTTTCTTTTTTCCTTTTGGGCCACCCCGCCCGGGGGGATAAAGGCCGGGTGGGTTTAAAGAAAGAATAATATATATATATATATATATAAAATATATATATAAATATATAATATAAATATAAAAACCCCGGGAATAGGAAGAACTTGAGATTTTTTGGGGTTAAAAAAGCAACCTCACTTGAACATTAAAAAGGTATAAAATACAGACAGATTTTTAGGTAAACACATTTTGGGAAAAAAATTTTGGTATCTTTTTTTTCGAAACTTTCGCCTACCCCAGTAGGCTTCTTCCCTTTAGTACAAAAAAAGTTTTTATAAAAAGGGAGAAGAGACTTTTAAGACGATTTAAACCCTCCATCACCCTTAAAGTTTTTTAGGTTTGGGCCCGTCCCTCAGTCTGGAGAAGAGCATTGTTTTCCCAAAATTTGAAACAATTTTTAAAATTTAAGTGACAAAAATGGGGCCCTTTTAAAAACGCCGGAGGTGAGGGCGTTGGTCACTAGTAAACGCAGATGTTGGGGAAAGGGCAGGTCCCTCTCAAATCCACCCCTATCTCACTAGAAAAGGGAGTCGAAGTTTATTTCAGGTCCCGTAAAACCCAAAATACCCTTGTGTTGCCCGTGTCTGGGCAGATTGAACATTAAAATGGTATAAAATACCACAGATTGTTTGGTAAGGGCACATAAGCACCCGTTAGGTTTTCTTTATTTCGGGAAAACCCAACCTTGGGAAGGGGGAAAATTTTTTTGGGAAAAAAAGGGTCCCAACGGTGCAAAAGAATTTTTTAAAACCTAACAATCTGTCGGTATTTTATACCATTTTAATGTTCAATCTGTCAGACACTGCAACACAAGGGTATCTTGGTACAGACCTGAAATCAACTTCGACAACCTCTACTAGTGAGAACGGCGGGATTTTGAGAGGGACCTGACCTTCCAACATCTGCGTTTACTAGTAAACCTAGTCTCACCTCCTGGCGCTATATAAGGCTCCATCCTGTCACTTCAACTCCATATTGTTTCAAACTTTGGAACAATGCTCTTCTCCAGACTGAGGGACTGACCACCTCAAAACTTTAAGGGTGATGGACTGATTACATCGTCTTCAAGTCTCTTCTGCTTCTATCAACTTTTCTGTACTCGACTGAAAGAAGCCTACTGTGTAGGCGAAACGTTTCGAAATAAAGATACCTAACTGTTGCATATGTGTCTTACCTAACAACTCTCATCTTGCCATATAGGACAAGTGAAAATTTGTGTATGCAATAATTTTGCCAAAATCATTCTGAACCTAACGAAAAAAATATATTTCACTGTTTGTTTAGTACTAAATTACTGTAAACGTATTTAAATTATATTTAGTTGGGTTAGGCTAAAAAAAATTTTGCTCTTGTTATAATAAGGTTAGGTAAGTTTTCTAAGTTTCCCTTTTGGTGCAAAAATTAAAAAAAATTACATTAACATTAATGTGGCTCCAGGTTCTTTCAGTCGATTCCCATGTGACTGAAGTCACCCATAATCAGCAGCTTCGTCCTACTCGCATGAACTCTTCTGGCTGCATCAGCCAGTTGTGTCAATCATCGCTCCATTATCTCATCATACTTTTGTCTTGGCCTCCTGCTGTTCTTTGGAAAGTTATACATCCCTGTAATTACCACCTTGGAACATCCATACTGAAGTGTTCCTATTATGCAGTGTCTTGCATAATAGGTTTTTGATGAGCAGTGTTACTCCTCCATCCCCTCTCTCCCCTGTGTCTTTCCTCAGGATATGATATCCCATTGGAAAAATGGGATCTGTATCATTCCTGTGAGCTTGGTTTCTGTGAGAGCTATGATGTCCGGTGATGGCTATTTGACTTTTTCTTGCCATTCCTCCCATTTATTCATTATTCCATCAGCGTTGGTGTGCCATACCTTCAATTTCCTCTCCATCACTGTGTGCTGGGGGGTTTTGGTAAAGGGTGGGAGACCCTGGCAGTGAGCGTGAGATTCTACAGCTTTAGTGTGGGTGGGTGCTGTAAGTGTGGATTGTGTTTTGTGTTGGGATAGCATGTTTCGTTTGGGGTACTGGGGGTGGTTCTCTGTATGTTTGTGTTTGTTGCTCTACCCAGCTCTGGTTGTCCTGGGGCTGACTCAGTCCTTTTCTCTCTTCCCAGGTCCTTTAGTTTTTGTGCCCTTTTCTCTCAGATACTGTCCTTCTGTTCTTATTCTGTCTAGGTTTAGGAACATCCTCTTGTATGTTGATGAATCCTTCAGAAATGGTTTCTCTTTCAAGATCCTATTCTGCACCGTTTCTGTCTTAAAAATCAATTTGACTGGCCGATTTCTCCCCTACAAGTATCCACCTATTCTCTGAAAATTTACTATCTCAGTCATGTCCCCCTTCCCCTATTCCTTTGATAATGTTTTCAATCTGTTTTTCTTCCTGCTGTCTTTCATTGTGTGTCCTCAGCTCACTCTCCTGAACCCACGAAATAAACAGTAACTTCTCCCTCTCCTCAAATTGCCTTTTCCTCTGTGTCTCTGGGTGACTTTTGTCATGACCATTGTCTCCCTTATTTTTCCTGCAACTCTTGGTTGCATGGTCGTACACCTGCATTTGATCTATCCCCCTCTCCACCTACTCCCACCTCCCTTACTGCTATCCCTGCTCCCAACAGCTTTCCCCCTTCATTTCTCCACCGTTGCCTGGTGGATGATAGGGCCTTAGTGTCAGTCATGTCTCCTTCCTTCCCCTTGAACTCCTTGTTATTAGGGGTGAATCTGCTTTAAATGCTATGTTTCATTTAGGGCAATAGTCCAGTAATTCGCTTCAGCTTATTTACCTCATATTTAGAGCCTGTATACTGGCTTTCCATGGCTTTGGCTTGTGCTTCCCCTTTCTTCTTCTCTGCCTCCATCCTTCTTCTCTCCATTTTCGCTCACCTAGCTTGCTGTCACACCCTTGTTTCATCCTTTTGCATGCTCTTCCATCCATTCTTCCTTACCAATGTGTGTATGTGTGTGTGTGTGTGTGTGTGTGTTGTGTGTGTGTGTGTGTGTGTGTGTGTGGTGTGTGTGTGTGTGTGTGTGTGTGGATGTGTGGGTGTGTTTGTATCTGTTGTCTGTATGTCTGTGTCTTTGTCTATGTCTGTAATGCTCGGTATCACTTGACTAGACTTAGAATGTGACTGACAACAATAAGTCCCTGTATAAGCCAACTTCTGGACCACTGAGGCAATCCAACAGTTTGCTTAAACAATATGACGACCCATTTACCAAACATCAATAATAGTCGAAGCAGCCGTGAACAGCACAGCGTCAGGCAAGGAACCAAGGAGGCCAAAAAACTAGGTGATATGGAGCTTGAACACACAGGCAGGTCCTTTACAATTCACCCCATTCACAAAACATTTGACCAACCCAATTTTCAATGCTATCCAAGAAAATTTAAACTCTGATGGTGGGAAGTCCCAATCAACTCCAACCCCTCCCACTCCAACCTAAATTTGAAACTACCCAAAGTCCTAGCCTCAATAACCCAACTATGTAGACTGTTCCACTATTCAACTACCCTATTTCCAAACCAAAACTTTCCTGTGTCCTTTCTAAATCTAAACTTATCTAATTTAAATCCATTACTGCGGGTTCTCTCTTGGAGAGATCCTCAAGACGTAAAGTAAAAGGACACAAGTGCAACTAATGTGACATTTATTGTGGCAACGTTTCGCTCTCCAGGAGCTTTATCAAGCCATTACAAACAATACATGGACACAGAGGGTATATAAAGGCTCAGAGTGAGGTGCAATACTTGTGAGGTACCATTTCGATGTTCACTAGTGGTAGTAGTAGTAGTAGTAGTAGTAGTAGTGACAAAAGTAATACAATATGATAGAGCAATTAATTCGTACATGAGTAAAAGGATATAAAAGCTATTACATGGGTAACATAAAAATAGGTTGGACAAAAATAGAGTGGAATGAGGCAGCTGCCTCATTCCACTCTATTTTTGTCCAACCTATTTTTATGTTACCCATGTAATAGCTTTTATATCCTTTTACTCATGTACGAATCAATTGCTACTACTACTACTACTACTACTACTACCACTAGTGAACATCGAAATGGTACCTCACTAGTATTGCACCTCACTCTGAGCCTTTATATACCCTCTGTGTCCATGTATTTAACATTAAAATGGTATAAAATATCGACAGGTTGTTAGGTAAGACACATATGCAACAGTTAGGTATCTTTATTTCGAAACGTTTCGCCTACACAGTAGGCTTCTTCAGTCGAGTACAGAAAAGTTGATAGAAGCAGAAGATACTTGAAGACGATGTAATCAGTCCATCACCCTTAAAGTTTTGAGGTGGTCAGTCCCTCAGTCTGGAGAAGAGCATTGTTCCATGGAATGAAACAATATTGTTCCATGGAATGAAACAATATTGTTTCATTCCATGGAACAATGCTCTTCTCCAGACTGAGGGACTGACCACCTCAAAACTTTAAGGGTGATGGACTGATTACATCGTCTTCAAGTATCTTCTGCTTCTATCAACTTTTCTGTACTCGACTGAAGAAGCCTACTGTGTAGGCGAAACGTTTCGAAATAAAGATACCTAACTGTTGCATATGTGTCTTACCTGTCCATGTATTGTTTGTAATGGCTTGATAAAGCTCCTGGAGAGCGAAACGTTGCCACAATAAATGTCACATTAGTTGCACTTGTGTCCTTTTACTTTACATATTGTCGGTAATTCTACCAACTTTATTACTATCCTCAAGACCTTATTAATATCCCCTTTATTAATACCTATCTTCCACTTATACACTTCGATCAGGTCTCCCCTCATTCTTCGTCTAACAAGTGAATGTAACTTAAGAGTCTTCAATCTTTCTTCATAAGGAAGATTTCTAATGCTATGTATTAATTTAGTCATTCTACGCTGAATGTTTTCTACCGAATTTATGTCCATTCTGTAATATGGAGACCAGAATTGAGCTGCATAATCTAGGTGAGGCCTTACTAATGATGTATAAAGCTGCAGTATGACCTCTGGACTTCTGATGCTTACACTTCTTGATATAAATCCCAGTAATCTATTTGCCTTATTACGTACGCTTAGGCATTGCTGTCTTGGTTTAAGGTTGCTGCTCACCATAACCCCCAAGTGCTTTTCGCAATCTGTATGGCTAAGTTCTACATCATTTAACTTATAAGTGCTAGGGTTATGGACACTCCCGAGCTTCAGGGAACCCTTGCATTTATCTACACTGAACGCATCTGCCACTTTTCTGACAAGAATAGAGTTTGTTTTAAATCCTCCTAAGTTCCAAACGTTTTCGTTTGAAAACAATTAACCTCCTTCTTGTGTCATCGGCGAATTTGCCATATATAGTAATTTCCCCCATCAAGATAT
>NC_069401.1:97278679-97299170 GCF_026875155.1 Cherax quadricarinatus | reverse complement strand
GAAAACGGATGCTTCTTGTATGGGATGATGAAGTGAAGATGACTTCATACCTCTTCCTTCCTCTCTCAGGGCAAACACAACTGCTGCGACCACCGCTGCTACCAATGTTTAATGGGTTTGTTTGGTAGTATGGTAGCGGGGAGTAAATGATATATCTTCTTCGGAGGCTTCTTACTTTATTGCTAAGTCGTGGTGGGTACACAGGCTTGTGTTGTGCCCATGGCCCAGGCAGGGCCATCCCACGAGAGAGAGCTACTAGTACTTGTGTCTTGCTGCTAGGCCGCTGTGTGAGTGAGAGTGAGGCAAGAGCAGGCAGGCTGAAGTGGCAACGCCTATAGGTGGCAGCACCTGCATGGAGCGAAATATGAACTAAACTGGCAGACAGCATGGGCTGTCTGTGCAGACAGTACAGGCTGTCTACAGGTATTGTCCTGGAAGAACTGCACCTACAAGCTGGTCTGTTGGTACTTCACTTTTGGCTCTTACAGGGAGAGTAAATCTGGCATAATCTACTCTTTAGTTTGAGTGTTCACATCCAGGGCTTGCAGCTAGGATAGTCCAAGGAGTCAACGAACCAGACAAGCTGTTACCCGTGATAACGACATATCCTCCTCCTCGCTAGTGTCCATAGTTAGGAGTACATATGGTGTTGTCGCTTATGAGATGCACCAGTTGAACTGACCAGAAGAGTGCTTGAGCAGTATACGTCGCATCATTGTAGAAACCTTTCTCCCTCGGGAGCCAGAGACGGGTCATCGCAAGATTGAGACCCGTGCCAGGACTACAGTCTTGGCGAACATTATACATACCAAGAGACACACTTGGCTCTGCATGCATCGCTGTCAACCAGCACGTGATCTCCTTGAAAGGCTCTGTTCACAAACACCGTAACTGGAGGAACGAGCTAGCTGACAAAGTGATGTCATTCAATGAAGAGGCAGAAAATTTACTCACAAAATCCATGAGTCAGTCAAATGCCATCAGGGATACCCCTACGGCTTGATTTCTATCGTCCTTATGACCAGAGCTAGAGTTAGAGCAGAGGTTACGCTGAGCATCCCCAGACTGTTTTCTACTTGCGTCTGTGCTTTGTTGGTCAGCATGTGAAGTGAATGGAACTCTTTTGCGTACTGGTTTGGGCAAGAGTCTAACCACTTGAGGAGTCTGGTGCTACATGAACCTGCTGCTTCAAAGGTCTCCAGACACTGGACTCACTCAGAGAATGAATGACAAAGGGAGGAACATATAAGCATTCCCCAAAATGGAACATAGGCACCATCAATATTCGTTATTCAGTCAGCTCGATCAAGGCAAATTTTAACGTCAGCAATGATCCTGAGACCAACAAAATAGTCCCCAGGACGACAATTTCTTTCCCTAATTCTAAAACTGAATAACGGTTCTTCCCTGTACTACCAGGGAACTACCCAAGACATCGCTGAAGGCTTGGATGTCTGACAGCATGGTTAAGATGGCTGCAAGGAGGCTAATATCGTGTAAACGACTCAACCATACTATATTTATAATAGAATTTGAATCAAGGAAGAGCTTAAGAGGTTAGCTAAGACCATGAAACTACTAATGAACCAGTAGGGTACACACCATGAACATGGAGACACGAGAGTTCATTTATGTCATCTGACTGGGGCTATTAGTAGCTTGACGCTACTTTGTTCATTTTGAGGAGGAAACTTCTACTTATTATTTTGTCAACTATATATTTTTACATGTTATTTTGGCTTGTTCACTTGATATTATATTCAAGAGTAATTCCATTAGTAGCTAAAATGAATTTACTCGACTTTATAATATTATCTGGCCGTAAATTATTTAGCTTTGTACATAGGTAGGTTGTTTAATTATTCTAACTGTTGGTGCGACCTGGCTGAGAACCAGAAGACGATTTGAGCTGGTATAAGCCTTGGTAATAAATACCGACAAGTTGGTTTAGAAAGACACGTAAGCAAACACTATGACATATTTATTAGAAAACGTTTCGGTCCTGGGACCTTGATCACTTCTAACATACAGAGGTAGAAAGGCATTATATATATAGGCGGAGAGCGAGGTGTGACGCACGTGACCTGAGGAATGTCATAAGAACATAAGAACATAAGAATGGAGGAACACTGTAGAAGGCCTACTGGCCCATGCGAGGCAGGTCCCCTTTTCAAAACAACCTCTGCCTATGATGAAGAGGTAGACGTTGAAATCATGTGACTCCTGTGTTGTTGGGTTGGTGGTGCTTAAGTATCATGTATGCCAATGTTTTTGAAATTTTGTAGTTTCCAGTGTTGCGTTCTATAGTGTCGGTGACGGCGATTAGTGAGGTTTCTAGGCACCGTTGGCGTCTGAGGTCTGGTTCGGTGAGAACGAGTTGTGCCTCATTCCAGTTCATCAAATGTCCCGTGGAGTCTCTGTGGAGGACACAGGCGTACCTTACATCGTCTCTGTTAGAGGCATTTCGATGCTCATTCAAGCGGACTGCAAGATCTCTGCCTGTCTCGCCTACATATTTCTTGGGACAGAACCCACAGGGGATAGTGTAGGTGTCTACACGTACATAACACCTTGCTGGACATGTTACTCATACAGTCACTCTACTGCCGACTGCCACGTGAAGAATAAGAAGATATGTTCCACCTGTGGGTCTGCAGGACACGATTTTCGTTCTTGCACTTCCACTGCTGCTCCCACTTGCATCAACTGTAAGAGTGATCACCATACTCTTGCAGCCAAGTGTCCAGTGCGAAAGGATATCCTTTCTAAGAAACTAAAGGAAGAAACAAAGAAGTCATCGGGAAACCCTCTCCTACATACGCTGCAATTGCCAAGTTTCAATCTACAACATCCAAGATTCTACAAGCTACTCAACATCGTCTCCAAGAATACTTCAAGCATCTACTCAGCCCGCCTCCACCGTCCATCACTCCTCCAACATGTGACGTAACCAAGACCCAAACTACTGTTTATTATACGCTCCACTGCAGAACAGGGGCTGAAACCTGGATCTTTTAACTCTACCATCTACCACCAACTAGTGACGTCAATCCAACAACGACAATGAAAGCCTCCCCGCCACCACCTCTCACTGAATCCAACCAATCAGAAGCCTTTCCACCAGAAACATCTTCTAAATTCGTCTACTGAAGTTGAAAACGAAGCAACACCACCTTTCCTCTACTCCACCACCGCCTTCTCTACTTGTTCACGTCGATTTCCTGGAACACTATGCTTTTAAACATAAAGGACTCGTATTCTACACCACAGGCTATACCCTGCCCAAACATGACTCGCCTAAACTCATCCAACATCTCCAAGACAACACTGTATCGTACCAAAGCGAAGAAAGAAACCCCTCCCTACCTACAACCAATACTCCACCACCTCCAAACCAACGAAGACTACTACAGCTCTCCCATAAGTATGATACAACTCTCTCGAAAACAATATACCGCAATGATAAACGGTTTAAGACCATAACCAACTCATCCTGCTTGCTGCCTTCTGACACTCCCAGCTCCTACCGCTGCCTTCGCCATCCTCTCCTAGTGAGCCAAGCAATGACATCAGTCAAGCCTCTCTATCTACGTCTCCAGTACTTTTGTACCACATGTCCCAAAGTGGTTGGGCCACTTGCCTTGATTCCTCTTCTTCCCCTCCTCCCCATCCTTTTCCAGTTATTTCCATCCTTCCTTATCCTTCTTCCTTCCCATCTTACGACAGCTCTCGTCGTCCTCGATCCGATCCGATCCGATCTGATGTGATAATGAGGCGGGTGATAAATGTTATATTCATAGTGTAAGATATTAGAAAGCTGGTTGTAAAAAGATTAAATGATTTAAGTGGTTATTAATGTTATTAATAAATTAAACAAACTAGGAAAATTCCATTTGCTCTATGAGTGCTGACCCCTAGATGTGATAATCCCGTTGGTTTGTTACGAGAAGCACTATAACCCAAGGACCTACAGGTTATGTTCGTAACATTCATGAACATGGAGACAAGAGTTCATTCATGTCATCTGACTGGGGCTGTTAGTAGCTTGACGCTTGGAGGCAATGCTACACTTCACAGGATGGTTGGTACCAATATTGTCACCACCGTTAAAACACTCCTCGCCTGGTCGATCTCTAGACAGTACGCCTATTCCATATCTGTTTCCCATAATTCTCGCTAGGGGAGTTGCTGGACTATGGCCAGTTTCTCAGAGCACCCACTAGGGGGCTGGGGACTGGGGTGAACCCTTGTGACTAGTCACCGGTCTCACTTTGACGCTGCCTCTCTTTAGGATCTGCCACTCTCCTTGGAATCTTGGCCATGAGCCAACTTTCATTCACCTCTCTGGAAAGAACTCAGGTCAAGGGGTGAGTGATGTGTCCCAAACTCACCTCTCCTTTCAATCTACATCATCAGTCTATCTCTGGCATTCTCAACCCCTCCCAAGCACACTACTAGACGTTAGAGGCTTCATCTCGTCCACAGCGTCACCTCTAGTGGAACACTGTTTGAGGGAAAAGTTCAATAGATAGGAGTAGCGAGGAAGTATATTGTAACAAATAGTTTTCATTGTGCCGGCTACTTGTTAAGGTAGGTAAGTCTAAGCTCCCGCTATCCCGCCTTTTCTCCCCCACCCCTAAAGAGATAGTTTGATTGCCGGCTGCTTGTTAACGTAGGGTCAGTCTAGCTCCCACTATCAATTCCCCTCCTCTTCCCCCCCCCCCGCAAGGTGACGTGTGGGCTCTGGTCAAACAGTAAATCACTCGACTCACAGCTCCCAACACTACTGTAATACAATTCCCTGGCCTTGTATTCCTAGTGATTTATTGGTTGAAAGCTTCACTTTTGACCAATAATAAACTTAGCCTTTCAGTCTTGCTCTAGGTTGACTGTTTTGTAATAATCACCACATCTGTTTAGTTATTGTACTTGCCATGGAGAGTGATTTTTTAAGCCGGGGTAACCTGTCTATCTTTCAGCTTGGATGACAGAGAGGGTCACCTGTCAATCAACGAGAAGAAATAATGGAGACGGACCAACGTCCTGGAGACGTCCCATTTTGGATTTAATTACACCGTGCACTTGTATGAAATTGCCAGGACGTAACCCCACATCATTGCACGGTAAAGAATCTGCTTTCCTGTCATCGGATAGAATACTCACCCACGATACTCTTGAAGAAACAGCCGTGGTGGTCACCAACACCTGCGACCCCCCCCACCCAACAGCAACGGCTAAGATTTCAACACAGTGTCACCACACCAGACACCCCTATATATATCAGCGTTGAATTCCAGTTATCAATTTTATTTTCATTTTTCATTTTCTTAATGTAGGATTAATATTTCATATTAAGTGTTTTATATTTTAAATTTCTATATAATAAAGTGTTTATGCTGTCTGTTATTATTTCTTTTTCTATTCATAATTTTCGAGGAGGAGCCACCTAGTAATACGGTCAGAAGTTATTAACAGGGCTAGTAAGCTTCACAAGTGACGACCTGCCAGATCAACTCGACTGAATCATGATTCATACGCCATCTCGAATCTACAATTCGAACTCAACGCGTAACCACAGACAGTTACCTACCACCATGAGTAATCATCCTCTATGGAGTAGACTACAGTACAGGTATTTAAAAGATTCGGTGATTGTTTTAGTCTCAATTTATTGTAATCCAATCAGCAGATATAATATTTAATTCTGCCACCTAAATTTTATGTGAGCTTGAAACATTTTTGGAGATTAAACCTAGGGACCCGAGATTTTCCAGTGACTATTTGTTTCATTGAGCTTCCTTTATTTGTATCAAGGGAACTGTCATAGGACACTCTTGATTTGTTGTGAGAGATTGGATGTTCAAGGACCACATTCAGTTACTGTTTGCTCGGAGCCGGCATAGAACGCCTTCGTTTTCGTTAAGAGATATTGTTTAATTGAAGCAGGGATCGAGCCCTCTGGTTTATTATAGTTTGAAGCGGAGCAGGATTGAACCCTCCGTTTCTTTAATACCCGTTTCATTTCCCCTGATAGTTTTTAAGTTATTCTTGCAAAGGCATGGAGGAATACCAGTTTTTGGAATAAACGCTGGAAGTAAGTTAGGAATAACAGGATAAAATTTAGAATCTTCATTAGTGCTAAGATCCAGGAAAGACTTGAAAGAGAGAGAATTGAGAGAGAAAGAGAGACAGTTAAGAAAGGGAAAGAGAAGAAGAAAAGGAGAGAGGAAAGAATCGAAAGAGATAAGAGAAAAAGGAGAAAGAGAACCAAGAAAGACAGGAGAAAAAGGAGAGAGAGAGAATTGAGAGAGAAATCCAAGAAAGACAGTTAGAAAGAGAGCGAGAAGACTAAAAAGAGTGTGATAGACTTGATCGTGAGGAACAAGCTAAGATACGTGAGGAACAAGCTAAGATACGTGAGGAACAGGTTAAATTAAGAGAACTTGAGAAAAGAGCAAAGGATAAGAGAAGTTGAGGTAAAATCTAGAGAACGTGAGGAAAGAGCTAGAGAGCATGAGTTAATAGAGAGAGAAAAGGATCGCGAGCTCGAAAAATCTCGCCTTGAATTGGAGAATAAAAAGTTAATTCTTGCACAACAACAATTAGAGGAAGGAGTAATGGAACAACGTGCAGTCAGAGCACATATGTCCAACACCTAAATTTACCTCTCCTTCACAGAGGGGGAAGACAATAACTTCCATACATTATCAGGTTTGAAAATACCTCTACCCTATGTAATGGCCTGCTGACACCTGGGCTACCAGTTAGGAGATGTTATTTTCTGGTATCAGGCCTTGAAATCTATGCAACTTTTGTCGCAGGATATCATATGAAAATTATAACCTACCTGAAGAAGGCACCCTTAAAGCAAATCAAAAAACCACTAATTCTTACAGGAAAGATTTCAGGTATGCCACCTTACAGCCTGGCCAGAACTTTCAGCAGTTACAAGGTAACACTCTTTCGTTTGTTCCGACTTTTGATAGAGAGTTTCAGGATTGATCAACAGTTACGATCTCTTAGAGACTTCATGTTGCGGACTAGTTAATGAACAGCTCTCTTCCCCATCAATACGAACATTCATCAGAGAACGTAACCTGATTAAAGCTGAGGAAGTTGCTTAGGCTGCTGACCTGTATGCTGAGGCTCACAATTCCTATAAGACCTAAAGGGATCGAACCCTAAGTGCAAGGGTTCATCAACCTGAAGAAATCAAAGCTCTAGTGGAAAGTAAAATGACTCTTTTATTCCTGTTTGTCATTTGAGTGGTGTTTTTTTTAAAGGGACATAAACGTCCAGATTTCCTTCTAAGAAGTCCAAAAAATTGGAAGATGTTTTAATACTGTAATGAACATAGCATCCCTTCTGTTCAGTGGAACAGTTAATGGACCTTATTGTAATCTACCATTTTTACGAGACACTGGATGCACTGATAGCATTTCTGATAAGCAGTTCCCAAACCTAAAGAAACTCATTCCTCTGCTATACTTTCAGACTACTTGGGCCATACGGACACTTTTTCCCCTACCATCTCTTGTTACATTAGGTTAAATGGTTCAAAGGTTGGGTCTGAAGCCGTACTAAGCTCCCATCACTTTCTTGCTCCGTACTAATAGGTTAATGTAAAAGGTGCCATTCTTCCTTTGAGGATGACCTTTCATCACCAAAGGTGACGATAAGTGTTTCAGATCCTCTCCCTGTAGAGTCAGAGAAGCCCTCGAAAGACTCAGATGAGACAATGTCCGTGAATTCATGTGGGATTAAAAACCATGATGCTACTCTCGGGAAAGCGAGGTAGTAGGATCACAGGTTCACTTGTTAAGATGAAAGTGAAGATATCACCTCCGATACCATAAAGTCTTGACTAGGGCTCAGGCCAAAGCCCAGAGCTTCTCCTACTGTCCATCCTTTGATTTTCCCGACTTTAAGCCTTAGATATATCGAAGGACGCCTTTGTCAGTTACAACGTAATTGTCCTTCTCTTCAGAATTGCCATAATGCGCTAAAAAATCAAGTTATCCAAAGGAAAAACTTTTCATATAAATTTGAATATAAAAGATATCTTGTACCAGTCAGTATTCAAATTAAATTTCAGATTGAGATATACTATTCCAACTTAGTTGTTCCAAGTCCAATGCAGAGAGAACTGTTCTTAAAATGGCTCATGACCTGCCAGTTGCCGACATATTCTCGCATCGTAAAACCTTAAAAAAATTAGGGAAACCCATTTTTGGCCAAAAATGTCCTCAGATGTCATCTACTATTGTAGATCATGTAAAGTTTGCCAGTGTCATCCTCCCCGATGTATCAGGCGAGTACCTATGGTCAAAATGCTATCTTTATTTTTTACGGTACCGTTTGAAAGAGTAGCTATTGACATCGTTGGTCCTTTATCTCCACCTTTCATCTGGGGGACATAGATTATAATTACATTAGTTGATTATGTTTTCGAGTTTCCCTAAGCGTCCCTTAAAGACCATAACTACTACAGATGGCTGAAGCCCTTTTGTCCATCTTCTCCAGAAGTGGGCATCCCTAGAGAAATTTGTCTGACCGTGGGACACAATTCACATCTGACTTAATGAGCAATATCTATGATAAAAACTTCTGGGGAGTGAAGCCTCTCTTCACCACACCCTACATTCCCAATGCTGTAATGGGAGGATTGAGCGCCAGCTTTCGATTCCCAAGTCCATTTATAAGGAAACTTTGCTCCCTTAGAACCTAAGGATGGCATCGTTACCTACCCTGTGCTTTGTTTTGCCATGAGGGGGAACAGTTTCCCAGTGACTCTTTGGGGTTTTCACCTTTTGAACTTCTCTATGGTGACAAGCCAAAGGCCCAGTGTCGCATCCTTCATACTTTGAGTTTGGGGGGGGGGGGGGGGGGGGGGGGGGGGGGGGGGGGTTGGGGAGAGGTAAATGCTGAGGTTCAGTCTCTTACCAGTTTCTTTCCTCTCCATTGACCTTAGATCCAAACTTGAGGAGACCTCTGACATAGTTTCGAAAAACCTAAGCTTGTCAATGGACCAGTACAAAACCATTTGATTCCAAAAGTCCAGAGGAGAAGTTTTAAAGTAGGAGAGAAGTTCTTGTACTTTTTGCCTATCAAGTCAAATAAATTATTAGTAGCATGAAAAGGTCCATATAAAGTATTTAAAAATTTGTTGGGAAAGTTGACTACCTCACAGAAGTCAAGGGGAAACCTAAGCTTATCATATCAACATCCTTTAAGAAATATACCGAAGAAATTCGTTACCTGCCTTAATAACTTTGACTTAGTTTTTTTCCTCCACGCCGAACTTGATAAAACAACGAAGAATGTAAAGTGTGTGTAATTGACACCTATCCCTAATTTAGACTATGATGAAACACATAACTTGGGACTCTTGACCACTCGGGCGCAACCAACATTAATATTAATTGAAATCTTGGATGACCATAAGAACATGAACTACTTCAATGTTGAATAACTTTTCAGACGTCTTTACTGATATTCCAGGTGTTACCTCCAGGGTATTCCATAAGATTGACTTAGTGACGACGGACAATCCTATCAAACGAAAATAACGCCATTTCAGTGCACCTTAGGGATGGCATTGGCCGAGAGGTAGACAAATTATTAAAACTAAAGATATTGAACCTTCAGTATCTTCATATTGTTCACCAACAGTCATTGGTTTAAGAAGGAGGAATTATTTCATAAAAACTGCTATTGACTTCAGAGGCCTTAATGCTATAAACTCGGTGGGATGCTGTGCCTATGCCCTTAATAGATAGCGATCTACACAATTTTATGACGCTTCTTCTTTCAGAGATTGATATTGCCAGGCATATCATCAATATGTTAGATCTCCTTCTTCAAAGCAGTACACCGCTTTTCCTACACACCAAGGACTGATGCAATATAGAACTACGCCCTTCGGTTTGGTAAATGCCTGTGCTACCTACGTGAGACTGATGAGAAAGGTCTTGGTAACATATGCCAAAGATTCAGTTTATTTTGATAACATTTACGTAAGACATCCACGTGGTACGAACATATCCAAACATTAACATCAGTTTTGCGTAGGTTACGCTCACATGGCCTCACTGCCAGCCTCTCCCCAGTAAGATCAAAGCTTTATTAGAATTTTAATTCCCCAAAACCAAGAAGCTCATGCATAACTTTCTTGGTTCTGTAAATTTTTATGGCACAGTTTATTTTATCCCGAACCTTACTAATCTTGACAGCATCTTATCTGACTTCCTTAAAAAGTCTGTGAAGGAACCTCTTGAACTTTCCGACGTAAGCTCGGGAAAAGTTTAATTAAAATTAAAAGCATCTTTTCGAAGACACTATACTTAAATTCCAGATATTAATAAAACATTTTGTTATAAGAACTGATGCCTCCAATATCTGGCTTAGGTGCGGTGCTACTACTACAATACCGCTAATGGTACTACCTTCCTGTATGCTCTTTAGCCGAAAACTCTTCCCGCGAACGAGATACTCAACTCCACCATAGAAAAGGAATGGTTTGGCCCTTGTGTGGGGTAATCTCCAAACTTAAATTTTATTTTGCTGGGAAAAGAATCATTTAAGAAACGGACCCACAAATCTTTGATATACCTAGAAACTTTTAAGGAAACCAACAGTCGTCTCTTGAGGTGGACATTGCACTCCAGGCTTTAAGTTTCCAATATTGTATGTCATGGTTTCATCCAATTAATTTTCTCTGACTGGTTAAGTCGTGACAGTAGTCGGTAGAAGATTTGTTGCCTTACGCGACTTCCATATGTTAGAACTTTTTTCCCCTTCGCCGGCTACTTTTAAGGTAGGGTAAGTCAAGCTCCCGCTATTCCCGCCTTTCTCCCCTACACCCTAAAGGATAGTTTGATGTGCACTGCTTGTTAATGTAGGTCAGTCTAGCTCCCACTATCCCTTCCCCTCCCTCTCCCCCCCCCCCCCCCGAAAGTACCGTGTGGGGCTCTGGTCAAACAGTAAATCACTCGACTCACAGCTCCAACACTACAGTAAGTACATGCCCTGCCTTGTATTCTAGTGGATTTTATTGTTGAAAGCTTCACTTTTGACCAATAATAAACTTAGTCCTTTCAGTCTTGCTCTAGGTTGACTGCTGTAATAATCACCACATCTTTTAGGTATTGTACTAGCATGAGATGATTTTTAGCAGTGGGTAACCTGTCTATCTTTCAGCTGGATGACAGAGAGGGTCACCTGTCAATCAACGAGAAGAAATAATGGAGACGGACTAACGTCCTGGAGACGTCCCATTTTGGATTTAATTACCTGTGCACTTGTATGAAATTGCAGGACGTAACCCCACATCATTGCAGCGGTAAAGAACCTGCTTTCCTGTCATCGGGATAGAATACTCACCACGATACTCTGTGAAGAACTAGCCGGTGGTGGTCACCAACACCTGCGACCCCCCCCCCCCCCCCCACATCAGCAACGGCTAAGATTTCAACAACAGTGTCACCAACACCAGACACCCCTATATATATCAGCGTTGAATTCAGTTATCATTTATATTTTTCATTTTTCATTTTCTTTAATGTAGGATTAATATTTCATATTTAAGTGTTTTATATTTTAAATTTCTATATAATAAAGTGTTTATGCTTGTCTGTTATTATTTCTTTTTCTATTCATTAATTTTCCTGAGGAGGAGCCAGCCTGAGTAATACTGTCTGAAGTTATTACAGGGCTGAGTAAGCCTTCACACTGGTCACGTCTTCACCTCATCACCAGTTCCGGTGTTCAGTCTGTATCTCCCCGAATAGCCCATCAGACCTGCTACAACAGTGATACGTAAGATAATTCAGTGTGTCCCACCGAGTCAACACTCCGCATGTGTTGAGGTAGGAGCAGTCAGCACTGCACCACATGCAGGATCCATCACCACACACTACCTACATTCCAGCTCTCACACCATGTTCAGCTCAGATTCAGAAAGTTTGGTGGCACAGCTGTGTCGCCACGACGTTTCTCTGTGGGGTTTAGAAGAACCCATCAGCTCGAAGTCACATGACCCCTAAGCAAACCCCTAGCAGCCCCTAGCCCTTAGTAGCGAGTGAAGCAGCCAGCCTGCTCATTCCACAACTCTTCACTGCTGCTGTCTTCTACAAAGAATGATCTAGCCAGTGAATATATTTGCTTTTTTTATATTCCCCAGTTTTAATATATACGGGTGCAGTGATTTTATTAAAAACATTATTGCATATGAGCACATTTTGTTAAGTTCCCGCTCTCAAAATTTTAATTTTTACGTATTCTTAAAATAGTGTTGTATTCTAGCATTTTGCTTATGTATTTGTGCACCTGATACGATTTGTATATTTTTTGTTTATTTATTTCACGTGCTCATATCGTTTTTTCCGATAGTCAGAAAAGCCCTAAGTGAGTGTCTGAGCCAGTTAGGCCCACATGAAACGAACACACATTTCCTGCCGACACACGTGTTCTACGTCTCGCCATAACACAACACATTCCCGTACTAGATTCGTACGTTCGACGTCATTCAAGATATTCTGCACTATCTTCCCTCCTTCTTGTACATACCAAAACCTCAATACCTTGCAGCCTGACCCTATAGTAAGCCCCAGCCGCCCATACCACTGGTGCAAGAATCATTCATCACCTGAAGTCCTACTACGTTTCGGCAACTATAGTCCATCTTGTCATCTGTTGTCATCACTGCTTGCCCCACTGCTCTGCCCAGCAAGCAGTGATGAAAATCAATGATTCTTGTGCATTGCAAATATATTTGTAATTCTGCAATAGAAATGCAAACTACGTACAAATGCACTCAGGGCCTTAAGAGCTGATTGCCCTAGCAAGCAGTGAGGAAATCAGTGTTTCTTTTGCACTGCAGATAAGGCTGATCATATCTAGGCTACTTGCGCCAAGCTAAGTAAAGGTGTTGCTTGTGGTAAGACAACTAGACCACTACGTCTGGGGAAAATAACTATGCATACCGCTGAAACGAGCCACGGAAAATTGATGCCTAGTACCTTAGGAACAGGTAAGTCCCATTGAAGTACCCACCTTCAGGAACTCGTGCTTTTTGCTTCCAGTTTCTGAGGAGAGCTCCTTAAGCTCATAAGTGCCATTAGAACCTTATAGGAGAGCCGTGTTTTTTGTTCCACTGCATAGAGTTTCCATTAGAGCCAGTATTTACACTAGGTACATAAACTGTATGAGTGTCTGGGGAGAGGGGAGGGTTCTCCATAAAAGATGCTTTATTGTTGCTTAGTAAAATACTTTAAATTCTAGAATCTAGATGCCGTCCTGAGCCCATTGCAGCCACAGAAGCTTCTTCTTCGATGTTGGTCAGAAGAGACTGTGATCTAGGGCTACACAATTTTTTTTTACGAGGAAACCTGGCTATGACATCGTAAATTTAATGAAGAGTCCTTGATCACGCCTTCCAATTCACGGGTCCCAAGACTGCCAGACTGTTATGTTTCCATGCCTGAGGGATTGTACTTTCGAGAAGTGGCAATAAGATTCCTCTCTAGCAGCTTAACCTAACAATCGCCTACTATTTAGTTCAGCTACTGGTAAGAAGATAGAGGGAGTCTTAATACCAGATAGACTTGTAGTACCAAAGAAATTCATACCCCAGGACCTGAAAGCAGCTCACTGTTCGTCCTTGAAAGGACGTTCGGGTGTCTCTAAAATCCTTTATAGGACGTTCGGGTGTCTCTAAAATCCTTTATTGGATATTAGAGCATTTTCATTGGCAACGTATAAGACAAAAGGTTGGTTGTCCCTTTTTGGATTGTACTTTTTGCAATCCAAAAAGGAACAACCAACCTTATTCACTTAAAAATATGTTGGTTCACCCTTACCATGAAAACTTGGTTGATATGCCTTCTCTTCTTAAGACTTTTAATATCAAAGTTGTATTCAAAAATCTTGATGCAGTGAAAAAACTTTTGATAAAGAATTCCCCCCAAAATGCTGATGGATGTGTCTATAAGATTCCTTGTAAAATTTGCGATAAAGTTTATTACGGTCAAACTGGTAAAAATCTCGAACTAAGATTAAAACAACATAAATATAGCATTAGAACTGGACAAGATTCCAGTATGTATGTATATATATAATATAAAATAATCTCTCGCTCACTCGCCCAAAAAAGAGCCAGTGGAAACTTGGCTATGAAGCAAGCAACTTCATCTCCGCAACAGCTATGTAAATGTAGTTAAATTTAAGCGAATAAAACGATCAAATAACAGGATAACATTGGTACTAGTGGAGTGAGGGGGAACACAGTAGAGAATAAAATTGAAACAAAATAGGGTAGAATGAGTTTGTTCCTTGAAACTTTTGTTTGGTTTCTGTGTGTTCCTAGGTGCTTCATATATATTAGTAGTGCGTAGGACGACCTTTGGTTTAAGGTCAAATCTCGTTCAACTTTGGTGAAGATTATAATTGTGTTACTCTAATTTTTCTAAATAAGTAAGTAAGTAAGTAGAGTACGATGTTCCTCCTTGTTTAAGCTACCTAAAACTTACAAATGTTATCTAAAATGTTGGAAATATTTACACCAGATAACCTTCGCATATACAAAACAAATATTGAAACACAATGAAATACACTAAAACAAACACACACACACACACACACACACACACACACACACACCCCACACACACCATATACACACATACACACACACACACACACACACACACACACATACACACACACATACACACGCACACACACACACACACACACACATACACACACACATACACACGCACACACACACACACATACACACACACGCACATTTATGTGTGTGAATGTGTGTGTACTCACCTATATATACTCACCTGTATGTGGTTGCAGGGCTCGAGTCATAGCTCCTGGCCCCGCCTCTTCACTGGCCGATACTAATTCACTCTCTCCCTGCTCCCTGAGCCTTATCATACCTCTCCTTAAAGCTATGTATGGAACTTGCTTCCACTACTTCACTCTTCAAATTATTCCACTTCCTGACAATTGTAAAGCTAAAGAAATACTTTTTAAACACCCCTTTGGCTCATCTGGGTTTTGAGCTTCTATTTTGTGTCCCCTTGTTCCTGTAGCCCATCTGTGAAACATTAAACCCCTGTCCCCCTTGTCAATTCCTCCAGTATTTATACGTTGTTATCGTGTCTCCGCTATTCCTCTTATCCTCATAAGACATATTTTGTTCCAGGACTAATCGTGTTGCAAACTTTTGCACTTTCCCTCCAATTTCGTGACGTGTTTGACTAGGTGAGGGTTCCATAGTGGTGCTGCATACTCCAATATAGGACTGACGTACGTGGTGTACAATGTCGTGAATGATTCCTTGCTCAGATGTCTGAACGCTAATCTCAGGGTTTTCCAAGCGCCCATATGCCTCAGCAGTTATTTTTATTGATGTGTGCCTCAGGGGACATGTTCGTTATAATGCTTACCCCAAGATCCTTTTCTTTATGTGACATTTTGCAACCTTTGATTCCCTAATCTGTACGCCGTCTGTGGTCTTCTGTGTCCTTCCCCAATCTTTAATGACCTTAACTTACTGGAGTTAAACTCCAGGATACATTCGTCGGACCAGAAATTCTAGTCTGTCCAGATCCCTTGTAATCTTAATGATCCTCTCCCACTTGTACTCACCTGATCAGTTTCCCGTCATCAGCGAACAGTGATACTTCTGAATCTATTCCCTTTGAACATGTTATTCACGTATACAAGAAACAGCACCGGACCTAGGACTGACCCTTGTGGAACCCCAGTCGACACATTAGCCCCTCTGACACTTCGTCAAGAACCACCATTCGTTGTTTCCTTCCTGTCAGGTATTCCCTGATCAGTTGCAGTACTTTCCCTATTATTCCTGTCTGCTCCTCTAATTTTTGCACCAGACTCTTGTGTGCTACTGTGTCAAAAGCCTTCTTGCAGTCCAAAGAGATGAAATCTACCCATCCATCTCTCTCCTGTCTTACTTCTGTTACCTTATCGAAGAACTCGAGTAGATCTGTGACAGAGGATTTCCCATTTCTGAAGCTGTGCTGACTGTCATGCATGAGCCCAATCTTTTTAATGTGTTCCACCACTCTTCTAATAATCTATTCCATGACTTTACATACTATACAAGTCAGTGACACTGGTCTGTAATTCAACGCTGCCTGTCTGCCACCTTTCTTAAAAACTGGAACTACATTTGCTGTGTTCCACGCCTCAGGCAACTGCCCAGTTTCGATAGATTTACTGAAGATTGCTGCTAGCAGCACACACAGTTCCTCTGCTCCCTCTCTCAGTATCCATGGAGATATGCTACCTGGGCACACCGCCTTTGAGGTAACTAGTTCACCTAGCAGTTTCTTCACCTCTTCACCTGCTGATGCACCCTACCTCCACGGTTTGCTGGAAGCATTCCTGTCTCTGTTGTGAATACTTCTCTAAATCTTGTGTTTAGTTCATCACATACTTCCTGGTCACTCTTTGTGAGCTCCCTTCCTTTCTGCAGCCTGTTTACCTGGTCCTTGACTGTTGTTTTGCTCCTAATGTGACTGTATAACAACTTTGGTTCAGATTTGGCTTTTATTGATATGTCGATCTCGTATTGCCTCTGGGCCTCTCTCCTTATCTCTGCAAATTCGTGTCTGGCTCAGCTCATTGTTTTCTTGAGTTCTTTGTCTTCTATTCATTTTCTATGCTCTAGCACACTTGGCTTTGGCCTCTTTACACCTCCAGTTAAACCATGGGCTCATTCTGGTCTTACCATGTTGTCTCTGCCTCCCTGCACATAGTGGTCACTAGTTTCATCATTTCATTTACTGTCTTTCCCTCTAGTTCTCTTTCCCACTGCACTTCATGCAGGAAACTTCTCTTTCTTATGTAGAAATTCAGCTTCTCTCGTTGTTATCGTGCTGCTGCATTCTTCGCTGTTAACTCTACAAGGTATTCAAAACTCAGGACATCATGATCACTAGCGCAAAGGGGTCTTTCGTGTGTGATATACCCTATGCTTGAACATTCAAGGTGAATATGTTGCCTTGCTGCAACATCCTTTCCTTTCTCTCTGGTTGTATCCCTAACATCTTAGCCCTCCATGTTTCTGATTCCCAATGTGGCTCTAGGTTTTCCCAGTAAATCTTTCTATGAGTAATTATAAGTAATTTTGTCCTACCCATATGAACCCTCCTGGCCACTTCAGCTAGTGTATCCTCCATTGCCCTATAGTGCACATTATATTCTTGTCTTGCCCTCCTGCAGTTCATTGGTGGGTTATACATCACTGTTATCATCACCTTTGGACCCCCAGTCTGAAGTGTTCTTACAGTGAAGTCGTCTGTTTCCCTCCTGTCCATTCCTCCCATTTCCTCAAAATGTCACTGTTTTTTATGAGCAGTGATACTCCTCCCTCTCTTCTGTTCTCTATGTCTTTCCTCAGGATCCGATATCCAGGTGGGAAAATTGCATCTGTTATCATCCCTGTAAGTTTTGTCTCTGTAAGTGCTGTGATGTCAGGTGATGCATCAATGATTAGTTCTTGCCACTCTTCACTCTTATTTATTATTACATCTGCATTGGTGTACCATACCTTCAGCTTCTTTTCCATTACTGTATTTTGGGAGATGGAAGAGGAAGGTGCAGGCTGAGAGTGTGGGAGGCAGGGCGGAATATTATGGGAGGCTGCTGTGATTGTGGAATTAGTGCTTAGGGGGGTGGTGGCTATGGAGTGAGGTTCGTTTCTTATTATTGTATTTGGTTAATTTATAGTGAGAGGGGTTGAGGGGTTTCTGTAAATATTTGTGTTTGACGTTCCCCCAAAGGCTGAGCTTTTCTGTCTGTCATTGCCTGTCCTATCTCTCTTTCCTTCCACTGGTTTCGTCTTGCTCTTACTTTCAGTTGTTCCCTTACTTTTGTGTTCTGTTCGTTTGGAGGTACACTTGTTGATATTCTTGAGAGTCTTTTAACAGTGGCTTCTGTTGTAGATCCTTTTTCCGTACCACTTCTGTCTTGAATGTCAATTTGATTGGTTGATTTTTTTCCTTGAAATACCCCCCAAAGTCTTTTGAAAAGTTTTTTACCTGAGACATGTTCTTCTTACCTGTTATTGGAATGATGCTTTTAAAACCTCTGGTTCCTCCCAATGTTTTCTTTCATCACAGGTCTTCCCTTCAGCCTCCTGAACCCATGAATAATTATTGACCTCTCCCTCTCTTCTTCCCATTTTTTTCACTCCATATCCATATCTTAGCTCCATCCCCTCCTTCATCCCTCACTGCCTGCTGATATTCCTGTTTCAGTCAACTTGCTCCTTTTGGACTTCATCTTTATATCCTCCTTCAGCACAACCATTTCTTCATCCAGTCTCTGTGTCTTTGCCTTAGCTTAGTACAGCTCATTGATTCCCACTTCTTGCTTTCTGCAAATATCTTCTCTAACTTTGCTACTAAAAAGCTCATTTAACTTTTTCCATTCTTGATCCATTTTGTTCATGAGCCGTTCAACCCATTCTTCCTTTTCAGACCAGTCATCCTCGGTTCCCTTGCCTTTACATCCTCCGTTTTTAAGAGCCCATTTTTTTTATCCTGTTAGGAGCTCTAGCTTCTTCAACTTTGTATAAAATGTGTGTGTTAAAATTGTACTCACCTAATTATGGTTGCAGGGGGTCGGACCAGCTCCTGGCCCTTTATCTTCACTGAACGCTACTAGGTCCTCTCTCCCCCTGCTACATGAGCTTTATCATACCTCGTCTTAAAGCTATGTATGGTTCTTGCCTCCACTGCATCATCGCCAGACTGTTCCATTTCCTGACTGCTCTATGACTGAAGAAATACTTCCTAACATCCCCTTGACTCATCTGCATCTTCAGCTTCCTGGAACTTTCCTATCTCTGTCCCCCTTGTCTATTCCACGCAGTATTTGAAATGTCGTTTCATGTCTCCCTAACCTTCCTGTCCTCCAGTGTCATCAGGCCGATTTCCCTCAACCTTTCTTAGTAGGACATTCCCCTTGTCGCAAACTTTTGCACTTTCTTTAATTTTTCTTGCGTGCTTGACCCGGTGTGGATTCCCAAAATTTGGTGCTGCATATCCGTATTTGGGGCCCGACGTAACGGTGTACAGTGTCTTGAAAGATTCCTTACTTAGGTATGGGAACGCTATTTTCAGGTTTGCCAGGCGCCCATATGCTGCAGCAGTTATCTGGTTGATGTGTGCTTCCGGAGACGTGCTCGGTGTTATACTCACCCTTGATCTTTCTCCTTTAGCAAGGTTTGCAATTTTTGACCAGTCTATGTCCCTCTCTGGAACATCCTCTCTCTGTCCCTCTCGTCAATTCCTCGCAGTATTTTGTATGTCGTTATGATGTCTCTCCTAACCCTCCTGTTCTCCAGTGTCGTCAGGCCGATTTTCCCCTTAGCTCTGGAACTAGCCCTGTTACAAAGCTTTTCACTTTCTCTAAATTCTTGAAGTGCTTGACTAGGTGTGGGTTCCAAACTGGTGCTGCATACTCCAGTATGGGTCTGACGTACATGGTGCACAGAGTTTTGATCGATTCCTTACTGAGATATCAGAATGCTATTCTCAGCTTTGCCAGGCGCCCATATGCTGCAGCAGTTATCTGGTTGATGTGGGCCTCAGGAGATGTGCTCAGTATTATACTCACCCCAAGATCCTTTTCCTTGAGTGAGGTTTACAGTCTTTGACCTCCGAGCTTATACTCTGTCTGTGGTTTTCTTTGCCCTTCCCCGATCTTCATGACTTTGCATTTTGCGTGGTAAAATTTGAGGAGCCAGTTGCTGGACCAGGTTTCCAGTCTGTCCAGGTCTCTTTTAGTCCTGCCTAATCCTCAAACTAATTTTAAATTTTTCTCATTAACTTTTACATCATCTGCAAACAAAGACACTTTTGAGTCTTTCCCTATGTATGTGTGTGTGTGTGTGTATACTCACCTAATTGTGGTTGCAGGGGGGCGAAAAATCAGCTCCTGGCCCTGTGTGTGTGTGTGTGTGTGTGTGTGTGTGTGTGTGTGTGTGTTGTGTGTGTGCGTTTACATTTTCGTGTTTGTTCTTACCCATTTGTTGTTCGATGGTTCGAGGCATAGCTCCTTGCGTCCACCTCTTTCACAGGTCGCCACCCGGTCCCGTCTCTCCCTTTTCCATTAGTTTTTCATACCTCTTCGTAAAGCTATGTATGGGTCCTTCCTCCATACTTAACTCTCCAGATTGTTTTACTTCCTGACAACTCCAGTGGGCCCGAGAAGAATTTCTTTCTATCATCCCTGTGACTTGCAGTTGTGACCCCTTGTTGTTGTGTTTCATTTCTGAAACATTCTGTGTTTTCCACTTTGTCAAATCCTCTCAGTATTTTATTTGACGTTATCATGTCCCAAACATAGATTTTTTACCTTTCGCTTTTGATTGCATAGAATTTGTGGTAGATGTTTTCTCAGTTTGTTCAGTTTCTGGACTGCATCAGTAATTTCCAGT
>NC_069401.1:97204078-97278179 GCF_026875155.1 Cherax quadricarinatus | reverse complement strand
TTGATATTGCCGGCATTCATCAAGTAATGTTAGATCCTTCTTCTAAGCAGTACACCGCTTTTCCTACACACCAAGGACTGATGCAATATAGAACTATGCCCTTCGGTTTGGTAACTGCCTGTGCTACCTACGTGAGACTGATGAGAAAGGTCTTGGGTAATATGCCAAATGATTCAGTTTATTTTGATAACATTTACGTAATGACATCCACGTGGTACGAACATATCCAAACATTAACATCAGTTTTGCGTAGGTTACGCTCACATGGCCTCACTGCCAGCCTCTCCCCAGTAAGATCAAAGCTTTATTAGAATTTTAATTCCCCAAAACCAAGAAGCTCATGCATAACTTTCTTGGTTCTGTAAATTTTTATGCACAGTTTATCCCGAACCTTACTAATCTTACAGGCATCTTATCTGACTTCCTTAAAAAGTCTGTGAAGGAACCTCTTGAACTTTCCGACGTAGCTCGGGAAAAGTTTAATTAAATTAAAAGCATCTTTTCGAAAGACACTATACTTAAGATTCCAGATATTAATAAAACATTTTGTTTAAGAACTGATGCCTCCAATACTGGCTTAGGTGCGGTGCTACTACAATACCATAATGGTACTACCTTCCCTGTATGCTTCTTAAGCCGAAAACTCCTTCCCGCAGAAACGAGATACTCCACCATAGAAAAGGAATGTTTGGCCCTTGTGTGGGGTATCTCCAAACTTAAATTTTATTTGCTGGGAAAAGAATTCATTTTAGAAACGGACCACAAATCTTTGATATACCTAGAAACTTTTAAGGGAACCAACAGTCGTCTCTTGAGGTGGACATTGGCACTCCAGGCTTTTAAGTTCCATATTGTGTATGTCAATGGTTCATCCAATTATTTCTCTGACTGGTTAAGTCGTGACAGTCGGTAGAAGATTTGTTGCCTTACGCGACTTCCATATGTTAGAACTTTTTCCTCGCCGGCTACTTGTTAAGGTAGGGTAAGTCAAGCTCCCGCTATTCCCGCCTTTTCTCCCCTACCCCTAAAGTGATAGTTTGATTGCCGACTGCTTGTTAATGTAGGGTCAGTCTAGCTCCCACTATCCCTTCCCCTCCCTCTCCCCCCCCCCCCCCCGAAAGGTGACGTGTGGGGCTCTGGTCAAACAGTAAATCACTCGACTCACAGCTCCCAACACTACTGTAAGTACATGCCTGCCTTGTATTCTAGTGGATTTATTGGTTGAAAGCTTCACTTTTGACCAATAATAAACTTAGTCCTTTCAGTCTTGCTCTAGGTTGACTGCTGTAATAATCACCACATCTTTTAGGTATTGTACTTGCCATGGAGAGTGATTTTTAAGCAGTGGGTAACCTGTCTATCTTTTCAGCTTGGATGACAGAGAGGGTCACCGGCCAATCAACGAGAAGAAATAATGGAGACGGACTAACGTCCTGGAGACGTCCCATTTTGGATTTAATTACCCGTGCACTTGTATGAAATTGCAGGACGTAACCCCACATCATTGCAGCGGTAAAGAACCTGCTTTCCTGTCATCGGGATAGAATACTCACCACGATACTCTGTGAAGAACTAGCCGGTGGTGGTCACCAACACCTGCGACCCCCCCCCCCCCCCCCACATCAGCAACGGCTAAGATTTCAACAACATTGTCACCAACACCAGACACCCCTATATATATCAGCGTTGAATTCAGTTATCATTTATATTTTTCATTTTTCATTTTCTTTAATGTAGGATTAATATTTCATATTTAAGTGTTTTATATTTTAAATTTCTATATAATAAAGTGTTTATGCTTGTCTGTTATTATTTCTTTTTCTATTCATTAATTTTCCTGAGGAGGAGCCAGCCTGAGTAATACTGTCTGAAGTTATTACAGGGCTGAGTAAGCCTTCACACTGGTCACGTCTTCACCTCATCACCAGTTCCGGTGTTCAGTCTGTATCTCCCCGAATAGTCATCAGACCTGCTACAACAGTGATACGTAAGATAATTCAGTGTGTCCCACCGAGTCAACACTCCGCATGTGTTGAGGTAGGAGCAGTCAGCACTGCACCACATGCAGGATCCATCACCACACACTACCTACATTCCAGCTCTCACACATGTTCAGCTCAGATTCAGAAAGTTTGGTGGCACAGCTGTGTCGCCACGACGTTTCTCTGTGGGGTTTAGAAGAACCCATCAGCTCGAAGTCACATGACCCCTAAGCAAACCCCTAGCAGCCCCTAGCCCTTAGTAGCGAGTGAAGCAGCCAGCCTGCTCATTCCACAACTCTTCACTGCTGCTGTCTTCTACAAAGAATGATCTAGCCAGTGAATATATTTGCTTTTTTTATATTCCCCAGTTTTAATATATACGGGTGCAGTGATTTTATTAAAATACATTATTGCATATGAGCACATTTTGTTAAGTTCCCGCTCTCAAAATTTTAATTTTTACGTATTCTTAAAATAGTGTTGTATTCTAGCATTTTGCTTATGTAGTTTGTGCACCTGATACGATTTGTATATTTTTGTTTATTATTTCACGTGCTCATATCGTTTTTCCGATAGTCAGAAAAGCCCTAAGTGAGTGTCTGAGCCAGTTAGGCCCACATGATCGAACACACATTTCCTGCCGACACACGTGTTCTACGTCTCGCCATAACACAACACATTCCCGTACTAGATTCGTACGTTCGACGTCATTCAAGATATTCTGCACTATCTTCCCTCCTTCTTGTACATACCAAAACCTCAATACCTTGCAGCCTGACCCTATAGTAAGCCCCAGCCGCCCATACCACTGGTGCAAGAATCATTCATCACCTGAAGTCCTACTACGTTTCGGCAACTATAGTCCATCTTGTCATCTGTGTCATCACTGCTTGCCCCACTGCTTGCCCCAGCAAGCAGTGATGAAAATCAATGATTCTTGTGCATTGCAAATATATTTGTAATTCTGCAATAGAAATGCAAACTACGTACAAATGCACTCAGGGCCTTAAGAGCTGATTGCCCTAGCAAGCAGTGAGGAAAATCAGTGTTTCTTTTGCACTGCAGATAAGGCTGATCATATCTAGGCTACTTGCGCCAAGCTAAGTAAAGGTGTTGCTTGTGGTAAGACAACTAGACCACTACGTCTGGGGAAAATAACTATGCATACCGCTGAAACGAGCCAGCGGAAAATTGATGCCTAGTACCTTAGGAACAGGTAAGTCCCATTGAAGTACCCACCTTCAGGGATACTCGTGCTTTTTGCTTCCAGTTTCTGAGGAGAGCTCCTTAAGCTCATAAGTGCCATTAGAACCTTATAGGAGAGCCGTGTTTTTTGTTCCACTGCATAGAGTTTCCATTAGAGCCAGTATTACACTAGGTACATAGCTGTATGAGTGTCTGGGGAGAGGGGAGGGTTCTCCATAAAAGATGCTTTATTGTTGCTTAGTAAAATACTTTAAATTCTAGAATCTAGATGCCGTCCTGAGCCCATTGCAGCCACAGAAGCTTCTTCTTCGATGTTGGTCAGAAGAGACTGTGATCTAGGGCTACACAATTTTTTTTTTACGAGGAAACCTGGCTATGACATCGTAAATTTAATGAAGAGTCCTTGATCACGCCTTCCAATTCACGGGTCCCAAGACTGCCAGACTGTTATGTTTCCATGCCTGAGGGATTGTACTTTCGAAAAGTGGCAATAAGTTTTCCCCCCCCTTTAAACCTAACAATCCCCTTTCTTTTTTGTTCAGCCTACGGGAAGAAGATAGAGGGAGTTTTAAAAATCCCAGATAAAATTTGGGTAGTACCAAAAAAAATTCATACCCCAGGCCCCTAAAAAGCAGTCACTGTTCGTCCTAAAGGGGATTGGGGGGTTGTCTCTAAAATCCTTTTTGGGGAACGTTCGGGTGTCTCAAAAAACCCTTTATTGGTTATTAGAGCTTTTTTCTTTTGGCAAGGGATAAGACAAAAGGTTGGTTGCCCCTTTTTGGATTTTTACTTTTTGCAACCCAAAAAAGGAAAACAACCAACCTTATTCATTTTTTTAAAAATATTTTTGGTTTCCCACCCCTTAACATAAAAATTTTGGGGTTGTATGCCTTCCTTCTTAAGACTTTTAATATCAAATTGTATTCAAAAATCTTGATGCATTTAAAAAAAAACTTTTTTAAAAAAATTTCCCCCCCAAAAATTCTGAGGGTTGTTCTAAAAGTTTCCCCCCCCCCTTTGGGGGAAAAAAAATTTGCGATAAATTTTATTAGGGTCAAACTGGAAAAAAATCTCAAACTAAATTAAAAAAACAAAATATAGCTTTTAGAACTGGAAAAAAGATTCCAGAAATGAAGTAAATATAAAATAAAAAAAAATAATCTCCCCCCCACCCTCGCCCAAAAAAGAGCCGTGGAAACTTGGAAAGAAGCAAAAAAATTTCACCCTCCGCAACAGCTATGAAAATTGTATTTTAAATTTAAGCAATAAAAGATCAAATAACAGGAAAAACTTTGGGGGAAACTAGTGGAGTGAGGGGGAACACAGTAGAGAATAAAATTGAAAACAAAATAGGGTAGAATGAGTTTGTTCCTTGAAACTTTTGTTTGGTTTCTGTGTGTTCCTAGGTGCTTCATATATATTAGTAGTGCGTAGGACGACCTTTGGTTTAAGGTCAAATCTCGTTCAACTTTGGTGAAGATTATAATTGTGTTACTCTAATTTTTCTAAATAAGTAAGTAAGTAAGTAGAGTACGATGTTCCTCCTTGTTTAAGCTACCTAAAACTTACAAATGTTATCTAAAATGTTGGAAATATTTACACCAGATAACCTTCGCATATACAAAACAAATATTGAAACACAATGAAATACACTAGAAACAAAAACACACACACACACAACACACACACAACACACACACACACACATATACACACATACCACACACACACACACACACACACACACATACACACACACATACACACGCACACACACACACACACACATACACCACAAAAACACACGCACACCACACACACATACACACACACGAATTTATGTGTGTGAATGTGTGTGTACTCACCTATATATACTCACCTGTATGTGGTTGCAGGGCTCGAGTCATAGCTCCTGGCCCCGCCTCTTCACTGGCCGATACTAATTCACTCTCTCCCTGCTCCCTGAGCCTTATCATACCTCTCCTTAAAGCTATGTATGGAACTTGCTTCCACTACTTCACTCTTCAAATTATTCCACTTCCTGACAATTGTAAAGCTAAAGAAATACTTTTTAACATCCCTTTGGCTCATCTGGGTTTTGAGCTTCTAGTTGTGTCCCCTTGTTCCTGTAGCCCATCTGTGAAACATTAAAGCCCTGTCCACCTTGTCAATTCCTCTCAGTATTTTATACGTTGTTATCGTGTCTCCGCTATTCCTCTTATCCTCATAAGACATACTTAGTTCCAGGACTAATCGTGTTGCAAACTTTTGCACTTTCTCCAATTTCGTGACGTGTTTGACTAGGTGAGGGTTCCATAGTGGTGCTGCATACTCCAATATAGGACTGACGTACGTGGTGTACAATGTCGTGAATGATTCCTTGCTCAGATGTCTGAACGCTAATCTCAGGTTTGCCAAGCGCCCATATGCCTCAGCAGTTATTTGATTGATGTGTGCCTCAGGGGACATGTTCGTTATAATGCTTACCCCAAGATCCTTTTCTTTATGTGACATTTGCAACCTTTGATTCCCTAATCTGTACGCCGTCTGTGGTCTTCTGTGTCCTTCCCCAATCTTTATGACCTTACACTTACTGGAGTTAAACTCCAGGATACATTCGTCGGACCAGACTTCTAGTCTGTCCAGATCCCCTTGTAATCTTAACTGATCCTCTCCCACTTGTACTCTCCTGATCAGTTTCCCGTCATCAGCGAACAGTGATACTTCTGAATCTATTCCTTCGAACATGTTATTCACGTATACAAGAAACAGCACCGGACCTAGGACTGACCCTTGTGGAACCCCAGTCGACACATTAGCCCCTCTGACACTTCGTCAAGAACCACCATTCGTTGTTTCCTTCCTGTCAGGTATTCCCTGATCAGTTGCAGTACTTTCCCTATTATTCCTGTCTGCTCCTCTAATTTTTGCACCAGACTCTTGTGTGCTACTGTGTCAAAAGCCTTCTTGCAGTCCAAAGAGATGAAATCTACCCATCCATCTCTCTCCTGTCTTACTTCTGTTACCTTATCGAAGAACTCAAGTAGATCTGTGACAGAGGATTTCCCATTTCTGAAGCTGTGCTGACTGTCATGCATGAGCCCAATCTTTTTAATGTGTTCCACCACTCTTCTAATAATCTATTCCATGACTTTACATACTATACAAGTCAGTGACACTGGTCTGTAATTCAACGCTGCCTGTCTGCCACCTTTCTTAAAAACTGGAACTACATTTGCTGTGTTCCACGCCTCAGGCAACTGCCCAGTTTCGATAGATTTACTGAAGATTGCTGCTAGCAGCACACACAGTTCCTCTGCTCCCTCTCTCAGTATCCATGGAGATATGCTACCTGGGCACACCGCCTTTGAGGTAACTAGTTCACCTAGCAGTTTCTTCACCTCTTCACCTGCTGATGCACCTACCTCCACGGTTTGCTGGAAGCATTCCTGTCTCTGTTGTGAATACTTCTCTAAATCTTGTGTTTAGTTCATCACATACTTCCTGGTCACTCTTTGTGAGCTCCCTTCCTTTCTGCAGCCTGTTTACCTGGTCCTTGACTGTTGTTTTGCTCTAATGTGACTGTTATAACAACTTTGGTTCAGATTTGGCTTTTATTGATATGTCGATCTCGTATTGCCTCTGGGCCTCTCTCCTTATCTCTGCAAATTCGTGTCTGGCCTCAGCTCATTGTTTTCTTGAGTTCTTTGTCTTCTATTCATTTTCTATGCTCTAGCACACTTGGCTTTGGCCTCTTTACACCTCCAGTTAAACCATGGGCTCATTCTGGTCTTACCATTTGTCTCTGCCTCCCTGCACATAGTGGTCACTAGTTTCATCATTTCATTTACTGTCTTTCCCTCTAGTTCTCTTTCCCACTGCACTTCATGCAGGAAACTTCTCTTTCTTATGTAGAAATTCAGCTTCTCTCGTTGTTATCGTGCTGCTGCATTCTTCGCTGTTAACTCTACAAGGTATTCAAAACTCAGGACATCATGATCACTAGCGCAAAGGGGTCTTTCGTGTGTGATATACCCTATGCTGAACATTCAAGGTGAATATGTTGCCTTGCTGCAACATCCTTTCCTTTCTCTCTGGTTGTATCCCTAACATCTTAGCCCTCCATGTTTCTGATTCCCAATGTGGCTCTAGGTTTTCCCAGTAAATCTTTCTATGAGTAATTATAAGTAATTTTGTCCTACCCATATGAACCCTCCTGCCACTTCAGCTAGTGTATCCTCCATTGCCCTATAGTGCACATTATATTCTTGTCTTGCCCTCCTGCAGTTCATTGGTGGGTTATACATCACTGTTATCATCACCTTTGGACCCCCAGTCTGAAGTGTTCTTACAGTGAAGTCGTCTGTTTCCCTCCTGTCCATTCCTCCCATTTCCTCAAAATGTCACTGTTTTTTATGAGCAGTGATACTCCTCCCTCTTTTGTTCTCTATGTCTTTCCTCAGGATCCGATATCCAGGTGGAAAATTGCATCTGTTATCATCCCTGTAAGTTTTGTCTCTGTAAGTGCTGTGATGTCAGGTGATGCATCAATGATTAGTTCTTGCCACTCTTCACTCTTATTTATTATTACATCTGCATTGGTGTACCATACCTTCAGCTTCTTTTCCATTACTGTATTTTGGGAGATGGAAGAGGAAGGTGCAGGCTGAGAGTGTGGGAGGCAGGGCGGAATATTATGGGAGGCTGCTGTGATTGTGGAATTAGTGCTTAGGGGGGTGGTGGCTATGGAGTGAGGTTCGTTTCTTATTATTGTATTTGGTTAATTTATAGTGAGAGGGGTTGAGGGGTTTCTGTAAATATTTGTGTTTGACGTTCCCCCAAAGGCTGAGCTTTTCTGTCTGTCATTGCCTGTCCTATCTCTCTTTCCTTCCACTGGTTTCGTCTTGCTCTTACTTTCAGTTGTTCCCTTACTTTTTGTGTTCTGTCTCGATTGAGGTACACTTGTTGATATTCTTGAGAGTCTTTTAACAGTGGCTTCTGTTGTAGTATCCTGTTCCGTACCACTTCTGTCTTGAATGTCAATTTGATTGGTTGATTTTTTTCCCTTGAAATACCCCCCAAGTCTGTGAAAAGTTTTTTACCTGAGACATGTTCTTCTTACCTGTTATTGGAATGATGCTCTTAACCTCTGGTTCCTCCCAATGTTTTCTTTCATCACAGGTCTTCCCTTCAGCCTCCTGAAACCCATGAATAATTATTGACCTCTCCCTCTCTTTCTTCCCATTTATTTTCACTCCATATCCATATCTTAGCTCCATCCCCTCCTTCAGTCCCCTCACTGCCTGCTGATATTCCTGTTTCAGTCAACTTGCTCCTTTTGGACTTCATCTTTATATCCTCCTTCAGCACAACCATTTCTTCATCCAGTCTCTGTGTCTTTGCCTTAGCTAGTACAGCTCATGATTCCCACTTCTTGCTTTCTGCAAATATCTTCTCTAACATGCTACTAAAAGCTCATTTAACCTTTTTCCCATTCTTGATCCATTTTGTTCATGAGCCGTTCAACCCATTCTTCCTTTTCAGACCAGTCATCCTCGGTTCCCTTGCCTTTACATCCTCCGTTTTTAAGAGCCCATTTTTTTTATCCTGTTAGGATGCTCTAGCTTCTTCAACTTTGTATAAAAATGTGTGTGTATAAAATTGTACTCACCTAATTATGGTTGCAGGGGTCGAGACTCAGCTCCTGGCCCTTTATCTTCACTGAACGCTACTAGGTCCTCTCTCTCCCTGCTACATGAGCTTTATCATACCTCGTCTTAAAGCTATGTATGGTTCTTGCCTCCACTGCATCACTCGCCAGACTGTTCCATTTCCTGACTGCTCTATGACTGAAGAAATACTTCCTAACATCCCCTTGACTCATCTGCATCTTCAGCTTCCTGGAACATCCTATCTCTGTCCACCTTGTCTATTCCACGCAGTATTTGAAATGTCGTTATCATGTCTCCCCTAACCTTCCTGTCCTCCAGTGTCATCAGGCCGATTTCCCTCAACCTTTCTTAGTAGGACATTCCCCTTGTCGCAAACTTTTGCACTTTCTTTAATTTCTTGACGTGCTTGACCCGGTGTGGATTCCAAATTGGTGCTGCATACTCCAGTATGGGCCTGACGTACACGGTGTACAGTGTCTTGAAAGATTCCTTACTTAGGTAGGGAACGCTATTTCAGGTTTGCCAGGCGCCCATATGCTGCAGCAGTTATCTGGTTGATGTGTGCTTCCGGAGACGTGCTCGGTGTTATACTCACCCTTAGATCTTTCTCCTTTAGCAAGGTTTGCAATTTTTGACCAGTCTATGTCCCCTCTCTGGAACATCCTCTCTCTGTCCCTCTCGTCAATTCCTCGCAGCATTTTGTATGTCGTTATGATGTCTCTCCTAACCCTCCTGTTCTCCAGTGTCGTCAGGCCGATTTTTCCCTTAGCTCTGGAACTAGCCTTGTTACAAAGCTTTTCACTTTCTCTAAATTCTGAAGTGCTTGACTAGGTGTGGGTTCCAAACTGGTGCTGCATACTCCAGTATGGGTCTGACGTACATGGTGCACAGAGTTTTGATCGATTCCTTACTGAGATATCAGAATGCTATTCTCAGCTTTGCCAGGCGCCCATATGCTGCAGCAGTTATCTGGTTGATGTGGGCCTCAGGAGATGTGTTCAGTATTATACTCACCCCAAGATCCTTTTCCTTGAGTGAGGTTTACAGTCTTTGACCTCCGGGCTTATACTCTGTCTGTGGTCTTCTTTGCCCTTCCCCGATCTTCATGACTTTGCATTTTGCGTGGTAAAATTTGAGGTGCCAGTTGCTGGACCAGGCTTCCAGCCTGTCCAGGTCTCTTTGTAGTCCTGCCTAATCCTCATCTAATTTAATTTTTCTCATTAACTTCACATCATCTGCAAACAAAGACACTTTTGAGTCTTTCCCTATGTATGTGTGTGTGTGTGTATACTCACCTAATTGTGGTTGCAGGGGGCGAAACTCAGCTCCTGGCCCTGTGTGTGTGTGTGTGTGTGTGTGCGTTTACATTTTCGTGTTTGTTCTTACCTATTTGTTGTTCGATGGTTCGAGGCATAGCTCCTTGCGTCCACCTCTTCACAGGTCGCCACCAGGTCCACTCTCTCCCTTCTCCATTAGTTTTATCATACCTCTTCGTAAAGCTATGTATGGGTCCTCCCTCCACTACTTAACTCTCCAGATTGTTTTACTTCCTGACAACTCAGTGACTGAAGAAGTACTTTCTATCATCCCTGTGACTTGCAGTTGTGACCCCTTGTTGTTGTGTTACATTTCTGAAACATTCTGTGTTATCCACTTTGTCAAATCCTCTCAGTATTTTATTTGACGTTATCATGTCCCAAACATAGAATTTTTACCATTTCGCTTTTGATTGCATAGAATTTGTGGTAGATGTGTTCTCAGTTTGTTCAGTTTCTAGGACTGCACTACAGTACTCAGTAGCCAAGCCTGAGCCACCCACTCCTGCTTCAGGAGACCATCACTTTCCCCAATAGAAGACTCCTCCACTACATCTGTATCATGAGCTGTGGTCTTGTGCAATTATGGTTGTTATTATTTGCTAGATGAGATTCTAGCAATGGTGAGGTGTACTTTATAAGTTCACTGGCGCAGATTTATTTTAATAACACGCAAAAAAAAAAAAAAAACGCGATAATCCAATGAAGACAACGGAGTCGCGGCGACTCGTCTAGTGGTAAGGGAGGTATTGTTGTAAACTTTACTCTCTCTCACTACTCTATGAGCTTCATCATATCTTTTCTTAAAGCTCTGTATGGTACCTGCCTCCATTACCTCACTCTCCAGACTATTCCACTTCCTGACAACTCTATGAATGAAGAAATGCTTCCTAATATTCCTGTGACTCATCTGAGTCTTCAACTTCCAATTGTGACCCTTTGTTGCTATGTCCCATCTCTGGAACACCCTGTCTCTGTCCACCAGGTCGGTTCCTCTCAGCATTTTGTAAGTCAATGTTATGTCTTCCCGGTCCCTCCTGTCCTCCAGTGCCGTTAGGTTGAGTTACCTATTCTATCACGTAATCTTGTGTACCTGTCAATGTAAGGTACAGTAACAGCTAAACACATTATATAACCATTCACGACAGACGTAGCATGATGTTTTGGTGTGTAGACACTGGTCGAGCGTCACCAATCCATCATGAAACCAACTGGCATAATGAGCAATCCTGTGGTTTTGTATAGCATAGATTCTACCAAATAGCTATCGAACTTGTATAACCCATAATTTTGGTAGAGTCTATTGTACATAATGCTATACAAAACCACAGGATTGATCATTATGCCAGGTAGTTTCATGATGAATTGGTGACGCTCGACCAATGTCTTCGCACCAAATCATCATGCTACGTCTGTCGTGAATGGTCATATGACGAATTTAGCTGTTTCTGTGCCATACATTGATACGTACACAATATTACATGATAACATAGGTAGTGGGGTTAAAGGATATTAGAAGTAGTAATTTGGATCATAGAAATATTATCAAAATGGTATGGAAAATTCCCAAATAAGGTATATTAACTGAAACTGAGAAGAATGGTGGACGCTGTTTAGGAATACATGAAGAGACACTTCTGAGTGTCCCTGGGATATTCGAGTACCCTATACTAGGCAATTAAACGGACAAAAAAGCACATTCGTTTCTTTGCTTTTAATAATTAAAAAGCTTACACATAAAACAGCAATCCATATTTATATTATCTGCTGAGAAACTTATTTTCTCATATCATATGACCTTTTGTTCTAAGTGGCTAGAAAAAGCTTGGGGCTGGTTATTATATCTTCAAATTTCATATTCCCTGACTTCTCAAAGCCTGGAGGCCCTCTCCTACTCCATATGGGGGGTTGGGGATGGTGGTGGTGAGGGTGGGACCAAACCTTTGGCTCACATTCCAAGAGAGGCTGCGGCATATGACAAACCCACACTGGGCTACTCTGAAAAAACTTCCCCTCACTCCATCAGTTGTTGCCTTGCAACTTTGCATAGCTCCAAATGATGCACTGAGAAGTGTGAAAGTACTTGAGCTAAAGATTCCCACATATTGCAAGCAATCGCAGACGGGCAGGATGCCCAGCAGTAAGGGAGCCACCCCAACTACGCAGATCTGATGGCAGTCAGAAGCATCCAGATGGTATCACACTTCAAGCCTGGACAGACGGTAAGCGTATATATATATATATATATATATATATATATATATAAATATATATATATATATATATATATATATATATTATATATATATATATATATATATATAATATGATATAATATATATATATATATATATATTTTATGTATATATATATATATATATATATAATATATATATATATATATATATATATATATATATATATATACATTATATATATATATAATATATATTTATATATATATAATATATATATATATATATATATATACATATATATATATATATTATATATATATATATATTATATATATATAATGTATATTATATATATATATATTATATATATGTATATATATATATATATATATATATATATATATATATATATTATATATATATTCTATATATATGTAATATACTGTAATTATTATATAAATATATATTTATATATTATTAACTATTACTAATATAATATTATTTTATACTTTAATATATATATATATTATTTATATGTCTGCCATATGTTAAAATGTCAATAGCAAGAACATTTAAATTATTCCTTTCTAAAATTTTCTTTTAATACGTTTAAAGATAATTTTTCATTAACCTAAATGTAAAAAATTATAACTTTGCACCAAAATGAATCTTAGAAAACTTACCTAACCTTATTATAACAAGAACAATTTATTTTAGCCTAACCCAACAAAATATATTTTAGATTTGTTTACAATAATTGAATACTAAACAAACACAGTGAAATATATTTTTTTCGTTAGGTTCAGAATGATTTTGCCGAAATTATTGCATACACAAATTTTCACTTGTCCTATATGGCAAGATGAGCGTTGCTATTTAAGCCAAGATCGCAAGACTGCCCTCATGGGCTGTGTTGTAAAGTTGCAGCTGAGATAATCCATCACAAGGAAACACTTCATGAGCTCCTCAAATCATTAGATTCTCTTCAAGCTATTGTAGAAGGCCAGTGCAAGCCTACATCAAGTGACGTAAGCTGCTCAGCTGATGGTGACACTATTGACAAAGACTGGAAGTCCCACACTGAGCTCAACTCAGGGGTAAATAACTGGTGGAATTCTGTCATCTCTAAGGCTCCACGGTTAGAATTTGGGAACTTTTACACAATTCCTCCGACCACCACAGAGGGAACAGATCCTCTTCGCAGAAACTAAGCAAGCCTTGGATCTGTAAATTCTCCTACACTTGGCATCACTGCTTCAGCACCTGCCAGTACACTAAACAGTGAACATACCATCTCTGATCCTACACCTGTCAGCACACCTGCAGACACTATTCCAACATATGGCAGCAGTGCTTCATCGACAAGTACTGAGTCAGGATTTTCTCCACCAGAGATTGGTGCAGTTAATAATCAGGGAACTATCACTGCACCTGAAGAGTTGCTGCACCAAACTACGAACAGCAGGGACACAAATATCAGAACTGTACAGAGGTGTGGAAGAGGACGTGGAGGAGGAAAACATCTACAGCCTTCTCACCATTCACCAACACAGTCCAAGGAAAACGTTCATCAGATACACAATCATCAGGCTCACCAGCGGCAGAACCTGCGACAAATCAGCAGCGAAACATAGGAGGTGCAACAAATAATAGTCGACCCTCCCAGGCAGTACTCTCGCTGTCACCGGAAGGGGCACACCACTAGCAACTGCCTGCAAGATACCATGTGCAAGTACTGCCACAAGAAAGGACATCAGGTGGACCAGTGTCGAAAGAAAAAAGATCTTGATAGACAGGACCACCTGTTCAGAGATCTGTTCTCGGAACAAACCAGCAGGATCTCTGAATTGGTGAACACACTCACACGTTACCCACTCAGCTACTTCTGTCTCAGCCCAGCACGTGGTATGTGCCTTATACAAGACCACAAACCTATATCTTAGCAGCTGCCTTGGTGCCCTCCCTCTCTTAAGGGCAGGCACTTTGCATGCCTTACACACACACCACCTCAAGCTGACCACATCATGAGGAGCCAGTCTATCAGCATCCTGTCGGCGAATATTAGAGGTTTCATTACCAATGTTGGAAAGCTTACATACAGTTTTTTGAACATTCGACGTCCGGACATGATAGCTGTTGTTGAAACATTTTTGGACGACAGGACTCCAGAAAATTTTACAAAAATTGCTGGCTGCACCTCATGGATGAGAAGAGATAGGCAAGTGCAAGGAGGAGGTGTTGCTGTGTACTTCTCTAAAAGTGTACATGCCCAGCATATTGATGTTGCTATCCCTACTCACCTTGAAATGATGTTCTTCAAGCTATGCATAAACACTAGCACCTCTGTACTAGCATGTGCAATGTACAGTGCAGACCCCATCAACTTCCTAATAGAAAACGTGGACTCCCTTCTGCTACAACACAACTGTCAACTTATCATAATTGTTGGTGACCTCAACCAACACCTTATACAGAGGAATTTTGATGACCTTCTTGCGGTATTTGAAATGAGAAACATTGTTGATTTCCCTACTCACATCTCTGGCTCCTCTCTTGACCCAGTAGTGAGTGATCTGGTAGAAGGTATAGTCACTTGTCAACCCCTCGGCTATGTTGGATCATCTGGCCACAAGGCTGTTTTTACTGCACTTAAGATCCCGACAGAACGAGGTGAGGAGTCCACGCTCGCAACCTGGCTACGAGAAAGAGGTAATTGGCCAGCCCTTTGCTCTGAGCTCACCAATACCGATTGAAATGCTCTTTTCAAGGGGATGTTGACAGCAAAGTGAAAGCCTTCACTGGACACATCCTTAAGATCAGCCTTGGCTTGGATGTCTTTGTAGAGAGGGTGTTACTGCTAAGTACAAATTATTATTATTATTATTATTATTATAATCAAGGGGAAGCGCTAAACCCGGAGGATTATACAGCGCCTGGGGGGGGGATGTGCAAGGCATTCAGGCTTAATTCGGGGAACTGGAGCACAGATCCAATTCCCTAAATCAAGAGCCCCTCACCAACATCAAGGAACCTTCCTTGAGGGGTGCTAAGTACAAAGCATGGCGAAAGTATAAGAGACATCCTACCACCTATAGCAGGAACTTGCACAGGCAAGCCTGTAGGCATATGGGTGAAGTTCAAAAGTGGGCCATCGCTAAATGGGAGGTGGACATCAAACAAAAGCTAGCATCAGGTAGGGTAGGCTCTAAAACCTGGTTAAGGACAGACAAGGTTATCTGCCGGATGAACTCATTCCACCTCTAAATCGACAGGATGGGACCACCTCTGCTAGTAGTCAAGAGAAAGCGGACCTCTTTACCGAACACTTTGATACCAAAATGTAATTTCCTATCAAAACTGTCAGTGGTGGCAATAAGGCAGGAAAGGTTACTCTGCTGCTGATCTGTTGTTAAACCTCTCCACTAAATGGCGCCAGTCACTGGATGAATCCATAGGCAGCTGTGCGGTAGCACTGGACATTGCTGGTGCTTTCGACCGGGTGTGGCACCAGGGCCTCTTGGCAAAACTTCAAGCACTGGGAATTGCAGGCTCAGTGCTATGTCTCCTCAGTGATTATCTTCATTGCAGATCTCTAACGGTAGTTCTCAATTGAACAGAATCAGCAAGACATCCTATTGGGGTAAGTGTTCCACAAGGAAGTGTGCTGGACCAGTGTTATGGAATGTCTACTTCAATAATCTTCTTCGTCTCATTCCAGAATGCCATGCACGTGCAGACGACTGTACTCTGTACTCTGCAGACTCTATACTCTCGCCTGGACCCATCCTGGATAGATCTGTCAATTCAGCAGAGCCTTCAACACAGGAGGGATGTGGGGGCCTTACTGTTATGTTCAAGGCCAACACTGTCAAAGTACCACACTTGGCTCCACTTCGAGGACAGCGAGAAGCAATCTTCTATATCACAAGACAGGCAGAAAGCAGCAACTTCACTCTGGCTGTACCCTTCTCCAGAACATCACTTCATCTGAGATCATTTACCGCCAGGATGACTCGAGTCCGGAACACATTCGTACAGCATTATGATGTCAACGAGATAAAGTCAGATGATCAAATGAAAATGTTGTCCCACCGATGGCTCCAACTTCATCCTGTTCCCTACTTGTATGTTTCATAAATAAAATGCTTTCAAATGAGCTGATGTAGGTAACAGCTCTTAGCTTCTCAATAAAGTTAGGAATCCTTAACTTGTAAATAGTTGTCAATAAAGCTAGGGATCCTTAAAACCTAACCTTGTCAGACCCTTTGTAAAGAGAGAGAGAGAGAGAGAGAGGAGAGAGAGAGAAAAAAGGAGAGAGAGAGAGAGAGAGAGAGAGAGAGAGAGAGAGAGAGAGAGAGAGAGAGAGAGAGAGAGAGAGAGAGAGAGAGAGAGAGAGAGAGAGAGAGAGAGAGAAGAGAGAGGAGAGCATAGTGCTAGTAGTAGGAATAAAAGTCGTTAGTAATAGTCGTGGCAGCAAGAATAACATAAGAATATTGTAGAACAAGTGAATATATAAACAGGTCCAACAGTATCCTCCGGAATGGAACATTTTTATTCCGAATATTTTTAAGAGACACAAATCTGAAATAGAGTGCCTGTCAGTTTTGGAAAATCTGTTTAATGCCAACTATCTTGAGAAGCATTAAAACTAATCACGCGCCTTGATCACTCAGAAGATATAAGCTCTACACTTATAGATCAAACTAATCACCCCTGAAATTTCATCTTAAATAATGTCTTTCACCTTAATTTTAATTAGAAAGGCTCTAGTAGTTACGTCAGTGAGAAATGTTGCCTGTTTTTTTTTTTTTACACATGTCTAATTAATTATGGGACTGTGCATTAAATAAGATTATTGAAGATAATTATGTTGTATGGAAAGAAAGAGTTTGTTAAGATTAATAACAAATGCAGCTGTTTTGTGAATATAAACTGAAAAAAACACGCCTATCAATGAATATTTATTCTGTGTAATAAACGTCTTTAAAAATATATTTATTGAATATTTTACGTGAACCTCTCAACATTTTTATATTGAAAATTGTTTAAACCTTGGTAATAAATACCGACAAGTTGGTTTAGAAAGACACGTAAGCAAACACTATGACATATTTATTAGAAAACGTTTCGGTCCTGGGACCTTGATCACTTCTAGGTCCCAGGTCCGAAATGTTTTCTAATAAATGTGTTATAGTGTTTGCTTACGTGTCTTTCTAAACTATATTGAAAATTAAAATCCTGACCATATGTACATTACACAAATAACCCGAACATAGAAGAGAGGAGCTTACGACGACGTTTCGGTCCGACTTGAACCATTTACAAAGTCACACTAACGAGAAGTGGAGCAGGACGGGTATATATAGGCAGGAAGAGGTAGAGGTGGTAGTAGTGGTAATAGTAGTAGTAGTGGTAGTGGTAGTAGTAGTGGTGAATTAAGGAGGAGGAGCCAGTCAAATACAAAGAAAAGGGGAGCACTGCAAGGGAGCTAGGTGCCCACAGAGGAAGAGCAAGTACACAGAGGTGGGGGGAGGGGAAGTAATGAAATGAAATTTCATTACTTCCCCTATGTTTCTGGACCCAGTTCTTTCTTTCTTTAGGCACCTGATGTTCCAAATCTTCCTTATCTTTGAGGTCTGTTGTTCTTCTCTTTTGATCAAAAGAGATAATGAAGTTGTGTCATCATTCATGCATAACAGAACTAAGAGGTCTGTGTCTACTCCAATTAGGGTACTAACTAGGATATCTGAACACACACACTATACTGCTGTCTGAACAATCAGTAAGTCTGCACCACCATCAACTTGAACAGTTTTTATGCCCTTGTCTTGGAGATTCTGACGGTGTATTAAGGTAAATCTCTCCTGGTGTGAATTATTGGACAAGAGGCGTTCTATCACTGTGTTGACTGGCATCCCTTCTACGCTGTTGACCTTGACACCAACCATTCCTCGGTACCTTAGACTGTGAGTCATGCTTTTATAGAGGAGCCAGCTTCATGGTCATCAAAGACAGCTTTGGCATCAGCATACCCTTTTTATGCACAAGCGACATAGAGTTGTCAAATGAAATCAAATGTGGTATCTCGCGACCATACTAACTTTTGGAGTAATGAGCTATTTACTGTCAAGTACACAGCACATAACAGAGTTTTCATGAGTAAGCGTGTTTACTGTTAGTGTTATTCTCTAAACTGCATTAACGAGTGATGGCTTGTTGGCCTCTTAAAAAACTTCATCTCATTCAAATAGTGCTGATGGAATACTGCTTACCTGTATCAAGCCTTTTGCAGTCCTAGGCTGAGGTTCGGACCTAGTCATCTCATACTGTCCCTACTTCTTCAACTTCACTCACATGTTTATCCGTCAACACGACCTAACTTAACTGAAATATCACCTCATATTCCCCCTTCTCTAAAGTCTACATTATCAGCGAAGTACAAATCTCCTCCCGCCGAAAAATCACGTCATTCCCAAACACTCTACTTTTATTGTCTATAAATCTAGCCTTTTACCTTGTAATAATGTTGTGGAAGTTCATCTACCCTAACGTACAGTTGCTCTTTCTCCTCTCCCAAGTGAAGTTTTTCTCCCCACCAAGATGTCTCTAACCTCTTGTTATTTTCCCCTTTGTCCGTGACTTCATTTGTGTCTACAATTTTTACTCAGCCTACCTCTTCTGCCTCTGACACCATGCTTCTTGTAGCTTTTCTGTCAGCTGCAACTCATGAAGCCATCTCTGCGTATATCGCGAAGACAAAACCGGTGATGAAAGCCGATTCACCTTCCAACACTTCACATTCACGCATTACTCAACCTACTTCACAACTGCTTTCTTCTTTGAGTTCCCGTAATTTACTCCTTGCTAATTTCCCGCTACATCCGGAGGTTAACTTTACTAACATTCGTAGACAGGAGACAACTTGTGTTTGTTGTTACTATTATACATCTATTCACAGATCATGACTTTCTTATAGTGGAATATTAGAGGACTCAAGGATTGCTCTCACAGCTCTCCCCTGTATGTTTGTTTACAAAGAGTTCTCTCCTGTTATCCACCCCATCTCAGGTTATTCCTTATTGCGATTACCAGATCTTTTTCCGATGGGACACTTAATGAAAGTGAAATTCAGGTCTTTGTTTATATTTCGCTACATTACACTGCGCCCCGTATCTGCTTAAACAAGTGGTATGGAGTCTGCTCTATATATTTTTCTTCTTCTCGACCATTATCTCCTCCTAATGTTGAGTGTCTCCTTTTTTCTGTATCTCCACCACTGATATAGTGGTAGTGAGTACCACTGTGACTCTCTCGGCGATCATTTACAGACTTTTAATTTAAAATTGAACTAATATAAAGAGAAATTATTATATATGTGCTAAACATCCTTGCACTGATCTGATTCAGTATTTCTTACTTCTTGTCCTTTTATTTGGCGATTGATAGGTTGAGAAGGTGAGGTGAGAGCAAGATTGAATGAGTAAGGTAAGTGACTGAGTAATTTGCATGACTAGAGGCCAGAATTAGTTAGCGACAAATACTGTTGAATGAGTGAATAAAGTGAAAAGGATGACTAGATTAATTGAATAGCAGTACGAATGTGTGAGGTGAGTAACCGCGTGAGTGAGAGAGATCAATATGCGGATAAAGCTCAGTCAGATGCCTCACTTCATCACATCCGGCCACCAATAATTTCTATTTCAGTTTTAAAAAATATATATATGATGCTGGCCAGCAAAAACGATATTTTAAATTGAAGCAGCAACCCTGAGAGCCAAGTTCTCTTTATAATTATGAAGAGTTGTTTAAATCCATCAGGGAAGGTACCTCAATGATGGTGGAAGCTCTTCATTCAATGGATTGAAGCTATCTTCCAATTCCTAAAATAAATTCCTAAAATAAATATGAGAATATTCCCTTCCCCCCCTTTTCGCTTTATTACCCGTAGCGATTAGTTCTTCCATATGAATGTAATAAAAGTTTGATACTTATCGGCCACTGTACGATCCGTGTAAGGTATCCCTGTTTTGTATATTCCTCTGTCCCCTGAGGAAGTTAACACCAAAGTTAACACCAACAAATACGTTAATGAAAGTTTGAAGCCGATCATAAAAAACAAAGTTTTATATTAATTGATCAAATTTAAATGAATCATTCTTTACTAACAGATTCAGTAAAATTTCAAATTTACACTGACTCAGTCTAAACTTATGGGGCATCATTCATTTTATCGTATGTACCTTCAACAATATTTTGAAGCCCACCAGACGAACTATTCTGCAGTAATTGAGTATAAATGAATATTACTATTTAATCAACAAAAATATTAAACTTGGATTTATGCCAGCCAATAAAACCATGACACTTGCATTCAGGAAACTACACAAGTCGTGAAAATTTGAAGCCGATCAGATGAATCATTCTCAGTTACGACACGGATTCCAACGATTCCAAATGTGTTTTAACTACTTTCTGTGTTGTCTAATTTGAACGGAGACTAACAAAACATACTCAGTACTCTCTTGGCTATAAGTTGCATCAGCCATTAAGTAACGAAGCGGTTCGGAAGAATTAAACTGAAATTTATTTGCCGTGATGTAGCTGGAATAGAAACTTCACGCTTATATATACAACGTGCAAATCTACACTTAATTGAAGCTTCGCCACTATGGATTTTCGAAGCTTGGAATGTGATCAACACCTATGGCTTTAGGAAGCGTGGACTTTCCACCTGTTTCTAGAATCTAGTTATATTTTCAAGACAGATTCTCTGAAACGTTGGAAATGATCGGAACAAAGATTCACTAATTTTGACTGAAACAAAAATAAAAAAAAACAGAAGAAAAAATTAAGAAAAATCCTGACTCAGCTTGTTGGTCCCTCACATAGAATAATTAAGAAAATTTATAAAAATAATAATAATAATAATAATAATAATAATAATAATAATAATAATAATAATAATAATAATAATAATTATAATCATAATACTAAATTGCTTTCATACCTCACTGGGAAATTCAATTTAACGAAGTCAGCCAAAAATTCAGTTGATCTTAGAGAGATATTTTTTTCAGCTGACTGGAAAGAAATTATTGGTATTGGATAAAACAATAATTTTGTATTAAAACAACCATTCCAAAAACAATATATATGGAAAGGTGAGAAAACACTAGGAAAGAAAACAGCAACAAAAGCCAAAAAAAAAAAAAAATTTGTCTTTTGACCGCCTCAAGATTATAACTGATTAAGACTGAAAACCACAATGTCAAAGTTGTTTTCTCAGTGATCATCCATCAGTGTTTATGATAAATTAATCCAACTTTTTAAGGAAATAGGAATAACATGTAAAAAGTGATCGCTTAAAGATTAGTTCGTCCTCCCATTCAACTAACGAAAGGAAATTAACTTTTTTTTCATAAAAGACGTAAATTTTAACAATGTTGTTTTACGACATTAGGAGATGGAAGATTATTTTAAATTCGAACAAGTTATCTTAGGTAACTATGGTGGGTTACTGTAGACTGCATGAGTTTAGGTTAGGTTATGTTAGGCTACCATAGGTTACGTTAGGTTATATTGGGTTAAGTTTGGTTACATCGTCTTATGTTAGGTTATGTTAGGCTACCATAGGTTACGTTAGGTTATATTGGGTTAAGTTTGGTTACATCGTCTTATGTTAGGTTATGTTAGGCTACCATAGGTTACGTTAGGTTATATTGGGTTAAGTTTGGTTACATCGTCTTATGTTAGGTTATGTTAGTTAACATTAGGTTATGGTAGGCTATGTTAGGTTACATTAGGTTATGTTTGGTTCCTAACATAGCTAATATTAGGATAGATTACATTAGTTGACAGTAGGTTATGTTAGGTTATGGTACACTGTAATAAGTAACATTTTATGGCAGATTACGGTAGAATATGTTAGGTTATGTTAGTTTTTGTTTGGTTTCTTTAGGTTACGTATTGTTACATTAGGTAATAACAGATTATGTTAAGTGATGGTAGGTGACGTTACTCTGAATTACGTTAAGTTATGGTAGGAGAAGGCAGGATAAAATATGTTACGATAAAATATGTTTTCGTTAAGTTATTTTACAAGTACATTTACAGGATGTACATGTTTATAGAGGGGCCACAGATATATCAGATCACTTTCTAGTTGTAGCTACACTGAGAGTAAAAGGTAGATGGGATACAAGGAGAATAGAAGCATCAGGGAAGAGAGAGGTGAAGGTTTATAAACTAAAAGAGGAGGCAGTTAGGGTAAGATATAAACAGCTATTGGAGGATAGATGGGCTAATGAGAGCATAGGCAATGGGGTCGAAGAGGTATGGGGTAGGTTTAAAAATGTAGTGTTAGAGTGTTCAGCAGAAGTTTGTGGTTACAGGAAAGTGGGTGCAGGAGGGAAGAGGAGCGATTGGTGGAATGATGATGTAAAGAGAGTAGTAAGGGAGAAAAAGTTAGCATATGAGAAGTTTTTACAAAGTAGAAGTGATGCAAGGAGGGAAGAGTATATGGAGAAAAAGAGAGAGGTTAAGAGAGTGGTGAAGCAATGTAAAAAGAGAGCAAATGAGAGAGTGGGTGAGATGTTATCAACAAATTTTGTTGAAAATAAGAAAAAGTTTTGGAGTGAGATTAACAAGTTAAGAAAGCTTAGAGAACAAATGGATTTGTCAGTTAAAAATAGGAGAGGAGAGTTATTAAATGGAGAGTTAGAGGTATTGGGAAGATGGAGGGAATATTTTGAGGAATTGTTAAATGATGATGAAGATAGGGAAGCTGTGATTTCGTGTATAGGGCAAGGAGGAATAACATCTTGTAGGAGTGAGGAAGAGCCAGTTGTGAGTGTGGGGGAAGTTCGTGAGGCAGTAGGTAAAATGAAAGGGGGTAAGGCAGCTGGGATTGATGGGATAAAGATAGAAATGTTAAAAGCAGGTGGGGATATAGTTTTGGAGTGGTTTGTGCAATTATTTAATAAATGTATGGAAGAGGGTAAGGTACCTAGGGATTGGCAGAGAGCATGCATAGTTCCTTTGTATAAAGGCAAAGGGGATAAAAGAGAGTGCAAAAATTATAGGGGGATAAGTCTGTTGAGTATACCTGGTAAAGTGTATGGTAGAGTTATAATTGAAAGAATTAAGAGTAAGACGGAAAATAGGATAGCAGATGAACAAGGAGGCTTTAGGAAAGGTAGGGGGTGTGTGGACCAGGTGTTTACAGTGAAACATATAAGTGAACAGTATTTAGATAAGGCTAAAGAGGTCTTTGTGGCATTTATGGATTTGGAAAAGGCGTATGACAGGGTGGATAGGGGGGCAATGTGGCAGATGTTGCAAGTGTATGGTGTAGGAGGTAGGTTACTGAAAGCAGTGAAGAGTTTTTACGAGGATAGTGAGGCTCAAGTTAGAGTATGTAGGAAAGAGGGAAATTTTTTCCCAGTAAAAGTAGGCCTTAGACAAGGATGTGTGATGTCACCTTAGTTGTTTAATATATTTATAGATGGGGTTGTAAGAGAAGTAAATGCGAGGGTCTTGGCAAGAGGCGTGGAGTTAAAAGATAAAGAATCACACACAAAGTGGGAGTTGTCACAGCTGCTCTTTGCTGATGACACTGTGCTCTTGGGAGATTCTGAAGAGAAGTTGCAGAGATTGGTGGATGAATTTGGTAGGGTGTGCAAAAGAAGAAAATTGAAAGTGAATACAGGAAAGAGTAAGGTTATGAGGATAACAAAAAGATTAGGTGATGAAAGATTGAATATCAGATTGGAGGGAGAGAGTATGGAGGAGGTGAACGTATTCAGATATTTGGGAGTGGACGTGTCAGCAGATGGGTCTATGAAAGATGAGGTGAATCATAGAATTGATGAGGGAAAAAGAGTGAGTGGTGCACTTAGGAGTCTGTGGAGACAAAGAACTTTGTCCTTGGAGGCAAAGAGGGGAATGTATGAGAGTATAGTTTTACCAACGCTCTTATATGGGTGTGAAGCATGGGTGATGAATGTTGCAGCGAGGAGAAGGCTGGAGGCAGTGGAGATGTCATGTCTGAGGGCAATGTGTGGTGTGAATATAATGCAGAGAATTCGTAGTTTGGAAGTTAGGAGGAGGTGCGGGATTACCAAAACTGTTGTCCAGAGGGCTGAGGAAGGGTTGTTGAGGTGGTTCGGACATGTAGAGAGAATGGAGCGAAACAGAATGACTTCAAGAGTGTATCAGTCTGTAGTGGAAGGAAGGCGGGGTAGGGGTCGGCCTAGGAAAGGTTGGAGGGAGGGGGTAAAGGAGGTTTTGTGTGCGAGGGGCTTGGACTACCAGCAGGCATGCGTGAGCGTGTTTGATAGGAGAGAATGGAGACAAATGGTTTTTAATACTTGACGTGCTGTTGGAGTGTGAGCAAAGTAACATTTATGAAGGGATTCAGGGAAACCGGCAGGCCGGACTTGAGTCCTGGAGATGGGAAGTACAGTGCCTGCACTCTGAAGGAGGGGTGTTAATGTTGCAGTTTAAAAACTGTAGTGTAAAGCACCCTTCTGGCAAGACAGTGATGGAGTGAATGATGGTGAAAGTTTTTCTTTTTCGGGCCACCCTGCCTTGGTGGGAATCGGCCAGTGTGATAATAAATAATAAATAATAATTTACAAGGTATACAGACTAGAGAATTTCTGGGAAATAAGTTCACAAGTCGACTAACACCTAGGTATCCATTTTACTGATAAGTGAACAGGGACAACAGGTGTAAGGGAACACGCCCAATGTTTTCATCCTTGCCGGGAATCGGGCCGCGGACCCTCAGTGTGTGAAGCGTCAGCTTTGCCTACCAGGCCCCGAACCTGAAGGTTACAATATATGATTGGTACCTTAGATTAAATGAAGTGTGATGTAACGTTATGATCAGTAACAATATTATGTTGATGGTGATAAATAAGATAATGTTAAGGTATGGTAGGTGAAAGTAGGATAGATTATATTACAATAGGTTACATTTGTTTAGAGAAGGTAGCATTAGGTTATGTTATGTTATGTAAGAAGCTTATGGTAGGATGCGTAAAATTACGTTAGGTTGCATTACATTTTGGTAGGTTATTGTGGGTCATGGAAGGTGATGGTAGATTATTATTCTTGACAGTTTATGATGGTAGGATATGGTAGAGCACGTTATATAACGGTAGTTTACGTTAGGTTACAGTTGATTACGGAAGGTGGCGGCAAATACTGGTAGGATGCACGAGCTAAACAATGGTTGGTATCGGAAAGTTACGGTAGGTTACGGTAGGTTATGGTAGGTGATGGTCGTAGGTGTCACAGGGCACAGTAGGTTACTTTATGTCTCGTTAAGTTATGGTAGGTGACAGTAGGCTAGAGTACGTGCAGGCAAGTAATGTGAGGTTATGGTAGGTGTTGGAAAGTGGCAGTAAGTTATGGTAATAAGGTGATAAGTGGCGGAAGGTGATGGTAGGTGATGGTAGGTGATGGTAGGTGATGGTAGATGATGGTAGGTGATGGTAGGTGATGGTAGGTGATGGTAGATGATGGTAGGTGATGGTAGGTGATGGTAGGTGATGGTAGGTGATAGTAGATGATGGTAGGTGATGGTAGGTGATGGTAGGTGATGGTAGGTGATGGTAGGTGATGGTAGGTGATAGTAGATGATGGTAGGTGATGGTAGGTGATGGTAGGTGATGGTAGGTGATGGTAGATGATGGTAGGTGATGGTAGGTGATAGTAGATGATGGTAGGTGATGGTAGGTGTTGGTAGGTGATGGTAGATGATGGTAGGTGATGGTAGATGATGGAAGGTGATGGTAGGTGATGGTAGGTGATGGTAGATGATGGTAGGTGATGGTAGGTGATGGTAGATGATGGTAGGTGATAGTAGATGATGGTAGGTGATGGTAGGTGACGGTAGGTGATGGTAGGTGATGGTAGATGATGGTAGGTGATGGTAGATGATGGAAGGTGATGGTAGGTGATGGTAGGTGATGGTAGATGATGGTAGGTGATGGTAAGTGATGGTAGGTGATGGTAGGTGATGGTAGGTGATGGAAGGTGATGGAAGGTGATGGTAGGTGATGGTAGGTGATGGTAGGCGATGGTAGGTGATGGCAGGTGATGGTAGGTGATGGCAGGTGATGGTAGGTGATGGTAGGTGATGGTAGGTGATGGTAGGTGATGGTAGGTGATGGCAGGTGATGGTAGGTGATGGTAGGCGATGGTAGGTGATGGCAGGTGATGGTAGGTGATGGCAGGTGATGGTAGGTGATGGTAGGTGATGGTAGGTGATGGTAGGTGATGGTAGGTGATGGTAGGTGATGGTAGGTGATGGTAGGTGATGGTAGGCGATGGTAGGTGATGGTAGGTGATGGTAGGTGATGGTAGGTGATGGTAGGTGATGGTAGGTGATGGTAGGTGATGGTAGGCGATGGTAGGTGATGGTAGGTGATGGTAGGTGATGGTAGGTGATGGTAGGTGATGGTAGGTGATGGTAGGTGATGGTAGGTGATGGTAGGTGATGGTAGGTGATGGTAGGTGATGGTAGGCGATGGTAGGTGATGGTAGGTGATGGTAGGTGATGGTAGGTGATGGTAGGTGATGGTAGGTGATGGTAGGTGATGGTAGGCGATGGTAGGTGATGGTAGGTGATGGTAGGTGATGGTAGGTGATGGTAGGTGATGGTAGGTGATGGTAGGCGATGGTAGGTGATGGTAGGTGTATGGTAGGTGATGGTAGGTGATGGTAGGTGATGGTAGGTGATGGTAGGTGATGGTAGGTATGTGAAATAATAAGATAGTTCAGTAATGCAAATAAATGACCATTTGCAATCTGGTTTCTTTAAGTAAATATAAATGACGAAGCAAATCTCCCACTGATCCTAATGACTCTCTTAACATCTCTCAGTGTATATACAGTGAGAGATGCATCAATGTTTATATTCGTTATTCGTACACTGAGAGGTATGTCTTTCAGGGTAAATACACGGAGAGGTGTGTATATAGTGAATAATGTCTCATATTGTATATACTCTGACAGGTATGTGTGTCTCTCAATCAATATACACTGAAAGGTTAGTCTCTCAGGGTATATATACACCCAGAGAGGTTTGTCTTTTAGTGAATATATGCTGCGGAATGTTTGCCTCTCAGTCTATATATTCGGATTGATGTGTGACTTCGTGAATATACACTGATAAGTGTGTGTTACCTAGTACATAGTTCAGAGGTGTCTCTCAGCGTGTTTACCTCGTAATTACTTCGTTATCGTTTAGATATGTTCGTTATCATTTACATAAGTGAGAAAATATAACAATCAACATTTCGCAATGAAATAACCCGTTGAGCCATAGTAATTAAAATTAACGACAAGATATTATTTAAGATGCAATTTCACGGGTAATTAGTTTGATTCAGAAGTGTAGAGCTTATACCGTCTGAGTGATCAAGGAGCGTGATTAGTTTTAATGCTTCTCAAGACAGTTGTCATTAGACAGATTTCCCGAAAGCAACAGGCACTGTATTAGAGATTATTTTCTTTTAAAAATATTTGGAATTGGGATGTTCTATTCCGGAGGATGTTGTTGATATGCAGTTATTCTACTGCTGCTGCTACTGTAATTACTATCATTAATACTATTAATACTATTACTATCACTACTACTATTATTACTACTATTTTTACTACTAAAATTACTACTATTACTACTACTACTGCTACTGCTACTACAATTTTTATTCTTATTACTAATGCTACTTTTGTTACTACATCTACTACATTCAATGCAGTGGGAACAGCTAATGAATTCATAGGTAAGAATGAAGCTAATGTTACTCAGAGCGATATTGAATCCAACAGTGAAAATACTTTTAATTTCAACTTAATTGTGACAACAAGACCACCAGTTCTGCTACAAAATTTAATATTTTAATTAAGAACTGTGTCCCAAAACCTAATGACGAGTTAACTGTATTTTCTTTCTTACTAGTATATACAATACTAGCATGAGCATTACATTAAATCTTTATATCTGTTGTTCTTTGAGATGAAATTTAAGTACTTGCAATAAATCTGAGAGTAAATATAGCTTCTTGCAGGAGACTTTCTTCTTGTTATATGTTGACGAAGCAAAATCTTTTGAATTAAATTTGACTATAGGTAAATTCAGGATAATTTTAGCTAATGTCAATATCAGGTATGTCACCTGGCAAACATCTTTCTTTAATAATGTTGAATGTCTGATGACTTATAATAAACCTGGTGCGCCTGGTGTTCTGTGGAGAATTTCTGCCAGAAACATAACTTAAAATATTTAGATTATGATGTTAACGAACGCTTATGCTTCTACATTTGTTTCCAGTAATGTTTCTTAAATTAAATGACTTCATCATGAGGAAGGATGAAATACAACTCATATACGGATTCATAATATGTTACAATTTTATGATATTATAGACTCAGATCATCTACTTACGATAGGGAATATTACTAATGATGTAAATGTTGCTATGTGACATGAGGTTGGCAATGATAGAAAACGGTGTCACTGAGACACTTGCAAGATTTCACACTGTGATACAGTTAAATATTGTACACTAGGAGGTCGCCTTCATCATCCTCTGTCACAAATTAACTATATTTGTGATAATATTACTGATTATGTTTCATATTATTCTTTTAAATTAAACAAGAATCTCAGGATCCAAAAAAACTTAAAAGCAATTCCAGGGTGGACAAGAAATGTTAAACATTTATAAGATAAATCTAGAAAAAAAAATTGACTGATTGAAGAGTGGTAGGAACTGACAATATCAATTTCATTATCTATTGAAAAAAATATGAAAAAAAAGATATGCAGTCTTTCTGGAAAGGTAAGCAGCAGCTAAGAAATAATATTTTTTTGTTGTTGATGGTAAGAACAATGTTCAAGAGATCTTTATGATATTTTTAGGTGATAAATATTTTTGTTGCAGTATAATACAGTCTTGGGGAAATTTAGACACATTATATATGATCACCAACACACACACACACACACACACACACACACACACACACACACACACACACACACACACACACACACACACACACACACACACACACACACAAGATGATGGATGTGGTACTGGAAAACCTCATGCATCAACATGTCAGGGACACTACCAGAGAGAGAGGGGAGGATGAACCAGCAAGACTGGATCTTGCGTTCACCCTGAGCAGTTCAGACATTGAGGACATCACTTACGAGAGGCCCCTTGGAGCTAGCGATCACGTGGTTCTGAGTTTTGAATATATAGTAGAGTTACAAGTGGAGAGGGCAACAGGAATTGAATGGGAAAAGCGAAACTATAAAAGGGGTGACTACACAGGTTATGAGGAACTTCCCGCAGGAGGTTCAGTGGGACAAAGAATTGGTAGGAAAATCAGTAAACGAGATGATGGAATATGTAAGAACAAAATGCAGGGAGGCAGAGGAAAGGTTTGTTCCCAAGGGCAATAGAAATAATGGAAAGACCAAAGCGAGTCCTTGGTTTACACGAAGGTGTAATGAGGCAAAATCTAAGTGCACCAGAGAAGGGAAAAGGTACAGGAGGCAAAGGACTCAGGAAAATAAGGAGATTAGTCGAAGAGCCAGAAACACAGGTAAGGAGGAGGCCCAGCGACAGTACGAAAACGACATAGCATCGAAAGTCAAGTTTGACCCGAAACTGCTGTATAGACACATTAGGAGGAAGACAACAGTCAAAGACCAGGTGATCAAGCTGAAGCAAAGAAGGTGGGGAACTCACCAGAAGCGATCAAGAGGTATGTGAGGAGCTCAACTTAAGATTTAAGGAAGTATTTATAATGGAGACAGGAAGACCTCTGGGAGGATAGAACAGAGGGGGGCACCAGCAAGGAATATACCAACAAGTGTTGGATGACATACATACAACTGAGGAGGATGTGAAGAAGCTGCTGAGGGACATTGATACCTCAAAGGCAATGGGACCGGAAAACATCTCCCCGTGGATCCTTAGAGAGGGAGCGGATATGCTGTGTGTGCCACTAACCACAATCTTCAACACATCCCTTGAAACTGGGCAACTGCCTGAGGTATGGAAGACAGAAAATGTAGTTCCCAGTTTTAAAAAAGGAGACAGAAAAGAGGCACTAAACTATAGACCAGTGTCACTGACGTGTATAGTATGCAAAGTCATGGAGAAGATTATCAGGAGGAGAGTGTTGGATCACCTGGAACGAAACAAGAGAGGAGTGGCATGATCCTGAGGGAACACTGAGGGAGCAGAAGGGGGAGGAGGAGAGTTGCTCTGTTCATTAAAAACTGGCGGAGATTTGAGGAAATGGAAGGAATGGACAGAACAGGCAAAAGGGACTACATAATAGGAACAATTCAGTCTCGGGGCACAAAGGTGGTAATTGCAGTGATGTACAACCCGCACAGAACTGCAGGAGGCCAAGAGAAGAATATGAAGAGAGCTACAGAGCAATGGTGGGCACAGTAGCTGAGGTAGGCAGAAGAGTAAAGTTACTAGCTATGGGGCATTTCAATCACAAGAAGAATGACTGGGAAAAGCCTGGCGCCACATGGATGTGGTACTGGAAAAACTCATGCATCAACATGTTAGGGACACTACCAGAGATAGAGGTATAGATGAACCAGCAAGATTGATGAAGCTGATGAACCTGCACAACAGCAGGCAGTGTCAAAACGAGCCGAGAAGACGGCCATTAGAGGGTCGATTGGAGCCACACCCCAGCTTTAGCCAATGGTAGAGTGTTGGGGAAGTCAGCTTCATGGTGATTGATCGATGGGAAGCTTGCTATTGGAGTGAGCCGTTGGTGAGGCATATGAACTTCTTCCTTGAGATGTAGTCCACTTGAATCACGTTTCTGGTGTCTGCTATACGCTGGTTAACGCGTTGAAGCATTTTTTCGGTGATGTAGACATGATTCGTTTCGCAGGTAAACTTAACATTCCCATCCTGGAGTTGCTGGTGAACTTCTCTGGGAAGCATTGCGTCCTTGTATTAGTCAGTAGTGTAGAACCAGACGCCAGGCAGAACGATGTATTCAGGCTCAGAATCTAGGGCTGAGGCAGCCACAGGAGGCCTGGAAGAAGTGGCAGTTGAAGGAGTGACTGATTGGGCCGCGGCAGCGAGAGTTTCATCACGTTGTAGCGTTTTAGCTCTCTTGGATGGTGGCAGAGACGAGGATGGCGAGGTCGCTGATTGGTCCATTGTAGTGGTGGTGGAAGAAGGCGGTGGTGGTCTCTCATTGGTGGGATTTAGAGGAGTCTCATCTCTTGGAGGCGGTGGTGGTGGAGCTGTGGAAATATTGACAATATTTGTGGTGGACTTGATGTCTGTCAAGGGTGGAAATTCAGGGAATGTAAAGCTGGGCATGTTGTTGAGCCTGAAGAGTTCATTGATGGAGGGGGTGAATGATCCAGGTGCAACTACATTGTGTACATGGGCGTACATAATGCAACAGGAACCGGTGGTGATGTATTACTGGTGGAGGACACAGTTTGAGTGGCCTTGAGAATCTTGGTGGTACATGCTTGCAGTATTGTAACTGCAGCATATGTTGGAGATTGAGGAGTGTTTTTCTTGAAGACTTCGCTTTTAGTTGGGCATTTGGCAGCAAGGGTATGGTGCTCATTCTTGCAGTTCAGGCATTTAGGTGGGGTGGTGATGGTGCAAGACTTAAAATCATGACCTTCGTTGCCGCAGGTCGAGGAAAACTTCTTATCTTTGTGGGACAGTCCTTAGTGGTGTGCATATAGGAGTAACAGTTATAACACTGTGTGATGTGCTTGAATTTCTCGGCTTCAATGTAGCCTGGGTTGATATGAAAGTAGTGAATTGCCAGACTCTCTGCGAGAGCTTTGGATGCCATGTTGACGTTAGTGAAGGTGACCTTTTGCATTGAGGAAGCATTGGGTATTTTGGTAATATGCTCCACCGTAGCCCAAGGGTTCTAGTCTTCAGTGGATGATTTGATTTCTTCAATATCCAGGATAGTGATGAGTGGGCGCCTGTAACAAGTGAGATTTCACAGGAGTGAGTCCTAGTTCTGGTGCAGTTTCTGGCATATGTGAATGACTTGCCGGAAGGTATCGACTCAAGTGTCCTTGTTTGTGGACGATGTGAAGTTAATGAGGTGAATTAAATTAGATGAGGATCACACAGGACTACAAAGGGACCTGGACAGGCTGCAAGTCTGCTCCAGCAAGATCTTCTGGAATTTAACTCCACATAATGCAAAGTCATGAAGATCTGGGAAGGGCAAAGAAGACCACAGAGTACAAGCTAGGGGACCAAAGACTGCAAACCTCACTCAAGGAAAAGGATCTTGGGGTGAGTATAATACCGAGGACATCCCCTGAAGGGAACATCAACCTGATAAATGCTGCAGCATATTGGATCTTGGCAATTCTAAGAATAGCATTCCTATACCTCAGTAAGGAATCGTTCAAGACTCTGTACACCATGTACATCAGGTCCATACTGAAGTATGACAGTACCAGTTTGGAACCCACACCTGGTCAAGCACATCAAGAAACTAGAGAAAGTGCAAAAGTTTGCAACAAGCTTAGTTCAAGAGCTAAGGGAAATGTCCTACGAAGAAGGGTCAAGGGAAATCGACCTGACGACATTGGAGGACAGGAGGGATTGGGGGGACATAATAGCTACACATAAAATACTGAGAGGAATTGACAAGGTGGACAGAGACATGATGTTCCAGAGATGGGACACAACAGCAAGGGATCACAATTGAAACTAAGAGCTGCCAGGAAGTGGAATAGTCTGGAACGTGATGTAGCTTTAAGAAGTGGTATGATAAAGCTCATGGATCAGGGAGAGGTAGTGGACCTAGTAGCGACCAGCGAAAAGGCAGTTCCAGGAACTGTGACTTGACCCCTGCAACGACAAAAAGGTGGGTACAAATTGGTGAGTTCACACATGCAGACACACACACAGACACACACAAGCACACACACAGCTGAGCAGGAAAGACAGACCAATGAGCAATGGGGCGTCAGCTAGGGAAGGGATTGAAGGAAGGAACACTCCACGGGAAGGAACTAAAACACCTCCGAGGACTCAATGGAAGACACAGTGCCAGGAAGCCGACGAGGAAAGAAAACAGGCGGAGATAAAAGCGATTGAAGGTATCATGAAGGCAATAGGCGAGGGCGACATGAACCTGGTGGCAAATTTTAGGAGAACTGGGTGGTTCGCAAGGAGAAGGAAGCGGCCTCTCAAAGTAATTTTCAAGGCAGAATCAACTTGAACCATGATCCTGCAGGAGAAAGCACGGCTGAGAGACAAACTGGAATTCTAGAGTGTGTACCTCGACCGAGACAGAATGCAAGAGGAAAGGAGAATACTGAAAGAGAGAGTGCAAAAACGAAAGGAGGATTGGGAGGAAGAGACAAAGAGAAGCAGAATAACCCAGACACAGGTGGAAGGGCAAACACACCCCCCAGAAACACCCGCAAAAGGACTCCAACCACGACAAACCCAAGGCAACTGAACAATCTAAGCCAACAATCATACACCGATCCCTATGTCCCCACCCCCACACCACAAACCCCAACCCTACAGCAACCCCCTATGGGAACTCTGCCCCCACCACAACCCCCCATAGGCCCCTGCCAGGGCTCCTGCTCTTCCAACCCTAATATACTCCTAGGACCATAGCTCTGGAACAGAAGTCGAAGGTTTGGTACACAAATGCAGATGGAATAACGAACAAATATGAGGAGTGGCTTGAAAAAAGTCAATGAGAAGTCCCCAGACATCATAGCAATCACATAAACGAAACTCAGTGAGGCAATAATAGATGCTATCTTTTCCCCAGGATATCAGATCCTGAGGAAAGACAGGAGCAGAGGGAAGGAGGGGTTGCACTGCTCGTAAAAAATGGGAGGCATGACGAGATTGGGGAAAGAGAATACATAGTAGGTACACTTCAGTCTGGGGAGCACAAGGTAGTCATTGCAGTGATGTATAATCCACCACAGAACTGCAGAAGGTCAAGAGAGGAATATGAAGAGAGTAACAGAGCAATGGTGGACACACTGGCTGAGGTGGCAAGAAGAGTTCACTCGAGCAGAGCAAAGTTACTGGTTATGGACCATTTCAATCACAGGAAAACCTGGAGCCACACAGGGGTCCCAAACATGGAGAGCCAAGATGATGGATGTGGTACTGGAGAACCTCATGCATCAACATGTTAAGGACACTACCAGAGAGAGAGAGGGGAGGATGAACCAGCAAGACTGGACCTTGTGTTCACCCTGAGCAGATCAGACATTGAGGACATCACATGTGAGAGGCCCCAAGGAGCTACTGACCACATGGTTCTGTGCTTTGAATACATAGTAGATTTACAAGTGGAGAGGGATAACAAGAGTTGAATGGGAAAAGCCAGACTATAAACGGGGGGACTACTTAGGTTTGATGAACTTCCTGCAAGAGGTTCAGTAGGGCAGAGAACTGGTAGGAAAGTCGGTAAATGAAATGATGGAATATGCAACAGAAATAATGGGAAGACCATAACGAACTCACGAAATCGTAATGACACGATTGCAAACAAGCCATACCACGGGCGGGATTTGAACCCGCGGTCAGAGAGTCTCAAAACTCCAGCCCGTCGCGTTAGCCACTAGACCAGCTAGCCACAACAAGATTCGTCCAACTAGGTATATTTCTACACCATAGGAAGGTTAGCACAGGCACCACTGTGATCAAAAATGCAAGTTTTTACAAACGAATCTCCAGCTAGCGTGGCCGTGACGAACTCTAGCTCAAGTCCCTTCACTGCCGTCAACATGACTCACGAAATCGTAATGACACGATTGCAAACAAACCATACCACGGGCGGGATTTGAACCCTCGGTCAGAGAGTCTCAAAACTCCAGACCGTCGCGTTAGCCACTGGACCAGCTATCCACAATAAGATTCGTCAAACTAGGTATATTTCTACACCTTAGGAAGGTTAGCATAGGCACCACTGTGACCACAAATGCAAGTTTTTACAGATGAATCTCCAGCTAGCGTGGCCGTGACGAACTCTAGCTGGCTAGCTGGTCCAGTGGCTAACGCGACGGTATGGAGTTCTGAGACTCTCTGACCGCGGGTTCAAATCCCGGAAAGGGTATAGTTTGTTTGCAATCGTGTCATTACGATTTCGTGAGTCATGCTGACGGCAGTGAAGAGACTTGAGCTAGAGTTCGTCACGGCCACGCTAGCTGGAGATTCGTCTGTAAAAACTTGCATTTGTGGTCACAGTGGTGCCTATACTAACCTTCCTATGGTGTAGAAATGTACCTAGTTGGACGAATCGTATTGTGGCTAGCTGGTCTAGTGGCTAACGGCGACGGTCTGGAGTTTTGAGACTCTCTGACCGCGGGTTCAAATCTCGCCCGTGGTATGGTTTACCATAAAGAACCCCTGGTTTACCCGACGGTATAAGGGAGCAAAAACCAAGTGCAATAGAGAATGGAAAAAGTACAGAAGGCGAAGAACACAGGAAAATAAGGAGATTATCCGAAGAGCCAGGAACGAGTATGCACAGGTAAGGAGGGAAGCCCAGCAAGAGTATGAAAATAAAAGCACCGAAAGTCAAGTCTGACCCGAAACTGCTGTACAGCCACATCAGGAGGAACACAACAGTCAAAAGCCAGGTGATCAGGCTGAGGAAAGAAGGTGGGGAACTCACAAGAAACGGTCACGAGGAATGCGAGGAGCTCAACATGAGATTTAAGGAAGTATTTGCAGTAGAGACAGGAATGGCTCCGAGAAGACAGCACAGAGGGGAACACCAACAGGGAATATACCAACAGGTGTTGGATGACATACAAACAACGGAGTATCGTAGGGGTTCTTAAATGGAGATATCGAGGGTTGAAAGTAGACACACTTGTTGGATGGTAACAATATATATTGTCAGACTGGGATGAGAGAAATGGAGCCCAGCCTCTGCCTGTCTTAGCCTGTCTAGGTCTACATGCCGACTGAGACCGGGGCAGAGGTACGAACGTACACATGTGCATCCCGTGACGTCACACAACAGTCACAGGCCTAAAAGGGATCTCCTATCTAAAGCACATGGATGATACTATATGCTATGCTATATAACACAGGGATCAGCAACTATGCTGACAACCGAGCTGTCAGCAACCCTCGATATCTCCATTTAAGAACCCCTACGATAAATGGTGCCAGCGGTGTGGGCGTAAAATTGATAATTACGTCGATGTATGGAGATTTCTTTCGACCAGCAAGACGGCCATTTCGTGTCACCAGTAGGCCGACCTAGCCAGCCTGCTACCTCAAGTCAGCTACTCTCTCAAGCTCCTACCAGCTTCTACACCATTCACTGGTCAGTCTCTTTGTATTAGTGTTTATCTGCTTATTTGCATCACTCCGGAGGGGTTGACCTGAGTTTGCAAAATAAGCCAGCTTCCAGTCTGTGGTGAGGGAGCCCAGTCGAGCCTAGTCTACTTCATCCAGTTCTGTTGTCTGCCAAGCCAGCTGCCACCCCTGCTGTGCTCATCATGTGAAGTTATCAAGCTATTCTGTGTGAAGGGTTAAGATAAGCCAGCTAGCAACTAACCCAGGTGTCTTACCCCAGTACTCAAGCAAGCCACGTGAGTAGTCTTCATCGCTTGTGATTCAAGCTCCAATCCATTCTGAGTGCTCTTTTTCATCCTTGTGGTGTTGTGGTATTTCGTGGGTGTATTTTAAGGTAGCCAGCTTAGAATATCTTTGCGGCAGTGTGGCTGTTCTCAGTGAGGCTTACGCCATTCAATCCATAGGCCCAACCTCCCACGACCACGTGTGCCTCACCACGCGGTCTCAGACGCCTTAGCCCTGTTTACCCACAAACCCAACCACACTCACTGTGTTGTGGTACTCACTCAACCTCTACCAGTGTTTTGGCGCACTACTAAGGGTTGTAGCACCATATTTTAAGGACCACATAGGGGGTCAAGAACTAGAGTGTGTCTTCGACAGTGGCGCCACCGTTAAAAGCCTCCTGTGTGAGTTCATCGTCGATGTAAGCGCAATTCTACGATCACGTGTGCAGAGGACAGCAGCAAGACGACATAAACAATCCTCCAACCTTCCACCATCAACCTCATTCTTCACCAAGTCGTTACAGCGATAATTAATATTTTTTTCATAGAGACATTTGCGAGTGTTGAGACATTTCTTTTGTGTTTCCAGTGATTTTTTTCTTAGTGACACTCAGTGACTCTCGATCAGACTCAGTGTTTGTTTTGCAATAATCTTTTATTTAATCTCCTTAATTCAGTGTTAATTTCCGTGCATTATCTTATGTCTGTTGTGTTGTGTGTCTTTTTATACACTTGAAGTAAGTACCTTAGTGTTTTTCCTTTGTTGTGTGTGCAACATATGAGGAGTATAGACTTGTGTTTACACTTCAGAATCACCTTGTGTTCTCAGTATTCCAGTGAAGTATTTCAGTAATTTATCAGCTTTATTCTGCATCACAACTCAGTGTTGTCTGTTATAGTTTTTTCTTCCCAGCATTTGTGTATTCTTGTTTTGTTCCCTGTGTGTTGAACATTCTTGTGTTCATATTCTTTCATTTAGTCAGTGTCTAATTTGTCTTATTTCCACAGACAATAGCGCCATTATTTTGTACAAGCAAGAAATCATTTTTACAAAATTTTTCACACATCAAGTTTCATTGCAAGAAAATTATAGTATTGTGTTTATGTTGATGTGTTGTGTTCTGCATCACTGTAAGTGTTCAAACCTTTTTGTTCTGTGTTTTAGCACCTATTATTTTTCATGTTTCATTGAACAAATTCACTCTTAGTGAAATTTTTAAGTTCTTCTTTAGAGTAAATTGTTCTTTTGCTTGTTAAGTGTTTCTTGAGTGCAGTTAAGAGTTAAAGTGTTCATTCCTTGATATATTTCTTTTCTTGCGTGTGTAATAATTTTTATTATTGCACTTTGACTAATTTTGCAATAATTCTTGTGCAAATATTGTGTTGCCATTAAAATTTTCTTGCAGAAATTTTATGCAGTACTTGTTGATTAGCACAGGGATCAGCAACTATGCTGACAGGAGGAGGAGGTGCAGAAGCTGCTGAGTGACCTCGATACCTCAAAGACGAGGGGTCTGGACGGCATCTCCCCGTGGGTCCTTAGTGAAGGAGCAGAGACGCTGTGTGTGCCACTAACCACAATCTTCAACACGGCCCTTGAAACTGGGCAACTGCCTGAGGTATGGAAGACGGCAAATGTAGTGACTATTATTAAGAAAGGAGACAGAAACGCAGCACTAAACTACAGACCAGTGTCTCTGACGTGTATAGCATGCAAAGTCATGGAGAATATTATCAGGAGGAGAGTGGTGGAACACCTGGAACGAAACAAGATTATAAACAATAACCAGCAATGATTCTTGGAAGGTAAATCCTGTGTTACAAACCTTCTAGAGTTTTATGACAAGGTAACAGAAGTAAGACACGAGAAAGAGGGGTGGGTTGATTGTATTTTCCTGGACTGCAGGAAGGCCTTCGACACAGTTCCTCATAGGAGGTTAATGCAGAAGCTGGAGGATCAGGCGCATATAACAGGAAGGGCACTGCAATGGATCAGAGAATACCTGACGGAGGCAACAACGGGTCATGGTACGTGATGAGTTATCACAGTGGGCGCCTGTGACGAGCGGGGTCCCACAGGGGTCAGTCCTAGGACCAGTATTATTTTTGATATATGTGAGTGACATGGTGGAAGGTATAGACTCTGAAGTGTCCCTGTTCGCAGATGATGTGAAGCTAATGAGAAGGATTAAATCGGATGAGGATGAGGCAGGACTACAAAGAGACCTGGACAGGATGGACATGTGGTCCAGCAACTGGATTCTTGAATTCTACCCTGCCAAATGCAAAGTCATGAAGATTGGAGAAGGACAAAGAAGACCGCAGACAGAGTATAGGCTAGGTGGCCAAGGACTGCAAACCTCGCTCAAGGAGAAAGATCTTGGGGTGACCATAACACCGAGCATGTCTCCGGAGACACACATCAACCAGATAACTCCTGCAGCATATGGGCTCCTGGCAAACTTGAAAATAGTGTTCCGATACCTTAGTAAGGAATCGTTCAAGACACCGTACACTGTGCACTTCAGGCCCATACTGGAGTATGCAGCACCAGTTTGGAACCCACACCTGGTCAAGCACGTCAAGAAATTAGAGAAAGTGCAAAAGTTTGCAACAAGGCTTGTTCCGGAGCTCAGGGGAATGTCCTACGAAGAAAAGTTGAGGGAAATCGGACTGACGACATTGGAGGACAGGAGGGTCAGGGGAGACATGATAACGACATACAAAATACTGCGTGAAATAGATAAGGTGGACAGAGACAAGTTGCTCCAGAGAGGGGACACAGAAACTAGGGGTCACAATTGGACGCTGAAGACTCAGACGAATCAGAGGGATGTTAGGAAGTATTTCTTCAGTTATAGAGTCGTTAGGAAGTGGAATAGCCTAGCAATTGATGTAGTAGAGGCAGGAACCATACATAGCTTTAAGACGAGGTATGACAAAGCTCACTAAGCAGGGAGAGAGAGGACCTAGTAGCTCTCGGTGAAGAGGCGAGGCCAGGAGCTGAGTCTCGACCCCTGCAACCACAATTAGGTGAGTACAATTAGGTGAGTATACACACGAAATAGGCCAAGTATCTATCGATAACTGCCTCTGACATTTAGTAACTACGTACACACACCCACTAGGGTCAGTCCTAGGTAAGGTGGTGTTTCTTTAATATGTGTGTGATATGAAGGATGGGATAGGCTCAGAGGTGTCCCTGTTCGCAGACGATGTGAAACAAATGGGAATGCAAATGGATGAGAATCATCTATATCTGCAAGGGGATCTGGACAAGCTGCATGCCTGATCTGAAAAATGTCTCTTGGAGTTTAACCTAAGTGCATAGAACTGAAGCCTGGAGAAGGGCAAAGAAAACCGCATATGGAGTACAACCTAGGGAGTCAAAGGCTACAAAACTCATTCAAGGAAAAAAGGCTGGGGTGAGCATCACACCGAGCATATCTCCTGAGGCGCATATAATACCAAATAACACTGCAGCTTATGAACATCTAGCAAACCTAATAATAACATTTTAACATGAATAAGGAGTCATTCACGACACTATACACTGTATACGTCAGGCCCATATTGGTGTATGCAGCACGAGTATGGTATGAGTTGGTCTGAGAAGGAAGCATGGATAGCAGGGCATAAGAACAGTGTAACAAATGTAGGAGAAAAGGCTAAACAAGATATGCAATACAGTGGAGGAGAGGATGTCTGCAGAAAGCAAGAAATAAAAGTTTTGAGCTTCAGCTGCTGAAGCGAAGATGCAGAGCCTGGAGGAGGAACGGGAAGGGCTGAAACATAGAATTAAACCCCAGGAACGAACGCGGCCATGTAATGGAACCAGGAACATCAGCTTCCAGCGAGCAGAACGAAAGAAAAGAACATGCCAAGAATTCCTCAAGAAAAGTGCTATTAGGCCCCCAGGAGGACCAGAAGATCATAAGGGAAATGGCAAAAATGCTCAAATCAGATACAGATATATGGAGGGAAAGAAAGTGGGAAGAGAGGGAGAGGTCATTAATTATTCATGGGAGCTGATGCGAGAACTTATGATGAAAGACGACAGTTGGAGGTAAAAACAAAATGTGAATGTTAAATTGACGTTCATGACAGTAAAGGTACGAAACACGATCCTACACGCTTAATCATTCATGGTTTAATGATCCACAAGAATACTAGTGGGTATAAAAACAGAACAAGAAAAGAAAAGGAGCAACTGAGAGAAGTGGCAAGAAAAAAAAAAAAAAACAGAGAAAGGAAGGAGAGACAGGGCATGCATCGACATGCAGGGAAGCTCAGGCTCAAGGGACCACCAAATACAGCCACCTACAAAACTCACTCAACCCCTAGCTCCCATAACCCCCTAACCCTCACCAACCCCTTCCACCTCCTAGAATACAGTATTGGAAAAGAAGGTGAGGGTATCATACACCAACACAGATTAAATAATAAACAAAAGTGTGAAGTGCCATGAACGAAAATTGGTGGCATCCCTAGAAACCATAGCATTCATGGAGACAAAGCTTATAGAGATGATAACAGATGCATTCTTCACAACTGACTATCAGAGTATGAGGAAAGACAGAACGAACAGAGAGGAAGGAGGAGATGAACTAGTCATCAGAAACTACCAGAGTTTTGAGGACGTGAGAAGAATGGACATAGGGGAAGCAGATGACTACATAGTATGATCATTTCCGATCAGAGGTCCCAGTTGTGGTGATGTACAACTCACCACTGAATAGCAAGAGACCAAGACAAGAGTATGATGAGAGCAACAGGGTAATGATGAATACACTAGCTGAGATGGCTAGAAGAGTCCACATTGGCAGGGCAATGGGAATTTTAACCACTTGGAGATTGACTGGGAAAACTTGGAGCCACACAGGAAATTAGAAATATGGAGACACAATCAGAGAGAAACAAGATGAACCAGCAAGGCTGGACCTCATAGAAATATGGAGGGCTATGATACTGGAGATGTAATCAGAGGGAAAGAAGTTGAACCAGCAAGCCTGGATATCATATTCACTTTGAGCAAGTCCGACAAAGAGGATATTACTTATGAAATGACCCTCGGCTCTAGTCATCATGCAATCCTGAGTTAACATTGGAGAGTGAAAAAGCAAGAGGTGGGGAAAAGCAAAACTTAAAAGATGGGACTACCCAAGCATGAGGCAACACCTGTATGAATTGTATTAAGGAATGAACTAGATATAAAGAGAGTAAATGAAATAAAATAACAAGTGGCGAAGAAAGTGCAGAGTCTTATGAGAAGCTAGTATTCAGAGGCAATAGAAACAAAGGGAAGACCAGAGTGAGCCATGGTTTACCCTGAGGTGTGGAAGGGCCAACGTCTAGTTTGCTAGAGCAAGGGGAATCATAAAATGAAAAGGACTCACGAAAATAAGGAGTTGACCGACGGAGCCCGGCGACAATATGAAAATGACATTGCATCGATAGTCAGATCTGACCCAAAGTTGCTATATAGTCACATAAGGCGGAAAACAACAGACAAGGACAAGGTAACGATGCTGAGGAAGAAGGGAAGCTGACAAGGAGTGACCATGATATGAAGAGCTTAGCACAAGATGTAGGGTGGTACTCTTTAAGGAATGAGAAAGGCTTCCAGCAAACCGAACCAGTAGAGTACACCAGTAAGTGCTGACACACTACACACATATGAGGAGGTGAAGAATTAGGTACCTTGAAGGTGGTGAACACATAAAATCTCTCCATATATCATGAGAGAGTGAGCAGAGGCACTGTGTATCACAAACAACAATTTAAAAAAAATCTATTGAAACAGGGCAACTGTCAGAGGTAGGGAAAACAGTCCCAATGTTTTGAAAGGAGATAGACAAGAAGCATTAAAGTATAGACCAATGTTACTAACGTGTATATTGCGTATAGTATACAATGGCATGTAGTAAATTATCAGAAGAGTGGTGGAGCAGCTAGAAAGGAATGGGCTCATATATGACAAGCAGCAAGGCTTAAGAATTGGAAAATTTTTGTCACAAGCCTACTGGACTTCTATTGCAAGGTAACAGAAGTAAGAAAGTAGAGAGAGTGGTGGTTAGAATACATTTCTTGGAATGTAAAAATGCTTTCGACACAGTACTGCACAAAAGCTAGACTAACAGGCAGGGAAAACATGAAAATGCACTGCAGTGGATTAAGGAATACATCACAGGAAGGAAACAATGAGTGATGGTACGCAACGAGGTGTCGAACGGAGTTCCCCAAGGGTCTGCCCTAGGAATATGACAGAATACAAGCGGGCAAGGACCAAGAAAGACTATAAAGGCTTCAACCCAAGCCTGGGAAATGGTTCCAGAGATTAACCCTCACAAATGCAAAGTTAAGAAACTTGGGGAAGGACATACAAGACTGCAGACGGAGTACAGGCTCTGGGGTGAAAGGCTGCAAACCTTACTCATTGAAAAGAACCTAAGGGTGGATTAAGGCGTCATGAGTTGTCGCCCACCATGAGGCAGGCCAAAGCAGCATGGGTTCGAGTCCTTGGCTAGTGCAGTGTTGTTATATATCAATACCACTCATTCGTGGGCACGATATTATATATATATATATATATATATATATATTATATATATATATATATATATATATATATATATATATACATATATACATATATATATATATATATATATATATATATATATATATATATATATATATATATATATATATATATATATATATATATATATATATATCCTTGCTAGTTATGCAGCAATGACTGTACTACGGTACTAAGCAGGATCATCTTCAGAAATCCATCTTTATGCATAAAGACTTGTTATATATGTACAGCTCCTTACGTGCATGTTGAGTACTTGAGTGTCACAGGGTTTAACCTTGTCAAACCCTGTGTAAAAAAAAAAAGAAGAGAGAGAGAGAGAGAGAGAGAGAGAGAGAGAGAGAGAGAGAGAGAGAGAGAGAGAGAGAGAGAGAGAGAGAGAGAGAGAGAGAGAGAGAGAGAGAGAGAGAGAGAGAGAGAGTTTTAATGGCCCTCTCTGTGGAAAGAGGCAAATGTAGTCCTTGTTCACAAAAAGAAGAACAGAGCAGAAATCAGCAACTACAGACCAGTGTCACTCCTGTCAATCACTGGTAAGATCCTTGAAACAATAATCTCAAGACAAAAGACAGAGTTTTTTGACTACCACTCACTACTTTGTGATCGTCAATATGGCTTCAGGAAAGGTTACTCTGCTGCTGATCTGTTGTTAAACCTCTCCACTAAGTGGCACCAGTCACTGGATGAATCCAAAGTCAGCTGTGTGGTAGCACTGGACATTGCTGATGCTTTCGACCGGGTGTGGCACCAGGGCCTCTTACCAAAACTTCAAGCACTGGAAATTGCAGGCTCTATGCTATGTTTCCTCAGTGATTACCTTCATGGTAGATCTCTAAGTGTAGTTCTCAATGGAAGGGAATCAGCAAGACATCCTACTGGGGCAAGAGTTCCACAAGGAAGCGTGCTGGGACCATTTTTATGGAATGTCTACTTCAATGACCTTCTTCGTTTCATCCCAGAATCACATGCATATGCAGACGACTGTACACTGAGATTCACTTATCCAAGAGAAGAAATGCCAGCTGCTCTAAGCTACATTAATCACCAGCTAAAATCTATATCAGCTTGGGGAAATAGATGGCAAGTAACATTTGCACCTGAGAAAACGCAAATGATGATCGTTTCTAGGCACCATGATGGTAATGCTGATGCAGTAGTAAGGATTAATGGGAGGGTGTTGGCACCTGGAGAAGTTGATATCCTTGGAGTGAAATTTGACTCCAAACTAACCATGAAGAACCATGTTGTAAATCTTGCAAACAAGGCAGCCAGGAAGCTTACAGCACTTCGCCGTATCTCACATCTTCTTGACAGTAGGGGTTGCAAGAATCTGTACGAGGCACTTCATCTGATATCATATATACCCAGGATGACTCGAGTATGGAACACATTCGTACAGCATAATGATGTCAACGAGATAAAGTCAGTTGATCAAATGAAAATGCTGGCCCACAGATGGCTCCAACTTCATCCTTGTATGTATCATAACTTGTATGTCTCATAACAATAAAAATGCTTTCAAATAAGCTGATGTAAGTAACATCTCTTAGCTTGCCAATAAGGTTAGGAATCCTTAACCTGTAAATAGCTTGTCAATAAAGCTAGGGATCCTTAACCTTGTCAAACCCTGTGTAAAAAAAAAAGAAAGAGAGAGAGAGAGGAGAGAGAGAGAGGAGAGAGAGAGAGAGAGAGAGAGAGAGAGAGAGAGAGAGGTGGCATCATTTCACTGCATGTAACCTGTTCACCGCCAGTTAGAAAATACTTTTACCTGTAAAACTGGGATTAAATTAAATTCTCCGCATACAAATAATGAGACATACTGTACACCTCTCGGAATAGACGTTGTGTATGTATACTGAGATATATTCTCACTCTAGTGTACATGCGCTGTTTCTCTTCACGCACATTCAGTTCCTTCAACTGTATTCCTGTGAACGTGGGTAATATATATAATAATTTACATTGGTTTGAAATTTAAGCACGAAAATCACTCCGAATGAGAAGATACTTTATAGATGGTACAAAATACCGGCACAATACCGTGACTGGAACAGTGCACAAATTACCCGCACATAGGAGAGCGATTAGTTAAGACGGTGTTACGGTCCTAGACGAACCTCAACCTCGTCATGACCTTTGCTCTCTCCTATTTGCAGATTGTGTATTGTTGACTGTCACAGGTCCCCCACTTTTTGCGGCCTCTCTTTGTGCAGACATGAAATTATCAGCAATCTTTTGGGTGTTAAGAGGAAACTGTACAAGTACCATCAATCAGTGTCTGTCCTGCCAGGCTCTGATTTGTGGTTGGTCTGTGTGCAGCAACAACCTGGCTGATCAGGCCTTGATCATCCAACCGGCCTGGTCTGAGACCAGGCTACAGTGGCAATGACCACTGGAAACATCCTACGGTGTCATTTTACGTAAATTTTAACAATTTTATATAAAGTTAATTTTAATTCGTATTTTAATAATTATATGCATAGTAATTAATAAAAAATATTAGATTGTGAAATACAGTGTTATAGATGAATTACTGTTCTTAGAAAAATCTGATTTTTTGGTCGGCTGGGGCTGGTAATTTCATGCTTAAAATTATAGTTTCTTGTGGAAAATCGGCGAGCGACCTCACAGGCTATTTTTCATCTGATCTCAAAATTTGCTCATCAGGAGCCGTCTGTCTCTCCCTGCCTGGCTTAACACCATCACAAGGATCACCTTGATGATCGCTTCTCCATGAAACAGGGCTCTTCTATTGCATCTTCCTCATTTTAGGGAAGGCCAGACATCGTAATATTGACATTGATATCAAGATTTCGACAGGATCAAGCCCGGCCAGAAGAGGATGATAGGGAAAGGACATTATGTAGGTATAATTCGCTGGTAAAATGAGATCTGCTTCTGGCTGTTAATAGAACATTGGACATACACATTCTTACCTTGTGTTGCTACTGTACAAAAACATCGGCATCATAAGTAGGTGCTATACAGAAAGATTTTCACTTAGTTGTTGTATACATACGTTTGCATTTTGTGTTGAAACTGCACATCAAAATCTGCAATTTGTGTTGCTGCTGCACATGAACGTTCACACTAGCTATCTGCATATAAATGGGTGTAAAGATTGAACGGACACAGAGTCTGAGTAGAATTTCTAAGGTTTTGTAAGAAGCTGATTTTAGGTCTAATAAGGTGACCCCCGAAATTTGATAGGAACAAAGAGAGACGTCTTGGCAAAGGAAGTGTTAAGGCTTCAAGGCAAGATAATAACTCTAGGGGAACCTAGAGTTGAACGACTTCCTAAAAGTAATCAGGACTGTTTTCTAAAACAGTTTTTGACCAAATCAATTAGAGGAAATAACTTGCATGATTTAGATCTAGCTAACAATAAGTCCTTGTTAAATAACCTGACATAAAGAAGGAACCTGGAGTGAGTGGCCACATATCGTTTAAATTTAACATTGAATGGAGGTATAATAGTGCGGATAATTCAGTAAGAGTCCATGATTTTCGTTCTGTAGATTATAATTGACTTAGAGGACAACTGTCGTAAGTTGACTGAGGTAACGAAGGTAACTATTAACATGATAGTTTTCTAAATTCTGTACAAAGCTGCCCATTGAACATAAATTCCCTGTAGGGTAATTGGAACGAATAGAAATGATTGAAATTGTATGAACAGGAGAATTAAACATCTTTTAGCAGAAAAGAAAGGAATTTTTAGATATATCTGATGAAAGGGTCATCCCACGAGCCAATATATCTATATTAAAAGAGAAGCTAAAAGGAATAAATAAAGTTTACTCAACAGGAGGTAGATGGAGTTTTACTCTGCTTTAAAGTAAGGAAATACATTAGTCATCTCCCACACATTTATCACTACACCTGCTACCAGTGATATATTAAGAACAGGTTAACTAATGGCTTAGTAAGTCCTATCTTTTACTCCCTACGAATCCTTCAAAAAAAAGTCCATCAGGAACTGTGGAACAATTTTGTTTTAATCGGTCAATCTGAATAATAAGTGGATCAAATAGTATATAATATGTAATCCACAGGTACACGTTAATACCTTGATGTATCTTGGTCTCTGTACAGTCCGAGTAATGTTTCCTCGTTGTGAATAACCACAGTCCTCTCTCCCTGAATTCTCACGATTGGAATAGGACAGTGTGCGACATAATTTTGCAATGAAGCGAATTACATATTAGTAGGAAGGATCTGAAGTGAAGAGGTAGATGGCAATCAAAAGTTGTCGTATAGAAACTAATATCTAATATTTTCTTGAAAATTTTAAATTAGAATCTAACTGTATATACAAATATTGTTCAAACGTTGCACTAACAAACACGAGTTTTGAAGCTAAACCGATGAGCCAATCCTTTATTATCTCACAGAGATCAATATCCTAAAACATCAAAGCAAATTAAGCCTGAAGTCTCTCATAAGCTACGTTATTAAGCTGATAATTTGAAGCCGATTGGAAGAGAAACTCTGAAATTATCGCATGAAAAGCAGGATATAAATTTTCTCAATTCCACAATAAAAGAAAATTTTGATCTTCACAAACCAAAAGAAATAAAATCTTCTGTCTACTTAAGATTCATCAACGCTAAAGTGAATAATAAGTTAAAAAAGTAATTAAGTTGTATTTAAGTTTTTAGTACATAACTTGCAACTTGTTGGCAATAATCTCTAGGACACTCAGCTGTAACAGACACATAAAACCATAGGTTTAACCTTACGATAACCCAGTACAGTGAAACCCTGACTTATTTCTGTTCAGAAGAAACATTCTACGATTATTTCACAGAAACCTGCCAGTCTAATAAAATAAGCACATCAAAGCTTGCATAACCTAAAAATAAGACCAAAGTTACTTTAAAACAAGCTGACCGGCAATAAAAGTTTAAAGCTGACCAGCAATAAAAGTTTAAAGCTGACTATAAGATGCAGTCACCAGTTATTGCCCAGAATACAGCTACATTTGCATTTACAATTCTTAGACCAACAAACAAGTTTTATTCATTTCATTCGACGCATCAACCATTAAACATTGATGACCTTCACAATTATTTTCTTTGGGTGAAAATGCTAAACTTGTTTGGGGTCAGTTATCACCTGTCCGGTTATATAATCCAGTAAGATAATCAAATTATATAATAAAATATATTAATATAGCATTTTGAGAATATAAGTGGCAAAATAGTACTTGCTTTTTCTATTTATAATACCAACCATATTCTAAGTGATGAAATTTTGAAGTCAATCAGACGAAGCTGTTTGATTGATTGTCGTCTGATTGTCGTCTGATTGTCGTCTGATTGTCGTCTGATTGTCGTCTGATTGTCGTCTGATTGTCGTCTGATTGTCGTCTGATTGCCGTCTGATTGTCGTCTGATTGTCGTCTGATTGCCGTCTGATTGTCGTCTGATTGTCGTCTGATTGTCGTCTGATTGTCGTCTGATTGTCGTCTGATTGTCGTCTGATTGTCGTCTGATTGTCGTCTGATTGTCGTCTGATTGCCGTCTGATTGCCGTCTGATTGTCGTCTGATTGCCGTCTGATTGTTGTCTGTTTGCTGTTCATTGAGCAATTTGCAACTGCAAATTTGCAACTGCAAATTGCTTCATGAACTTTCAACTGGTAATGGATGACTAGTGACGAAAATTTTGAGCCGATCGGAGAAGGCGTTCAAAAGTTATAAATGAAAGCTTCAGAAGAAACTGGTGAAAGACAAGAACATTATATTCACAATGTGTCGCCTCTGGCATCAAGTAATGCGGTATTAAATAGTTACCTAAAATCACGGGAACTGAAAGAGATCTATAAACGCGAGTTTTAAAATTTTCTCAGTCATTTTTTTGTGGGTGTATTCTTAAAATTCTCTTCAATCCTCTAAGAAAAAACAATTGCATCTTGAACATTTTAAAAGAGTTCATTTTAATAAGAGTAATAAATAAAATTGGAAAACTGGCACATAAAACCTAAATGAATAAAAAATCCAAATTAGATACGTCATTGCTTAAATATATGGAATGCATCAGCGTTATTATTTTTAAGACGATACGATGAGGCAGTCTTTTATTTAATAAAATCTACAGGACTAATTTAGTCCAATAATAAAGAGAATCTTGCTTTCTGTAAAATACGTTCAGGCAGAAAATTTTAAGCAAATTCTTCATTTATCGCATGAATTCCAAAATATTTCAGGTTTTAGAAAAGTTTCGAGTGAATTAACAGCTTTCCGAACACTGAAATTAAACTTAATGGATAATATCCTATCCATAATATGGTTGGAACACTTTCCATCATTAGAAGTAATTAATGGATGTTCTCAATGGCTAACTAACATTCGTCAAGCAGCTCAGAAAAGGTATTTGTGGTTTCCACAGCAGTCTCTTTGATCTTCCTCAACTTCCGCTTCTTGATATGACTCCAGGTAATACGCCAGCTTTAATACAAGTCCTGGCTCTAGGTTTATGGTTGCCCTATTTCCCAAGTCTTTCTCGCTTTCCGTTTGATCAAGTTTTTATTATTAATTTTATAAATACCAGGGTTATATTCTTGGAATCACGACATTAGGCTTTATAAATCTTCCTGAAGTTTATCTTTCTCTGATTCTCTTATTCGGCCTAATTTTGTGTTGTCAGTGAATTTGCTCTTGTTACTATATATTCTCTCGTCATGGATATATATATGCAAATTATGATCAACAAGTAGCCTAAAGATGATATTACATCACAGCTTGACTGCCTGTCATCACGGTGATGATGATATATATCTGCTACTCTACCTGTCATCAATAGCGATAATATCTTCACTGTTTAATTATCTGACATCACCAGTGATATTATTACATCACTGCTACATTACCTGATGCACTATTGGTAACTTTATAAAAGACTTGCACTGCCTTACGTCTCTACTGATGAACATACTTCACTGCTTTAATGCCACAAATTGCCATTGACCCTAGTATATCATTTCTACCCTGTCATCACCAGTGATTATCATACATCACTGCTACTTTGAATGACATCACCAGTACTGATCATATACTTAGGCCACACTGACTGATATGACCACTATCATATACAATTGATACACAGCGTGATATCAACTATAACACTGGTCAAATTTTTTTGAAAAGTTGTATGCTACTTAAATGAGATTAGTTAATTCATATGTGTTTTCATGTCCTGAATCCAAATATCACCTTGAAAAATGCTTATTGGCTATAGGCTTAAAGATACAAGACATGTAATATTTTATTATAACGTACAATATGTGTCAGTATGATTTAAACTCGAATCCGTACCTACTCTCTGCCTTTCTGCTTGACGCTCATAGTGGGCTGAAAAATCATCTCTTGTCAATGTCCAGCAATAGTCTGCAATCTTTCTTGTGCCCCATTTGCCCTCGTACTATTTTTCCATGGTTGAAATATCTTGGTAAAACCTTTCACCATGTTCGTCACTAACTGTTCCACAGTTTGCTGGACAAAAGTCGAATTGTGAGTCCAGAAAGTGGATTTAATGTGACATGTTGCATTCCATGTTCTTGTAAGCCTTGATGAGGTTTTCCACCAATTCTTCACAGTTGCCTTCCTTTCTGTTTCCGAGAAATCCCTTCGCCACTAACTTGAATGCTTCCTAAGCAGCTTTTTCCTCCCCACGAAGGTCTGATTCAAAGTCAACATATCTTTATTTCTACAAGTACATGTACAAGATATACATTCCTAGCTGACATCAGTGACACTACTATATACAAAGCCGCTTCTGTGACCATCTTTAAGAAGCTCTCGAATCTGAGGACCATTTAAGACTCCCTCTCTTATCTTAGCGTCGCTCAGTGAGGGGAATTTTGATGTTAAATATTTGAATTCCTGACCGGATTTTTTCATAGCTTTTACAAAGTTTTTCATGAGCCTCAGTTTTATGTGCAGTGGTGGTAGCAAAATTTTGTTATGTTCAATGAGAGGTGGATGTTGAACATTTTTCATCCCAGGCTCCAATGATTGACGAGGTGGTCAGCCTCTCCTGATGTAGTGGAAACCTCTTGCATGGCTGTCCCATTCACATAGACAGCAGCTGTAGTTGGTGTATCCGCCCTGCAAGTTCATCACAAGAGCAACAACCGTTAAGTCAACACAGAGCTGCCACTGATGTCCATCATATTTTATGCATTGCAATATATGCTTTATATTCTCTTAAGTTTCTTTCACATGTGGTGCATAGCCAACAGGCACTGATGGTTTACTATTGCCGTTATGAAGCAAGAGAACGTTCATAGATTCATCAGAAACGAGTCTGAAAGTTCTCTTGCTGCATAACGGCAATAGTAAACCGTTAGTGCCTGTTGGCTATGCACCACATATGAAAGAACTGTATGAGAATATAAAGCATATATTGCAATGCATGAAATATGATGAACATCAGTGGCAGCTCTGTGGTGACTTGAAGGTTGTTGTTCTTGTGATGCACTTGCAGGGCGGATACACCAAGTACTGCTGCTTTCTATGTGAATGGGACAGCCATGCAAGAGATTCCCACTACATCAGGAGAGTGATTATCAAATGGAATGCAATACCGACAGGTTGGTAGATAAGACACATAGGCAACATTTAGGCAACTTTATTTCGAAACGTTTCGCCTACACAGTAGGCTTCTTCAGTCGAGTACAAAAAGTAGGCGGGAGCAGTAGAGATGTGAAGACGATGTAATCAGTCCATCACCCTTGAAGTCGTAGATTTGAGGTTGTCAGTCCCTCAGCCTGGAGAAATTCAGTTCCAAAGTCTGGAACTAACTGAAGATCAAGCGACAATGTTGAGACTTAAATACTGTCGGAAGGAGAGGTGCAGAGTAGTAGTAGTGAGAATGTTGCCACTGAGAAGTCATGTCCCTCTCAGATCAAACAGTTCTCACTTGAAAAAGTTGTCCAAGGTGTTTTCTCTTCTATACCAAGTTACCATTGTGTTGCAGTGTCTGACAGAGTGATTATCAAATGGTATACAATACCAACAGGTTGGTAATCACTCTGTCAGACACTGCAACACAATGGCATCTTGGTACAGAAGAGAAAACACCTTTGACAACTTTTGATCTGAGAGGGACATGACTTCTCAGTGGCAACATTCTCACTACTACTACTCTGCACCTCTCCTTCCGACAGTATTTAAGTCTCAACATTGTCGCTTGATCTTCAGTTAGTTCCAGACTTTGGAACTGAATTTCTCCAGGCTGAGGGACTGACAACCTCAAATCTACGACTTCAAGGGTGATGGACTGATTACATCGTCTTCACATCTCTACTGCTCCCGCCTACTTTTTGTACTCGACTGAAGAAGCCTACTGTGTAGGCGAAACGTTTCGAAATAAAGTTGCCTAAATGTTGCCTATGTGTCTTATCTACATCAGGAGAGACTGACCACATCGTCAATCATTGGAGCCTGGGATGAAAAATGTTCAACATTCAGCTCTCATTGAACCAAACAAAATTTTACTACCACCACTACACATAAAACTGGGGCTCATGAAAAACTTTGTAAAACCTATGGACAAATCCGGTCAGGGATTCAAGTATTTAACATCAAGATTCCCCTCACTGAGCTACGCTAAGATAAGAGAGGGAGTCTTTAGTGGTTCTCAGATTCGAGAACTTCTTAAAGATGGTCACAGAAGCGGCTTTGTTGATGTCCTTGATCAAGGACATCACCAGTAGTAGACAGGACAAGCCTCCATCCTCTGCAGGGGTATACATAATCCCTTGTAATGACTGCAACAAATTATATGTGGGCGAAACATCAAGAGACCTCCAAACACGTATTTCAGAACACCAATATGCAAGCAGGACTGACGATACAAGGAATGCCTGTGTACAACATCGCAATTCACACAACCATTTAATTAACTATAGAAACTCAAGACTTATCGCCACAGAAGACAACACTCAATACCGAAGAATCCTGGAATCATCGCTTATCTCTATAACCAGAACAACGGCTTCTATAACATAGCTGAACCACTCGCCAAGAAACTTCTCCATCGCTATCCCACATAAGAACATAGAACACTGCAGAAGGTCTCCTCACAACTTGTCCAATACCCCTGCCAAGCTACCCAAGACTCTATAACTCCACCCGGTAGATCATCAGATGCAGCATTCTCCACCTAACCTCAACATTCTGAACATAACTATAAATACTCCCGTACCTTCCACCCCAGGTAGATCTGTGTGTGACTTGAAAAAGCCCACTGTGTGGGTGAAACGTTGTCAATAAAGGATCACATTATACTGCATATGTGTTTATATTTCCACATGTACTTGTAGAAATAAAGATATGGTGACTTTGAATCAGACCTTCGTAAGGAGGAGAAAGGCTTGGGAAGCATTCAAGTTAGTGGCGGAGGAATTTCTCGGAAACAGAAGGGAAGGCAACTATGAAGAATTGGTGGAAAACCTCATCAAGGCTTCCATTAGAAGAGCATAAGATTAAAATGCTCTGTTTATACATGTGGTGGATTTTAAACGTCCAGTTGATTTTCAAAATGCCGAGAAAGTTGTATCTAGTAAGCCCATGCCTGAGAGGTATAAAATAGAATCAAGTCTCAAAAAAATATTTTTGAAAATAATACGAATATTACTCTTGGGTTATACAAATTGGATTCATTTAGAATTTAAGATACATTAAACAAATGAAATTTTTGGTTAGAATACATGCTGTGTTTCACGGATCTTTGACTACGTACCTACATCATCATAAAAAGTCTCCCAGAGTCTGGCGTGATCTACATGATTAAAACACTGAAAATTTAAAGGCAATTTGATAGGGCCTTTTTGAGGTATGAAAGACACAAAAACGAAAGATGGAGTTAGTAAGGAAAAACAAAAATGAATTCAAGAAAAAACTGAAAGAGCCCCTTCACCAATAATTAATAATAATATTAATACTAATAATAATAATTATGATAATAATTATTATAATAATTATAATTATCATAATAATAATAATTATAATAACAATGCTAAAATAATTATGATAATAATTAGTATAATAATAACAATAATTATAATAGAAGTATTGATAATAATAATTATTAAAATATTAACAAGAACAAGATCAGTAAGAACAATTATATTTATAATAATAATAATAATAATGATAATAATAATAATAATAATAATAATAATAATAATAATAATAATAATAATAATAATAAAAATAATAATAATAATAATAATAATAATAAAACAATAACAATAATAATATAAAAAAAATAATTATGATAATTATTATAATAATAATTATTAATACCATAATGATAATTATAGTAGTAATAATGATAATAACAAGAATGGCAATAAAATAAAGAACAACAACAACAATCAAGAACAAATATTAACAAGAACAAGACCAATAAGAACAATAATATTTATAAAAATAATAATAATAATAATAATAATAAAAATAATAATAAAAATAAAAATAATGATAAAAATATTAATAAACAATTTAAAAAATAAACAATAATTATATAAATAAAAAAATTATGATATTATTAAAATAATATTAATAACCATTATAAATTATACATGTAATAATGATAAATAACAATAATTGGCAATAAAAAAAATTTACTATAGCAAGAAAAAAAACCATGTATTTAAGCTACAATATTGACTACTAAAACAAAAATTATAAAAAATTATAATAAAATTTTTTAAAATAAAAACAAATAATAATAAGATAATAAAATAATAGAATGTAATGTAAACAACAAATCTTAAAAATTACATAAAAGTATAATAAACAAAAATATTATAATTCAATTATTTTTATGAAATTTAATACATCATCAATTAAATGGAGAGAAGCAAAATAATTTTTTGTAGTGAAGACAAATGTGGTATGAAGACAATATTGGTATGAAGACAATATGTGTAGTGAAGCAATAGTGGTAGTGAAGACAATATGTGTAGTGAAGAAAAATTTATGTGGAAATGAAGACAATATGTGTAAGTGAAGACAATATGTGGTATTGAAGACAATATTGGTATGAAACAATATGTGGAAAATGAAACAAATTGTGGTAGTGAAGACAAATGTGTATGAAGACAATATGTGAGTGAAGAACAATATGTGGTAAATGAAAAACAAATGTGAGTGAAAAACAAATGTGGTATGAAACAATATTGGTATGAAAAACAACATTTTGTATGAAGACAATATGTGGTAGTGAAGACAATAGTGGTAGTGTAACAAATGTGGTAGGAAGACAATATGGGTAGTGAAGACAATATGTGGAAAGTAAAGGGAAAAACATGTGGAAATAAGACAAATGTGGTAGTGAAACATATGTGTAGTGAAGACAATATGTGGTAATGAAGACAAATGTGTAGTGAAACAATATGTGTAGTGAAACAATATTTTGGTAGTGAAGACAAAATGGGGTTTAGTAAAACAACATAGGTAGTGAAGACAATATGGTTAGTGAAGACAAAATTGGTAGTGAAGACAATATTGGTAGTAAAGACAAACATGTGGAAAGAAACAATATGTGTATGAAAACAATATTTTTGTATGAAGACAATATGTGGTAGTGAAGACAATATGTGGTAATGAAGACAAATATGGTAGTAAAGAAAATGTGGTAGTGAAACAAAGTGTATGAAGACAATATGTGAATGAAGACAATATGTTAGGAAGACAAATGTGTAGTGAAGCAATATGTTAGTAAGAAATTTGGAAAACAAATGTGGAGTGAAGACAATTATGTGGTAGTGGAAGACAATATGGGGTAGTGAAGACAATATGGTAATGAAGACAAAGGGTGGTAGTGAAGACAACATGTGGTAGTGAAACAATATGGGGATGAAGACAAATGGGGTAGGGAAGACAATATGTGGTAGTGAAGACAAATGTGGTAGTGAAGACAATATGTGGTAATGAAAAACAACATGTGGTAGTGAAGACAAAATGTGGTAGTGAAGACAATATGTGGAGTGAGACAATATTGGTAGGAAGACAACATGGGGTTTAGTGAAGACAATATGTGGTAGTGAAGACAATATTTTGGTAGTGAAACAATATGTGGTAGTGAAGACATATGTGGAAAGTGAAGACAATATGTGGTAGTAAAGACAAATGTGGTAATGAAGAAAACATGTGGTAGTGAAGACAAATGTGGTAGTGAGACAAATGTGGTAGTGAAGACAAATGTGGTAGTGAAGACAACATGTGGTGGGTGAAGACAAATATGTGGTAGTGAAGACAATATGTGGTGTGAAGACAATATTGGTATGAAGACAAATGTGGTAGTGAAGACACATTGTGGTAGAGTAAGACAATTGTGGTAGTGAGACAATTGTGGTAGGAGAAGACAAATGTGGTAGTGAAGACAATATGTGGTATTGAAGACAATAGGGGTTTAGTGAAGACAACATGTGGTAATGAAGACAATATGTGGTAGTGAAGACAATATGTGGTAGTGAAGACAATATGTGGAGTGAAGACAATATGTGGAAAGGGGAAAAACAACATGTGTTAGTGGAAGACAACATGTGGTAAGTGAAACAAATGTGGTAGTGAAGACAACATGTGGTAGTGAAGACAATATGTGGTAGTGAAGACAATATGTGGTAGTGAAGACAATATGTGGTAGTGAAGACAATATGTGGTAGTGAAGACAATATGTGGTAGTGAAGACAACATGTGGTAGTGAAGACAACATGTGGTAGTGAAGACAATATGTGGTAGTGAAGACAACATGTGGTAGTGAAGACAACATGTGGTAGTGAAGACAATATGTGGTAGTGAAGACAATATGTGGTAGTGAAGACAATATGTGGTAGTGAAGACAATATGTGGTAGTGAAGACAAAATGTGGTAGTGAAGACAACATGTGGTAGTGAAGACAATATGTGGTAGTGAAGACAATATGTGGTAGTGAAGACAATATGTGGTAATGAAGACAACATGTGGTAGTGAAGACAACATGTGGTAGTGAAGACAATATGTGGTAGTGAAGACAATATGTGGTAGTGAAGACAACATGTGGTAGTGAAGACAATATGTGGTAGTGAAGACAATATGTGGTAGTGAAGACAATATGTGGTAGTGAAGACAACATGTGGTAGTGAAGACAATATGTGGTAGTGAAGACAATGTGGTATGAAGACAATATGGGGTAGGAAGACAATATGTGTAGTGTGAAGACAATATGTGGTATGAAACAAATGTGGTAGTGAAGACAATATGTGGTAGTGAAGACAATATGTGGTAGTGAAGACAATATGTGGTAGTGAAGACAATATGTGGTAGTGAAGACAATATGTGGTAGTGAAGACAACATGTGGTAGTGAAGACAATATGTGGTAGTGAAGACAATATGTGGTAGTGAAGACAATATGTGGTAGTGAAGACAATATGTGGTAGTGAAAACAATATGTGGTAGTGAAGACAATATGTGGTAGTGAAGCAAAGTGGTAGTGAAGACAAATGTGGTAGTGAAAGACAAAGTGGTAGTGAAGACAAATGTGGTAGTGAAGACAATATGTGGTAGTGAAGACAACATGTGGTAGTGAAGACAATATGTGGTAGTGAACACAATATGTGGTAGTGAAGACAATAGTGGAAAGTGAAGACAATATGTGGTAGTGAAGACACATGTGGAAATAAAGGGACAATATGTGGTAGTGAAAGACAAATGTGGTAGGGGAAGACAACATGTGGTAGTGAAACAATATGTGGTAGTGAAGACAATATGTGGTAGTGAAGACAATATGTGGTAGTGAAGACAATATGTGGTAGTGAAGACAATATGTGGTAGTGAAGACAACATGTGGTAGTGAAGAAAAATAGGGTGGTAGTGAAGAAAAATTTTAAATGTGGTAGTGAAGACAAATGTGGTAGTGAAGACAAATGTGGTAGTGAAGCAATATGGGGTAGTGAAACAATGTGGGTAGTGAAGACAATATGTGGTAGTGAAGACAAATGTGGTAGTGGAAACAAAATGTGGTAGTGAAGACAAAAATGTGGTAGTGAAGACAAATGGGGTAGTGAAGACAACTTGTGGTAGTGAAACAATATGTGGTAGTGAAGACAACATGTGGTAGTGAAGACAATATGTGGTAGTGAAGACAAATGGGGTAGTGAAGACAATGTGGTATGAAGACAATAGTGGTAGTGAAACAAATGTGGTAGTGAAGACAATATGGGGTTTATGAAGACAACATGTGGTAGTGAAGACAATATGTGGTAGTGAAGACAATATGTGGTAGTGAAGACAATATGTGGTAGTGAAGACAATATGTGGTAGTGAAGACAATATTTTGGTAGTGAAGCACAATATGGGGTTTAGTGAAGACAAAAAGTGGTAGTGAAGACAATATGTGGTAGTGAAGACAATATGTGGTAGTAAAGAAAATGTGTATGAAGGACAATATGTGGTAGTGAAGAAAATATGTGGTAGTGAAGCAATATGTGGTAGTGAAGACAAATGTGGTTTTTGAAGACAATATGTGGTAGTGAAACAATATGTGGTAGTAAAGACAATATGTGGTAGTGAAACAAATGTGGTAGTGAAGACAATATGTGGTAGTGAAACAATTGTGGTAGTGAAGACAAAAAGGGTAGTAAAAGACAATATGTGGTAGTGAGACAATATTGGTAGTGAAACAATATGTGGTAGTGAAGACAATATGTGGTAGTGAAGACAACATGTGGTGTAAAGAAATATGTGGTGTGAAACAATATGTGGTAGTGGAAGACAATAGGGTGGTAGTGAAGACAATAGGGTGGTAGTGAAGACAAATGTGGTAGTGAAGACAATATGTGGTAGTGAAACAATATGTGGTAGTGAAGAAAATATGTGGTAGTGAAGACAATAGTGGTAGTGAAGACAATTGTGGAAAAAGTGAAGACAATTGTGGTAGTGAAGCAATATGTGGTAGTGAAGACAATATGTGGTAGTGAGACAAATGTGGTATGAAGCCAATATGTGGTAGTGAAGACAAATGTGTAGTGAAGCATATGTGGTGGGAAAGCAAATGTGGTAGTGAAGACAAAAATGTGTAGTGAACAATATGTGGTAGTGAAGCAATATGTGGTAGTGAAAAAACCCAATATGTTGGTAGTGAAGACAAATGTGGTAGTGAAGCAATATGTGGTAGTGAAGACAAATGTGGTAGTGAGACAAATGTGGTAGTGAAGACAATATGTGGTATTGAAGACAATATGTGGTAGTGAAGAAACGGGTAGTGAAGCAATATGTGGTTTAAGTGAAGGGACAATATTGGTAGTGAAACAATATGTGGTAGTGAAGCAAGTGTAGTGAAGACAATATGTGGTATAAGACAAATGTGAGTGAAGCAAATGTGGTATGAAGACAATATGAGGTAGTGAAGACAATATGTGGTAGTGAAGACAATATGTGGTAGTGAAGACAATAGGTGGTAGTGAAGACAATATGTGGTAGTGAAGTCAATATGTGGTAGTAAAGACAATATGGGTAGTGAAGACAATATGTGGTAGTGAAGACAAATTGGAAAGTGAAGACAATATGGGGTTAGTGAAGACATATGTGGTAGTGAAGCAATATGGGGTTAGTGAGACAAATGGGGTAGTGAAGAAATATGTGGTAGTGAAGACAATTTTTGGGTTTAGTGAAGACAATATGTGGTAGTAAAGACAATATGTGGTAGTGAAGACAATATGTGGTAGTGAAGAAAATAGTGGTAGTGAAGAAATATTGGTAAGTGAAGACAATATTTGGTAGTAAGACAATATGTGGTAGTGAAGACAATTTTGGAAATGAAGACAATATGTGGTAGTGAAGACAAATGTGGTAGTAAAAGACAATATGTGGTAGTGAAGAAAATGTGGTAGTGAAGACAAAGGGGTATAAAGGTTGGTGTAGTTGAAACAAATGGGGTATGAAGAAAAATTGGTAGTGAAGACAAATGTGGTAGCAGCAAAATGTGGTTAGTGAAGACAAAATGTGGTAGTGAAAAAAATTTTGTTTAGTGAAGACAATATGTGGTAGTGAAGTCAAATTTTGGTAGTGAAGACAATATTATAAACAAATGTGGTTATAAAGGGAAATGTTATTGAATCAATATTTGGTTGATGACAACATGTGGTATGAAGCAATATGTGGTTGTAAACAAATTGTAGTGAAACAAATGTGGTAGTGAAGCAAATTGGTAGTGAGACAATTGTTTAGTGAAGACAAATGTGGTATGAAACAATATGTGGTCTGAAGAAAATGTGGTATGAAGACAACATTGGTATTTAAGACAACATTGGATTGAACACAATATGTGTATGAAGACAAAATGTGTAGTGAAGCCAACATGTGGTAGTGAAGACAATGTGTAGTGAATACAAAAAAGTGGTAGTGAAACATATGTGTAGTGAAGAAATTTAAGTTGGGGAAAGACAATATGTTGTATTAAGACAATATTGGTAGTGAAACAATATGTGGTAGTGAAGACAATATGTGGTAGTGAAGACAAATGTGTAGTGAACAATATTGGTATGAAAGACAAATGTGGTAGTAAGACAATATGTGGTAGTGAAGACAATATGGGAAATGAAGACAACATGTGGTAGTGAAAGAACAATATGTGGTAGTGAAGACAATGTGGGTAGTGAAGACAATATGTGATAGGGGAAGACAATAGGTGGTAGTGAAGACAATAGTGGAGTGAAACAATATTGTGGTAGTGAAGACAATTTTGGTAGTGAAGAAAATATGGGAGTGAAACAAAGTGGTAGTGAAGACAACATGTGGTAGTGAAGACAATATGTGGTAGTGAAGACAATATGTGGTAGTGAAGACAATATGTGGTAGTGAAGACAATATGTGGTAGTAAAGACAATATGTGGTTAGTGAAGAAATATGTGGAAAGTGAAGACAACATGTGGTAGTGAAGAAAAATTTTGTGGTAGTGAAGACAAATGTGGTAGTGAAGAACATGTGTAGTTTGACAACATGTGGTAGAAGACAACATGTGGTAGTGAAGACAAATGTGGTAGTGAAGACAACATGGTAGTGAAGACAACATGTGGTAGTGAAGACAAATGTGGTTGTAAAGACAAATTGGTAGTGATGACAACATGTGGTAGTAAAGAAACATGTGGTATTTGAAGACAAATGTGGTAGTAAAGAAAACTTGTGGTAGTGAAGACACATTTGGAAATTTAAAGACAACAGTGAAGGACAAAGTGATAAGACAACATGGGGTAGTGAAGACAACATGTGGTTCTGAAGAAACGTGTGGAAAGTGAAGACAACTTTGTGGTAGTGAAGACACATGTGGTAGTGAAAACAACATGTGGTAGTGAAGACAACATGGGGTTTAGTGAAGACAACTGTGGTAGTGAAGAAACTTGTTTTAGTGAAAAACATGTGGTAGTGAAGACAAATGTGGTAGTGAAGACAACATGGTTTAGTGAAGACAACATGTTGTAGTGAAGACAATAGTGGTAGTGAAAACAATGTGGTAGTAAAAACAACATTTGGGTGGAAGACAAAGGAAAAGTGAACACAAATTGGTAGTGAAACAAGTGGTAAAGACAACGTTGTGGTAGTGAAGACAACATTGGTAGTGAAGACAAATGTGGTAGTAAGACAACATTGGGTAGTGAAGACAACTGTGGTTGAAGACAAATTGATGTAAAGAAAATATGTGGTAGTGAAGACAACATTGGTAGTGAAGACAATATTTTTGGTAGTGAAACCAAAAATTGGTAGTAAGATAAATGGGGAGGAAGACACATGTGGTAGTGAAGACAACATGTGGTAGTGAAGACAACTTTGTTTAGTGAAGACAATATGTGGTAGTGAAGACAACATGTGGTCGTGAAGAAAAACTGGGGTTATGAAGACAATATGTGGTAGTGAAGACAAATGTGGTAGTGAAGACAAATGGGGTGGTGAACAAAGTGGTATGAAACAATTGTGACGTGAAGACAACATGTGTAGTGAAACAATTGGGTAGTAAGAAAAGTGGTAGTGAAGACATATGTGGTAGTAAAGACAATATTGGTATTGAAACAATTGTGGTAGAAGACAAGTGGTAGTGAAGAACAGGGTAGTAAAGACAACATATGGTAGTGAAGACAACATGGGTAGTGAAGACAACATTTGGAAGTGAAGACAGCATGTGGTAGTGAAGACAACATTGGGTAGTAAGAAAACATTGACAGTGAAGCCAACATGTGGCAGTGAAGCCCCAAATGTGGAAGTGAAGACAACATGTGGCAGTGAAGACATTGTGGTAGGGAAGACAAATGTGGTAGTGAGACAACATGTGGTAGTGAAGACAAATGTGGTAGTGAAGACAAATGTGGTAGTGAAGACAACAGTGAGTGAAGACAAGTGTGGCAGTGAGACAAATTGGTAGTGAAGACAATATGTTGGTAGTGAAAAAAATGTGGTAGTAAAAACAGATTTGACAGTTAAGACAAAGTGGAGTGAAGACAGTTGTTGGTTTGTGAAGACAAATGTGGTAGTGAAGACAACAGGGTGGTATGAAGACAAATGTGGAAAGTGAAGACAACATGTGGTAGTAAGGCAATTTTTGGGAGTGAAGACAAGTGTGGTATTTAAAACAAAGTGGTAGTGAAGAAAAATGTGGTAGTGAAGACAATATGTGTAGTAAAGACAACTTTTGGGGAGTGAAGCAACATGTGGTAGTGAAGACAAATGTGGTAGTGAAGACAAATGTGGAGTGAAGACAAATGTGGTAGTGAAAAACAAATGGTGTTATTGAAGACAAATGTGGTAGTGAAGGCAAATGTGGAGTGAAGACAAGGGTGGAGTGAAGACAATATTGTAGTGAAGACAATATGGTAGTGAAACATGTGGTAGTGAAAAAAATTTGAAGTGAAGACGTGTTGAGTGAAGACAATATGGGTAGTGAAGACAAATGTGGAGTAAGACACTGGGGAAGTAAACAAATGTGGTAGTGAAGACAACATGTGGTAGTGAAGACAATATGTGAGTAAAAGACAAATGGGGTAGTGAAGACAAATGTGGTAGTAAAGGGACAACATGTGAAAGTGAAGACAATATGTGGTACTGAAGACAAACATGGGGGTAGTGAAGACAATATGTGGTAGTGAAGACAAATGTGGTAGTGAAACAATATTGGTAGTGAAGACAACATGTGATTTCAGTAAGACAATATGTTGGTAGTGAAGACAAATGTGGTAGTGAAGACAATATGGGGGTAGTAAAGGGACAACATGGGGGTAGTGAAGACAATATGGGGAAATGAAGACAATAGTTTTTAAGGATATATGGTATTGAAACATATGTGGTAATGAAGACAATATGTGGTAGTGAAGCAACATGGGTAGTGAAGACAATATGTGGTAGTGAAGACAATATGTGGTAGTGAAGACAAAGTGGTAGTGAAGAAAAAGGTGGTAGTGAAGACAATATGTGGAAATGAAAACAAATGGGGTTTAGTGAAGCAATAGTGGTAGTGAAGACAATATGTGGTAGTAAAGACAAATGTGGTAGTGAAAACAAATGTGGTAGTGAAGACAATATGTGTATTTGAAGCAATATGTGGTAGTGAAGACAATATGTGGTATGAAGACAAATGTGGTAGTGAAGACAATATGTGGTAGTGAAGACAAAATGTTAGTGAAGACAATAGGGGTAGTGAAGACAATATTTTGGTAGTGAAGCCCAATATGTGGTAGTGAAGACAATATGTGGAAGGAAGACAAATGTGGTAGTGAAGACAACATGTGGTAGTGAAGACAATATGTGGTAGTAAAGACAATATGTGGTAGTGAAGACAATATGTGGTAGTGAAGACAATATGTGGTAGTGAAGACAATATGTGGTAGTGAAGACAACATGTGGTAGTGAAGACAACATGTGGTAGTGAAGACAACATGTGGTAGTGAAGACAACTTTTAGTGGAAAAAGGGGAAGACAAATGTGGTAGTGAGACAACATGTGGTAGTGAAGACACCATGTGGTAGTGAAGACAAATGTGGTAGTGAAGAAAATGTGGTAGTGAAGACAACAGTGTAGTGAGACATGTGGTATGAACAAATGTGGTAGTAAAGAAACATGTGGTAGTGAAGACAACATGTGGTAGTGAGACAAATGTGGTAGTGAAGACAAAATGTGGTAGTAAAGACAAGTGGGTGAAGCACAATGTGGTAGTGAAGACAAATGTTTTATGAAGATAGTGGTGGTGGAAGACAACATGTGGTAGTGAAGAAAAATTTTGTGATAGTAAAACAACATGTGGTAGTGAAGACAATGGGTAGTGAAGACAATTGGTAGTGAAGAAAATGTGTAGTGAAAAAACAGTGGTAGTGAAGACAATATTGGTAGTGAAGACAACAATGGTAGTGAAAGACAACATGTGGTAGTGAAGAAAAAGTTGGTAGTGAAGACAACGTGTGGTAGTGAAGACAACATGTGGTAAGGAAGACAAATGGTTTTGAAACAAATGTGGTAGTAAACAAACATGGGGAGCAAAGCCAACGTGGTAGTGAAGACAACATTGGTAGTGAAAGACAACATGTGGTAGAAAGACAACATTGTAGTGAAGACAAACTTCGGTAGTGAAAAACATGTGAAGTGAAGAAATAGGGTAAGTGAAGACAAATATGGTAGTGAAAAATATGTGGTAGTAAAAGACAACTTGGAGTAAGAACATGTGGTGGGAAAGACAAGGTAGTAAAAGACAACATGTGTAGTGAAGACAAAAGTTGAGTGAAGACATTGGTAGTGAAGAAAACATGGGTGGGAAAGACAACATGTGTTAGTGAGACAAATTGGTTGTGAAGACAATATGTGGTAGTGAAGACAAAGTGTGGAACAATATGTGTATGAACACAATAGGAGGTGAAGACAAATGTGGTAGTGAAGACAATATGTGGTAAAGAAAGACAACATGTGGTAGTGAAAGACGATGTGGTAGTTAAGACAAATAGGATGAACACAATATGTGGTAATGAAGACAACCGGGTAGTGAAGACAAATGTGTAGTGAAGACAAATTGGTAGTGAAGCAAATGGTAGAAAGACAATATTGGTATGAAGACAACTCGGTAGTAAAGACAACAAAAAGGAAGCCCACATGTGGAAAGTGAAGACAACAGGGAGTAGTAAGAAAACATTGAAGTGAAGAAATGTGGCAGTGAAACAAGTTGTGAAGACAACATGTGGCAGTGAAGACTTCGTGTGGTAGTGAAGACAACATGTGGTAGTGAAGACAACATGTGGTAGTGAAGACAACATGTGGTAGTGAAGACAACATGTGGTAGTGAAGACAACATGTGACAGTGAAGACAACGTGTTGCAGTGAAGACAACATATCGTAGTGAAGACAATATGTTGTAGTGAAAACATGTGGTAGTAAAAACAGCATTTGACAGTGAAGACAACACGTGGCAGTGAAGACAACGTGTGGTTGTGAAGAGAACATGTGGTAGTGAAGACAACATGTGGTAGTGAAGACAACATGTGGTAGTAAAGGCATCATTTGGCAGTGAAGACAACGTGTGGTAGTGAAAACAACATGTGGTAGGGAAGACAACATGTGGTAGTGAAGAGAACATGTGGTAGTAAAGACAACATTTGACAGTGAAGACAACATGTGGCAGTGAAGACAACGTGTGGTAGTGAAGACAACATGTGGCAGTGAAGACAACGTGTGGTAGTGAAGACAACGTGTGATATTGAAGACAACATGTGGTAGTGAAGGCAACATGTGGCAGTGAAGACAACGTGTTGCAGTGAAGACAACATATCGTAGTGAAGACAATATGTAGTAGTGAAAACATGTGGTAGTGAAAACAACATTTGACAGTGAAGACAACGTGTTGCAGTGAAGACAACATATGGTAGTGAAGACAACATGTGGCAGTCAAGACATCATGTGGCAGTGAACACAACGTGTGGTAGTGAAGACAACATCTGGTAGTGAAGACAACATGTGACAGTGAAGACAACATGTGGCAGTTGGCAGTCAAGACAACATGTGGTAGTGAAGACAACATGTGGCAGTGAAGACAACATGTGGCAGTGAAGACAACATGTGGTAGTGAAGATAACATGTGGCAGTCAAGACAACATGTGGCAGTGAAGACAACATGTGGTAGTGAAGACAACATTGGTCAGTCAAGAAAATTGGGCATGAGACAACGTGTGGAGTGAAGAACATGGGCAGTCAAGAAACAGTGGGCAGTGAAGACAACATTTTGGTAGTGAAGACAACATGTGGTAGTGAAGACAACATGTGGTAATGAAGACAACATGTGGCAGTGAAGACAACATGTGGCAGTCAAGACAACATGTGGCAGTGAAGACAACATTTTGGTAGTGAAAAACATGTGGCAGTGAAGACAACATGTGGTAGTGAAGACAACATGTGGTAGTGATGACAACATGTGGTAGTGAAGACAACATGTGGTAGTGAAGACAACATGTGGTAGTAAAGACAACATGTGGTAGTGAAGACAACATGTGGTAGTGAAGACAACATGTGGTAGTAATGACAACATGTGGTAGTGATGACAACATGTGGTAGTGAAGACAACATGTGGTAGTGAAGACAACATGTGGTAGTGAAGACAACATGTGTAGTGAAGCAACATGTGGTATGAAGAAAAACATGTGGTAGTGAAGACAACATGGGGTAATGAAGACAACATGTGGCATGAAGACAACATGTGGCAGTCAAGAACAAAAATGTGGCAGTGAAGACAACATGTGGTAGTGAAGACAACATGTGGTAGTGAAGACAACATGTGGTAGTGAAGACAACATGTGGTAGTGAAGACAACATGTGGTAGTGAAGACAACATGTGGTAGTGAAGACAACATGTGGTAGTGAAGACAACATGTGGTAGTGAAGACAACATGTGGCAGTGAAGACAACATGTGGTAGTGAAGACAACATGTGGTAGTGAAGACAACATGTGGCAGTGAAGACAACATGTGGTAGTGAAGACAACATGTGGTAATGAAGACAACATGTGGTAGTGAAGACAAATGGGGACAGTGAAGACAAATGTGGTATGAAGACAACATGTGGCAGTGAAGAAAACATTGGCAAGTGAAGACAACATGTGGTAGAAGAAAACCCAAGTGGCAGTGAAGACAACATGTGGCAGTCAAGAAAACATGTGGCAGTGAAGACAACATGTGGTAGTGAAGACAACATGTGGTAATGAAGACAACATGTGGTAGTGAAGACAACATGTGGCAGTGAAGACAACATGTGGTAATGAAGACAACATGTGGCAGTGAAGACAACATGTGGCAGTCAAGACAACATGTGGCAGTGAAGACAACATGTGGTAGTGAAGACAACATGTTGGTAATGAAGAAACAATGTGGTAGTGAAAAACAACATGTGGCAGTAAAGGGACAACATTTGGAAATGAGACAACATGTGGCAGTGAAGACAACATGTGGCAGTCAAGACAACATGTGGCAGTGAAGACAACATGTGGTAGTGAAGACAACATGTGGTAGTGAAGACAACGTGTGTTAGCAGAGTGCTTGGCTGGCTGCCTGGAAGCTCTACTTCATGCCTGTCCTCATAACAAATGTCTAAAGTAAAATATTACTCTTGAGTGTGTGCTCTCCTTGTTGCATATTATAGTGTGTGTGTGCAACACGGAGACTTCTAAATTTAGGAAAGCTAATGTGAAACCCACCCAAATTTCTTATTCCACTTGGTGCAATAAGAGTAAAGACAACTTAATGGTCATAACTTGCTGCTACGAGCTTGGTTATCCTCCATGTAATTTATTATTCAGCACAGTGCAAACGTTTCGTTGCACTGTTGAACCTGCAGGATAAGAAACATTAGCCTTCCTCTGATCAGTTTGCAGGATATCAGCTGTTATCCTTCTTTATCTAAGTTTATACGATGAGATATGTTATATATTTTAAGGTCAGTTTATTGGTTTTGAGCTGTTATTGTTATTTTGGTTTGTTAAGTGACATGTTATCCTGCGATATAATTTACTGACTTAAAACTGATATCCTACCTCAGATTAATTTGCTCGATAAAAGCTATATTCTATCCTTAGCACATGTTAATGGATAAGATTTATTACAATACCTCAGTAGTAGTAGTAGTAGTAGTAGTAGTAGTAGTAGTAGTAGTAGTAGTAGTAGTAGTAGATAGTAGTAGTAGTAGTTGTAGTAGTAGTAGTAGTAGTAGTTGTAGTAGTAGTAGTAGTAGTGGTAGTAGTAGTAGTAGTAGTAGTAGTAGTTGTAGTAGTTGTAGTAGTAGTAGTAGTTGTAGTAGTAGTAGTAGTAGTAGTAGTATAGTAGTTGTAGTAGTAGTAGTAGTAGTTGTAGTAGTAGTAGTAGTAGTAGTAGTAATACTTGTAGTAGTAGTAGTAGTAATAGTAGTAGTAGTTGTAGTAGTAGTAGTAGTAGTTGTAGTAATAGTAGTAGTAGTTGTAGTAGTAGTAGTAGTAGTAGTAGTTGTTGTAGTAGTAGTTGTTGTAGTAGTAGTAGTAGTTGTAGTAGTAGTAGTAGTAGTAGTTGTTGTAGTAGTAGTAGTAGTAGTTGTAGTAGTAGTAGTAGTAGTAGTAGTGGTAGTAGTAGTAGTAGTAGTAGTAGTTGTAGTAGTAGTAGTAGTAGTAGTAGTGTTGTAGTAATAGTAGTAGTAGTAGTAGTAGTAGTTGTAGTAGTAGTAGTAGTAATAGTAGTAGTAGTTGTAGTAGTAGTAGTAGTAGTTGTAGTAGCTGTAGTAGTTGTAGTAGTAGTAGTAGTATAGTTGTAGTAGTAGTAGTAGTAGTAGTAGTTGTTGTGTAGTAGTAGTAGTTGTAGTAGTAGTAGTAGTAGTGGTAGTAGTAGTAGTAGTAGTAGTAGTAGTTGTTGTAGTAGTAGTAGTAGTTGTAGTAGTAGTAGTAGTAGTGGTGTAGTAGTAGTAGTAGTGTAGTAGTTGTAGTAGTAGTTGTAGTATAGTAGTAGTAGTTAGTAGTAGTAGTAGTTGTAGTAGTAGTAGTTGTGTAGTGTAGTAGTAATAGTTGTAGTAGTAGTAGTAGTAGTGTTGTATAGTAGTGTAGTAGTAGTAGTAGTTAGTAGTAGTAGTAGTAGTAGTAGTGTAGTAGTATTAGTAGTTGTAGCACTAGCAGTTGTTGTAGTTTTAGTAGCAGCTCTAGTAGAAGTAGTAATAGTACTAGTAGTAATACTAATATCAACAATAATAACAATAATAATAATAATAATAATAATAATAATAATAATAATAATAATAAGAATAAGAAGAAGAAGAAGAAGAAGAAGAAGAGAGAGAAGAAGAAGAAGAAGAAGAAGAAGAAGAAGAAGAAGAAGAAGAAGAAGAAGAAGAGAAGATCATTAATACTGCTTTTATAACAAACAAAATTAATAATTCCCCTAAATATTCATGAAAGTTACCTCAGAGATAATAAAAACAGATTCATTATAAAATGTTTGAGATCCTTCTTGAGCCCTCCCAAGATATAGTAGTGTTCGAGATCACACTTGAACCCTCCTAAGAGTGTTTGACATCACACTTGAACCCTCTCAAGAGTGTTCGACATCACACTTGAACCCTCCCAAGAGTGTTCGAGATCACACTTGAACCCTCCCAAGAGTGTTCGAGATCACACTTGAACCCTCCCAAGAGTGTACGACATCACAAATGAACCCTCCTAAGAGTGTTTGAGATCACACTTGAACCCTCCTAAGAGTGTCTGACATCACACTTGAACCCTCCCAAGAGTGTTCGACATCACACTTGAACCCTCCCAAGAGTGTTTGAGATGACACTTGAACATTCCCAAGAAAATCTAAAAGCACAAACTTGATATAAAAGCGAAGGGAATAATAAAATGAAAATGGAAATTATAAAATGTATTTGGCATAGAGATGCCAGGGGCTTCAATATATTTTTTGTCTATTTTAATGACTGTGTACGAATGGTATATAATACCGACAAGATGACTACATGGTAAAGAAGAGTCACTCACTCTCTTTCCGTTTTTTTTAAAAGGATGTTTTGAATGACGCTCAGGGATCCTGCTCTCAAAGAGGGTGAGATTCAAGGAACCCTCCACCACCCCCCAAGAGCGGGGATGAGGAATCCTTCCCTCCCATTAGTGAGTCAGTGGTCCTTTCCTCTGCTTGAGTTAGAATGAAGGATTCTTATCTCACCGTGGATGAGTCTCAATGATCCTTACCTCACCGTGGGTGAGACTCAGGGATCCTTATCTCACAGTGGATGAGACTCAAGGATCCTTCCTACACCTTGGATGAAGTTCACAGAACCATATTACAGAGCGGGAAAACTCAGGTATCCTTCCTTCACCCTGAGTCAAACATAGGGATCCTTCCTTCACTGTGGCTGAGGCTCAGGGGTCTCTGCCCACCTTGAGTGAGGCTCAGGTATCTTTCTTTCACGGTATGTGATGTTCAGGAATCCTTCCCTCACTATAGGGGCATCTCATGAATCCTTACCTCGCCACACCATGAATGATTAAGCCTCAAGGATCCTTCATTGACTCTGAGACGCAATGTCCCTTCAATCTCTGGGTAAGAGAGCAGAGATCCTTCTCCCACCGCAAGAGAGACTCAGGTATCTTTTTCCGACAGTGAGTGAGGGTCTCGGATCCTTCCCACACAGTTAAGAGATTCAGAGATTTTTCCCTCATCATGAGTGTAGCTCATTTTAGGTGAAGCATAGTCGTCTTTGACAATATCAGGTCCACTCATCATGAGTGAAACTTATGTTAGGTGAAGAATACTCAAAGGTGTATCAGTCTTTTTTGACATTATCAGGTCCAGAGTCTGATCAAGATGAATATCAGATGGATACAAATCAAGTCTTCAAAGAACCTCAGGCAACAATATGGTGTTTCACTAGGACAAGTTTCATTTGCTCCGCTGTGCAAGAAAGGTAGAAATGAAGACTGTAACGGAGTACAAAACAAACAAAAGTCATTAAATAGAGCGAAAGTACCATGTGCGAGACATAGGAGTAAGGATGTCGGAAGATCTCACATTCAAGTATCACAACAACATTGCCATTGATACCGCAAGAAAAATCATAGGCTGGATAACCAGAACTTTTAAGACCAGAGACAGGCAATAATTATACTCTATATTTGTGATAAATGGCTTAAAAACACCGACAAGTTGACAATCTTGTCGATTGATGGACTGAACACATTGACTCCAGGCTGAGGGACTGATTACCTCAAACTCCTCATCTCCTTACACCTTTCTGCTTTGTATTGGACTGATGAAGCCACTGTGTGACGAAACATTCCCTCAATAAAGATTCCCATATGTTGCATAAGTGTCTCAATCATCATACTCTATATAATATGTAATTTGATCTCCACCGAGTGAGAAACGGTAATATACTGAGGGCACCCTTTTCATTACAGGGGAGATTAATGAGCTGGAAAATCTACAAAGAACATTCTGTACTTGTACAATCGAGCGTCTGAACTGCGTGAAACTGCATTCATGGAACCAGGAAAGTCCTTGATGTACTGATCCAAAACATGAACACCGAAATTACTCCATATAAAAAGAGACTTGGTAGACGGTGCAAAATACATGCACTAGAAAGCAAGGGCGTGAAAATAACTTTGAGAACTTGGTAAATATCTGAATTCCCCCCTCATCAAAGCTTTCCTACCGTGCATACAGGAAATAACAGACATAATTTAATACCTGATCCTTTGAAGTACTTCCCGCACACTTTAGAAGGCCAAAAGGGTAGAGGCTCCATGGGGGATAATTGAGGATGCACTGCCATATCATATCCATTTTTTTTTTTTTACACAGGGTTTGACAAGGTTATGGATCCCTGGCTTTATTGACAAGCTATTTACACGTTAAGGATTCCTAACTTTATTGGCAAGCTAAGAGCTGTTACCTACGTCAGCTCATTTGAAAGCATTTTTATTGTTATGAGATATATAAGTAGGGAACAGGATGAAGTTGGAGTCATCTGTGGGTCAGAATTTTCATTTGATCAGCTGACTTTATCTAGTTGATATCATTATGCTGTTCGAATGTGTTCCATACTCGAGTCATCCTGGGTATATATGATCTCAGATGGAGTGATGTTCTGGAGAAGGGTACAGCCAGAGTGAAGTTGCTGCTTTCTGCCCGTCTTGTGGCATAAAAGCTTGTTTCACGCTGTCATCGAACTGGATCCAAGTGTGGTACTTTGACAATATTGGCCTTGTACATAACAGTAAGGCCACCCACATCCCTCCTATGTTGAAGGCTCTGCTGAAATGACAGATCTATCCAGGATGGGTCCAGGAGAGAGATGAGACGTCTTGCTCTTTTCTCTACTTTGTCAAGCAGTCGCAGATGAGAGGGGGGGCAGGCAAACCAAGAAAGTGGAGCATACTCAAGGTGTGAGCGTACTTGTGCTTCGTACAGAATCGTGCAACTCCTTCAGTCAAGCAGATGCGAGATACGGCTAAGTGCTGTAAGCTCCTGGCTGCCTTGTTTGCAAGATTACAACCTGGTTCTTCATGGTTATTTTGGAGACAAATTTCAAACACAAGATATCAACGTCTTCTCCAGGGCCAACACCCTCCCCTTCATCCTTACTACTGCAACCAGCTTTACCATCATGGCGGCCTAGACATCATCAGCATTTGCTTTTCTCAGGTGCATATGTTACTTTTTGCCATCTTATTTCCCCAAGCCGATATAAGCCTCTTAGCTGGTTGAATTGAATGTAGCTTTAGGCAGCTGGCATTCTTCTCTTCGATAGTGAATGTCATGTAACATTCATCTGCATATGCATGATTATTGGGATGGAGATGAATAAGGTCGTTTGAAGTAGACATTCCAATTTTTCTTTAAACGAATAAGAGAACATTTCAGAAAGGACTTAATATTTAATTGAGTTTCTTGCTAATTACACCATTTTACATATTTGCTCGACATATTATATATATATAAATATAGATATATATATATATATATATATATATAATGATATATATATATAAGATATATATATATCTATGCAATAAGATCACAGTGAACAGGTGATTTCACAAATATGCAAAACAACCACTATGAAAGAATAGAGAAATTCCAAGCGCGTTCGTGACTACTCACATTATCAAGGAGTAGTCCACGAAAGCGCTGAATTTCTCTATCTGTTCCATAGTGGTTGTTTATGCACTATATATCTATAGATATATATATATATATATATATATATATATATATATATACATAAATATAGATAGTATATAAATAATATATGTCGTACCGAATATGTAAAACTGTCAATTACAAGAACTCATTAAAATTAAGCCCTTTCTATAATTTTTCTCTAATACTTAAAGTGGAGCTAAAGACAACATGCTTGCTGTTAGGCATGTAAAATAGCTCTGATCTAATGGTAAAAAAATTTAATTTTACTCCAAAAGAAACTAGAAAACTATACCTAACCTTATTGTAACGAGAACAATTTAT
>NC_069401.1:97169078-97201578 GCF_026875155.1 Cherax quadricarinatus | reverse complement strand
TAAATGAAAAAAATATATCTTAAACGTATAAGAGAAAATTTTAGAAAGGACTTAATTTTAAAATGAGTTCTTGCTAATTGACCAGTTTTACATATCGGCACGAACATAAAATATTATATTATATATCTATATATATATATATAATATATATATATATAATATTATAATATATATATATATATATATATAAATATGTCGTGCCCGATAGCCAGAACTTGCGATCCTTGGCTTAACTAGGCAACGCTCATCTTGCCATGTAAGACAAGTGAAAAAATTTGTGTATGCAATAATTTTCTCCAAAATCATTCTGAGACTAAAGAAAAAAATACATTAACGGTGTTTTGTTTAGTATTAAATAATGTAAACAAATCTAAAATATAGTTTAGTTGGGTTAGCTAGTAGTTAGTAGTAGGTTGGGTAGACAGCAACCACCCAGGGAAGTACTACCGTCCTGCCAGATACTGTGAAACAAAAAACTGTAACTGTTTTTGCATGATGGTAGGATTGCTGGTTTCCTTTTCTGTCTCATAAACACGCTTAGAATAACAGGGATATCTTGCCACTCCTACTTACACTTTGTCACACTTCACAGACACGCCCATGCATATATATATATACCATACATCAGGTTTTCTCCTTTTTCTAATTAGCTCTTTTCTTTTTATTTCTTCTAATGTCCATGGGGAAGTGGAAAAGAATCCCTTTCCTCCCGTAAGCCCCCATGCGTGTCGTTATGAGGTGACTAAAATGGCCGACAATGGGCTATAACCCTTCTCCCTGTATACATTTACTAAAAGAGAAGAAAAGCTTTATAAAATTGGGAGGCTTAAATTGCGTGGATGTAGTGCGGATGACAAGAAACAGATGATTGCTGAGTTATGAATGAAAAGATGTTGGATGTCCTGGCTCTAAGCGAAACAAAGCTGAAGGGGGTAGGAGAATTTTTCAGTGTGGGGGGGAAATAATGGATTACATCCTGGAGTATCTGAGAGAGTTTTAGAGCAAAGGAAGGGGTAGCATACAGTTAAATGATCAATTAAGAAGGAGAAAAGAGAATATGAATGTGTAAAATTCAAGAATTAAATGGGGATTAAAGTACAGGTGGATGCAGAAGTGGTTCATAATAAGCGTGTATGCACCTGGAGAAGAGACGGAATGCAGAGGAAGAGAGAGATTTTGGGAGATGTTAAGTGAATGTATAGGAGCCCCCCCCCCCTTTGACCAAGTGAGAGAGTAATTGTGGTAGTGGACCCTGAAGTGCTAAAGTAGGAGAAAACTTTTAGAGAGGGTGTGGTAGGTAAGTTGGGGTGCCAGTGTAAATGTGAATGGGAGCCCTTTGATTGAACTTTGAATAGAAAGGGGTTTAGTAATAGGTAATACATATTTTAAGAAACAAAGAGGATAAAAAAGTATACCCGATATGATGTAGGGCCGAAATGACAGTAGTTTGTTGGATTATGTAATTGGTAGATAAATGACTGTTGAGTAGACTTCAGGATGTACATGTTTAAAAGAGGGGCCACAGATATATCAGATCACTTTCTAGTTGGTAGCCTTACACTGAGAGTAAAAGGAAGATGGGATACAAGAGAATAGAAGCATCAGGGAAGAGAGAGTGAAGGTTTAGAAACTAAAAAGAGTGCGGCCAGTTAGGTAAGATAATAAACACTATTGTAGATAGATGGGGCCCTAATGAGAGCAAAGGCAATGGGGTCCGAAGAGGTATGGGGTAGGTTTAAAAATTTAGTGGTTAGAAGTGTTCAGCAGAAGTTTGTGGTTACAGGAAAAGTTGGGTGCAGGAGGAAGAGGAGTGATTTTTTTTGGGGAGGGGGGGGAATGAAGATGTAAAGAGGTAGTAAGGGAAGAAAAAGATAGCATATGAGAAGTTTTACAAAGTAGAAGTGAGCGCAAGGCGGGAAGAGTATATGGAGAAAAAGAGAGAGGTTAAGAGAGGTGAAGCAATGAAAACGAGGCACATGAGAGAGTGTGCGATGTTTATCAATAAAATTTTGGAAAATAAGAAAAAGTTTTTGGAGTGAATTAACAAGTTAAGAAGCCTAGAAACAAAATGATTTGTCGTTAAAAAATAGGAGGGAGCGTTATTAAATGAGAGTTAGAGGTATTGGGAAGATGGAGGGAATATTTTTGAGAATTTTAAATGTTGATGAAGATAGGGCGCAGTGATATTCGTGTATAGGGCACGGAGGAATAACATCTTGTAGATGAGAAAGCCAGTTGTGAGTGTGGGGGAAGTTCGTGAGGCAGTAGGTACAATGAAAGGGGGTAAGGCAAGCCGGATTGATGGGATAAAGATAGAAAGTGTTACAAGCAGGTGGAGGAATAGTTTTTGGAGTGTTTGGTGCAATTATTTAATAAAGTATGGAAGAGGGTAAGGTCCCTAGGGATTGGCAGAGAGCATGCTTATATCCTCTGTATAAAGGCAAAGGGATAAAAGAAGGCAAAAATAATAGGGGGAAAAGTCTGTTGAGTGTACCTGGTAAATTGTATGTAGAGTTTATAATTGAAAGAATTAAGAGTAAACGGCGAATAGGATAGCAGATGAACAAGGAGCTTTAGGAAAGGTAGGGGGTGTGGTGGGCCAGGTGTTTACAGTGAAACATATAAGTGAACAGTATTTAATTAACTAAAGAGGTCTTTGTGGCATTCTGTATTTGGAAAAGGCGTATGACAGGGTGGATAGGGGGCAATGGGGGGAAGCAGATGTTGCAGGTAATTGTAGGAGGTAGGTTACAGCAAGCAGTGAAGAGTTTTACGGAGGATAGTGAGGCTCAAGTTATAGTATGTAGGAAAATGGAAATTTTTTCCCATAAAAAGTAGGCCATAGACAAGGATATGTGGGTGATGTCACCGTGTTTGTTTTAATATATTTATAGATGGGGTTGTCAGAGAAGTAAATGCTAGGTCTTGGCAAGAGGCGTGAGTTAAAAGAAAAAATCACACACAAAGTGGGAGTTGTCACAGTTGCTCTTTGCTGATGACATGTGCGCTTGGAGATTCTGTAAGAGTAGCTCAGAGATTGGTGGATGAATTTGGTTAGGTGTGTAAAAAAATACAAAAGAAGAAAATTAAAGGTGAATACAGGAAAAGAGATAAGGTTATGAGATAACCAAAAAGATTAGGTGGATTAAAGATTGAATATTCAGATTGGTAGGGAGAGAGGTATGGAGAGGTGAACGTAGTCAGATTATATGGGAGTGTACGTGTCAGCGGATGGGGTCTATGAAGATGAGTGAATCAGAGAATTGATGAGGAAAAAGAGTGAGTGGTGCTCTAGGAGTCCTGTGGAGACAAAGAACTTGTCCTTATGGGAGGCAAAGAGGGAATGTAAATGAGAGTAAGTTTTAACCAACGCACCTTATATGGGTGTGCAGCGTGGGTGATGAATGTTGCCAGCGAGGAGCAGGCTGGAGCAGTGGAGATGTCAAGTCGAGGGCAATGAGAGGGGTGTGAATTCATGCAGAGAATTCGTAGTTTGGAAGTTAGGAGGAGGTGCCGGGATTACCAAAACTGTTTCCAGAGGGCTGAGGAAGGTTGTTTGAGGTGGTTCGGACATGTAGAGAGAATGGAGCGAAACAGAATACTTCAAGATGTAATCAGTCCTTGTAGTGGAAGGAAGGCGGTAGGGTCGGCCTAGGAAGGGTTGGAGGGAGGGTAAGGAGGTTTTTGGTGTGCGAGGGGGCTTGATCTTCCAGCAGGCATGCGTGAGCGTGTTTGATAGGAGTGAATGGAGACAACTGGTTTTTAATACTTGACGGTGCTGATTGGAGTGTGAGCAAAGTAACATTTATGCAAGGAATTCAGGGAAAACCGGCAGGCCGGACTTGAGTCCCAGGAGATGGGAAGTAACCGTGCCATTCACTCTGAAGGAGGTTGTTAATGTTTGCAGTTTAAAAAAAAACTGTAGTGTTAAAGCACCCTTCTGGAAGACAGTGATGGAGCGAAAGAAGGTGAAAGTTTTCTTTTTTCGGCCACCCTGCCTTGTGGGAATCGCCAGTGTGATAAAAAAAAAAATAGGCTAAAAATAAATTGTTTCTTTTTATAATAAGTTAGGTAAGTTTTGTAAGATTCATTTGGAGCAAAATTAAAAAATTTTTTGTTAACATTAATACAAAAAATATATCTTTAAACGTATAAGAGAAAATTTTAGAAGGACTTAATTTTAAATGTGTTCTTGCTAATTGACCAGTTTTACATATCGGCAACGACATATATATATAACATCATATATATATATAAATAATATATATATATATATATATATATTATATATATAATATGTATAAAAATATATATACTACAAATAAATAAGTATATAGATATATATTATATATATATTAATATATATATAAATAATAGATATTAATAGATATATATATATTATTTTTTATAATTATCACACAGTCCGATTCCCACCAAGGCAGGGTGGCCCGAAAAAGAAAAACGTCACCATCATTCACTCCATCCCTGTCTTGCCAAAGGGTGCTTTAACACTACAGTTTTTAAACTGCAACATTAACACCCCTCCTTCTAGAATGCAGGCACTGTACATCCCATCTCCAGGACCAAGTCCGGCCTTCCGGTTTACCTGAACCCTTCATAAATGTTTACTTTGCTCACACTCCAACAAGCACGTCAAGTATAAAAACCATTGTCTCCAGTCACTCCTATCAAACAGCTCATGCATGCCTTCTGTAAGTCCAAGCCCCTCGCACACAAAACCTCCTTTACCCCCTCTCTTCCAGCCCTTTCCTATGCCGACCCCTACCCCGCCTTCCTTCCACTACAGACGATTACACTCTTGATGTCATTCTGTTTTCGCTCCATTCTCTCTACATGTCCCGAACCCCCCTCAACAACCCTTCCTCAGCCCCTCTGGACAACGTTTTGGTAATCCCGCACCTCCTCCAAACTTCCAAATACGAATTCACTGCATTATAATTTCACACCACACATTGCCCTCAGACATGATACTCCAACTGCCTCCAGCCTTCTCCCTCGCTGGCAACATTCATCACCCATGCTTCACACCCATATATGAGCGTTGGTAAAACATACTCTCATACATCCCCCTCTTTGCCTCCAAGGACAAAGTTCTTTGTCTCCACAGACACCTAAGTGCACCACCAATCTTTTCCCCTCATCAATTCATATTCACCTCATCTTTCATAGCCCCATCCGCTGACACGTCCACTCCCAAATATCTGAATACATTCACCTCGTCCCATACTCTCTCACTCCAATCTGATAGTTCGAATATTCATTACCTAATCTTTTAGTTATCCCTCATAACCTTACTCCTTCCTGAATATTCAACCTTTAATTTTCTTCTTTTGCAACACCCTACCAATTCATCCACCAATCTCTGCAACGTCTCTTCAGAACACCCAAGAGCACAGTGTCATCAGCTAAGAGCAGCTTGACAGCTCCCACTTTGTGTGTGATTCTTTATCTTTAACTCCACGCCTCTGCCAAGACCCTCGCATTTTACTTCTCTTACAACCCCATCTATAAATAATTAAACAACCACGGTGACATCACTCATCCATGTCTAAGGCCTACTTTTACTGGGAAACAATTCCTCCTTTCCTAACATACTCTAACTAGAGCTCACTATCCTCGTACAAACTCTTCACTGCTTTCAGTAACCTACCTCCTAACCATACACTTGCAACATCTGCCACCTTGTCCCCCCTATCCACCGGTCATACGCCTTTCCAAATCCATAAAATGCCACAAAGACCTCTTTAGCCTTATCTAAATAATGTTCACTTATATTTTTCACTGTAAACACCGGTCCACACACCCACTACCTTTCCGACAAGCCTCCTTGTTTCATCTCTATCCTATTCTCCGTTTTTCAATAATTACTCTACCAAACACTTTACCCAGGTATAACCAGCCAACTTATCCCCTATTAAATTTGCACTCTCTTTATCCCTTTGCCTTTATACAAAGGAACTATCAGCTCTCTCCAATCCCTAGTACCTTTACCCTCTTCCATACTTTTATTAAATACTTCACCAACCACTCCAAAACTATATCCCCACCTTTCTTTTAACAATTTCTATCGTTATCCATCAACCCGGCTGCCTACCCCCGTTCATTTTACCTACGCCTCATGATCTTCCCCACACTCACCAACGGCCTCTTCCTCACTCCTACACGATGTTTTATTCCTCCTTGTCCTATACACGAAATCTCAGCCTTTCCCTATCTTCATCAACATTAAACAATTCCTCAAAATATTCCCTCCCTCATCCCAATACCTCTAACTCTCCAATTTAATACTCCTCTCCTTTCCAATTTTTAACTGACAAATCCATTTGTATCTCTAGGTTTCTAACTTGATTAATCTCACTCCAAACTTTTTCTTATTTTTCAACAAAATTGTTGATAACATCTCACCCACTCTCTCATTTGCCTCTCTTTTTACATTGCTTCACCACTGCTCTTACCTCTCTCTTTTTCTCCATATACTCTTCCCTCCTTGCATCACTTCTACTTTGTAAAAAACTTCTCGTATACTAACTTTTTCTCCCCTTACTACTCTCTTTACATCATTCCACCAATCGCTCCTCTTCCCACCCGCACCCACTTTCCTGTAACCACAAACTTTCTGCTGAACACTCTAACACTATATTTTTAAACCTACCCATACCTCTTCGACCCCATTGCCTATGGCTCACCATTAGCCTCATCTATCCTCCAATAGCTGTTTATATCTTACCCTAACTGCCTCCTCTTTTAGTTTATAAACCTTCACCTCTCTCTTCAATGATGCTTCTATTCTCCTAGTAACCATCTACCTTTTACACTCAGTGTAGCTAAAACTAGAAAGTGATTCTGATATATCTGTGCCCCTCTATAAACATGTACATCCTGAAGTCTACTCAACAGTCTTTTATCTACCAATACATAACCAACCAAACTACTGTCATTCGCCCTACATCATCTCTTGTATACTATATATCTCTTTTTCTAAAATATGTTTACCTATAACTAAACCCCTTCTATAACAAGTTCAATCAAAGGCTCCCATTATCATTACACCTGGCACCCCAAACTTACGTACCACACCCACTCAAAAGTTATATATATATATATATAGTATTATATATATATATATATAATATATATTTATAATATATATATATATAATATATATATATATATATATATATATTATATATATATATATATATATATATATATATATAATATATATATATATATATATATATAATAATGCAATAAGATCACAGTAAACAGGTGATTTCAGAATATGCAAAACAACCACTCTGAAAGAATAGAGGAAATTCCAAGCGCTTTCGTGACTACTCACATTATTCAAGGAACTAAGATAGTTTCCCTGATAATGTAAGTCCCGCTTGGATTTCCTCTATTCTTTCAGAGTGGTTGTTTTTGCATATAATAAGAAAGATAAAGATAATAATATATATAGATATATATATATATAGATATATAAATATTATATCTATATATATAAATATAATAAGATAGGTATATATATATAAGTATATAAATATAGATATATAAATATATATAAATGTATAATATATATATATAAATATATATTTATATTATAAATATATATAAAAATAATATATATATTATATATATATATATATATATATATATATATATATATATAGATATTTATGCATATATATATATATCTACTATATATATATATAATATATATATATATATATATATATATATATATATATATAATATATATATATATATATATAATATATATATATATATTAATATATATAGATATGCGTGTGGGTTTGGAACATAAAGAATCTAAAACAAAATGGGAATTGTCAGAGTTGCATTTTTACTGATTACACTGTCCTTTGGCAGATTCTGAAGAGAAGATCCAAAGATTGGTGGACAAATTTGGTACATTAAGTTAATGAAGTAAATTAAAAATGAATTTTGGAAAATGCAAGGTGTTGAGGATATCACAAAAAATTAGGTAACGAAAGACTTGATATCAGAATGGAGGGAGGTCTATTGATAGAGGAGGTGAACCATAGAACTGATGAAGGGAAAATGGTGAGAGGCGCATTAAGTAGTTTGTGGAGACATATGAACGTTGTCCATTGAAGCAAAAAAAGAACTGTATGAGTGTATAGTGGTACCAATGCTTTTATATGGGTGTGAAGGATGGGTGGTGAATGCTCAACAAAGAGAAGGTTGGAGACAGTAAACATGTCGTGTCGAGGGCAATATAGGGTTAACTATTAATGCAAAGAAGTTCGTCGCTTGGAATTAGAAGAGGCGCCCGGTTTCTAACAGTATGAAATCAAGAGGTTTTTGTTTTTTTTCTGAAGAGGGTTGTTTGAAATGATTCGATCATTTAGAGAGGATGTAATAAAAATAATAACTTAGAGGTAGTGTGAATCTGAAGTAGATGGATGACGGGGTATGGTTCGTCCTAGGAAAGGTTGGAGGGAGAGGGGTAAAAGGGGTTTTGTGTGCGAGTAGCTTAGACTTCCAGGAAGCGTGCGTGATAGTGGTTGATAGAGCCGTCAAGTGGAGCAAATGGTTAATCCATGACTAGATTGTCTGGTTGGATGAGAACAACGTAACATTTATGAAGGGATTCAGAGAAACTGGTTAGCTGGACTTGAGCCTAGAAGTGGGAAGTACAGAGCCTTCACTCTGAAGGAGGGGCAGGGATATTTGCAGCTTTGAGCTGTAGTACCGGCGCCCCTCTAGCAAGACAGTAATTGAGTGAGTGATTGTAAAAGTGTTTCTTCTTTTTGGGTCGTCTTGCCTAGATGGGAGACGGCCAATTGGGTTATATTTCTTTTAACCGTATTTTTATATATTAGTATTTCTCTAAAAAAGATTCCGTCATCCTTGAGAAGAACCACGCTCCCTGACTCCTAATAAGATATAAGATACCTTGCCTGAGTCAACCCATCGACGACTTTCTTCTCTGACAACGACCACCTTCACCGGCATCGCTGAGCACTCTTTCGTCTGAGTTGTTCCTATGATTCACTCATCATCATCAGGGGAAGTTCACATGTTAAGCTCACTAGATCACCTGCATGAAGGAGTGACAAACTAAAATGTAACACCAACGGAAAGCTCACTTACCTAAGATGCTTACATGCTACACTCATAGGACAACACTGTATGACCCTTTCTGGTTTATTGCTTAAATTTCCGTAATAATAATAGCGCCCTTTCAGGATCATCTACTGTAACACGAAGAAGTAAGAAACTAACATGATGAACTCACTACGTGGTCAAAATTGCGCTCAGGTCGAGCCGGCATCCTGAAGCTACTCAGTGTAAGGCTCCCGAACAATAGTGGGTTTCATTGCCGTTTCTTCCTAAAATTTTATGTTTATAATCTATAGTAATATAGTATGTACCAACATTAGAAATATTTTAAATTGTCTAAAGGGTACTTCCATTTCTTTTCAAATACTCATAAGCATTATGTTGTCCAAACTGCTTTTTAAACTCGCTGAACATAAGAAAAACAAGTTTTAAACAAGTATGGCTGATACAACTGGACTCTGCACGAACAGCATTAGATTCTATTTCTAAGGATTTCCTCTAAATAAGAAAAAGAAAGAAAATGGACTCTCCGCTAAACATAGCACATGCTCTCTTATTAGTGGAACCCCTTGAAGCAGAACGATATGCTAGCATACAAACACTATCACTTGGCTCTGTTACCTTGATGTTGCATTGATCTTCCCATCCAGTCGACTGGACACTATGAATCTCCAGAAGGATCTCAATCGATTAAAATTATTTATCAAAAATCATATTATTTCCAATATAAGATTAGTATGAACCTTTCCTAAACAAAGCCACCAACAACACCACTAACACCAAAAACTAACACATACCAAAATAATGCCGCCTCCCCAACTTCCAGCACCACAACAAAAACCTTTCTGACACCGTTAACACAGGTGAAACCATTACAAACACCATTACAACAACATACACTATCATGTGGAAGGGGGAATCTTGCAAACTATGTGCAGATATTCATCGTTTACATCAAATTACTGAAACAGTATAATGCATTCTTAATCGTTTATAATAAAATAATAACTTAAAGGGAAAATAATTTGGACAAAGTGTGTTGAATAATTAATCTAGATGTTCATACACTAAGTCACCATTTAGGTATATATACCATCACCTAAAATAAATTACATTAACAATAAAGGGTGTAAGTAACTTCTATACTTAGAAAGGAAAAATTTTATTATACTGCAATATAATACAACCATAACTCCAACAACAACTATTACCACAACTTCTACCAAACATACACCAAATAATACCCAAAACAATTTATTGAGAACCAGTGCCTCAAGTTGGGATCCGTACTAGCCAGTTATAATAGACGTCGGAGCGTTCCTCTTGACAAGGCTTGATCACGTCTGCTGGAGTTTGGTCAGCAGGGATAATGAAAAAGGTTAATTAGTTTTCCTACCCACGCTCTGGAAATCTCTTCGAAGAAGTTTATTTCCGAGACGCTCTTAGTTTTCTGTTCTTTGTATTCAACTGGTTGTTGTTGCAGGGGTCGAGTCACAGCTCCTGACCACTCCTCATCTTCAAACTGTGTGGTGTGTAACTCACCTATCTTTTAATAGTAGGGGTCGATTCATAGCTCCTGGCCCCGCCTCTTCTCTCGTCGCTACTAAGTCCACTCTTTCCTTTTCCCATTAGCTTCATCATGCCTCTTCTTAAAGCTATGCATGGATCCTGCCTCCACTATATCACTCCCCAGACTGTTCCACTTCCTGACAACTCATTGACTGAAGAAATACTTCTTAACATCCCTGTGACTCATCTGGGTCATAATCTTCCAGTTGTGTCCCCATGTTCCTGCGTCCCATCTGAAACATACAGTTCCTATCCACCTTTTCAATTCCTCTATGTATTTTATATGCCGTTATCATCTCCCTATTCTTCCTGTCCTCCAGTGTTGTCAGGTCGATTTTCCTTAATCTCTCTTCGTAGGATATACCTCTTACTTCCGGGACTAGTCTCGTTACAAACCTTTGCACTTTCCCTAATTAACTGACGTGCTTGACCAGGTGTGTGTGTTCCATACTGGTACTGCTAACTCTAGTATGGGCCTGACGTACACGGTGTACATAACAATTCCTTACTAAGGTGTTGAAACGTTATTCTTAGGTTTACCAAGCGCCCATATGTTGCAGCAATTATTTGCCTGTTGTGCGCTCCAGATGTGTTCGGTATTATAATTACCCCAAGATCGTTTTCCTTGAGTGAGTTTTGCAGTTTTTGGGTCCGTAGCCGGTATTCTGTCTGCGGTTTTCTTTGACCTTCCCCAATCTTTCTGATTTGCACTTCATGGAACTTAAACCCAGTGAACCCGGTTGTTGGACCAGGCTCCCAGCCTGTAAACATCTATTTGCACTCCCATCTGATCCTCATCCGTTTTAATTCTTCGCATTAGCTTCACATCGTCTGCAGACAATGACACCCCTGAATCTATTCTTACCATCATGTCATTCACATATTCCAGAAACAGCACCGACATTGGACTAACCCAATTACCTATGTTTCTTCCTGTCCAGGTATTCTTGAACCATTGTAATGCCTTTTTCTGTTATTTCCGCCTGCTCTAGGTTTTTGCACTAATCTCTTGTTTGGAATTGTGTCGAAGACCTTGCTATCCAAGAAAATACTGTCTACCCCCTCTCCTCTCTCTCTCTCTCTCTTCTCTCTCTCTCTCTCTCTCTCTCTCTCTCTCTCTCTCTCTCTCTCTCTCCTCTCTCTCTCTCTCTCTCTCTCTCTCTCTCTCTCTCTCTCTCTCTCTCTCTCTCTCTCTCTCTCTCTTCTCTCTCTCTCTCTCTCTCTGTTATCTTGTCGTAAAACTTAAGTGGGTTAGTGACACAGGATTTCCCTTCACTGAAGACGTACTGATTATCGTTTATAAGCTCAGTCCTTTCTAGGTATTCCACCTGATAAGATTCTCAATGACTTTTGCATACTATGGATGTCAGTGGCACTGGTCTGTAGTTTAATCCTACCTGCCTGTCTCTGTTCTTAAAGATTGGAACTATATTTGCCGTCTTCCACACCTCAGGTAAATGCTTTGTTTGATAGATGTGTTGAAGATTGTTGTTAGTGATACACATACACTGCCTCTTCTTCCTTTCTCAGTACCCATAGAGAGATGTCCGGTCCCCACCGCCTTAGAATATCTAACTAACTCAGCAGCCTCTTCATCTCCTCTGTTGTATGTAATGTGTCCAGCACTTGTTAGTGTACACTTCTGTCCCGGTTTGTTGGTGTTCTGTCTGTCTCAACTGAAAACATTTCCTTGAATCTCGTGTTGAGCACCTAACATAATTCTTTGCCGTTTCTTGTGATCCCCCTTCCCTCCTTCCTTCCTTCCTCAATCTGATTACCTGGTCCTTGACTGTTGTTTTCCTCCTGATGTGGCTGTACAACAGCTCTGGGTCAGAGTTGGCTTTTGATGCTATATCATTCTCGTGTTGCCGCTACGCCTCCCTCCTTATCCATGTGAATTCGTTTTTAGCTCTCTGGCTACTCTCCTTATTTTTCAGGGTCCTTTGTCTTCTACACTTTTCCATTCTCTAGTATACTTAGTTTTGGCCTCTACATCTATAGGTGAAACTAGGGCTCATTTTGGTTTTCCCATTGTTTCTGCTGCCCTGGCTCACTGCAATTTGTTGTCACGTATTCCATCATTTCATTTGCTGATTTTCCCACCAGTTTTCTTACCAATCGAACCTGATGCAGGAAATTTCTCATGTCTGTTTAATCCCCATTTTTTGTAGTTTGGCTTCTTCCACCATACTCATCCTGCTTCCCTCTCAAATGGGCCTTTCAAATGTTATGTCTGAACTACTCAAAGTGAATATGAGGTCCAGTCTTGCTGGTTCATCCTCTTTTCTCCCTCTTTTATAGTGTCCCTAACATGTGTGTTTGTGTGTGTGTAAACTCTCTTGTATCTAATCACCAATATGTAGTTGTAGGTAGTCAAGTCTCAGGTCTTGGCCTTGCCACTTCGCTGGCCACTACTAAGTTCAATCTCTTAATGATATGTATGCATAGTGCATCAGTCAGTTCACTCTCCAGGTTACGTTAGTTAGGGAACAGAACAAAAGTTTCCTTATGTGGGTCTTAGTTGACCCACCATTGGAGCTTTTGGTCACCTGATCAAGGACTTCCGCTGGCTAACCGGCCCACCCTATTGAAAATTATGGTCATAGTTATAAACATTTAGTTTACTGTCCAGGTCGTTCTACTTCCTGGCCATTCTGACGCAGAACAAATATTTCCTAAAATCCCTGAGGCATCACCATACATCATAGCTCTCACAAAAACCAAGCTCACAGGAATGACAACAAACGCTATCTTTCCAACTGGATATCAGATCCTGAAGAAAGATAGAGGGAGCAGGGGTGGATGGAGGAGTGGCACTGCTGATCAGAAACCAATGGGATTCTGAGGAGCTTGAGAGTGGAGACCAAGGGACCACATAATAGGAACACTTCAGACTGGAGGTCCCAAGGTGGTGATTGCAGTGATGTATAACCCACCATAGAAAAACCAGAAGCCAAGACAAGAATATGATGAGAGTAGCAGAGAGATGGTTACCACACTGGATAAAGTGGCTAGAAGAGCCCATGTGGGCAGGGTAAAGGTAAGATGTTGGAGCTGGTACGGGAAAACCTCACGCATCAATACGTTAGGGACAGAAGCTTTTCACACAGTTCCACACTAGAGATTAGTGCAAAAACTGGAGGATAAGGCATGTATAACAAGGAAGGCACTGCAATGGATCAGAGAATATCTGACAGGAAGGCCTCAGCGAGTCATGGTACCTGCTGAGATGTAAGAGTGGTCGCCCATGACTAGCAGGGTTCCACAGGGGTCAGTCTTAGGACTGGTGCTGTTTCTGGAATATATGAATAACATGATGGAATACATGAAAATGAAATATATGGAAACAGGGAAGAGGTTCTTACCCAAGGCTAACAGAAATAATGGGAAAATCAGAACGAGCTCTTGGTTCACCCAGAGGTGTAGAGAAGCTAAAACGAAGTGTGTTTGAGAATGGGAAAGGTATAGAAAACAAAAGACCCAGAAAAATTAGGAGATTAGTCTAAGAGTCAGACACAAACATGCACAGGTAAAGATAGACACCAAGTAGCAATGCGAAAATGACATAGAATAAAAAGCCTAGTCTGACCCGAAGCTGTTTTACAGCCACTTTACGTGGAGAACGACAGTCAAGAACCAGGTAAACAGGGTGCGGAAGGAAAGAGGGGAGATCACAAAAAAAAAAGACCAAGAAGTATGTGAAGAGCTCAAAATAGGATTGAAGGAAATAGTTTCAGAGGAAACAGAAACGTCTTGAGAATCCGGAATGGTGGAGTGCACCAAGAAATACTGGACACAATACACACCCGAGAAGGAGATGAAGAGACTGCTGAATGAACTAGATACCTCAAAGGCAGTGGGACCGGACAACATCTCTTCCTTGTCCTGAAAGAGGAAGGGAGGCGTTGTGTGTGCCATTAACAACAATCTTCAACACAACTATTGAAATAGGGTGACTACCTCAGATGTGGAAAGAAGCAAATGTAGTCCTAATTTTTAAGATGACAGACACACAGATTAAACTACAGACCAGTGTCACTAACATGTAAATTTAGGAGTCATAGAGAAAATTATCAGAAGAGTGGTGGTACACCTATAAAGGAACGAGAAGGGACGAGAAATCCTGTGTCACAAACCTACTGGAGTTTTAGGACAAGGCGACGGAAGTAGGACAATGCAGAGAGAGAGGGAGGGGTAAGAATGATTGCATTTTCTTGGACTGTCAGAAGTCTATCGACACAGTTCCACACAAGAGATTAGTACAAAAGCTAGAGGATCATGCAGGTATAACAGGAAATGCACAGAAGTGGATCAGAGAATACCTGACAGAAAGGCAACAACGAGTCATGGTATGTGACGAGGTATCAGCGTGGGCGCCTGTGGCAAGTGGGGTTCCACAGGGATCAGTCCTAACAGCGGTTCTTTTTCTGGTAAACGTGAATAACATGACAGAAGTGTCAGATGATGTGAAACTAATGAGTAGAATTCAATTGGATGAGGCTCAAGCAGGACTTTGAACTGATCTGGAAAGATTGAAAGCCTGGTCCAGCACCTGGGTTATGGAGTTTAGCCTCACCAAGTGCAAAATCATGAAGATTGAGAAAAGCCAAGAAGACCAGAGAGAGAGTACAGGTTTGGGGACCAAAGGCTAAAAACCTCACTTGAGGAAAAGGATCTTTAGGTGAGTATAATACCGAGCATATCTCCTGAGGCTCACATCAACCAAATAACTGCCGAAGCATATGGGCGCCTGCCAAATCTAAGAATAACGTTCCGACACCTCCGTTAGGAATCGTTCAAAACTCTGTACACCATATATGTCAGGCTCATATTGGAGTATGCAGGACCAATTTGGAATCCACATCTGGTCAAGAGCATCAAGAAATTAGAAAAAGTACTAAAGCATCAAGACTAGTCCCGGAGCTAAGGGGTGTATCCTACGAGGAGAGGTTAATGGAAATCGACCTGACAACACCACAAGACAAGAGGGATAGCAGGGGCATGATAACAACTTATACAATACTGAGAGGAATTGACAAGATAGATAGGGAAAGGATGTTTCAGACATGGGACACAGCAACAACGGGTAATAATTTTAAGCTGAGCGTTCAGATGAGTCAGAAGGATGTTATGAAGTATTTTTTCAGTCATAGAGTTGTCATGAAATGGAATAGTCTGGATAGTGAAGTAGAGGAGGCAGTATCAATACATAGCTTTAATTAAGAAGAGGTATGATAAAGCTCATGGAGCAGGTAGTGGACCTAGTAGCGACCAATAAAGAGGCCTAGCCAAGAACTATGACTCGATCCATGCAACCACAGTTAAGTGAATAGAATTAGATGAGTATTCCACTCACTCACACACACACACACACACACACACACACACACAAACACACACACACACACACACACACAGTCACGCAGACGTGGGGGCACAAGGCTCCGAGAACCTTAGTGTTTTCAAGGCGTGCAGTAAATACTAGCAGTATTCAGTGGTAGTGACAACGTCAGTGAACAATCATACGAGTGATAACCAAAGTTATTAGTTAAAAAAGTCGAGAGGAAGCCTGAAATAATTAATATTTCAAAGTGCCAAACCGTTAGGGGCCTAGTAGTCACCTGTTGCCACACAGATTCAAATATACAAAGATCAAAGTGAGCGTGGAAGCGGGTGTTCAAGAATTACGAGAGATTGGTTAACAAGTGAAATGTGGGGCACAATACAGTGAAGTGAAAAAGTTAATAAGCAAAAGGAGAAAGGAAAAATAAAATATATAACAGTGTAACCACTGAATGTGAGGTGTATTCTAACATAAGTGAAAAGTGAAATCACTTAAGGAATGCGGGATGAATGAGCATATATGGTTATAAACATCACGGGTGAAGGATTTTCAAAATAGTGATAGAAGGCCTACGTACGACGACTACGTCATCAGCATCTGGCAACTTGTCATCGTGCCGCTGCCAGTGCAAGTATTGCTCACCTATTGAGGTTGCATGTTGTCAGATTCTGGTCTCTGATCACTGTTAGATACTGATCACTCACTCCTGCAAGCTATTACCAAAATTAGAGTAGAAATAGCGTAGATAATGTGAAGATAGGGTTGACGAGAGTGTGAGAAGCAAAGCGGTCTAGTGAGGGATAACGTCAGACACTTGTTGAAGTTGAGACAAGCTAAATTTTACAACCTAGTTACTTTCTGTATTTTATAAGTAGAATTGATAAGTGTTAGAATTACTATTGGTAAGTTTTAGAATTACTGGTATTACTACTGGTATTTATTATCAGTATGAATATTAGAAGTGGAAGCACACACACACATGCACACACACGTGTAGTCCCCATCTTTAAGAAGGGAGACAGAAATGAAGCACTAAATTATAGACCAGTGTCACTGACATGTATAGTATGCAAAGTCTTGGAAAAAATTATCAGGAGGAGAGTGGTGGAGCACCTAGAGCGGAACAAGATTATAAACGACAGCCAGCACGGATTCAAGGAAGGCAAATCCTGTGTCACAAACCTACTAGAGTTTTATGACAAGGTAATTGAAGTAAGAAATTAGAGGGAGGGGTGGGTTGATTGCATTTTCTTTGACTACAAGAAGGCCTTCGATGCAGTTCCTCACAAGAGATTAGTACAAAAGCTAGAAGAACAGGCATGTATAACAGGGAGGCAACAGCGAGTCATGGTCCGTGATGAGGTATCACAGTGGGCGCGAGTGACGCGCGGGGTCCCACAGGGGTCAGTCCTGGGACCAGTGCTATACTTCGTATATGTGAATGCCATGATGGAAGGGATAGACTCAGAAGTGTCCCTGTTTGCAGATGACGTGAAGTTAATGAGGAGAATTAAATCGGACGCGGACCAGACAGGTCTACAAAGAGACCTGGACAGGCTGGATGTGTGGTCCAGAAACTGGCTCCTAGAATTTAACCCCGCCAAATGCAAAGTTATGAAGATCGGAGGAGGGCAAAGAAGTCAGCAGACAGAGTATAGGCTACGAAGCCAAAGCTGCAAACCTCACTCAAGGAGAAAGACCTAGGAGTGAGTATAATACCTAGTACATCGCCAAAAGCACACATTAACCAGATAACTGCTGCGGCATGTGGGCGCCTGGCAAACCTGAGAATAGCGTTCCGGTACCTCAGTAAGGAATCGTTCAAGACTTTATACACTGTGTACATCAGGCCCATACTGGAGTATGCAGCACCAGTTTGGAACTCTTCTTCTTCTTCTTCTTCTTATGACCAGAGCTTTGGTAAGATGGGTAAGGAAGAAGGATGGGTAAGGATGGAAATATTGGAAAAGGGTGGGAGGGGGGAGAGAGGTAGGATATAAAAGGTAAGTGGCCCAACCACTTTGGTGTAATTTAAAAAGAGTATGTGAAATGATAAGATATTCTTTAAGGGGTATAACACTAACCCATCACAGTCACATAGATATAACAGATATATAAGTACATGACTCTGAATTGGTAGTAGTTATACAAGTTGCAATTGCTTTATTTTTTTTTTTTTTTTTTTTTTTTTTTGCGATTGCACAACGGATATTTATGCGACAATGAAGGCAATAATTTTCTGGCCAGTTTATAGAATTACGTGACAATGGCCTCTTACAGGTGGTGTCCAGCCATGGTAAATAGCATAATTTTTACATTAGGTTGTTATATAAGATGTCTACCTAATTGGGGGCGATGATTTTCTTAGTATACATAGAAGGGTTCTGGTGCTACCCAATCTTCTTCATCAGGGAGGTTGCTCAATATCATGGGTCGATGGTAATCATCTTTATGTATAAAACGACAGACCCTCTGTGGGAGAGTCATTCTTTGAGTCCTGTGAGGAGTATTGATTATATAATCCGTGGTATTTACCACTTGTATAGGATGTTCTCTATCTGGCATGTATAGTTCTTGCATTGAATAGAGTTGTTTCTTTTTTAGAGTGTCGAGGCGTACATTTATGACAGTAATATCTTGTTGTATGTGTAAATCTGCCATTTTAACTCTGTCTCTCCTCCTGGTATCGGTAATGAAGCGATGAGCTCTATTCTGGACCCTTTGTAGCCGTAGCATGTTTGGTCTTTGTTGTTAATGACATTGGGACAAAAGGGGTATTCGAGTATTGGTCTTTTTTATCATTTTTATACAGATGTTTTTTGACATGTTGAGGGGCTTGATTGAATCGAAAGAGACTGCTAAGACCGGCTTTGGCTATGTTGATCTTTTTAGTTACATGAGATGTTAAGTGGAGCAGCCTGTCTATTTCATATCCCAAGATCTTGTTAGGGTTTCTAATGGCTACAGGTGTACCTCTGATGGAGATACCCCCTTTATCTTCAATTGTTGATGCAAAACATCCTATCGTGCTAACAAGGACCTTGTCAGGATTAGTCGTAATTCTCCATTCTTTTCCCAATTAGATGTTCGACGAAGTTCAATATTCATTTTTTCTATGACTCTCTCATACTTGTATTTTCCTGTTACCGGAGTTGATGAGACGACATGAATAACATCATCTGCAAACTGTGTCACAATTGTATCATTAAACTCTGGTTGAGGAAGGTCATTCACATAAATGTTGAACAGAAGTGGACTGAGACAAGAACCTTGTGGGACACCAGCTGTTGGTATAAAAGGCTCTGCCGACCTGCCATGAAAGGTGGGAATGATTTTTCTTTGAGTTAAGAAATTATATATTACTCTGAGAAAAGTCCAGTTATGGTCTGGTAGGTCAATAAGTTTGTATATAAGACCATCATGCCATAAGCTATCAAAAGCTTTATGAACATCTCTGGTGGCAATTAAGGCAAGATTCCCCTGATGCTTTAGACTTGCTACAGTATCGAAAATAACATTTATTGCATGATTGATACCTCTATGTGTTCTAAAGCCAAATTGTTTTTCAGTAAAAAAGTGATTAAACTCCATATAGTAGTTCAATCTGTTGGAAATGACCTTCTCAAGAACTTTTCCAGTGACTTCAAGTAAAGATATAGGTCTATAGTTCCCAGGTTGGTGGATGTCTTTATTGGGCTTTCCTAGAAAGATCATCCTAGCAGTCTTAAAAACCACTGGAAAATGTCCTGAGGCCAAGATGGCATTAAAGATATTTACCAAAGACTGTTTACAATTTCTGGGGAGGAACTTTATTTGTTTCATTGTTATTCCAGAGAGGCCAGGGGCTCTATTGCGCATTCTTCCAATAACCTGACTCATCTCTAGTAATGTAATAGGTCTAGTAAGCGGGTGAGTATCTTCAAGAGTTGAAGTATCGATGGAAGGTAGTGGTTGTAGATCATCCAAGTTCTCATCTCTCCATTCATTTACCAACTGATAATGAATTATTGTTAAATTGACGACTGTTATTGGGAGAGAATTTTCTCCCATACATCACCCATCAAATTAGCCTGGTCCTGTGGATCGTCAAGTTTAATTTCAACATCTTCATCATCCTCATCAGTGAAGGTATGAACTAGGTAGTTAGAAGCCTTGTGCTTTGCCCCTAAAAGTTGTCGGATCTTACTCCAAAATTTTGCTGGTTCACGTTGGTACTGATTAGCTTGAAGAACTAGCAGTTTCCATAAGTCCCGTTTGTGATGACTAATCATGTTAATTAATTCTTGCCTTAATCGGTGCAGTGTAGCTGCTGGTGGTTGTCGAGTTTGAAGATGCCTTCGACATTCTGCTTGATAATTTCTTAAATTGTCTCTAATTTCCCTAGTAGGTTTATATTGTTGGTAAATCTTTGTGGAAGCTAATTGACAAGTTGCATTAGTAGCTTCAATTATTCGATTTTGCAGGGACCTGATTGCATCATCAATTGCATTGGAAGGTAGATTTTCCAATGACACAATTTCATCGTCACCCAGAAATGCCCTGAAGGGGTCAAATCCTAGGGTGTTAAGATTGGGTTTAGGAGGTACAGGTATTCTAAATGGAGAAGTTTGTAGTTGTATTATAACAGGGATATGGTCAGATCCTACATTTCCACCAGGAGATATACGACAGTGAAAGATGTCACAGTCTCTGTTTGTCAGTACTATATCTGGTGTCCCTGGATGAGGACCAATGTACGATTTAAAGAATGGGCCTTGAAATGACAAGTTTCTAGCTGTCATGATATTAAAGAGTTGTTTTCCTTTTAAGGGCACCCAGTGGAATACCAGCTCCACAGTTAAAGAGGGCAGGGTGATGAGCATTAAAATCTCCCGCTAGAATTGTTGGAATATTTCTGCTTAATATCCTATGTAGAGGAATTGACTCTATATATTGTTGTCTCGGGGGAAAATATCCAGTTCCTATCACTAGTTGTCCATGAGACGTTGTCATTTCTATTGCAAGAATGTTATCTTCATCAACATGAATATTTTTAAATGCATAGCCTAATTTAACTAAGATGGCTACACCACTAAAGGGTCCTCTCGATTTCTCCACAGTAGAGTAACCACGTAATTTAATATGTTGATCAACTCTTGCAGCTGTCTCGTTCAAAAGTAAAAACATCGGGATTGTAATTATGTAGTTCAACCTCAAGAAGGTAACGGTTTATTAAAGAAATGTTGAACATTAAGTTGGAAAATTGTAATCCCCATTATTTCTTGCACTTCGCTCGTGTACTGCGGTCTGAACGCCTGCAAGTAATGTCATGTGTTGTATCCACACTATTCCTGCTGGACTCGTCAAGGGGAGGAGGGAACTTCTGCCTAGGTGCTTGTGTATTAAAAATGCCATCATCTTCACTAGAGGTAGTAATATTAACAGATTCATTAGAATCGTTAGAGTCATCATCAGAAAACGGAGGTATGATATTCCCAGTTACAGGAAGAGAGGCTCGTGAGAGTTAATGGGAGACTGTGGAGGCTCCAAGGGAAAATTAGGTAGGCAAGGTGAGTTACCCTGGGAAAGTTCCTGCTCAACAGGATCAGCTTTTAATAGCGGGAGAGTAGGCACAATTTCTGGGGCATTGTTATGTTCAGGTGTTGACTTATCCGGTTGAGGGGAGTTGACAACCTGGGTATGCGAGGTGGGCGATCCCTGGGCCAGGATGACTTAGGTTTATTTTAGATGTAAAGTAGGGTACATACTTCTTGTTATGGGAAGGCTGGGTCATAATAGCCTTCACATTTTCTGGGATAGTGATGGGAGTGATCCCATTAGCCATTAACAGATCATTTAAAACCTGAGAGCAGAGTTGAATGTCACCACCTGCTATGTCTTTGGCCATCATATACATTAGTTGTGCTCTCGTCATATCCCCGGCTGTGGATACCTGAGACATAGATGAGACTGAACCTTGTTGTTGCGGTTGTGTATGTTGTAGGTGAGGGTTAGATTGGGGCGCTCCAAGAGGGGCAGAATTCCAAACATTGGAACCATTGGTAGAGACCTGAGGAGTCCCACTAGATCCAGGCAGAGCTAGGAAGGAAGTTTGGGACATCACATCTGGTCAAACACGTCAAGAAATTAGAGAAAGTGCAAAGGTTTGCAACAAGGCTAGTTTCAGAACTAAGGGGAATGTCCTATGAAGAAAGGTTAAGAGAAATCGGTCTGAAAACACTGGATGACAGGAGGGTCAGGGGAGACATGATAACGACATACAAAATACTGCATGGAATAGACAAGGTGGACAGAGACAGGATGTTCCAGAGATGGGACACAGAAACAAGGGGTCACAATTGGAAGCTGAAGAATCAGATGAGTCAAAGGGATGTTAGGAAGTATTTATTCAGTCATAGAGTAGTTAGGAAGTGGTATAGTCTGGCAAGCAATTTAGTGGAGGCAGGAACTATACATAGTTTTAAGACGAGGTATGATAAAGCTCATTGAGCAGGGGGAGAGAGGACCTAGTAGCGGTCGGTGAAGAGGCGGGGCCAGGAGCTGAGTCTCGACCCCTGCAATCACAATTAAGTGAATTAGGTGAGTACACACACACGCACAGGAACATACAGTGAGGCACTTGTAAAAGCTGTAGTACACACGCACACACACATATACACAGGATTTCACACCTTCCTGTAAACCTACCTGATAACCCTCCCTCTAACATTCCACTATCCAGTATCCCCCCTACTTTCTCTCTCTCTCTATCAATACCTATATCAATACCTATATACCTATCTCTCTCTACCTATCTCTCTATCTTCCTATCTCTCTATCTGCCTATCTCTCTCTCTACCTATCTCTCTTTCTCACTACCTATCTCTCTACCTCTCTCTCTACCTATCTCTCTCTCCCTATCTCTCACTTTACCTATCTCATCTCTCTCCCCTCTCCCATCTCTCCCATCTCCCATATCTCTCCTCTAACATCCCTCCCCTCTAACATCTCTCCCCTCTCCCATCTCTCCCCTCTAACATCTCTCCCCTCTAACATCTCTCTCCCTCTAATATTTCTCCCCCTCTCATTATCTCTCCCCTCTCTTATTTCCCATCCTCTCTCTCCTCTCTCTCCCCCTCTCTCTCTCCTCCCCTCTCTCTCTTCCATTTTCCCCCCTCTCTCCCCCTCTCCCCTGTCTCTCCCCCCTCTCCCTGTCTCTCCCCCCTCTCCCTTCTTATTGCCCCTCTCTTCCCTCTCTTAGCTCTCTTCTCTCTCTCTCTCTCTCTCTCTCTCTCTCTCTCTCTCTCTCTCTCTCTCTCTCTCTTCTCTCTCTCTCTCTCTCTCTCTCTCTCTCTCTCTCTCTCTCTCACTCTCTTTTTTTTATCTTTCTCTCACTCTTCTCTCTTTCAAAAAAAAAGAAAAAAAAAGAAAGGGAACAAAAGGGATAAAAAGAAGAAAAAACAAAGAAAAAAAATGGTGGGGACTCGAAGGACCCAGTAATCAAATGAGAAGGGTTCTGGTAGGGAGGAATGGATGGAGGAGCAGTGGAAAAGGATGGAACAAGAGTGGGAGAGAAAATTAGGAGAGCTTTCTGAAAAAATGGAGACAGAGCTTTCTGTGAAATTAAGGATAAGGATAAGGGACCTAGAAGATGAGGTAAACAGGCTGAAGCGAGTTACAGGGAAATTAACCAGAGAAGACACAGCATATGAAGCTGAGAGGCCGAACAGGAAGGAAAGAGATATGAATTATGCTAAGGTCATATCAGCCTGCCAAGAAGGGCCAAGGAGTGAAAGGGGAGAGCAGCTGGGTGCAGATGGAGAGGGTGATATCTTAAATGCAGAGGAAAAGCCATACTACCAAGAGCCACTGGAAGAAACAAGGGAGAAAGTGACCATGTACAGACAGGAACCAGAGTCACAGAGGGAGAAGCAATGGGAGGAGGAAAGGGCAAAATCAGTGTTTATCCATGAGGCTCAGGAGAGAGAGGAAAGGACACACACTGAAAGATGGCAGGCAGAAAGAAAGGAGATTGAGAACATCATCACAGAAATAGGTGAAGAAGACATGGACGAGACAGTAAATTTTCTGAGAAAAGGGGGGTACTTGAAGGGGAGAAAACGACCAATCAAGCTGATTCTCAGGACAGAAACAGTGCAGAACAGGATCCTCCAAAAGAAACAACAGTTGAAGTACTTGGAAGAGTACAAGAAGGTGTTCCAAGACAGAGACAGAACACAAACAGAATGACAGCAGCTGAGAGAGAGGACAAAAAAGCGAAAGGAGCTAGGAAACGAGACAAGGACGAACTAGCTGAGGTCAATCAGAGCAGGACAGAGCAGCAAGGGCAATCACACACAGAACCATCCTCACGGATGAGAAATCTTGTGTCACAAACCTACTGGAGTTCTATGACATTGTGACAGCAGTAAGACAAGAGAGAGAGGGGTGGGTGGATTGCATTTTCTTAGACTGCAAGAAGGCGTTTGACACAGTTCCACACAAGAGATTAGTGCAAAAACTGGAGGACCAAGCAGGGATAACAGGAAAGGCACTACAATGGATCAGGGAATAATTGTCAGGAAGACAGCAGCGAGTCATGGAACGTGGCGAGGTGTCAGAGTGGGCACCTGTCCTAGGACCAGTGCTGTTGCTTGTATTTGTGAATGACATAATGGAAGGAACAGACTCTGAAGTGTCCCTGTTTGCAGATGACGTGAAGTTGATGAGAAGAATTCATTCGATCGAAGACCAGGCAGAACTACAAAGGAATCTGGACAGGCTGCAGACCTGGTCCAGCAATTGGCTCCTAGAGTTCAACCCCACTAAGTGCAAAGTCATGAAGATTGGGGAAGGGCAAAGAAGACCGCAGACGGAATATAGCCTAGGGAGCCAGAGACTACAAACCTCACTCAAGGAAAAAGATCTTGGGGTGAGTATAACACCAGGCACATCTCCTGAAGCGCACATCAACCAAATAACTGATGCAGCATATGGGCGCCTAGCAAACCTCAAAACAGCATTCCGACATCTAAATAAGGAATCGTTCAGGACCCTGTACACCGTGTATGTTAGGCCCATAATGAAGTATGCGGCACCACTCTGGAACCCACACCAAGCCAAGCAAGTAAAAAACTAGAGAAGGTGTAAAGGTTTGCAACAAGACTTGTCCCAGAGCTAAGAGGTATGTCCTACGAGGAGAGGTTAAGAGAAATCAACCTGACGACTCTGGAGGACAGGAGAGATAGGGGGGACATGATAATGACATACAAAATACTGAGAGGAATTGACAAGACAAGGTGGACAAAGACATGATGTTCCAAAGATGGGACACAGCAACAAGGGGACACAGTTGGAAGTTGAAGACACAGATGAAACACAGGGATGTTAGGAAGTACTTCTTCAGCCACAGAGTAGTCATGAAGTGGAATAGTTTGGGAAGCAATGTAGTGGAGGCAGAATCCATACATAGCTTTAAGAAGAGGTATGATAAAGCGCACGGTTCAGGTAGAGTGACCTAGTAGCGACCATTGAAGAGGCGGGGCCAGGAGCTTGGACTCGACCCCTGCAACCTCAACTAGGTGAGTACACACACACACACACACACACACACACACACACACACACACTCACACACACACACACAGGAGCAGAGTCTTGGAACCGAACAAGATTATAAATGAAAACCAGCATGGATTCATGGAAGGTAAATCCTGTGTCACAAACCTTCTAGAGTTTTATGACAAAGTAACAGAAGTGAGACACGAGAGAGAGGGGTGGGTTGATTGCATTTTCCTGGACTGCAGGAAAGCCTTTGACACAGTTCCTCACAAGAGATTAGTGCTGAAGCTGGAGGATCAGGCGCATATAACAGGAAGGGCACTGCAATGGATCAGGGAATACCTGACGGGGAGACAACAAGGAGTCATGGTACGTGATGAGGTATCACAGTGGGCACCTGTGACGAGCGGGGTCCCACAGGGGTCAGTTTTCGGACCAGTGCTGTTTTTGATATATGCGAACGACATGATGGAAGGAATGGACTCTGAAGTGTCCCTATTCGCAGATGATGTGAAGCTGATGAGAAGAATTAAATCGGATGAGGATGAGGCAGGATTGCAAAGAGACCTGGACAGGCTGGACACGTGGTCCAGAAACTGGCTTCTCGAATTCAAATCTGCCAAATGCAAAGTCATGAAGATTGTGGAGAGGCAAAGAAGACCGCAGACAGAGTATAGGCTAGGTGGACAAAGACTACAGACGTCACTCAGGGAGAAAGATCTTGGGGTGACCATAACACCATAGCACGTCATCGGAGGCACACATCAACCAAATAACTGCTGCAGCATACGGGCGCCTGGCAAACTTGAGAATAGCGTTCTGATACCTTAATAAGGAATCGTTCAAGACACTGTACACTGTGTATGTTAGGCTCATACTGGAGTATGCAGCACCAGTCTGAAACCCACACCTACTCAAGCACGTCAAGAAGTTAGAGAAAGTACAAAGGTTTGCAACTGACTGACGACACTGGAGGACAAAAGGGTCGGGGGAACATGATAACGACATACAAGATACTGCGGGGAATAGACATGGTGGACAGAGATGGGAAATGTTCCAGAGAGGGGACACAGAAACATTGGAAGCTGAAGACTCAGACTTAGCAGGACGTTAGGAAGTATTTCTTCAGTCATAGAGTCGTCCGGAAGTGCAATAGCCTAGCAAGTGAAGTAGGGGAAAGGCAGGAACCATACAAGTTTTAAGAAGAATTTATGACAAGCTCATGAAGCACAGAGGGAGGGACCTAGTAGCGATCATTGAAGGGGGCGGGGCCAGGAGCTGAGTCTCGACCCCTGCAACCACAATTAGGTGAGTACAATTGGGTGAGTACACACACACAACACACACACACACACACACACACGCACCAACACACACACACACACACCACACACACACACACCACGCACACACACACACACAACGCACACACACACACATACCACTTAAAAACCTTCCTGGGTTTTATTTTCATTGAGTGTATTGCTCCGTCGATTTCTCAGAAAGATTGTCTTTTATGGTTTGCTGCAGAGTGATGTTTTGTGTAAGGGTTGGCGCAGGGGTTTTTTGCTGGGGCCCGTTCACGTGTCGTGGGTTTGGATTTGGGGGTGAAAAGGGTTGTCCTTTTGTTTGGGTGTAAGGAGTGAAATAGGGATATGCAATCAAGGGAATGAAAAAATCTTTTTGGGCATATATTTTTATTAGATGTTTTGGGGTTTTTGAAAAGGATATGCTTAATGAGGCTCGATGGCCTGAGGCAGTGTTTCTCCTTTCTTATTTTCTTATGGTATTAAAGTGTGTGGTTGAGCAGGGATATATATGCGTTGTCTTGGTGTATGGATTATTTGGTTTAGTAAGGTTTTACAAGGGATGTACGTTACAGGGGAGTGTAGTGCAGCAGGGATGAACATGGTTATCCGGGTTTTAAGAAATGAAGATAAATTTGGGTCTACAAATGATTTGAAAACCAACAAGTTGAAGATTGAGACACGTATGCAACATTGGGAATCTTTATTAAGGAAACGTTTCACCACACAGTGCTTCTTCATCCAATAAAAAAGTAGACATGGTAAGGAGACGAGGAATTGAGGTAATCACTCCTTCAGCCTGGAATCAATGTTTCAGTCCATCACTCTTGTAAAAGAAACAGCATATGGCCGGAGAAGTGGCTTTGTACTAATATTCTCCGGCGATATGCTGTACTTTCTACAAGAGTGGTTTACTGAACACTCAATTCCAGGCTGAATTTCCTAAAACTCCTCGTCTCCTTATCCTTTTCTCTTTGTTTTGGGCTGATGAAGCAGCTGTGGGGCGAAACGTTTCGTTAATAAAGATTCCTTTTTGGTGATAACATTGTTTTTTTGGGGAAAGGGGTCTAAAGAGAAGTGCAGAGGTTAGTGAACGATTTTTGGAAAGGTATGAAAAAGAAGGAAATTAAGAGTGAACGTAGGAAAAAGGGAGATGAGGATAACAAAAAATAAGGTAATGGAAGACTGGTTACAGATAAAGAGGGAGAAGGTATGGAGGAAGTGAAAGTATTCAGATATTTGGGGGTGGACTTTTCAGCAGATGGGTCTATGAAAGATGAGGGGAAGAAAAGGGGGGAAAAAATGGAGAAAATGGTGAATGGGGCCCTAGGAGTCTATGGAGAGAAAGAAAATTAAACCATGGAAGCAAAGAGGAGAATATGTGAGAGTATGTTATACCCAACACTCTTATATAGAAGTTAAGCATGGGTGGTGAATGTTGCAAGGGAAGGAGAAGGCTGAAAGCTGTGGAGATGTCGTGTCTGAGGGCAATATGCGGTGTTAATATAATGTAACCCGTAACTTGGAGAATTAGGAGGGGCGAGGGGTTTTTAAAAGTATTATGTAAAGGGGAGAGGAAGGGTTTTTGAGGGGGCTTGGACATTTTAAGGGGATTAAGAAATAGTAAAGTCTTTGAGGGCATAAGAATCTGTAGTGAAGGAAGGCGGAGTAGGGATCGGCCTAGGAAAGGTAGGAGGGAGAGAGTAAACGAGTTTTTTTTTTGGCGATGGGCTTGAACTTCCAACAAGCGTGCATGAGTGTGTTGGATGGGAAGAAATGGAAGACGAGTGATTTTTATGACTTGACGTGCTGTTTGGGGTTTTGGGAAATTTAGTAACATTTTTGAAGGGATTCAGGGAAACTGGTTTGCTGGATTTGAGTCCTGGAGGTAGAAGTACAGTGCCTGCACTCTGGGAGAAGGGGATTTATCTGTTGGAGTTTTTCAAGTGTAGTGTAGGTATGCCTCCGGAAAGACGTGATGGAGTACATGATAATGAAAGTGTTTCTTCTTTTTTGGTTCACCTTGCGTTGTTTGGGAAACGGCCGATGTGCTAATGAAAATAATAAATAAAATTAATAATAACAGTAACCAAAAATACAAGCACAACATCCACAACACATCGGCAATAACCAAAACAACACAACAACAAAATCATTAATAATAATATAAATAATATAATATAATAATAATAATAATAATAACAATAATAATAATAATAATAATAATAATAACAATAATAATAATAATAATAATAATAATAATTATTATTATTATTATTATTATTATTATTATTATAGCTAATTCTTTAAAGGTTCTGTTTTTGGAGGTACAACGATTCCTAGGCCTTGTGTACAAACGGCCTTTCATTTATCAGGCGCTGAGTGACCCTTTTGGGTTTTTAGCTTCTCGATTAATTTAATATTAAAATAACTAACAAAATTAAATCAAAGCTACATGAGAAAGGTCATTAATAGAACAGAATTCGTGCCTTTAACTATTTAGAGCGAAACAAATACAATTCGCTTGGATGAATACAGTGGTGTTGTGAGGCAACATCATACACAGTTTTAATATTGAAACTAAGAAAAGGGAAATGAGCCTAAGATGAGCTGGTGCTGCAAACTATAGGAGCAGCAGAAGCAGCCGTACAGCATCAAAGCATCAGCAGAAGCAGCAGCAGCTGCAGCAGAAGAAGAAGAAACAAGAAGTTGTAAAGAAACAGCAACAACACTATCATAATCAGCACCAGCACAGTAGGAGACTCAGAAGCTTCAGCAGCACCAACATTAGACACAACGAAATCAAGAGTAAACAACAAAGCAACAGCAGCAGCACAAGTAGTAACAGTAGCATCAAGTTAGCTGAAACAGAAGAACAAGAAGTAACAACATTAACAGTAAGTAATAATAGTTTCAGGAGATTACAAACACTAAACAAAATGAAGCAAATTAAACGTACCTTTTGTGAATATCATAACGGTATACAATACTGGCAAGTTTAGACACTTGTATAACAGGTATATTCATTCTGAAATGATTCGTCTACACAGCCGGCTTTTTCAGTTGAATACAGAAGGCAACTAAAGGGGTAAAGATAAAAAGACGAATTAATCCCTTCATCACCCTCTTAGGGGTAGTTTTGGGGCCAAAACGGGAAATATGCAGTTTTTTAAGTAATGTTTAACATTTCATAAAACACAGATAATTTAAAAAATGTCCGAAGAGGTTTTCAGAATGGCTTCCAGAGTTTAAAAAACAAAAGCTATGATGAAGTTTGCAAACATTAAATAGGTGCTTGTCGGCTGTTGGGAAAAAAAAAGGCAAAACCCACGAAAACCCCTACTGTGCATGGGATTTTCGTTTAAAAATACTTGAAAAGGAAGGGGGATAAAAAAAATTTTTTGTACTTGGAACGTGAACAATTAAAAGGTTTCAGCTGGAAATTAAGAAAAATAAAAATTTTTGGACAGGATGGTGGAAAAAAAAAAACGGAAATTAAAAAAAAAAAATCCATTTCTACTAGGGCCTGAACTTCTTTTTTATTACGACCTAGCTGCCCCCGGAAATTTTGGAATGGGTTTTTGGGCAACCCAGCAACGGGTTTTCCAAACACTCATCTTTCCTATTTTGATGAAAAGGGGGGGTAGGAAAAGGAAATATTTTTCCAAAAGTTTCACCCGTCGGGGTTTTTACTGGTTTTGTCCAAAGTCACCCTCAAAAAACCGGGGGGCAACCCAAGTCCCCTGTTTCATTCTTTTCGCTAGGCATGGAAAAAGGGAAAACATAAGCCCGGGGGTCCTCTCCCCCCCCAGTGTCCCCTAATTTAGGCCTCTAAGACACCAACTGTGAAACACTAACTTTCCCTTTTTTCCCTGATGACCCCCAAAGACAAATGGTGCTAGGGGGGTGGGGGGCGTTGTTTGGGGAGGAATTTCGGGGAAACTGGTGGGGTTACGTTTTTAAAACCCGATCTGGCAGACATTGTTTTGCGGGCCACGTGATCGGGCACCAAGTGTGGCTTAAGGACGCTAACCCCCCAAGGGAAACCCTAAAAATTTCCCCAAAATTTTCTCAGAGTTTTTTCCCGGTCGGGGCTTCATGCTTAGTAGCTTATTTGGGTAAAGAGCAGTAGAAACCAAGACAAGATCACGAGGGTGAGCGGGGAATGGGGTTGATAGTGGGAGAGTAGGGTTTTTTTTGAGGAAGGTCATGAGTGGGGAAAGGGGTAGTACCATGGCTTAACTCGAAACAAATACGATTTGTGGATCCCGAGACTGGTTTTGGCAGGAGGATTTATAAGGCCAAAAAAGGAAATTTGGGTGGACGCCAAAACGAACATGCGCAGGTACCTGTGAAAAATCCAATGGTGAAGTAAGGAGGGGAGGGTTAAAAGGCACATGTTTTGAGATCCACGCCTGTTAAGAGAGGCTAGTGGTTGGGAGCAGGGTCTTATAGGAGTAGAAATAGATTGTGTGGGTCTGCAGGTCTGCGAATGTATTCGCCCAAGGTTAGAGGCCCAGTAGTTATGTAGTGTCTCGAGTTTGTCAATCTGTCCGTCGCAAGTCTCTCTTCACGAGAACACCAAGAGCTAACTGCATTTTCACCCTACAGGTTATTTTCATTTCCTCAGAATGGCCTGGATGTCATCGTCATGTCTGAAGATATGGAACACACTTAGTGACTCCTAGAGGGTTTTATGACTGACCAAAGTATCTGCTGTACAAAATTTTCCATCCCAAAAACTGCTGATTCGGGTAAGATCCTGTTTTTTAAAGGTTTTTTAGGAAATTTCATTGCTAGTTTCCTTCCATAGCATCTCCTTTAACTGAGTTGGGGTTATGAAAGATGTTCATTCGTTTGGATCTTCTGTCAAGATAGTGCATTTTCCCAAAATCTCAAAGAAAAACTAACTTTTGCTCCAATTTTGATATTCCCAGATTTTATAAAGCCTTTCTATCTAACAACTGACGCTAGTTCCAGTGGCATAGGTGCTCTCCTAGCTCAGAAGACCGATAGAGTACAACGCAGGGTTTCACTTGCTAGTCGTGTCCTTACCAAGGCTTGAACGAAATTGTACAGTAACTGAGCAAGAAGCCTTAGCAATTTTTTTGGTCTTTGAACACTTCCGAGATATCATATACCCGTACCCTGTTCATGGCGCCACAGATCATGCTCCACTGATTCCTTTGTTCCCGAATAAACAACCTACTGGAAGATTAGCCAGAAAGGCCCTTGTGTGGAGAAATTTTCTCCAGGGGGGGGAAATCAGCCCCTTTTCAGCCCCTTTCAGCCCTTTTCAAAAACCCCTTCACCACTTTTAGCCCTTTTCAGCCCTTTCAGCCCTGAGGAGGACCCTCTCAGAAAGAACATGCATCTTATTGCTTCTGCAACAAAACTTTTAATTGGAAGCACCTGTCCCCTGTGTTTATAGTTCATTCCACGTCTTTACAAGAGACCAAAAGTTGTAAATAGTGGGGGGTTAATGAGAGACAATTAACTTCTTTACCTTAAGCAGGACAAAATAAACCGTCCCCTTTATTACATTTTTAAAAATAACAACACTGAGTCTATGACCAGACAGCAAAAAATCAAGAATTCTGCATTGCTT
>NC_069401.1:97114196-97168578 GCF_026875155.1 Cherax quadricarinatus | reverse complement strand
AGGGAGGGGGCGAGTAGGCCTACTGAAGCAGTGACATCACAACTGTTGTGTGCCATTATACATATAAAGTGTAACCACTGAATGTGAAGTGAATTCTAACATAAGTGAAAAGTGAAATCACTTAAGGAACGCGGGATGAATGAGCATATATGGTTATAAACATCACGGGTGAAGGATTTTCAAAATAGTGATAGAAGGCCTACGTACGACGACTACGCCATCAGCATCTGGCAACTTGCCATCGTGCCGCTGCCAGCGCAAGTATTGCTCACCTATTGAGGTTGCATGTTGTCAGATTCTGGTCTCTGCACCACTGTTAGATACTGATCGCTCACTCCTGCAAGCTATTACCAAAATTAGAGTAGAAATAGCGTAGATAATGTGAAGATAGGGTTGACGAGAGTGTGAGAAGCAAAGCGGTCTAGTGAGGGATAACGTCAGACACTTGTTGAAGTTGAGACAAGCTAAATTATACAACCTAGTTACTTTCTGCATTTTATACGTAGAATTAATAAGTGTTAGAATTACTATTGGTAAGTTTTAGAATTACTGGTATTACTACTGGTATTTATTAGCAGTATGAATACTTAGAAGTGAAAGCACACACACACATGCACACACACGTGTAGTCCCCATCTTTAAGAAGGGAGACAGAAATGAAGCACTAAATTATAGACCAGTGTCACTGACATGTATAGTATGCAAAGTCTTGGAAAAAATTATCAGGAGGAGAGTGGTGGAGCACCTGTAGCGAACCAAGATTATAAACAGCCAGCACGGATTCAAGGAAGGCAAATCCTGTGTCACAAACCTACTAGAGTTTTATGACAAGGTAATTGAAGTGAGAAATTAGAGGGAGGGGTGGGTTGATTGCATTTTCTTTGACTACAAGAAGGCCTTCGACACAGTTCCTCACAAGAGATTAGTACAAAAGCTAGAAGAACAGGCACGTATAACAGGAAGGGCACTGCAATGGATCAGAGAATACCTAACAGGGAGGCAACAGCGAGTCATGGTCCGTGATGAGGTATCACAGTGGGCGCCAGTGACGCGCGGGGTCCCACAGGGGTCAGTCCTGGGACCAGTGCTATACTTGGTATATGTGAATGCCATGATGGAAGGGATAGACTCAGAAGTGTCCCTGTTTGCAGATGACCCTGAATTTTAATGGGGAAAATTTTAAACCCGGACGGGACGCGCCCGGGTCTCCCAAAGAGCCCGGGACAGGCTGGAGGGTTTTGGTCCAGAAACTGGCTCCAAGAATTTAACCACGCCAAAGCAAAACTTTGGAAGATGGGGGAGGGGGGCAAAGAAAGTCAGCAACAGAAATAGGCAAAAGGAACCAAAGCTCCCAAACCTCACTCAAGGAAAAAAGCCCTTTGGGAAAGGGGAGTATAACCGATAAAACGCCAAAAGCACACATTAACCAGAAAAACTGCTGCGGCGTGGGGGCGTTTGGGAAAAACCTTCCGGTACCTCAGTAAGGAATCGTTAAAACTTTTTAAAAACCTGTTCCCTCAGGCCCATACTGGAGTATGCAGCCCCCCAATTTTGGAACTCACACCGGGTCAAACACCCCAAGAAATTAGAGAAAGGAAAAAAGGTTTTGCAAAAAAGGCTATTTTTCAAACTGGGGGAAAATGTCCTATGAAAAAAGGTTAAGAAAATCGGCCCTGAAAAAAACGGGATGAAAAGGGGGGTCAGGGAGACATGAAAACGACTTCAAAATACCATGAAATAGAAAGGGTGGACAAGCCCAAGGATTTTTCCCAGAGATGGGACACAGAAAAAAGGGGGCCCCAAAATTTGGGGAAGCTGAAAAAATCAGTTTGAGTAAAAGGGAATTAGGAAGTTTTTTCCTTCAGTCAAGAGTAGTTAGGAAAGGGGAAATTAGCTGGCAAGCAATGTAGGGGAGGCGGGAAACCCTATACATATTTTTTTAAGACGAGGGTATGTAAAACTCTTTGGAGCAGGGGGAGAGGGGGAAACCTAGTAGGGGCCCCCGGTGAAGGGGCGGGCCAGGAGCGAGTCCCCGCCCCCTTGAAATTTCACAATTAAGTAATTAGGTGATTTACCCCACCAGGGCCAGGAACATACAGTGGGGCCCACTTGAAAAAAATTTGAAAGTAACACGCACCCCCACATATACACAGGATTTTAAACACCTTCCTGTAAACTCCGCTGAAAAACCCTCCCCCCTAAAAATTCCCATTTATCCATATCCCCCCCCTTATTTTCTCTCTCAAATCAAACCAAATTTTCAATACCTAATATCCTATCTCTCCCCTACCTTCCCCTTTTATCCCCCAATCCTCAATCCCTATCCCCCTCTCTCTACCTATCCTTTTTCTCACTAAAATCTCCCCCAAACCCTCTCCTCTACCTATCCTCCCCTCCCTATCCTCACTTTCCCCCAAACTCATCTCTCTCCCCTCCCATCTCTCCCCCCCAAATTCCTCCCTAACACCCCCTCCCCTCAACATCTCTCCCCTCTCCCATCTCTCCCCTCTAACATCCCTCCCCCTCAAAAACATCTCTCTCCCTCTAATTTTTTCCCCCCTCTCATTATCTCTCCCCCCTTTTATTTCCCCATCTCTCTCCCCCTCTCTCTCTCCCCCTCCCTCCTCTCCCCCCCCCCCCACCCCTCCCCCTTTCCTTTCCCCCCCTCCCCCCCCCTCTCCCCTGTTTTCTCCCCCCTCTCTTCTGTCTCCCCCCCCCCTCCTCCCTTCTTATTCCCCCCTTCTTTTTTCCCCTTTTATCTTTTTTTTCCCCTTTTCTCTCTCTCTCCCCTCTCTCTCTCCCCTCTTTTCCCCTCTCCTCTCCCCCTTTCTTCTCTCCCCCTCTCTCTCTCTCTCTCCTCCTCTCTCTCCTCCATCTCTCTCTCCTCTCTCTCTCTCTCCCCTCACCTCTTTTTTTTTCTTTCTCTCACTTCTCTCTTTCCAAAAAAAAGAAAAAAAAGAAAGGGAACAAAAGGGATAAAAAAAAAAAAAAAAAAAGGGAAAAAAAAATGGTGGGGACTCGAAGGACCCAGTAATCAAATAAAAGGGGTTCTGGTAGGGGGGAAAAATTGGAGGAGCAGGGAAAAAGGATGGAACAAGAGGGGAGAGAAAATTTGGAGAGCTTTCTAAAAAAAATTTGGAACAGGGGTTTTCCTGTGAAATTAAAAAGTCAGGATAAGGGACCAATAAAGATGAGGAAAACGGGCTAAGCGAGTTACGGGGGAAATTTGACCAAAAAAGCCCCAGCATATGAACTGAGGGGCCCCGAACAGGAAGGAAAGAGATATAATTATGCAAAGGGGTAAACCCCAGCCTGCAAAGAAGGGCCAAGGAGTGAAAGGGAGAGCAGCTGGGTGCAGAATGGAGAGGGTATAAACTCAAATGGGGAGGAAAAGGGCCCGACAAACCAAAAGCCACTGGAAGAAACAAGGGAGAAAGGGACCACGACAACAGGGGAAACCCGAGTCACAAAAGGAAAACAATGGGGGGGAGGAAAGGGCAAAATCAGTGCTTTTTTCCATGGCTCCCGGAGAGAGAGGGAAAAGGGCCCCCACTGAAAGATTGGGAGGCAGAAAAAAAGGAAAATTGAAAAACATCACACAGAAATAGGTGAAGAAGACATGGACGAGAGAGTAAATTTTTCTGAAAAAGGGGGGGACTTAAAAGGGGGGAAAAAAGACCAATCAACTGATTCTCAGGGCAGAAACGTGCAGAACAGGATCCCCAAAAGGGAAAAAACATTGAAGAACTTTGGGAAAAGTACAAGAAGGGGTTCCAAGACAGAGACAGAAAAACAAACAAATGACAGCCCCTGAGAGAGAGGGCAAAAAAGCGAAAAGGGGCTAGGAAACGAGACAAGGAAAAACTTTGCTGAGGCAAACAGAGAGGCAGGACGGCAGCAAGGGCAAAAAACAACAGAACCCTCCTCACGGGGTTAGAAATCTTGTTTCACAAAACCCACTGGGGTTTTTATGAATTGTGACAGCATAAAAACAAAGAGAGAAGGGGGGGGTGGATTTTCATTTTCTTAGACTGCAAGAAGGCTTTGCCCCGTTCCACACAAGAGATTAGTGCAAAAAAATGGAGGACCCCAAACAGGGATAACAGGAAAAGGGACTACAAAGGGTCAGGAATAATTTTCAGAAGACCGCAGCGAGTCATGGAACGTGGCGAGGTGTCAGAGTGGGGACCTGTCCTAGGACCAGTGCTGTTGCTTGTATTTGTGAATGACATAATGGAAGGAACAGACTCTGAAGTGTCCCTGTTTGCAGATGACGTGAAGTTGATGAGAAGAATTCATTCGATCGAAGACCAGGCAGAACTACAAAGGAATCTGGACAGGCTGCAGACCTGGTCCAGCAATTGGCTCCTAGAGTTCAACCCCACTAAGTGCAAAGTCATGAAGATTGGGGAAGGGCAAAGAAGACCGCAGACGGAATATAGCCTAGGGAGCCAGAGACTACAAACCTCACTCAAGGAAAAAGATCTTGGGGTGAGTATAACATCAGGCACATCTCCTGAAGTGCACATCAACCAAATAACTGATGCAGCATATGGGCGCCTAGCAAACCTCAGAACAGCATTCCGACATCTTAATAAGGAATCGTTCAGGACCCTGTACACCGTTTTATGTTAGGCCCATAATGAAGTATGGCGGCACCACTCTGGAACCCACACCAAGCCCAAGCAAGTAAAAAACTAGAGAAGGTGTAAAGGTTTGCAACAAGACTTGTCCCAGAGCTAAGAGGTATGTCCTACGAGGAGAGGTTAAGAGAAATCAACCTGACGACTCTGGAGGACAGGAGAGATAGGGGGGACATGATAATGACATACAAAATACTAAGAGGAATTGACAAGACAAGGTGGACAAAGACATGACGTTCCAAAGATGGGACACAGCAACAAGGGGACACAGTTGGAAGTTGAAGACACAGATGAAACACAGGGATGTTAGGAAGTACTTCTTCAGCACAGAGTAGTCATGAAGTGGAATAGTTTGGGAAGCAATGTAGTGGAGGCAGAATCCATACATAGCTTTAAGAAGAGGTATGATAAAGCGCACGGTTCAGGTAGAGTGACCTAGTAGCGACCATTGAAGAGGCGGGGCCAGGAGCTTGGACTCGACCCCTGCAACCTCAATTAGGTGAGTACACACACACACACACACACACACACACACACACACACACACACACACACACACACACACACACACACACACAGGAGCAGAGTCTTGGAACCGAACAAGATTATAAATGAGAACCAGCATGGATTCATGGAAGGTAAATCCTGTGTCACAAACCTTCTAGAGTTTTATGACAAGGTAACAGAAGTGAGACACGAGAGAGAGGGGTGGGTTGATTGCATTTTCCTGGACTGCAGGAAAGCCTTTGACACAGTTCCTCACAAGAGATTAGTGCTGAAGCTGGAGGATCAGGCGCATATAACAGGAAGGGCACTGCAATGGATCAGGGAATACCTGACGGGGATACAACAAGGAGTCATGGTACGTGATGAGGTATCACAGTGGGTACCTGTGACGAGCGGGGTCCCACAGGGTCAGTTTTCGGACCAGTGCTGTTTTTGATATATGCGAACGACATGATGGAAGGAATGGACTCTGAAGTGTCCCTATTCGCAGATGATGTGAAAACTGATGAGAAGAATTAAATCGGATGAGGATGAGGCAGGATTGCAAAGAGACCTGGACAGGCTGGACACGTGGTCCAGAAACTGGTTTCTCGAATTCAAATCTGCCAAATGCAAAGTCATGAAGATTGTGGAGAGGCAAAGAAGACCGCAGACAGAGTATAGGCTAGGTGGACAAAGACTACAGACGTCACTCAGGGAGAAAGATCTTGGGGTGACCATAACACCATAGCACGTCATCGGAGGCACACATCAACCAAATAACTGCTGCAGCATACGGGCGCCTGGCAAACTTGAGAATAGCGTTCTGATACCTTAATAAGGAATCGTTCAAGACACTGTACACTGTGTATGTTAGGGTCATACTGGAGTATGCAGCACCAGTCTGAAACCCACACCTACTCAAGCACGTCAAGAAGTTAGAGAAAGTACAAAGGTTTGCAACTGACTGACGACACTGGAGGACAGAATGGGTCAGGGGAGACATGATAACGACATACAAGATACTGCGGGGAATAGACATGGTGGACAGAGATAGGATGTTCCAGAGAGGGGACACAGAAACAATTGGAAGCTGAAGACTCAGACTTAGCAGGGACGTTAGGAAGTATTTCTTCAGTCATAGAGTCGTCCGGAAGTGCAATAGCCTAGCAAGTGAAGTAGTGGAGGCAGGAACCATACATAGTTTTAAGAAGAAGTATGACAAAGCTCATGAAGCACAGAGGGAGAGGACCTAGTAGCGATCATTGAAGAGGCGGGGCCAGGAGCTGAGTCTCGACCCCTGCAACCACAATTAGGTGAGTACAATTAGGTGAGTACACACACACACACACACACACACACACACACACACGCATACACACACACACACACACGCACACACACACACACTCACGCACACACACACACACACGCACACACACACACATACACACTTTAAAAACACTTCCTGGGTTTTATTTTCATTGAGTGTATTGCTCCGTCGAGTCTCAGAAAGATTGTCTTTTATGGTTTGCTGCAGAGTGATGTTTGTGTAAGTGGGTTGGCGCATGGGTTTGCTGGTGTCGTTCACGTGTCGTGGCGTTTGGAGTTGAGCAGGGATATGTAAGGGTTGTCCTTTTGTTTGGGTGTAAGGAGTGAAATAGGGATATGCATCAAGGGATGAAAAAATCTTTTTGGGCATATATTTTTATTAGATGTATTGGGTTTGAAAAGGATATGCTTAATGTAGGCTCGATGGCCTGAGGCAGTGTTTCTCCTTTCTTATTTTCTTATGGTATTAAAGTGTGTGGTTGAGCAGGGATATATATGCGTTGTCTTGGTGTATGGATGTATTTGGTTTAGTAAGGTTTTACAAGGGATATACTGTTACAGGGGAGTGTAGTGCAGCAGGGATGAACATGGGTTATCCTGGTGTTTAAGAAGATGAAGATAAACTTGGGTCTACAAATGATTTGAAAACCAACAAGTTGAAGATTGAGACACGTATGCAACATGTGGGAATCTTTATTAAGGAAACGTTTCACCACACAGTGGCTTCTTCAGTCCAATATAAAGTAGACATGGGTAAGGAGACGAGGAGATTGAGGTAATCACTCCTTCAGCCTGGAATCAATGTGTTCAGTCCATCACTCTTGTAGAAAGTACAGCATATGGCCGGAGAAGTGGCTTATGTACTAATATTCTCCGGCGATATGCTGTACTTTCTACAAGAGTGGTTTACTGAACACATCAATTCCAGGCTGAGGGACTGATTACCTAAAACTCCTCGTCTCCTTATCCATTTCTACTTTGTTTTGGGCTGATGAAGCAGCTGTGTGGCGAAACGTTTCGTTAATAAAGATTCCTTTTTGGTGATGACATTGTGTTTTTGGGAGAGTCTGAAGAGAAGTGCAGAGGTTAGTGAACGAGTTTGGAAAGGTATGTAAAAGAAGGAAATTAAGAGTGAACGTAGGAAATAAGATGATGAGGATAACAAAAAATAAGATAATGGAAGACTGGTTATCAGATAAGAGGGAGAGAGTATGGAGGAAGTGCATGTATTCAGATATTTGGGAGTGGACGTGTCAGCAGATGGGTCTATGAAAGATGAGGGGAAGAAAGGGGGAAAGATGAGGAGAAAATGGTGAATGGGGCGCCTAGGAGTCTATGGAGAGAAAGAAAATTATCCATGGAAGCAAAGAGGAGAATATGTGAGAGTACTGTTATACCAACACTCTTATATAGAAGTTAAGCATGGGTGGTGAATGTTGCAGCAAGGAGAAGGCTGAAAGCTGTGGAGATGTCGTGTCTGAGGGCAATATGCGGTGTTAATATAATGTAACCCGTAACTTGGAGATTAGGAGGTGCGAGGGGTTTCTAAAAGTATTATGTAAAGGGCAGAGGAAGGGTTGTTGAAGTGGCTTGGACATTTTAAGGGGATGTAAGAAATAGTATGTCTTTGAGGGCATAAGAATCTGTAGTGGAAGGAAGGCGGAGTAGGGATCGGCCTAGGAAAGGTAGGAGGGAGAGAGTAAACGAGTTTTTTTTTTTTGTGCGATGGGCTTGAACTTCCAACAAGCGTGCATGAGTGTGTTGGATGGGAAGAAATGGAGACGAGTGATTTTTATGACTTGACGTGCTGTTGGAGTGTGAATTTAGTAACATTTGTGAAGGGATTCAGGGAAACTGGTTAGCTGGATTTGAGTCCTGGAGGTAGAAGTACAGTGCCTGCACTCTGGGAGAAGGGTATTGATCTGTTGGAGTTTTTCAAGTGTAGTGTAGGTATGCCTCCGGAAAGACGGTGATGGAGTACATGATAATGAAAGTGTTTCTTCTTTTTTGGTTTACCTTGCGTTGTTGGGAAACGGCCGATGTGCTAATGAAAATAATAAATAAAATTAATAATAACAGTAACCAAAATTACAAGCACAACATCCACAACACATCGGCAATAACCAAAACAACAACAACAACATCAGTAATAATAATAACAATAATAATAATAATAATAATAATAATAATAATAATAATAATAATAATAATAATAATAACAATAATAATAATAATAATAATATTAATAATAATAATAATAATAATAATAATAAAATAAAATAATAATAATAATAATAATATAATAATAATAATATAATTATTATTATTATACTTATTCTTCAAAGGTTTCTGTTTTTGGAGGTGCAACGATTCCTAGGCCTTGTGTGCAAACGGCCTTTCATTTATCAGGCGCTGAGTGACCCTTTTGGGCTTTTAGCTTCTCGATTAATTTAATATTAAAATAACTAACAAAATTAAATCAAAGCTACATGAGAAAGGTCATTAATTTTCTCGTAGAACAGAATTCGTGCCTTTAACTATTTAGAGCGAAACAAATACAATTCGCTTGGATGAATACAGTGGTGTTGTGAGGCAACATCATACACAGTTTTAATATTGAAACTAAGAAAAAGGGAAATGAGCCTAAGATGAGCTGGTGCTGCAACTATAGGAGCAGCAGAAGCAGCCGTAGCAGCATCAGAAGCATCAGCAGAAGCAGCAGCAGCTGCAGCAGAAGAAGAAGAAACAAGAAGTTGTAAAGAAACAGCAACAACACTATCATAATCAGCACCAGCACAGTAGGAGATTCAGAAGCTTCAGCAGCAGCAACATTAGACACAACGAAAGCAAGAGTAACAACAGAAGCAACAGCAGCAGCACAAGTAGTAACAGTAGCATCAAGTTAGCTGAAACAGAAGAACAAGAAGTAACAACATTAACAGTAAGTAATAATAGTTTCAGGAGATTACAAACACTAAACAAAATGAAGCAAATTAACGTACCTTTTGTGAATATCATAACGGTATACAATACTGGCAAGTTAGACACTTGTATAACAGGTATATTCATTCTGAAATGATTCGTCTACACAGCCGGGCTTTTTCAGTTGAATACAGAGGCAACTAAAGCAGTGAAGATGAAAAGACGAATTAATCCCTTCATCACCCTCTTAGAGGTAGTTTTGAGGCCAAAACTGAAATATGCAGCGTTTAAGTAATGCTTACATTTCATAAAACACAGATAATTTATAAAAATGTCCGAAGAGCTTCAGAATGGCTTCCAGAGTTTAGAAACAAAAGCTATGATGAAAGTTTGCAAACATTAAATAGGTGCTTGTCGGCTGTTGGGAAGAAAAGGCTAAACACGATAACTACTGTGCATGTATTGCGTTAAAAGTACTTGAAAGAGGAGATAAAAAAAATTCTTTGTACTTGGAACGTGAACAATAAGAGGCTACAGCTGGAAATTAAGAAAAATAAAATTATTGGACAGGATGGTGGAAAAAAATTACGGAAATAAAATAAAAAAATCTACATTTCTACTAGGACCTGATACTTCTTCTATTACAGACCTAGCTGCCCTGATTATGGAATGAATTTCGGGCAACCCAGCAACGGTTGTCCAACACTCATCTACCTAGTTCTTGATGAACAGGGGCGGTAGGTAAAAGGAAATATGTCCAACGTTTCACCCGTCGGGTTCTTACTGGTTATGTCACGTCACCCTGCAAACCTGTGGGTCAACCTAGAGTCCTCTGTTTCATTCTCTCGCTAGGCATAGAAAGGTAGACATAAGCCTGGGCTCCTCTCCTCTCAGTGTCAGTAATTATAGGCCTCTAAGACATCCAACGTGTGAATCACTAACTCCTATTGTCCCGTGATGAACCCTACGACAAATGGTGCTAGCGGTGTGGGCGTGTTTGCGAGGATTACGTGAATCTGAGTGGATTACGTTTTACCAGATCTGGCAGACATTGTGTGCGACCAGCGTGACTCGTCACCACGTGTAGGCTTATAGGACGCTAACCCAGCCAAGCCAGCATATTTCAATATTGTCTACAGAGTTTCCTGGTCAGTGCTTCATGCTTAGTAGCTTATTTGCTACGAGCAGTAGATCCAAGAACAAGATCACGAGGAGTGAGCGGGGAAGTGGTGATAGTGGTAGAGTAGGTTGGTGTGAGGAAGGTCATGAGTGGAAGGGATAGTACCATGACTTAACTCAGTAGCAAATACGATCGTGGATCAGAGACTGGTGTGGCGAGGAGGATTGATAAGGCAAAACGGATTGGGTGGACGCCAAAACGAACATGCGCAGGTACCTGTGAAAAATCCAATGGTGAAGTAAGGAGGGGGAGGGTTAAAAGGCACATGTTTTGAGATCCACGCCTGTTAAGAGAGGCTAGTGGTTAGGAGCAGGGTCTTATAAGGAGTAGAATAGATTGTGTGGGTCTGCAGGTCTGCGAATGTATTCGTCAAGGTTAGAGGCCCAGTAGTTATGTAGTGTCTCGAGTTTGTCAATCTGTCCGTCGCAAGTCTCTCTTCACGAGAACAGCCAAGAGCTAACTGCATTTTCTACTCCTACAGGTTATTTTCATTTCCTCAGAATGGCCTGGATGTCATCGTCATGTCTGAAGATATGGAGACACACTTAGTGACTCCTAGAGGGTTTATGACTGACCAAAGTATCTGCTGTACAAAATTTTCCATCCCCAAAAACTGCTGATTCTGTAAGATCCTGTTTTTAAAGGTTTTTATGGAAATTTCATTGCTAGTTTCTCTTCCATAGCATCTCCTTTAACTGAGTTGCTTATGAAAGATGTTCATTCGTTTGGATCTTCTGTCAAGATAGTGCATTCCAAACTCTCAAAGAAAAACTAACTTCTGCTCCAATTTTGATATTCCCAGATTTTATAAAGCCTTTCTATCTAACAACTGACGCTAGTTCCAGTGGCATAGGTGCTCTCCTAGCTCAGAAGACCGATAGTAAGTACAACGCAGTTGCACTTGCTAGTCGTGTCCTTACCAAGGCTGAACGAAATTGTACAGTAACTGAGCAAGAAGCCTTAGCAATTTTGTGGTCTTTGAAGCACTTCCGAGATATCATATACCCGTACCCTGTTCATGGCGCCACAGATCATGCTCCACTGATTCCTTTGTTCCAGAATAAACAACCTACTGGAAGATTAGCCAGATGGCCCTTGTGTGGAGAAATTTTCTCCAGGAGGGGGAAATCAGCCCCTTTCAGCCCCTTTCAGCCCTTTTCAACCCCTTTCAGCCACTTTCAGCCCTTTTCAGCCCTTTCAGCCCTGAGGGAGGACCCTCTCAGAAAGAACAATGGCATCTTACTTGCTTCTGCAACAAAACTTTTAATTGGAAGCACCTGTCCAGTGTGTGTTATAGTTCATTCCACGTCTTTACAAGAGACCAGAGTTGTAAATAGTGTGGGTTAATGAGAGACAATTAACTTCTTACCTTAAGCAGGACAATTAAATAAACCCTGTGCCCACTTTATTATCATGTTAAAGATAACATACACTGATGTCTATGACCAGACAGCAAGAAATCAAGAATTCTGCATTGCTTCCTGGTGGAAGTTTGGCAGGCAAGGGGAAATTGCCTGATCAGCTCTTCCTTTGGGATTGGAGATGCCGAGGGCAAGCTAGGGCAGCCTATGGGTGCAATAGCTCAGATTGCTATAAATCACAGGGCAAGGAGCACGTTACGAATGCATTGACCTTACAATAAAGGAATTAACAGTGCGTCCTCAACCAGCTTCTTATTGTGAAATGAACAAACAGACAAGTATCGAAGATCCTAAAGTGACGGTGTGAGTGTTACTACTTTCCAGACTGAGTGAAGGACGTGTGACATTCTTCAAAGACACTATTCTTCAATCAAGACACAGGATACCCAGGTGAACATACAGGTCTGTTACAGATACCCAGGTAAATCTAGTCAGTAGTGATACTAATAAGGTTGGCTGTGAAGCTGATATCTAGTTCATTATTTTTCTGGATTTACCACCACACACCCGGTGACGGGCGGACCATTGAGCCCAACCAGGTAATTAGCAACAGCACTCAGTTTCTGAGATATGCTGAATAACACCCTTCTGAGGTAATCATATATTAACACCAATTTTTTATCACACAGCCCTTAGGGAGTGCATACGATGGCTCCTCAAGACTATGTCGTCGGGGGTGGCTGCGATGATGTTAGCTGTCTAATCAAGCTAAGTCCCAGCTACAGTTCACGTTATCTTAAACTTAGCTTGCATCAGTGCCCTAACACCTTGATTACGCAAGGGTTCAATCCAACCTTCGAACATTTGCCTGAAAATCAAATGTAGTCACAGACACATTAATACAGCAGTATTAATGTGAACCTGTGAGTCAGCCTAGAGGCCTCTTTCTCACTTTCTCACTAGGCAAAGAAAGTAGACTGGGCTTCTCTCACTATCAGAAATTATATCCCACCGAGAACTCCAACGTGTATATCACTTACTCCTGTTATCCCCTGGCAAACCCCGTGCCACTTATATTTAATCTTAGCAGAAAAATCAAAAGTGAGACTTCTGGTTTTACATTTTACTCATGACTAATGTGAAGTGAGGTCCAGCTTCATGAATCCAGAAGCTTATTTAGTATGAATATGAGCTTCAATAATTATTCATCGTCGTTATATCATAATTTATGCTATTGTTGATGGGCATGTGTTTTTATGTAGAGATAAAAAATCTTCATATACAATTAAATGTTTAAAATTATCGGGGTATTCTAGGGTGCGTTAATGGATCCCTTGAAGAGACAGTATTGACCCCCAGGGCAACTCACATATCTGGTTGCACAACCCTGCTGTATGCCATCACCATGATAGTTATTTACAGTTCCCCAGGCGTTGTTTGACCTTTCAGGGGCTTACTGCTCCCCTGTGAGTATAATGTTTACATAGTGATAATTTATCCTTCACATCTGAGGTTGTTTAACGCTTTGTAAGAGGATAAAGACGTAACTAGTATCACATGATGAAAAGTGGAAAGTGACTTCAATGTAAGAAATAATACTCTCACCCCACCACACACATCCACACACACACACGCACACACACACACACACACACACACACACACAACACACACACACACACACACACACAAACACACACACACACACACACACACACACACACACACACAAGGATCTAAATCTACATAGAGTACAGTATGAATTGATCTAACAGTATTTGCTAGACTTTTATCAAGATACAGTGTATTGGTGTAATATCTCTAAAGTGTAAGATTTTTCAAAACAAAACAAGATTTGCATTACCAAAAAAAAAATCAGAAGGGAAGTGATGGAAATTTAACAATGAATTTCTAGATAAAAAGCATAATATTTTCACTAAGATTTGTTTCATAACCATTTCATTACGTTGCTCTTACATTATCAGTATAACAGATTACATTTTCTGCAAATACAGGAGAGACTTGGAGAAATTTACATGCCTAGATGCATTTAATATAATTTGTATGTGCATTTGTGCATGTGAAAGTTTGTGTGTGCTTGCCTGTCAGTCTGTTTACAAGCACTCATAGTTTTGTTTGTGAATGTGCTTTTATGTGTGATTTATTTGATAAATTTAGTACTTTTATTTGTTCGAATGTACATTAAACATTTATATAGAAATAGGATGTGATATACTGAATAGCCTTACTCATTTAGGCTCATTTATGTATAATATATGATAACAGAAAAGGCTGGCGCATTACAGAGATTTTTAGTCAAATCAAATTATAAAGGAGACTGTAGTTTTGGATTATTCACTATAAAATATTCAGAATTATATTAAATTTAGTTTAATTTCTTATGATTACCTGTGTGTATGCATGTGTACTTACATTAGCACATACATTCACAAACACACAAACATGCACATACATATACCAAGGTGGTCTTAAATCTTAGGATGCTACAGGAACTGAGGCTCGAGAGGGAGACATGCTCTTAACATTTTGTATAAGAAACTTTGAAGCATCATAGATAGTTAGTGAAACTAGACAAGCGATTTTTAAAGGCTGGAATGAGTAACACAAATGGAAAGTTAAGACTTCAGTGAGGTAGAGATGTAAGAAGAGACTTTATTCAACCAGAGAACACAGTGTGTGTGTGTAAAATGTAATAGGTATATGGGCACATAAACTCACAAAACCAAATGCATGTGCTGTATACAGATGCATACACACAATGGAGGACAATAGGACACAATCCTAACTTTTTATATAAAAAAAGTAAAAATATTGGAAAGTATAGGATTTCTGTACAGAGAGAAAACTGTATTGAAGTTGAGTGAAATGAACTCCAGGTGGAAATTGCATATGTCATACTCAAAGTTTAAAAGTAATTATGACAAATAAGTAAACCAGATGCCAGGAGCATACCTGACTGTAAATGCAAACAGGCAAGTACAGACAAACACTCACAGACAGACATGCACATACATACACAGACACACATATACACAGACACACACATACACACACACACATACACATACACACACATACACATACACAGACACACACAGACACACACAGACACAACAGACACAACCAGACACACACAGACACACACAGACACACACAGACACACCCAGACACACACAGACACACACAGACACACACAGACACACACAGACACACACAGACACACATACACACACATACACACACACACATACACACATATACACACATATACACACATATACACACATATACACACACACACACACACAACACACACACACACACACACACACACACACACAAACACACACACACACACACACACACACACACACACACACACACACACACACGCATACACACACACGCATACACACACACGCATACACACACACGCATACACACACACACACACACACACACACGCATACACACACACACACACACACACACACACACACACACACACACACACACACACACACACACACACACACACACACACACACACACACATACACACACACACAACAGGCCTAGTGTCTAATCGACATGTGCCTAGGACAAAATGGTAACTAACTAACACACACACATACTCACACACACACACATACAAACACACACACACACACATACACACACACACACAGAAGACCGCAGACAGAGTATAGGCTAGGTGGCCAAAGACTGCAAACCTCACTCAAGGAGAAAGATCTTGGGGTGAGTATAACATCGAGCATGTCTCCGGAAGCACACGTCAACCAGATAACTGCTGCAGCAAATGGGCGCCTGGCAAACCTGAGAACAGCGTTCCGATACCTTAATAAGGAATCGGTCAAGACACTGTACACCGTGCATGTCAGGCCCATACTGGAGTATGCAGCACCTGTTTGGAACCCGTACTTGATAAAGCACTCCAAAAAACTAGAGAAAGTACAAAGGTTTGCGACAAGGTTAGTTCCAGAGCTAAGGGGAATGTCCTATGAAGAAAGGTTAAGGGAAATCGGCCTGAAGACACTGGAGGACAGGAGGGTCAGGGGAGACATGATAACGACATATAAAATACTGCTCGGAATAGACAAGATGGACAAAAACAGGATGTTCCAAGGAGGGGACACAGAAACAAGAGGTCATAATTGGAAGTTGAAGACACAAATGAGTCAGAGAGATATTAGGAAGTATTTCTTCAGTCAGAGAGTTGTCAGGCAGTGGAATAGCCTAGAAAATGACGTGGTGGATGCAGGAACCATACACAGTTTTAAGACGAGGTTTGATAAAGCTCATGGAGCAGGGAAAGAAAGGGCCCAGTAGCAATCGGTGAAGAGGCAGGGCCACGAGCTAAGACTCGACCCCTGCAACAACAAATAGGTGAGTACAAATAGGTGAGTACAACACATGCACACACACACACCACACACACACACACACACACACACACACACACACACACACACACACACACACACAGTGTTGAGCTCCTCACATACCTCTTGATCGTTTCTTGTGAGTTCTCCACCTTCTTTCCTCAGCCTTATCACCTGGTCCTTGACTGTTGTCTTCCTCCTAATGTGGCTATACAGCAGTTTCGGGTCAGATTTGACTTTCGATGCTATGTCGTTTTCATACTGTCGCTGGGCCTCCCTCCTTATCTGCGCATACTCGTTTCTGGCTCTTCTACTAATCTCCTTGTTTTCCTGTGTCCTATGCCTCCTGTACCTTTTCCATTCTCTGTTGCACTTAGTTTTTGCCTCCCTACACCTTCGGGTAAACCAAGGACTCGTTTTGGTCTTCCTATTATTTCTGTTTTCCCTTGGGAACAAAACTTTCCTCTGCCTCCTTGCACTTTGTTGCCACATATTCCATCATCTCGTTTACCTGATTTTCCTACCATTTCTCTGTCCCACTGAACCCTGCAGGAAGTTTCTCATACCTGTGTAGTCCCCTTTTATAGTTTGGCCTGTCCCCTTCAGTTCCTGTTACCTTCTCCACTTGTAACTCTACTATATAGTCAAAACTCAGAACCACATGATCGCTAGCTCCAAGGGCCTCTCGTAAGTGATGTCCTCAATGTCTGAACTGCTCAGGGTGAACACAAGATCCAGTCTTGCTGGCTCATCCTCCCCCTCTCTCTGGTTGTGTCCCTGACATGTTGATGCATGAGGTTTTCAAGTACCACATCCATCATCTTGGCTCTCCATGTTTCGGGACCCCCATGTGGCTCCAGGTTTTCCCAGTCGATCTCCCTGGTGGTTGAAATCGCCCATTACCAATAACTTTGCTCTGCTCGAGTGAGCTCTTCTTGCCACCTCAGCCAGTGTGTCCACCATCACCCTGTTGTTTTCTTCGTACTCCTCTCTTGGCCTCCTGCAGTTCTGTGGTGGGTTATACATCACTCCAATGACTACATGGAAGGCATGGACATGATTGGAGAAAGAGACTACATTGTAGGTACAATTCAGTCTGGAGAACATAAAGTAGTCATTGGAGTGATGTATAACCCACCACAGAACTGCAGGAGGCCAAGAGAGGAGTACGAAGAAAACAACAGGGTGATGGTGGACACACTGGCTGAGGTGGCAAGAAGAGCTCACTCGAGCAAGAAAAGTTACTGGTAATGGGCGATTTCAACCACAGGGAGATCGACTGGGAAAACCTGGAGCCACATGGGGGTCCCGAAACATGGAGAGCCAAGATGATGGATGTGGTACTTGAAAACCTCATGCATCAACATGTCAGGGACACAACCAGAGAGAGAGGGGAGGATGAGCTAGCAAGACTGGATCTTGTGTTCACCCTGAGCAGTTCAGACATTGAGGACATCACTTACGAGAGGCCCCTTGGAGCTAGCGATCATGTGTTCTGAGTTTTGACTATATAGTAGAGTTACAAGTGGAGAAGGTAACAGGAACTGAAGGGGACAGGCCAAACTATAAAAGGGGGGACTACACAGGTATGAGAAACTTCCTGCAGGAGGTTCAGTGGGACAGAGAAATGGTAGGAAAATCAGTAAACGAGATGATGGAATATGTGGCAACAAAGTGCAAGGAGGCAGAGGAAAGTTTTGTTCCCAAGGAAACAGAAATAATAGGAAGACCAAAACGAGTCCTTGGTTTACCCGAAGGTGTAGGGAGGCAAAAACTAAGTGCAACAGAGAACGGAAAAGGTACAGGAGGCATAGGACCCAGGAAAACAAGGAGATTAGTATAAGAGCCAGAAACGAGTATGCGCAGATAAGGAGGGAGGCCCAGCGACAGTATGAAAACGACATAGCATCGAAAGTCAAATCTGACCCGAAACTGCTGTATAGCCACATTAGGAGGAAGACAACAGTCCAGGACCAGGGGATAAGGCTGAGGAAAGAAGGTGGAGAACTCACAAGAAACGATCAAGAGGTATGTGGGGAGCTCAACACGAGATTTAAGGAAGTATTTACAGTAGAGACAGGAAGGACTCTGGGGGACAGACCAGATGGGGACACCAACAAGGAATACACCAACAAGTGTTGGACGACATACATACAGATGAGGGGGAGGTGACGAAAACTGCTAAGGGACATCGATACCTCAAAGGCAATGGGACCGGACAACATCTCTCCGTGGGTCCTTAGAGAGGGAACAGATATGTTGTGCATACCACTTACCACAATCTTCACACATCGCTGGAAACTGGGCAACTACCTGGGGTATGGAAGACGGCAAATGTAGTTCCCATTTCAAAAAAGAGACAGAAAAGAGGCACTAAACTATAGACCTGTGTCATTGACGTGTATAGTATGCAAAATTATGGAGAAGGTTATCAGGAGGAGAGTGGTGGAGCACCTGGAGCGGAACAGGAGTATAAAATGCCAACCAGCACGGATTCACGGAAGGCAAATCCTGTGTCACAAACCTTCTGGAGTTTTATGATAAAATAACAGAAGTAAGACAAGAGAGAGACGGGTGGGTTGATTGCATCTCTTGGACTGCAAGAAGGGCTTTGACACAGTTCTCACAAGAGATTAGTGCAGAAGCTAGAGCATCAGGCGCATATAACAGGAAGGGCACTGCAATGGATCAGAGAATACCTGACAGGGAGGCAACAACGAGTCATGGTACGTAATGAGTATCACAGTGGGCACCTGTGACGAGCGGGGTCCCACAGAGGTCGGTCCTAGGACCAGTGCTATTTTTGGTATATGTGAACGACATGACGGAAAAGGGGTTTGACTCAGAAGTGTCCCTGTTTGCAGATGATGTGAAGTTAATGAGGAGAATTAAATCTGAAAGAGGACCAGGCAGGACTTCAAAAAGACCTGGACAGACTGGACACCTGGTCCAGCAAATGGCTTCTCGAATTTAATCCTGCCAAATGCAAAGTCATGAAGATAGGGGAAGGGCACAGAAGACCACAGACAGAGTATAGGCTAGGTGGCCAAAGACTGCAAACCTCACTCAAGGAGAAAGATCTTGGGGTGAGTATAACACCGAGCATGTCTCCGGAAGCACACATCAATCAGATAACTGCTGCAGCATATTGGCGCCTGGCAAACCTGAGAACAGCATTCCGATACCTTAGTAAGGAATCATTCAAGACACTGTACACCGTGTATGTCAGGCCCATACTGGAGTATGCAGCACCTGTTTGGAACCCGCACTTGATAAAGCACGTCAAGAAACTAGAGAAAGTACAAAGGTTTGCAACAAGGTTAGTTTCCAGAGCTAAGGGGAATGTCCTATGAAGAAAGATTAAGGGAAATCGGCCTGACGACACTGGAGGACAGGAGGGTCAGGGGAGACATGATAACGACATATAAAATACTGCGTGGAATAGACAAGGTGGACAAGGACAGGATGTTCCAGGGAGGGGACACAGAAACAAGAGGCCACAATTGGAAGTTGAAGACACAAATGAGTCAGAGAGATAGTAGAAGTATTTCTTCAGTCATAGAGTTGTAAGGCAGTGGAATAGCCTAGAAATGACGTAGTGGAGGCAGGAACCATACACAGTTTTAAGACGAGGTTTGATAAAGCTCATGGAGCGGGGAGAGAGAGGGCCTAGTAGCAACCGGTGAAGAGGCGGGGCCAGGAGCTAGGACTCGACCCCTGCAACCACAAATAGGTGAGTACAAATAGGTGAGTACACACATACACACATACACACGTACACATACACACACACGCACAAACACACACACACAACGCACACACACACACACACACACACACACACACACATACACACATACACACACATACACACACACGTACACATACACACACACACACAAACACACACACACACATGTTAAGAAGTATTTCTTCAGTCACAGAGTAGTCAGGTTGTGGAATAGTTTGGAAAGCGATATACTGGAGGCAGGATCCATACATAGCTTTAAGCAGAGGTATGATAAAGCTTACGGTTCAGGGAGAGTGACACAGTAGCGACCAGTGAAAAGGCGGGGCCAGGAGATAGGACTCGACCCCTGCAACCTCAACTAGGTGAGTACAAACAAACACACACGCACACACACACACACACACACACACACACACACACACACACACACACACACACACACACACACACACACACACACACACACACACACACACACTTCACATTTTTAAAAAAAGAGGCAGAAACTAGGCGCTAAACTACAGACCAGTATCACTGACGTGTATAGTATGTAAAGTCATGGAGAAGATTATCAGAAGGAGAGTGGTAGAGCACCTGGAACGGAACAAAAATATAAATGCCAACCAGCACGGTTTCATGGAAGGCAAATCCTGCGTCACAAACCTTCTGGAGTTTTATGACAAGGTAACAGAAGTAAGACACGAGAGAGAGGGGTGGGTTGATTGCCTTTTCTTGGAGTGCAAGAAGGCCTTCGACACAGTTCCTCACAAGAGATTAGTGCAGAAACTAGAGGATCAGGCGCGTATGACGGGAAGGGCACTTCAATGGATCAGAGAATACCTGACAGGGAGGCAACAACGAATCATGGTACGAGATGAGGTATCACAGTGGGCGCCGATGACGAACGGGATCCCACAGGGGTCGTTCCTAGGATCAGTGCTATTTTTGATATACGTAAATGACATGATGAAAGGGATAGACTCAGAGGTGTCCCTTTTCGCAGATGATGTGAAGTTAATGAGGAGAACCAAATCAGATGAGGATCAGGCAGACCTTCAAAGAGACCTGGACAGGCTGAGCAAGCGGTCCAGCAACTGGCTTCTCGAATTCAACCCTGCCAAATGCAAAGTCATGAAGATTGGAGAGGGGCAAAGAAGACCGCAGACGGAGTATAGGCTAGGTGGCAAGCGACTGCAAACCTCGCCCAAGAAGAAAGATCTTGGCGTGATTATAACACCGAACACGTCTCCGGAAACACACAACAACCAGATAACTGCTGTAGCACATGGGGCCTGGCAAACCTAAGATTAGCATTCCGATACCTAAGTAAGGAATCTTTCAAGACACTGTACACCGTGTACGTCAGGCCCATACTGGAGTATGCAGCACCAGTTTGGAATCCGCACCGGGTCAAGCACGTTAAGAAATTAGAGAAAGTGCAAAGGTTTGCGACAAGGTTAATTCCAGAGCTAAGGGAAATGTCTTATGAAGAAAGATTGAGGGAAATCGGCCTGACGACAATGGAGGACAGGAGGGATAGGGGAGACATGATAACGACATACAAAATACTGCATGGAATAGACAATGTGGACAGAGACAAGATGTTCCAGAGTGGGGACAAAGAAACAAGGGGTCACTCTTGGAAGTTGAAGACTTAGATTAGTCACAGGGATGTTAGGAAGCAGTTCTTCAGTCATAGAGTGGTCAGGAAGTGGAACAGTCTGGCGAGCGATGTAGTGGAGGCGGGAACCATACAAAGCTTTAAGACAAGGTATGATAAAGCTCATGGAGCTGGGAGATAGAGGACCTAGAAGCGTTCATTTAAGAGGCAGGGCCAGAAGCTGAGTCTCGACCTCTGCAGCAGCAATTAGGTGGGTACACACACACACACACACACACACACACACACACACACACACACACACACACACACACGCACATGTTAGGAATTATTTATTTAGTCATAGAGTAGTCAGGAAGTGGAACAGTCTGGCGAGTGATGTAGCTAATTGATGATAAAGCTAATTGAGCAATAGAGTGAGGACCTAGCAGCCTTCAGTGAAGAGGCGGGGCCAGGAGCTGAGTCTCCACCCCTGCAACCACAATTAGGTGAGTACACACACACACACACACACACACACACACACACACACACACACACGCACACACAATCTCGCCCGCTCCCTCAATTTATGCCCCTCTCTCTCTCACTCTCTACTTTCTCACCCCTCCTTTCCCTTCTTCTCCCTCTCCCTCTCCCATTCTCTTTTTTTTTTTTTACACAGGGTTTGACAAGGTTAAGGATCCCTAGCTTTATTGACAAGCTATTTACAGGTTAAGGATTCCTAGCTTTATTGGCAAGCTAAGAGCTGTTACCTACATCAGCTCATTTGAAAGCATTTTTATTGTTATGAGACATACAAGTAGGGAACAGGATGAAGTTGGAGCCATCTGTGGGCCAGAATTTTCATTTGATCAACTGACTTTATCTCGTTGACATCATTATGCTGTACGAATGTGTTCCATACTCGAGTCATCCTGGGTATACATGATCTCAGATGGAGTGATATTCTGGAGAAGGGTACAGCCAGAGTGAAGTTGCTGCTTTCTGCCCGTCTTGTGGCATAAAAGCTTGTTTCACGCTGTCCTCGAAGTGGATCCAAGTGTGGTACTTTGACAATATTGGCCTTGTACATAACAGTAAGGCCACCTACATCCCTCCTGTGTTGAAGGCTCTGTTGAAATGACAGATCTATCCAGGATGAGTCCAGGCGAGAGATGAGACATCTTGCTCTGTTCTCTACTCTGTCAAGCAGTCGCAGATGAGAGGGGGGGGGGCAGGCAAACCAAGAAAGTGGAGCATACTCAAGGTGTGAGCGTACTTGTGCCTAGTACAGAATCTTGCAACCCCTACTGTCAAGCAGATGCGAGATACGGCGAAGTGCTGTAAGCTTCCTGACTGCCTTGATTGCAAGATTTACAACATGGTTCTTCATGGTTAGTTTGGAGTCAAATTTCACCCCAAGGATATCAACTTCTTCTCCAGGTGCCAACACCCTCCCATTCATCCTTACTACTGCACCAGCATTACCATCATGATGCCTATAGACCACCATCATTTCCGTTTTCTCAGGTGCAAATGTTACTTGCCATCTATTTCCCAAAGTTGATATAGCTCTAAGCTGATGATTGATGTAGCTTAGAGCAGCTGGCATTTCTTCTCTTGGATAAGTGAATGCCAGTGTACAGTCATCTGCATATGCATGGGATTTTGGGATGAGATGAAGAAGGTCGTTGAAGTAGACATTCCATAACAATGGTCCCAGCACGCTTCCTTGTGGAACACTTGCCCCAATAGGATGTCTTGCTGATTCCGATCCATTGAGGACTACACTTAGAGATCTACCATGAAGGTAATCACTGAGGAGACATAGCGTAGAGCCTGCAATTCCCAGTGCTTGAAGTTTTCCTAAGAGGCCCTGGTGCCACACCCGGTCGAAAGCGCCAGCAATGTCCAGTGCTACCACACAGCTGACTTTGGATTCATCCAGTGACTGGTGCCACTTAGTGGAGAGGTTTAACAACGGATCAGCAGCAGAGTAACCTTTCCTGAAGCCATATTGACGATCACAAAGTAGTGAATGGTAGTCAAAAAACTCTGTCATTTGTCTTGAGATTATTGTCTCAAGGATCTTACCAGTGATTGACAGGAGTAACACTGGTCTGTAGTTGCTGATTTCTGCTCTGCTCTTCTTTTTGTGAACAGGGACTATATTTGCCTCTTTCCATATAGAGGGTCATTTACACTGTACTAGACAGCGCTGAAAGATGCGAGTTAGAGGTGCTGCTAGCTGGTCTGCACATCTTCTCAGCAATCTTGGGTTCAACTTGACTGGGCCCACAGCCTTTTCTTGGTCAAGCGATTTAAGAAGGAAATGCACCTCCTCCTGCCTTATTGTCACCACTGACAGTTTTGACACAGTTCTTGCAGCTAGCCAAGGAGGGTCCCTTGCTGTATCAGGAACTTGCATTTTGGTAGGAAAGTGTTCAGCAAAGAGGTCTGCCTTCTCTTGACTATTAGTAGAGGTGGTCCCATCCTGTCGATTTAGAGGTGGAATGAGTTCATCAGGCAGATAACCTTTGTCTGTCCTTGACCAGGGACCACCAGGTTTTGGAGCCTACCCTACCAGATGCTAGCTTTCTTTTAGTGTCCACCTCCCATTTAGCAATGACCCACTTTTGAACGTCACCCATATGCCTACAGGCTTGCCTGTGCAAGTTCCTTTTATACCTTCGCAATGCTTTGTACTTAGCAGTAGCAGCCTCTCTACAACGAAAGCCAAACCAAGGCTGATCTCTAGGTTTCGTCACATATTGCCGGTGAGGAATGTGTTCATGTTGCAGATTAAGGATGTGTCCAGTGAAGGCTTTCACTTGGTTGTCAACTTCCCCTTGGAGAAGAGCATTCCAATCGGTGGTGGCGAGCTCAGAGCAAAGGGCTGGCCAATTACCTCTTTCCCATAGCCAGGTTGTGCGTGTGGACTCCTCACCTCGTTACGTTGGGATCATAAGTGTCGTAAAAACAGCCTTGTGATCAGACGATCCAACGTAGCCAAGGGGTTTACAAGTGACTATGCCTTCTGCCAGATCACTCACTACTGGGTCAAGGGAGGAGCCAGAGATGTGAGTAGGGAAATCAACAATTTTTCTCATGTCAAATACTGCAAGAAGGTCATCAAAGTCCCTCTGTATAAGGTGTTGGTTGAGGTCACCAACAATTATGATATGTTGACAGTTGTGTTGTAGCAGAAGGGAGTCAATATTTTCCATTAGGAAGTTGATGGGGTCTGCATGTTGCCACTGAGGTCTGTACATTGCACATGCTAGTACAGAGGCACTAGTGTTTATGCAGAGCTTGAAGAACATCATTTCAAGATGTGTAGGGGTGGCAACATCAATGTGCTGGGCATGAACACTTTTAGAGAAGCACACAGCAACACCTCTTCCTTGCCCTTGCCTGTCTCTTCTCATCCATGAGGTGTAGCCAGCAATTCTTGCAAAATTTTCTGGAGTCCTGTTATCCAAAAATGTTTCAACAACAGCTATCATGTCGGGACGTCGAGTGTTCACAAAACTATGTGTGAGCTCTCCAACATTAGTAATGAAACCTCTAATGTTTGTCTCTCTCTCTCTCTCTCTCTCTCTCTCTCTCTCTCTCTCTCTCATGTATATGTATATGCATTATCAGTGCTTCCGGATATTATTGCTCTGAGTATCACTTAATAAACACTGTTTATGCTATCCACTTTTCCACTAAAGGAAGATGTTGCACAAATCACTTTGTTACATTGTACCAGTTCTACGTTGTTATAAAGCACCAGATGCTAGTACATAGCACAAAAGACATAATATTAGATGCTCACTGTGAAGGCAGTAGTGACGTCACTCCTAAGGCCTGCCGCTGTCCCCTCACTCACACAATATCTTCACCATACCACACCTAAGTATCACTGATACTGCTTATATTCACTTCAGTGGAAGAGTTGGCTTACTTGTACTAATGTGTTGTAGGTAGTACTTCATCACTGAACAGTTTTTATCCTCACCAACCCTCGTATTTAAGTAATATTAAGAAAGTTTGTGGAGCAAACTGTGACACGTCTTCACCCTCTCTCTCCCCCCCCTCTCCTCTCTCTCTCTCTCTCTCTCCTTCTCTCCTCTCTCTCTCTCTCTCTTTTCTCTCTCTCTCCTCCTCTCCCCATATTCCAACCTCTTTCGCCCTCCACACCTCTCTCTCATTTCGCGACTGTCTCCAGCTTCCTCCTTCCTCTTCCTCCTCTCCGAGACAAGTCTCAGAGACCCTTGACCCATGGGAAAAGAGTGCATCTAAGTTCCTTAAGGAGCTAGGCAAAAGATTCATCAGTGTAAATAGGTATCCAAGGGCAGCTAGGTTTCTGTTCCAGCGACTCAGCACTGCGGTTCAGTGGGTATCTTGGGCACGCGCCCCAGCTCTGTGGAGCTGGATGAGATTTTCACATTATAATCAGTGACAAACACGTAACAATATGTACTAGACATGTATCTCTAACGCCTCATGTACTATATATGCCATCTTTATACCAACAATGTATATCTTGAATCTTTTGTGCCATATTATGTTATAAAATATATCTATTCATAAAAAGAACGGAAAGATGGGGTGGTAGAGGAAGTGGAGGATTCAAATGGCTTCAGGAAGAAATTCAATTACTCTTTAACGAAGACATTTTATCCACTTCTCCGAGGCTATGGGTCCCACAGTGTGCACCACAGGTGGACCCCATCTACCTACATACATATTTATAAATACATACAAGTACCAAATAGGTAAACCTTGCGAATTAGGCTTAAATACCAACGTTCTTCTTGCCGAATAAAGAAAGCGAAAATTTGTGTATGAAGTAATTTCGAAAAAATCATTCTGAGCCTCAAGAAAAAAATATATTTAATTTTGTTTGTTTATTACTAAATTATTGTAAACTTATCGAAAAAAAATTTAAGTTTGACCAGGCTAAATTAAATTGTGCTTGTTATGATAAGGTTAGGTAAGTTTTCTAAGGTTCTTTTGGTACAATTTTTTTTTTAATTTTCAATTTTAATTTTTTCACTGACATAAATAAAAAAAAATATATCTTTAAACGTATAAGAGAAAATTTTAGAAAAGACTTAATTTTAAATGAGTTCTCGCTAACTGACCAGTTTTACTTATTCAGCCTTATATATATATATATATTATATATATATATATATTATATATATAATATATATATATATATATATATATGCAATAAGATCACAGTAAACAGGTGAATTCAGAATACGCAAAACAACCACAGTGAAAGAACACAGAAATTCCAAGCGCTTTCGTGACTACTCACATTATCAAGGAACAATGAAAGTAGAGCATCAAAGGAAGGTATATCTGGAGTTTATCTGGACAGAGTTCCGGGGGTCAACGCCCCCGCGGCCCGGTCTGTGACCAGGCCTCCTTAGGTCAGTGTCCCAGGATGCGACCCACACCAGTCGACTAACACCCAGGTACCCATTTTACTGATGGGGAACATAGACAACAGGTGGAAAGAAACACGTCCAATGTTTCTAGCTCTGGCTGGGAATCGAACCCAGGCCCTCGCCGTGTGAAGCGAGAGCGTTAACCACCAGGCCACCAGAGCCCACACCTCACTATCAGAACACCTGACACGCGACTCATAAGAAAGGGAACACTGCAGCAGGCCCGCCGGCCCAACTAGACAGGTCCTTCACACAACGCACCAACAAATTATTCTACCCAAGAAATAAGAATTTTAAAAATTATTATTTGTCCAATGTATTATTAAATTCTTCCCAAATTCTATTAATTATATATGGATCTAATTTATATAAACCAAAGGGAATATTCATATTATTGTCAAAGCTGCTTTTTATGAAACAAGATTCAATTATATTCCTGTCGACTATGGACTTGCTTGATACAACTTTCTCAACTTTTTGAAAATCAATTGGATGGTTAAAATCTCTCACGTGAATAAATAGAGCATTGGAATCTTGTCCAGTTCTAATGCTATATTTATGCTGTTTTAATCTTAGTTCGAGATTTTTACCAGTTTGACCGTAATAAACTTTATCGCAAATTTTACAAGGAATCTTATAGACACATCCATCAGCATTTTGGGGGGAATTCTTTAACAAAAGTTTTTTTTTACTGTATCAAGATTTTTGAATACAACTTTAATATTAAAAGTCTTCATGGTAAGGGAGAACCAACATATTTTTAGTTGAATAAGGCTGGTTGTCCCTTTTTGGATTGTAAAAAGTATTTCTAGCAACTTTAAAAGACTTATCTATTACGTTTCTTGGGTATTTCAAATCATTACCTATTTCATAAATTTTGGATATTTCCTCATCTATGAACTCAGGACTACAAATTCGTAAAGCTCTCAAAAGCATTGATGAGAAAACAGACAGCTTAACTCTATCTTGATGCGAAGAATAATAGTGGACATAGGAACAGTTATTTGTAGGTTTTCTGTAAATTTTAAATTTGAATTCATTATTGCCCTTAATAATTAAAACATCTAGAAAAGGCAATGAGTTATTTTCTTCAAACTCAACAGTAAAGTTTATAGAATGGGCTAAGCTATTTAATTTGCCAAGGAAATGGTGTATATCTACATTTTTGGGCATAAGACACAAAATATCATCAACATATCTGAACCATTTAGCTCTATTAGGGAGGATTGTGTTAAGCAACCTTGTTTCAAAAAATTCCATGTATAGGTTACTAAGAACAGGTAAAAGAGGATTTCCCATTGCCATACCAAACTTCTGAGTGTAAAACTTATCAATAAATGCAAATTTTGCATCAACAATGCAAAGTTTAATAAGTTTAATGATAGTAGGAACTGGCAATGGTAAATCATAGCTAACGAGTTCTTCAGATAAGAAACTTAATAAATCATCAACAGGAACTTTCGTAAACAAAGAAGCAACATCAAAACTAACCATGTTAAAATCATTTAAGTCAGTCAAGGAGCTTAATTTATCAACTAAACCTATGTTGTTTTTAACATTAAAGTTAGAAATTTTGCCAACAATAGGGCTCAAAATATCAACAAGCCATTTGGATAATTTATATGAAACTGATCCTATGGAGCTAATAATTGGTCTGACTGGATTCCCTGGTTTGTGTGTTTTTATTAGTCCTGACATGTAAGGTAAAGATGGATTAGTGGAAGTAAATTGTTTGACTAATTAATCTTTGCCTTTCAGTAGAAGTTTTATTGTTTTATTGAAATTGCTGTTAACGGTTTCTAGGGGACTTTTTCTAAGTTTAGAATAGGTTTCGGTATCATCTAAGAGATTATTCATGTTTTCTTTGTAATCATTTTCTTTCATAATTACTATTGCATTTATTTTGTCTGCCTTAGTAAGGTGCAAATTTTTATTGTTATTAAGTGTATCACAAGACTTAAAGAATCTTTGAGGGCAATTGGAAATGTTATATATATATATATATATATATATATATATATATTATATATATATATATATTATAAATACCCACGGAAGGAACAAGTGGTACTGATCAATAACAACACTGCACTAGCCAAAGAGTCGAACCCATGCTGTTTTGGCCCGCCTCATGGTGAAAGAAAACGCATAACGCTTTAGACCACTACACCACACAATCCTTAGCAATGGATGCACCATTGTGCATCCATTGTTAAGGACACACACACACACACATATATATATATATATATATATATATATATATATATATATTTTATATATTTTATAATATATATATATATATATATATATATATATATATATGTCGTGCAAACAGGTAAAACTGCTCAATTAGCATGACCTCATTTAAAATTAAGTCCTTTGAAAAAAATTATCTCTTAACTTTTAAAAATATATTTTTTCTTTTTGGTAAAAAAAATTAATGATTATATACCCAAAGAACCTTAGAAAATTTTTCCCTAACCTTATGTAACAAGCGCAATTTAAAATTTAGTCTAATTCAACTAAATTTTTTTAGATTAATTTACAAAAATTAATAAAAACAAAAAACAATAAACAATTTCTTTTCGTTAATTCAGATTATTTTTAACAAATTTTTTCCCATACACAAATTTTGCTTCCCCTTATTGGAAAGATGAGAATTTTTTTTTAAACCCAAAAAGCAAGCTTTCCCTATTGGTCAACATATATATTTTGTTTTGATTTCCTATTTTTGGAGAGGGGACACCAAAGGTCGGTAGTTACAAAGTGGTAATTAAAAAAACACACAAAAAGCTTTCACCACAAAGGTCGAGCTTAAAAATAAAGAAAAAATAGTGTGTTGGGCTGATAAAAAACGGAGCCGAAAAATATGTGAAAACTAAAATTTGAAAATTTCAGACTTCAGGAGAGAGAGAGAGAAGAGGAGAGTTAAATTTTAAAAAGGTAGTCAGAGATGGGGCATTTCTCCGGCTTTTGTATCTTTTCTGTTCTATCCTTTTCTAAATTCCCAAAGTTTCACGTATCTGCGAAAAGAGTTGCTGTTTTTGATTATTTTCCCCCATCACAGAGGTTATATTCCTGAAAAAAACTGTAGGCCCTTTTTTGTCTTCATGCTGCTCATATTTTTTAGACATTTAAATTGTGTGTTTGAGCATCAAAAATACTTAGATTGGAAAAAATTGAAAATATGTTTTTACATTTGTGTATGATTTTTTTTTTTTTTTTTTTTTTTTTTTTTTTTTTTTTTTTTTTTTTTTTGTTTTGTGTGTGTGTGTGCGTGTGTGTGTGTGTGTGTGTGTGCGTGTGTGTGTGTGCGTGTGTGTACTTACCTAATCCTAATTGTACTCCCCTAATTGTGGTTGCAGTTATCGAGACTCATCTCCTGGTCCCGCCTCTTCACTGAACGCTACTAGGTCCTCTCTCTCCATGCTCCCTCAGCTTTATCATACTTCGTCTTAAAGCAATGTATGGTTCCTGCCTCCACTATATCACTCGCTAGACTGTTCCACTTCCTGACCACTCTATGACTGAAGAAAAACTTCCCAACTTCTCTGTGACTCATCTGAGTCTTCAACTTCCAAGAATGACTCCTCGTTTCTGTGCTCCCTCTCTGGAACATCTTGACACTGTCCACCTTGTCTATTCCACGTAGTTTTTTGTATGTCGTTATCATGTCTCCCCTAATCCTCCTGTCCTCCAGTCTCGTCAGGCCGATTTCCCTTATCCTATCTTCGTAGGATATTCCCCTTAGCTCTGGAACTAACCTTGGTGCAAACATTTGCACTTTCTCTAATTTCTTAACTTGCTTGACTCGGTGCGGGTTCCAAGCTGGTGCTGATGCTGGTGCTGGTGCTGGTGCCTAACGTACCTGATGTACAATGTCTTGAAAGATTTCTTACTTAGGTATCGGAACGCTAATCTCAGGTTTGCCAGGCGCCCGTATGCTGCAGCAGTTATCTGGTTGAAGTGTGCTTCCGGAGACGTGCTCGGTGTTATGGTCACCCCAAGATCTTTCTCCCTGAGTGAGGTCTGTAGTCTTTGTCCACCTAGCCTATAATCTGTCTGTTATCATCATTGCCCCTCCCCAATCTTCATGACTTTGCATTTGGCAGGGTTGAATTCGAGAAGCCAGTTTCTGGACCACGTGTCCAGCCTGTCCAGGTCTCTTTGCAGCCCTGCCTCATCCTCATCTGATTTAATTCTTCTCATCAGCTTCACATCATCTGCGAATAGGGACACTTCAGAGTCTATTCCTTCCGTCATGTCGTTCGCATATATCAAAAATAGCACTGGTCCTAGAACTGACCCCTGTGGGACCCCGCTCGGCACATTCGCCCACTGTGATACCTCTTCACGTGCCATGACTCGTTGTTGCCTCCCTTTCAGGTATTCCCTGATCCATTGCAGTGCCCTCCATGTTATAAGCACCTGATCCTCAAGCTTCTGCCCTAATCTCTTGTGAGAAACTGCGTCAAAGGTCTTCCTGGAGTCCAGGAAAATGCAATCAACATACCCCTCTCTCTCGTGTCTTCTGTTACCTTGTCATAAAACTCCAGAAGGTTTTGACACTGGATCTGCCTTCCATGAATCCATGCTGGTTTTCATTTATAATCTTGTTCCGTTCCATGTGTTCCACCACTCTCCTCCTGATAAACTTCTCCATGACTTTGCATACTAAACATGTCAGAGACACAGGTCTGTAGTTTAGTGCCTCGATTCTGTCTCCTTTCTTAAATATGGGGACTACATTTGCCGTCTACCATATCTCAGGTAGTTGCCCAATTTCAAGGGATGTGTTGAAGATTGTGGTTAGGGGCATGCTTAGCATCTCTGCTCCTACTCTAAGGATGCACGGAGAGATGTTGTCCGGTTTCATCGCCTTTGAGGTATCAAGGTCACTTAGCAGTTCTGATCTCCTCCTCGGTTGTTGTTGTCACCCAAAACCCTTGGGGTTTTTCCCCTCTTGGTGTTCCCTTCTGTGCTGTCTTCCCAGAACCTTTTCCGTCCTACTGTAAAAATTTTCCTTAAATCTCCTTTTTAGCCCCTCACAACCCCCTGATTTTTCTTGTGATTTTCTCCCCCTTCTGTTTCAGTTTATAAAGTCTTTGATTTTTTCCTTCCCCCTGATGTGGCTATACAACATTTGGGGTCGTCTTGACTTTCGAGCTATGTTTTTTCCTTTTGTCGCTGGGCCCCCCTCCTTCTTTGCATACTCGTTCCTTCTGCGACTAATCTCCCCCATTTTTGTGTTCACCCCTTTTCTGACTTTTTCTTTCTCTATTGCACTTTTTTTTTTGCCTCCTTACACCGTCGGGTAAACAGGGGCTCGTTCGGTCTTCCATTGTTTCTGTTCCCTTGGGAAAAAACCTTTCCTGCCCCTTGCTTTTTGTTGTACCATATTCCATCTTTCATTTGCGTCTTTCCCCCCGTTCTCCTCCCACGGAACCCGTACAGGAAGTTCCTAAAACCCTTAGCCCCCTTTTTTATAGTCGGCTTTTCCTTGCAACTCCTTTTTCTCTCTCCACTTGCAACTTACGTTTCAAACACAGAACCAGGGTCACCTCTAGGGGACTCTCATATTGGACCCCAATGTCCCGAATGCCAGGGGAACACAAGGTCCAATTTGCTGGCTCGTCCTCCCCTCTCACCTGGTAGTGTCCTTAACATGTTGGGGCATGAGGTTTTCCAGCACCCCTCCAACATCTTGGCTCTTATGTTTTGGGCCCCCATGTTCCAGTTTTCCCATTAAAAACCCCGTGGTTGAAATCCCCCCAAAACCAGCAACTTTGTCCGCTCAGTGAGTTTCTTTCCCCCTCGCAAGTGTGTTCACCCTTGCTCTTTTTCTCTCCCTTCATATTTCCTCTCTTTGGCCCCCTGCGTTCTGTGGTGAATTTTTAAACAATGCAGTGACACCCTTTTGTCCCCAGGAAAAATGTAATCTGTGTAGCCCTTTTCCGTTTGTCTATGTTCCCATTTTCTCGAATTTCCCTCGGTTTTTTTGAGCAAACAACCCCTCCCCCCTCTGCCCCTTTTTACTTTTCCCCTTTATTGATTCCTGGGGGGAAGTTTTATTGTTTTTGTCTCAGTGAGTTTTTTTTTGTAACTGCTACGAGTCTGGGGACTTCTCTTGATTCTTTCTTGCCATCCCCATATTTACTCGTTAATCCTCCATAAAAGTGTACCAAAACCCTTTAACTTCTGTTCTAATACTACAACTTGGGCCTGGGGATATAGGGGGGGGGAGGGGAGGGCCCTGGTGGGGGGGCCCGTGGCTGGGGTTGCGTGGGGTGGAGGAATACTCCCAAGAGGGTTGCTGTAGGGGTGGGTTCGGGTGCGGGGGGGGGGAAAAAGAGGGATTGGTGTGGATTGTTGGTTGATTGTTCGTGCCTTTGGGGGTGTCGTGGTTGGGGTCTTTTGCAGGGGTTTTTCGGGGGGGTGCTTTCCCCTTTCCCCTGTGCCCCGGGTTATTCGCTATTTTTTCTTTCTCCCCTTCCCCCTTTCGTTTTTTTCATTTCTCTTTCAGTATATCCTTTCCTCCTGTGTTCTGTCTCGATCAAGGTACACACTCTTGAACTCTTGTTTGCCTCTCAGCTGTGCTTTCTCCTGCAGGATCATGGTTCGAGTTGATTCTGCCTTGAAAATTTGAGAGGCCATTTCCTTCTCTTTGTGAACCACCCAATTCTCCGAAAATTTGCCACCTGGGTCATGTCTCCCTCGCCTATCACCTTCATGATACCTTCAATCACTTTTTTCTACTCCAGCTTTTTTTCATCATAGGTTTCCCCTTCAGCTTCGTCTAGCCCATAGACAGAAACTAATCTCCCCCTTTCCACCTCCCACTGTGACTCCCATTGTATCCTCTGAGGTGTTTTAGTTCCTTCCCATGGAGTGTTCCTTCCTTCAATCCCTTCCCTAGCTGTGGCCCCTATGCTCATTGGTTTGTCCTTCCTGTTCATTGCTCCTGGCCCCCACAAGTATCTGGTAAAGTCCCTGCATATGTCCTAGCTCCTTCAATGTCTTCCAACCTCTCATACCGTCCTAGTGTGCTCCCTGTCTTTGTTTTGGCCCCATGTAGGTTTGACAGGACCTCTGCATACAGTGTAGCTTCCATGCTTCCTTCAGACCCTTTGTCTGTGTCTGATGTAAACATTGATGATGCTACTTCTGTATTATCTTTGTCTCTAGGCTGTTTCAGATTTCTCAGCTCCTCTTCTAATCTCTGTATCGTGGTTTCTGCTACTGTGGCATGTTGCTCCCACCTTCTGCTCTCTGCTGCTAACCTCTCCTCCATCTTCCTTGCAAGCTCATCTAGCCTCCTTCCCCAGTCTTCCTCCCTTTTTTTGAGCTCTGCCTCCTAATCCTCCCTCCCAAATTCGTCCATCGGGCCCTTGGCTCTCATCCTAGTTCTTGGTTGCCCCATTGCACCACAGCAGGAAGGGGAAGAGATGGTTAGGGGGAGGGGAATAGATTGTTAGGGGAAGGGGGATAGATGTTTATTGGAGAGGGGGAGGATGGTTATTGGAGGGGGAGAGATGGTTGGGGGAGGGGGAGAGATGGTTTGGGGGAGGGGGTTAGATGGTTTGGGGGAGGGGTAGGTGGCTAGGGGGAGGGGGAGAGGTGGCTAGGGGAAGGGGGAGTATGTGAATGTCAAGCGTATGTGTGCTTGTGTATGTGTGTGTGTGTATGTGTGGGAGAGAGAGGGATCGGATTAAGGGGGAGAGGGAGAGATAAGGATGAGGGTTAGAGCGACTTCTAGAAACTGGGGGAGGTGTGTGTGTGTGATGTGTGTGTGTGTGTGTGTGTGTGTGTGTGTGTGTGTGTGTGTGTGTGTGTGTGTTTGTGTGTGTGTGTGTGCGTGAGCTTGGGTGTGTGTGTATGTATGTGCATGTACTTGCCTAGTAAATGTGTGTGTGTGTGTGTGTGTTCTCACCTAGTAAAGGTGTGTGTGTGTGCGTGTGTGTGTTTGTGTGTGTGAGCATGTGTGTGTGTGTGTGTGTGTGTGTGTGTGTGTGTGTATGTGTATGGTGTGTGTGTGTGTGTGTGTGTGTGTGTGTGTGTGTGTGTGTGTGTGTGTGTGTGTGCATGTACTTACCTAGTAAATGTGTGTGTGTGTGTGTGTGTGTTCTCACCTAGTAAAGGTGTGTGTGTCTGCGTGTATGTGTTTGTGTGTGAGCATGTGTGGTGTGAGTGTGTGTGTGTGTGTGTGTGTGTGTGTGTGTGTGTGTGTGTGTGTGTGTGTGTGTGTGTGTGTGTGTGTGTGTGTGTGTGTGTACTCGCCTAGTAAGGGTGTGTGTGTGCGTACTCACCCATTTGTACTCACTTTCTAGGCTATTCATCGGCCTGACTACTCTATGACTGAAGAAATACTTCCTAACATCGCTTTGATTCATCTGAGTCTTCATCTTCCAATTGTGACCTCTTGTTTCTGTGTCCCATCTCTGGAACATCCCTTCTTTGTCCACCTTGTCTATTCCACGCAGTATTTTATATGTCGTTATCATGTCTTCCCTGACCCTCCTGTCCTCCAGCGTCGTCCGGCCGATTTCCCTCAACCTTTCTTCGTAGGACAATCCCCTTAGCTCTGGGACTAGTCTTGTTGCAAACCTTTGCACTGTCTCTAATTTCTTGACGTGCTTGACCAGGTGTGGATTCCAAACTTGTGCTGCATACTCCAATATGGGCCTGACGCAAATGGTATACAGAGTCTTGAACGATTCCTTACTGAGGTATCGGAATGCTATCCGTCGGTTTGCCAGACGCCCGTATGCTGCAGCAGTTATCTGATTGATGTGCGCCTCAGGAGATATGCTCGGTGTTATACCTAACCCCAGATCTTTTTCCTTGAGTGAGCTTTGCAGTCTTTGGCCATCTAGACTATATTGTGTCTGCGGTCTTCTTTGCCCTTCTCCAGTCTTCATGACTTTGCATTTGGCAGGGTTAAACTCAAGGAGCCAGTTGCTGGACCAGGCTTGTAGCCTGTCCAGGTCTCTTTGTAGTCCTGCCTGATCCTCGTCCGATTTGATTCTTCTCATTAACTTCACATCATCTGCAAACAAGGACACTTCTGAGTCCATCCCTTCCGTTATGTCATTCACATGTACCAAAAACAGCACAGGTCCTAGGACTCACCCCTGTAGAACCCCGCTTGTCACAGGTGCCCACTCTGACACCTCGTCAAGTACCATGACTCGTTGTTGCCTCCCTGTCAGGTATTCTCTGATCCATTGCAGTGCCTTTCTTGTTATGTGTGCCTGATCCTCTAGCTTTTGCAGTAACCTCTAGTGAGGAACTGTGTCGAAGGCCTTCTTGCAGTCCAAAAAAATGCAGTCGATCCACCCCTCTCTCTCTTGTCTTACTTCTGTCACCTTGTCATAAAATTCCAGTAGGTTTGTGACACAGGATTTTCCTTCCCTGAAACCGTGCTGGTTGTCATTTATACACTTGTTTCTTTCCAGGTGCTCCACCACTCCCCCCTCTGATGATATTCTCCATGAATTTGCATACTATACACGTTAGTGATACAGGTCTGTAGTTTAGTGCCTCATGTCTGTCTCCCTATTTAAAAATTGGGACTACATTTGCCATGTTCCATACCTCAGGGAGTTGCCCAGTTTCAATGGATGTGTTGAAGATCTTCGTTAATGGCACACACAGAATCTCTGCTCCCTCTCTAAGGACCCACAGAGAGATGTTGTCTGGTCCCACCGCCTTTGAGGTGTCAAGTTCACATAGCAGCTTCTTCACTTCCTCCTTGGTTATATGTACCTCATCCAGCACTTGCTGGTGTACCCCCCTGTTCTGATTTCCTGGAGTCCTACTGGTTTCCACTGTAAATACTTCTTTAAATCTCGTGTTGAGCTCCTGACATACCTCTCGGTCGTTTCTTGTGAATTCCCCATCACCCTTCCTCAGTCTGATTACCTGGCCCTTGACTGTTGTTTTCCTCCTGATGTGGCTGTACAACAGCTTCGGGTCAGACTTGACTTTCGATGCTATGTCATTTTCATATTGTCGCTGAGCCTCCCTTCTTATCTGTGCATATTCGTTTCTGGCTCTTCGGCTAATCTCTTTATTTTCCTGAGTTCTCTGTCTTCTGTACCTTTTCCATTCTCTAGTACACCTAGTTTTTGCCTCCCTACACCTTTGGGTGAACCAAGGACTCGTTCTGTTCTTCCCATTATTTCTGTTTCCCTTGGGAACAAACCTCTCTTCTGCCTCCTTGCATTTTGTTGCATTTTTTCAGTTCCCTCTCCCACTGAATGTCTTGCAGGAAGTTCCTCATGCCTAAGTAGTTCCCCCTTTTGTAGTTTGGTTTTTCCATCCTATTCCTGCTACTCTCTCCACTTGAAGCTCAACTATGTAGTCAAAGCACAGAACCACATGATCACTAGCTCCTATTGGCCTTTCATACATGATATCCTCGATGTCTGAACTACTCAAGGTGAATACAAGGTCCAGTCTTGCTGGATCATCCTCACCTCTCTCTCTGGTAGTGTCTCTAACATGTTGGTGCATGAGGTTTTCCCGCACCACATCCATCATCTTGGCTCTCCATGTTTCGGGACCCCCATGGGGCTCGAGGTTTTCCCAGTCAATCTCCTTGTGATTGAAACCACCCATAACTAGTAACTTTGCTCCCCCATGTGTGCTCTTCTGGCCACCTCGGCTAGTGTGTCGACCATTGCTCTGTTGCTCTCATCGTATTCTTCTCTTGGCCTCTGCAGTTCTGTGGTGGGTTGTACATTACAGCAATTATCACCTTATGTCCCTCAGACTGGATTGTTCCTACTAAGTAGTCCTTTTCGCCCATGCCATCCATTCCTTCCATTTTCTCAAAACCCTATTGTTTTTAATGAGCAGTGCAACTCCTCCCCCTCTCCTCCCTCTGTCTTTCCTGAGGATTTGATATCCGGGTGGAAAGACTGCATCTGTTATTATTCTGGTGAGTTTTGTTTCTGTGAGTGCTCTTATGTCTTGGAATGTCTCCTTGATTCTTTCATGCCACTCCTAACACTTATTTGTTATTCCATCTCATTTGTATACCACACCTTCAACTTCTTTTCTAGGACTGTGGTCTGGGGGGTATATTGGGGTTGGGGAAGTTGGAGACCTGATACGGAACTATGGGTGGTTGCTGTTGGGGTGGAGTTTGTAATGCAGTGGGTGGGAGCATTGGATATGGCATGGAGTTTTGGTTTAGACTGTTTGGTTGCACTGGGGTTGACCTGGTTGGGGGCTTTTATAGGAAGTTGTGAGGGAGGCTGTATTTGATCTTCTTCCTGTGTCTGGGATCTCCTGTGTGTGTGTGTGTTTGTGTGTGTGTGTGTGTGTGTGTGTGTGTGTGTGTGTTGTGATCGTGTAGTGTGTTGTGTGTGTATTCGCTAGTAAGGTGTGTGTGTGTGTGAGTGTATGTATATGTGTGTGTATGTGTGTGTGTTCGTGTGTTTGGGGGAGGTGTGAGGGGGAGATACTGCTAATGAATACCAGTAATTTGAAAAAACGTACCAATAGTAATTCTAACACTTATCAATTCTACTTATAAAATATGGAAATTGATACTAGAGTCTAAAGCTTCTGTAATTGTCAACCCTTGTGTGTGTGTGTGTGTGTGTGTGTATCCCTATTTGTATACTGTTTGTGGTTGTGCTGTGTGGGTGAGTCCTAGTCCTGGCGCTCTTCACGGTTGCTATAGACCTCTCTTCCGCTCCAGGGAGAGTTTATCAACTCGGTTAGAAACTGTGTTGGTTCTGCTCACAAGTCATTTTCTGGTATTCCCTGCTTAAACCTATGCTAGAAGAAATTACTCCTACTATTCTTCTGACTCATTTGTGTCTTCAACTTCAATTGTGCCTCTTGTTTCTGTGTCCCTCCCTGGAACATCCTGTCCTTGTCCACTTGTCTATTCCAAGCAGTATTTTATATGTCGTTATCATGTCTCCCCTGACCCTCCTGTCCTCCAGTGTCGTCAGGCCGATTTCCTTAATCTTTCTTCATAGGACATTCCCTTAGCTCTGGAACTAACCTTGTTGCAAACCTTTGTACTTTCTCTAGTTTCTTGACGTGCTTTATCAAGTGCGGGTTCCAAACAGGTGCTGCATACTCCAGTATGGGCCTGACATACACGGTGTACAGTGTCTTGAATGATTCCTTACTAAGGTGTCGGAATGCTGTTCTCAGGTTTGCCAGGCGCCCATATGCTGCAGCAGTTATCTGATTGATGTGTGCTTCGGAGACATGCTCGGTGTTATACTCACCCCAAGATCTTTCTCCTTGAGTGAGGTTTGCATGTCTTTGGCCACCTAGCCTATACTCTGTCTGTGGTCTTCTGTGCCCTTCCCCTATCTTCATGACTTTGCATTTGGCAGGATTAAATTCGAGAAAGCCATTTGCTGGACCAGGTGCCCAGTCTGTCCAGGTCTCTTTGAAGTCCTGCCTGGTCTCATCAGATTTAATTTCCTCGTGTGTGTGTGTGTGTGTGTGTGTGTGTGTGTGTGTGTGTGGTGTGTGTGTGTGTGTGTGTGTGTGTGTATGTGTGTGTGTGTGTATGTATGCGTGTGAGGGAGAGATGGTTAGGGGGGTAGGGGAGGGGAGTTGTGGTTGAAAGATCCGTTATACGTCTCTGTATTGTAGGCTCAAATTTAGTCCCAGTTGTCTTTCCTAGTAATGCTACTCTCTCCACTTATTGCCCTTTCTGGATTTAAGTATCAATTACTGCTGGTTATTATTCTATTCCTTGCTCACATTGATAGAGTACTTCCTAGCTTCCTAAGTATTCGTACTGCTAATAAATAACGGTAGTAATACCAGTAATTCTAAAGCTTACCACTAGTACTTCTAACACTTATCAATTTTACTTATAAAATACAGAAAGTAATTAGGTTGTAAAATTTAGCTTGTCTCAGCTTCCAGGAGTGTCTGACGTTATCCCTCGCTAGACTGCTCTGCTCGTCAACACTATCTTCACCTTATCTATGCTATTTCTACTCTAATTCTGGTAATAGCTTGCAGGAGAGAGTGACTAGTATCTAACAGTGATGCAAGACCAGAATCCAGAACCCGACAATATGCAACCACAGTAGGTGAGCAATTCTTGCGTTGGTAGCTGTGCCGTGATAAGTTGCCAGATGCTGATGACGTAGTCGTCGTACATAGGCCTTCTATCACTATTTTGTAACTCCTTCACCCGTGATGTTTATAACCATATATGGTCATTCATCCCGCGTTCCTCAAGTGATTTCACTTTTCACTTATGATAGTATACACTTCACATTATATACACTTCATTTTATATGTATAATGGCACGCAACTTGTTGTGAAGTCACTGTTTCAGGAGGCCTACTCTGACACTTTCCCTTGTTGTATGTTTTATTTTTCCTTTCTCCTTTCGCTTATTAACTTTTTCCCTCTCACTGTATGGTGCCCCACATTTCACTTGTTATCCAAACGCTGGTAATTCCTGAACACCCGCTTCCACACTCACTTTGATCTTTGTATATTTGAATCTGTGTGGCAACAGTGCCTACTGCCCTAACGGTTTGGCACTTTGAAATATTAATGATTTCAGGCTTCCTCTCGACTTTTTTTTTAACTGTGTGTGTGTGTGTGTGTGTGTGTGTGTGTGTGTGTGTGTGTGTGTGTGTGTGTGTGTGTGTGTGTGTGTGTGCGGATGAGTACGTGTATGTATGTATCTACTAAAATTCACTCTTTTCATTGAAATCTTGAAAATGTATGAAAAATTCACTATGCATCGCAGCTTCCCTTCCCTTTGTTTATTGCAATCCCGAATGCTGCAACTTTTGCAATAACTCTTGTTGATAGCTTCATATACAGCAGAATATTCCTTTAATGCTATAGTGTGAGTATCACTCTCAGAACTGTCACTCACCTATTGTTCTCCATCTGAGAGCAGTAAAGCTTCTGGCTTTACGAGACTCTCTCTCTCTCTCTCTCTCTCTCTCTCTCTCTCTCTCTCTCTCTCTCTCTCTCTCTCCTCATTATCCTTCTCACCTTCTGTCTCTCCTTCTCACTCTCCCTTCTCACTTTCTCCTTTCACTTTCCCTTCTCACTCTCTCCTCACTTTCTCCTCTCTTTCTCTTTCATTTTATTTACAATTTAAGAGCTGCTGCGTACATTTGAAAACGTTTTGCTGTTATAATACATACTCAAAGGAAGCAGGATGAAGTTGGAGCTGTTTCTGGAACAGCCATTTAATTTCAATAACTGACTTTATTTTGTTGATGCCATTATGCTGTATGAAATTGTCCCAGAGTTGAGCTATCCTAGAAATAAAATGTCTCGGGTGAGGTGATGCTCTAGAGATAGGTACAACCACAGTGTAGTTCCTATTTGCTGCCCGTCTTGTTGTGTATAAGTGATGTCGCTGTGCCCCTACCGGAACTTAGTGTGGTACCTTGACAATATTTTCCTTGTTCATAACAGAAAGGTCACCCTCATCCTCCTGGTGTTGAAAGCTCTTGTTAAATGACAATTTTATTCAGGACGGGTCAAGGCGAGAGATGAGTCGGCTTGCTCTGTTCACTATACTATCAAGAAGTTGCAGATGAGCTGCAGGACAGGCTGTCCAAATAACTGTGGCATACTTTCGATGTGAGTATACATTTACCTCTTACTAAATCTATCAACTTCCACTGTCGAGCTGACGCTAGACACGTGAAAGAGCTGTAAACCTACTGGCCATTTTGTTTGCAAGGTGTACAAAGTGGTTCTTCATTAGTCAGTTTGGAGTCGTATTTCACCCATTGGATATCAACTTCGTCCCCGGGTGCCAACACTCTCCCATTCATTCTTACCTCTGCTCCAGCATAATTATCATGGTGCATATAGATCATCATCATTTGTGATTTCTGAGGAACAAATGTTACCTGCCATAGTTTTCCCCAGGCCGATATAGCTGTATGCTGGTAATTGGTGTAACTCAGAGCAGATGGTATTTCTTCTCTTGAATAATTAAATGTCAGAGTACAGTCATCTTCATATGTATGGGACTCTGCGATGAGTTTAAAAAGGTCATTGAAGTAGAAATTCCACAACAATGGCCCAAGCACATTTCCCTGTGGAACACTTGCACCAGTAGTGCCTTGCTGACTCTTTCCCGTTGAGAACTACTCTTATAAATCAATCTTGAAGGTAATCAGTAAGGAGGGAGAGTGCAGAGTCGGCGAGTCGTAGTGTTTGCAGTTTTGTCCCTTGTGCTATACTCTGTCCATAGCACCAGCAATGTCCAGTGCTACTACACAGCTGGCCATGAACACATTCCCTGAATTGTAGCATATAATGAAGAGGTTTAGTAGCAGATGAGCAGCAGAGTTACCTATTCTGAAGCCATATTGACGGAAACAAAGAACCGAGTGGTCGCCGTGAAATGCTTTCATCTCTTGTGAGATCATTGTCTCAAGAAACTTGCCATTGATTGACAGGAGTGACACTGGTCTCAAGTTGCTGATTTCCACTCTACTCTTCACTTTTATGAATAGAGACTTCATTTGTCTCTTTCCGCAGGGCAATTCTGCAGTACTGATAGAAGCGAGATAGAGGTGATGCTAGCTGATTTTGACATCTACTCATTAATCCTGGGTTCACCTTTTCTGGGCTCTCAGCCTTTTCTTGGTCCAGCGTTTTAAGGAGACGATACACTTCATCCTGCTTTATTGTCACAATTGTTGTGGCAAGCAAGGAAGGATGATCCCCAGTGCATCAGGAACTTGCATCTTGTCAAAGAGGTTAGCTTTCTCCTGACTTCTAGTAGAGACGGTTCCTTCTTACCGATTTAGAAGTAAAACATTTCTTCAGGTGTATGTCAGTCCTTGACCAAGGACCACCAGGTTTTGTAGCCTTCTCCATCTGATGGCCCACTTTTGGACTTTTGCCATTTGCCAACAGGCTTGCCTGGAAGAGGGCCAACACTGGGCCATCTCTAAATAGGAGACAGACACAAAAAGGAAAAGTGGCATCAGGTAGACTGGGCTTCAAAATCTGGTACTCCTTGGTCAAACACCGACGAGGTTATTGACCTGATAAAATCATTCCACCTCTAAATCGGCAGGGACGCTCTCAGTTAGCAGTCAGAAGAAAGCTGAAGTCTTTGCCGAACACTTTTCTGCCAGACTGCAAGTTCGAGATACAGCTTAGATCTTGCTAGCTGCGAGAACTGAGTCAAAATTGTCAGAGGTGACAATAAAGCGGAATGAGTTGTATCTTCTTAAATCATTGGAGCAAAAATAGGCTGTGGGCCCAGATAGGGTTAGCCCAATATTGCTGAGTATATGTGCAGACCAGCTAGCATTACCTCTTAACTCGCAAATGTAGTCCCTGTTCACAGAAAGAAGAGCAGAGAGGATATTACTAACTACAGACCAATGTCACTCCTGTCAATCACTAGCAAGATTCAAGAGAAAATAATTTCACGGCTGATGACGAATTTTTTCGACGTTGTCTCTCTCTTTCCTTTTCATTTGCACAATGGTTTTACAGGATTAAATTATGAGCTCCTACCTCTACTTATAAGCTAAGTGCTGTTACATACTTCATCTCATTTAAAAGAAAAAGTCTTTTAATTGTTATGAGACATTCCAGGAATGAATTATCTCACATGAAGTGATGTTCATGAGAAGGATATAACTAGATTATATCTGATGTTTTCTGTTCTTCTTTTGTGCAAAAGCTCTCTTTTCGTTGATAGCGAAGTGAAGCCTAGTGTGGTAATTGAACAACATTGACCTTGTTCATAACAGTAAGGATACTCACATCTCTCCTGTGTTGAATTCTCTGCCGAAATGACAGATCTGTCCAGATGAAGACGTGAGGTGAGTCGTCTTGTCTTGCTCTGTTCTGCACTCTGACAAGAAGTCATAGTTGAGATGGGGGCAAGCAATCCAAGAAAATGGATCATTCTTAAGGTGTGATGGCACTTGTTCCTCGTACAGTCTTTCAGCCTGTGCTGTCCAGCAGATGCAAGATACTCCTAAGTGCTGTAAGTTTCCTGTCCGTCGTGTTTGCCAGATTTACTACGTTGCTCTGCAAAGTCAGTCTAGAATAACATTTCACCCAAGGATATCAGCATCATTCCCGGGTTACAATACACTTTCATTCATTCTAACCACTGCTCCTACATTACCATCATAGTGCCTACCGACCATCCCCATGAAGGTTTTCCAGAAGACATCGTTTTTACCAGGTTGATATAGCTGTAAGCCGGTGATTGATGCAATTGAGAGCAGCTGGTATTTCCTCCTTTGGATAAGTAAATGTCAGAGCACAGTTATCAGCATATACTTGTGATTCTTGGATGAGTTAAAAGATCATTGAAACAGATATTCCACAGCAAAGTCCCAAGCACACTTCCATCTGGAACAGTGACAACAACAGTGTGTCTTTCTGATTCTGTCCCACTGAGAACCACTCTTAGAGATCTACAATGAAGGTAATCACCAAGTAAGTGTAGTGCAGAGCAAGCGACTAATTGTGCTTGCAGCTTTGCCAGGAATTCCTAGTGACCAACTCTGTCGAAAGCACCAGCAATACCCAGAGGACTCAACTAGTGATTGATGTCACATAGTTGGCGAAGCCATATTGACGATCACAAAGAAGCAACTAATAGTAGAAAAACACTGTAACCTGCCTATTGATTATTGTCTCAAGAATCTTGCCAGTGATTGACAGAAGTGACAAAGGACCGTATTTATTTTCCGCATTTCTGTGTTTTGTGAATGAGGATTTCATTTGCTAGTCAGTGCTGATAAATACGAGTTAGAGGTGTTGAAATCTGTTCTACACATCTATTCGGCACTCTTGGGCTCACCTTATCTGAACCCACAGCCTTTTCTTGCTGTAGGATTAAAGGAGAATATACTCATACTGCCTTAATGTTTCGTCTGATAACTTTGACTCAGTTCTTGAGGCTAACAAATGTTTCCTTGCTGAATCAGGATCTTCCATCTTGGCAGCAAAATCTTCAGTAAAGAGGTCAGCTTTTTTCTGGCTTATACTAGAGACGGCCACATCTTACAGATTTTTAAGTGTATAACGCCATCAGATGAATATCCTTGTCCGTCTGTGATCAAAGTCTGCTAGGTTTTGGAGCCCACCCTACCTGATTCCAGTTTTTATTTTGGGTCAGCCTTCCACTTAGAGATAGCTCAGTTTTAGACCTCTTCTATTTACCGACAGACCTGCATATCCAGTTTCCTGTTATAAGCAGTAGGATGCCTCTTCTACATTCTCTAAGCTTTGTAGTTAGCAGTAGCTGCCTCTCGACAACGGAAACTGAACCCAGGTTGATCTCAAGGCTTCGTAACCTACTACCATTGAGGGATGTATTTGTGTTGGAGATTAAGGATATGTTCAGAGAAGGCATTCATTTGGCTATTAATGTTTCCTCTTTCCCACAGCCAGGTTGTGCGTGTACATCATTCACCTCGTTCTCTTGGATTTTTTTATGTACAGATAGCCTTGTGTTAAATTTATCTGACGTAGTCTAGAGCTTTGCAAGTAACTATGTCTTCAGACAGATCACTGAGTACTGGGCCAAAGAAGGAGACAGAAATGTGAGTTGAGAAGCCAAGAATGTTTTTAATGTCAAACACTGCTGGGAGTTCATGAAAACTGAAATCAGCAAAAGCTATAATATGATGACATTTATGTTGAACCAAAAGAGTGTCCATATTTTTCATTTGAAAGTTGATGGGGTCTGCTTGTTGCTACTGAGTCTGCTTATTGCACATGCTGGTATAGAGTTCCTAGGGTTTATGCATAGGTTAAAGAACTTCATTTCGAGATGATTAAAAGTGGCAACATCAATGAGCTGGAATACTTTTATAAAAACCCACAGCAACGCCACCTTGACCTTGCCTGTCTCGTCTCATCCACGAAGAGCAGACAGCAATTCCAGCAAAGTTTTCTGGAGTTTTGTTATCCAAAAATTTGTCAACAATGGTGATCATATCGGGACGATCAGTGATCATGAAACTATGTGTGAGCTCACCAATACTGGTGACCACCTGCTGAACTGAGACTGGAATAACTGGGTGGGTGAAGTGTGTGTGTGTCCACTAGGTTTGAGATCCTACTGGTTTGTTCCGAGAATAAATCCATTAAGAACTGTTTGTTATGAGAGTGGTCTTCTTGATGTCCCCTCTCGTGGCATTAATTGCATTCATTATCTAGAAGGCAGTTGCCAGTGATGTACCCCCTGCAGTGACAGCAGGAGCCTTGCCTAGGTGCTTGGAAGGGTGGTCTCCCGCATTTCATGTGTTTCACTGCTGATTTCTCTGTATGTTCTGCTGCTGTGAGCCTGATGTTTATGTAGCTGAAAGGCGTTATCCTGAGGCTTCGTCGGTTGTGGCTGGCTACCTCTTTCTCTTCTATGTCCTCTTCTATATCCTCTTTCATACACCCTTCCAGCTCTACCTGATACATCTCTGCTCTTCGAGATCTGGTCTGGCACTTGTTAAGGTACAGGGTCTGTCAACTGAATGTTATCTATAACAATCTCTGGTGGGAAAAAACCTGACTTGGTACCGTTAGATGGAGCACTGCTGCCAGATGTACAAGAAACTGTTGGAGCAGTGATGGCAGTTGTACTCTTAGGTGTAGGAGAGGAGACTGATCCAAGGTTTCCTTCGTTGCTGTGTAATGGATCTATTCCCTCTACAGTGGCGAAAGGAATTGCATCATAATTTTAAACGCGTGTTTTGAGCTCTATCTACCAGTGGAGCACTAGTGCTGAAAGATATCCACCGGGTATTTGTCGCTGGGATAATCTCAGTGTGAGTCCTCCAGGTCTTGGTAATTGTGTCAGCGTCAGCGTCAGCAAAGCAGATTATGTCACTTAATGCAGACCTGCCCTGACCTTCTACAATAGCTTGGAGCAAATCTAATGATTTAAAAACTTATGAAGTGATTCCCTTATATGGATTCTCGTAGTTGCAGCTTAACAACACAGCCCAATAACGCAGTCTTGATTACTTTAATGGATTTCCTGGGGAACCTCGGAACTTTCCAGGCTTCTTTCTGGCACATGTCAACGATCCTGGGATATCCTTCAAGCTCATGAAATGTTCTACCTGACAACAATAAAATACTCCTTCTGGCATGCAATGTGCGTGGCAGTAGTTGGAACACTTTGGGTCATTACATGTAAGAGGTTGCAGGTCTCTTGTAGTGTATCCAGAAACGCTGCAGTAGCCACTGGGACAATAACCAGAGAGTGCAGATATTCTTGCTAATTGAGTTGCGAAGTTATAACAAAGAAAAGAGTTTGTATATCAAAAAAGTTATCAGGACAGAGAGAGTGGTGAATATAGCAGTAGTGTTGGGTGGTGGATGAGTTGGTAGTGTAGGGTGGTGGATGAGTTAGTAGTGGCTGGGGGTGATGTGTTGGTAGTGTTGGGTGGTGGATGATTTGGTAGTTGTTTGGTGGTGGATGTTTGGTAAGTGAAGGTTGGTGGATGATAGTAAGTGTTGGGTGGTGATGGTGTTGGTAGTGTTGGTGTGGATTTGTTGGTAGTGTAGGGTGGTGGATGTGTTTGGTAGTGTTGGGTGGTGGATGAGTTGGTAGTGGTTGGGTGTTGGATGAGTTGGGTAGTGTTTGGTATGATGTTTGGATAGTGGAAGGGTGGTGGATGAGTTGTAGTGTTGGGTGGTGATGTGGTTGGTTTAAGTTTGAAGGGTGTGGAAGGTGTTGGTATGTGTAGGGTGGTGGATTGTTTGGTAGTGTGGTGTGGAATGAGTTTGGTAGTGTTTGGGTGGTGGATGAGTGTGGTATGGTGTGTGTGGATGTGTTAGTAGTGAAGGTTGGTGATGAGTTAGTAGTGTTGGGTGGTGGATGTGTTGGTAGTGAAGGGTGGTGGATATTTTGTAGAGTATGGTGGTGGATGTGTTGGTAGTGTTGGTGTGGATGATTTGGTGTGTTGGTGGTGGATGAGTTGGTATGTTTGGGTGGTGATGGGTTTGTAGTGAAGGGTGGTGATGAGTTAGTATGTGTTGGGTGGTTGGATGTGTTGGTAGTGAAGGTGTGGGATGAGTTTGAGTAGTGTTGGTGGTGGAATGTGTTGGTAGGGAAGCGTGGTGGAATGAGTTTAATAGTGTTTGTGGTGAGTTTTGGTAGTGTAGGGGTGGATGTGGTTGGTATGTTGGGTGTGATGTGTTGAAGTGGTGGGTGGTGGATGTGTTGTAGTGTAGGTATGGATGTGTGGTAATGTTGGGGGTATGTGTTGGTTGTGTTGGGTGTGAGTTGTGTTGGTATGTACGGTGGGGATGTGTTGGTTGTGTTGGGTGGTGGATGTTTTGGTAGTGTAAGGGGGTGGATGTGTTTGAGTATGTTAGGTGGTGGAGTTTGGGTGGTGAATGTGTTGGTATTGTTGGTGGTGATGTGTTGTAAGGTAGGGTGGTGATGAGTTGGGTGGTGTTGTGTTGGATTGTTGGTGGTGTGGGTTGGTAGTGTAAAGGTGTGGATGTGTTTGGTAGTGTAAGGGTTGGTGATGTTGGCAGTATTGGTGTGGATGTGTTGTAGTGTAGGGTATGGATGTGTTTGTTGTGTGGTGGTTGGGTTGGGTGGGTTGGGTGGTGGATTGTTGGTTGGTTGTGGGGTGTGTGGGTAGTGTTGGGTGTGGTTGTGTTGTAGTGTAGGGGTGATGGGTTGTTTGGGGGTGGGAGGGTGGTGTTGGTTTGTTGGGTGGTGTTGTGTGGGTGGGGTTGTGGTGGATGGGTGGGTGTGATTGTGGTGAGGTTGTGTTGGGGTTGTGTGGGTGGTGAATGTGTTTGGTTTGGTGGGTGGGGATGTGTTGGTGTGTTTGGTGGGGATGGTTGGTAGTGTTGGGTGGTGTTGGATGTATGTTGGGTGGTGGGATGTGTTGGGTAATAGGAGGGTGGGTATGTGTTGGGTTTGTTGGGTGGTGATGTGTGGTAGTGTAGGTGGATGATTGTTGATGTGTTGGTGGTGGATGTGTTGTAGTGGTGGGGGGTGGTTGGGTTGTTGGTTAGGTGTGGTGGGTTGGTGGTTGTGTGGTTTGTTGTAGTTGGGGGGGTGGTGGGTGGGGGGTGGGGGGGTGGTTGGGGTGGTGTGGGTGTTTGGGGGTTTTGGGGGTGTTGGGTGTGGTGGGGGTGGGTGGGGGTGGGGGGGTTGGGGGGGTGGGTGGGGGGGGGGGTGTGGGGTGGGGGGGGGTGGGGGGGGGGTGGGTTGGTGGGGTGGTGTTGGTGGGGGGGGGGGGTGGGGGTTGGGTTGGGGGGGGTTGTGTTTGTTGTGGGTTGGGTGGTGGTTGTGGTGGGTGGGTTGAGGGTTGTGTTTTGTGGTGGGTGGTGGGTGGTGGGGGGTTGGGGGGGGTGGTGGGGTTGGGTGGGATGGGGGGGGGTGGGGGTGGTGTGGTGGGGGTTGTGGGGGGGTGGGGGGGTTGGGGGGGGGTGGGGGGGGTGTTAGGGGGGGGTGGGGGGTTGGGGGTGGGTGGGGGGTGGTTGGGGGGTGGTGGGGTTGTGGGGGGGGATGGGTGGGGATGGTTGGGGGGTGGGGGGTTGGTGGGGGTGGTGTGGGGTGGTTGGGGGGTTGGGGGGGTGGGGTGGTTGTGATGGTGGGGTGGGGGTGGTTGGGTGGGGTGGTTGTGTGGATTGTTGGTGGGGGTTTGTGTTGGTTGTGTTGGGTTGGTTGTGTTGGTTTGGTGGGGGGTGTTGTGTTGGTTTGTTGGGTGGATGTTTGTGGGTTGGGTGATGTGGTGGTAGGGTTGGTGTGTTGTTTGTAGTGTTGGTGTGTTTGGTGTGATGGGGGGTGGTTGTGTGGTGGGTGGTGGTGGATGTGTTGGTGGTGTTGTGTTGGATGTGTTGGTGTGGAGTGTTGTATGTGTAGGGTGGGGTTAGTGGGGGTGGGATGTGTTGGTAAGTGTTGGGGGTGATGTGTTGGTAGTGTAAGGCGTGATGTGTTTTGTAGTGTAGGGTGGTGGATGTGCTGGTAGTGATGGGTGGTGATTGTTGGTAAGTAGGCTGGTGGATGGTGTTTTGGTAGTGTTGTTGTGGATGTGTTGGTAGTGTAGGGGGGTGATGATTGGAAGTGTAGGGTGTGATGTGTTGGTAGTGTGGTGGAGAAATTGGTAGTGTTTGGGGGGTGTGGGGTAGTGTTGGGTGGTGGATGTGTTAGTAGTGTTGTGTTGATGTATGTAGTGTTGGGGGTGATGTTTTTGCTATGTAGGGTGGTGGATTTGTTGGCAGTGTGAGTGGTGGATGAGTTGGTAGTGTTGGGTGGTGATGAGTTGGTAGTGTTGGGTTGGATGGTGTTGGTATGTTGGGTGGTGGGATGGTTTGGGTAGTGTTGGTGGTGGATGTGTTAGGTATTGCAGGTGGTGGATGTGTTGGCAGTGTTTGGTGGTGGAGGTTTTGGTAGTGGGAGGGTGGTTGATTGTTGGCATGTTGGGTGGTGGATGAGTTGGTAGTGTGGGATGTCAATGAGTTGGTATATTGGGTGGTGGATGTGTTGGTGGGTAGGTGGTGGATGTGTTGTATGAAGATTGGTGGATGTGTTTGGTGCTGGATGTGTTGGGTATGGTGGTGGGAGTGTTGGTAGTGAAGGGAGTGGTGGGTTGTATGTAGGGTGGTGATGTGTTTGGTATGTTAGTGGTGGATCCTGTTGGTATGTAGGGTGGTGGATTGTTGGTAGTGTAAGGGTGGTGGGAATGTATTGGCAGTGTTGGGTGGTGGATGGAGTTGGTATTGCTGATGGTGGAATAAGTTGATAGTGTTGGTGTGGATCAGTTGGTTTGATAGGTGGTGATTTGTTGGTAGTGGAGGTGGTGGATGTGTTTTGGTTGTGTAGGTGGTGGATGTGTGGCAGTGTGGGTGGGGATGAGTTGTATGGCTGGTGGTGTGTTAAGTTGGTAGTGTTGGGTGGTGGATGTGTTGGTGGTGTAGGGTGGTGGGAATGTGTTTGTATGTAGGGTGGGTGAATGTGTTAGCAGTGTTGGTTAGAGGAATGAGTTTTCTAATGTTGGGTGGGTGATTTTTGTAGTGTAGGTGGTGGAATGAGGTAGTGTTGGGTGGTGTATGTGTTGGTAAGTGTTGGTGGTGGAAGGTTTGGTCGTTGATGGGAGTGGATGTGGTAGTGATGGGTGTGGATGGTTGGTATGTTTAGGGTGTGGAATGTTGGAAGTTTGGGTGGTGGTTTTTGGGTAGTGTTGGGTGGTGGAATGTTGGTAGTGTTGGGTGGTAGATGAGTTGGAAGTGTTGTGGTTATTGTTGTTATGTTGGTAGTGGTTGTGGTATGGAGAGTGTGTTGAGTTGGTAGTAGGGTGGTGGATGTTTTGGCAGTGTTGGGTGTGGATGTGTTGGAGTGTAGGGTAGTGATGTGTTGTAGTGTTTTGGGTGTGGTTGTGGTTGGGAAGTGTAGGGTAGTGGATGGTGGTAGTGTTGGTGGTGATGTGTTGTAATGTTGGTGGTGATGTGTTTGGTAGTGTACGTGGTGGATGTGTTTGGTAGTGTTGGTTGGTGATGTGTTGGTTAGTGTAGGGTGGTGGGATGTGTTGTAGTGTAAGGGTGGTGGATGTGTTGGTGGTTGCTGTGTTGGCATGTTGGGTGTGGGATTGTTTGGTTAAGGTATGGTGGTGATGAAGTTTGGTGGTGGATGTGTTGGGTGTGATTCTGTACTGTAGGGTGGTGGATGTGTTGCAGTGTTGGTGGTGGATGAGTTGGTAGTGTGGTGGTGGATGTGTTGGTAGTGTAGGGTGGAGGATGTATTGTAGTGTTGGTGGTGGATGGTGTTTGTATGTAGCGTGAGAATGTGTTGGGTGGTGATGTTCGTATGTGGTGTGGATGTTTTGGTAGTGTAGGTGTGGATGTGTTGGTAGTGTTGGGTGGTAGATGAGTTGGTAGTGTTGGGTGGTAAGATGTGTTGGCAGTGTTGGGTGGTGGATGTGTTGGTAGTGTAGGGTGGTTGATGTGTTGGCAGTGTTGGGTGGTGGAAAGAGTTGGTAGTGTTGGATGGTCAATGAGTTGGTAGTATTGGGTGGTGGATGCGTTGGTTGTGTAGGGTGGGGATGTGTGGTAGTGAAGATTGGTGGATGTGTTGGGTGCTGGATGTGTTGGTAGTGTTGGGTGGTGGAAGTGTTTGTAGTGATGGGAGGGGGGAGTGTTGGTAGTTTTAGGGTGGTGGATGTGTTGGTAGTGTTGGGGGGTGGATCTGTTGGTAGTGTAGGGTGGTGGATGTGTTGGTAGTGTAGGGTGGTGGATGTATTGTCAGTGTTGGGTGGTGGATGGGTTGGTAGTTTCTGGATGGTGAATTTAAGTTGATGTGTTGGGTGGTGGATCTGTTGGTAGTGATGGGTGGTGGATGTGTTGGTAGTGTAGGGTGGTGGATGTGTTGGTAGTGTAGGGTGGTGGATGTGTTGGGAGTGTTGGGTGGTGGATGAGTTGGTAGTGCTGGATGGTGAATAAGTTGGTAGTGTTGGGTGGTGGATGTGTTGGTAGTGTTGGGTGGTGGATGTGTTGGTGGTGTAGGGTGGTGGATGTGTTTGTTTGTGTAGGGTGGTGGATGTGTTGCAGTGTTGGGTAGAGGATGAGTTTCTAGTGTTGGGTGGTGGATGTGTTGGTAGTGTAGGGTGGGTGGATGTGATGGTAGTGTTGGGTGGTGGATGTGTTGGTAGTGTTGGGTGGTGGATTGTTTTGGTAGTGTAGGGTGGTGGATCTGTTGGGTGGTGGTGGTTGGTAGTGTTGGGTGATGGATGTGTTGGTAGTGTAGGGTGGTGGATGTGTTGGGTGGTGGATGTCTTGGTTTCTGTAGGGTGGTGGATGTGTTGGCAGTGTTGGGAGGTGGATGAGTTGGTAGTGTTGGGTGGTGGATGTGTTTTGGGAGTGTAGGGTGGTGGATGTGTTGGTAGTGTTGGGTGGTGGATGTGTTGGTAGTGTAGCGTGGAGAATGTGTTGGGTGGTGGATGTGTTCGTAGTTTGTTGGGTGGTGGATGTGTTGGTAGTGTAGGGTGGTTTGGGTGTGTTGGTAGTGTTGGGTGTAGATGAGTTGGTAGTGTTGGGTGGTGGGTGTGTTGGCAGTGTTGGGTGGTGGATGTGTTGGTAGGGGTGGGTGGTGGATGTGTTGGAGTGTTGGGTGGTGGATGTGTTGGTAGTGTTGGGTGGTGGATGTGTTGGTAGTGTTGGGTGGTGGATGTGTAGGTAGTGTTGGGTGGTGGATGAGGTTGGTAATGTTGGGTGGTGGATGAGTTGGTAGTGTTGGTTGTGGATATGTTGGGGGTGTTAGGTGGTGGATCAGTTGGTAGTGTTGGGTGGTGGATGTGTTGGCAGTGTTGGGTTGTGGATGTGTTGGTAGTGTTGGGTGGTGGATGGTTGATATGGTTGGGTGGTGGATGAATTGGTAGTGTTGGGTTGTGGATATGTTGGTAGTGGGTTTGGTGGTGCATCAGTTGGTAGTGTTTGGTGGTGGATGTGTTGACGTGTTGCGTGGTGGAGTGTTGGTAGTGTGTGGGTTGGGGTTTATGTGTTGGAGTGTTGGGTGGGGTGGTGGTGGTTGGGGGTGGTGGTTGGGGAGTGTTGGGTGGTGGATGTGTTGGTAGTGTTGGGGGGGGGTGGATGTGTTGTAGTGTTGGGTGGTGGATGAGTGGTAGTGTTGGGTGGGGATGTTGTTGGTAGTGTTTGGGTGGTGGTGAGTTGTAGTGTAGGGTGGTGGAAGTGTTGGTAGTTTTGGGGGGGTGGTGTGTTTGGGGGTTAGGGTATTGGATGGGTTGGAGAGTTTTGGGGGTGATGAGTTGGTAGTGTGGTGTGTGGATGTGTTTGCAGTGTTGGGTGCGGATGGTTGGTAGCGTTGGGTTGTGGAAAAGTTGGTATTTATGTGGTGGATGAGTTGGTGAGTTGGTGGGGGTGGTTGGGTGTTGGGGGTGGGTTGGATGTTGGGGGGGGATGTTTGGTTTGGTTGGGTAGTGGGTTGGGGTTTTGGGGGTTGTGGGTGGTTGGGTGGGGTGGGTTGGGGTTTTTGGGTTTGGGGATGGTTTGGGGGTGTTTTGGGTGGTGGTGTGGGTGGTATGTTTGGGGGTGGTGGTTTTGTGTTTGGGGGGTGGTTTTTGGTGTGGGGGGGTGGATGTGTTTTGGAGTGTTGGGGGGTGGATGAGTTGGTAGTTTGGGTGGGGATGTGTTTGAAATGTTGGTGGGTGATGTGTTGAAGGTGGGGGGTGGATTGTTGGTAAATTTGGGGGGTGGGGTGTTAAGTGTTGGGTGGTGGAGGTTGTATTTT
>NC_069401.1:97068583-97113696 GCF_026875155.1 Cherax quadricarinatus | reverse complement strand
AAAAACCCCTGCCCGCTGGGTCAGTGGGCCGTTGCAGTGTTCTTCTTTCTTATTTATATATATATATAATATAAAAAAAATATATATATATATTTATATATATATATATATATATATATATATATAATATATATATATAATATATATATATAAATATAAATATAATATATGGTCCAGTGTAGTAGATTGGTAAAGCACTGCGTACCTTGTTCCAAGGTTCGTAGGTTCGAGTCTCCTTCAGCCAGAGATCGGTGCTTGTGTATATGTCGCCTGCTCTTTGCGAATTCCTTTTGTATATATATATATATATATATATATATTAATATAATATATGATATATATATAATATATATAATAATATATATATTATATATATATATATATATATATATTGTATATATATATATATTGTGCCGAATAGGCAGAACTTTCGATCTTGGCTTAAATAGCAACGCTCATCTTCCCATATAGGACAAGTGAAAATTTGTGTATGCAATAATTCGCCAAAATCATTCTGAACCTAACGGAAAAAATATATTTCACTGTGTTTAGTATTAAATTATTGTAAACAAATCTAAAATATATTTAGTTGGGTTAGGCTAAAATAAATTGCGCTTGTTATAATAAGGTTAGGTAATTTTTCTAAGTTCCTTTTGGAGCAAAATTATAAATTTTCACATCAACATTAATGAAAAAAATATATCTTTAAACGTATAAGAGAAAATTTTAGAAAGGACTTAATTTTAAATGAGTTCTTGCTAATTGACCAGTTTTACATATTCGGCACGACATATATATATATATTATATATATATATATATATATAATATATATAATATATATATATATATATATATATTGCAATATGATCACAGTAAACAGGTGATTTCAGAATATGCGAAACAACCAGGGAATCCAGTCAGACCTATTATTAGCTCCAAAGGATCAGTTTCATATAAATTATGCAAATGGCTTGTTGACATTTTGAGCCCTATTGATGGCAAAATTTCTAACTTTAATGTTAAAAACAACATATTTCTAGCGAATTCCTTGCATTGTTAACATCTGTAGTAAGGCTGATGCATGCAGAGGATGAGATGAAAAGCTGTAAGCCTTCTCCCTGAAATCTGACTGCCTTGGATCAAAGTCTAGCGCAAGCTGGACTCCAAGGTATTGGTCCAGTGTGGGTAGAGTGGTAAAGCACTGCGTACCTTGTTTCAAGGTTCGTAGGTTCGAGTCTCCTTCAGCCAGAGATCAGTGTTTGTGTATATTTCGCCTGCTCTTGCGAAGTCCTTGCATTTATATATATATTATAATATATATTATATATATATATATATATATATATATATATATATATCTAATATACATATATATCATATACATATATAACATATATATACATATATAATATACATATATAATATATATCACATATATAATATATATATACATATATACATATATATACATATATATATATATAAATATATAATATATATATATATATATATATATATATATATATATTATATATATATATATGTAAATTAGCTAGCTAATACTCCTTTCGATACAAGTAATTTTTTTTCCTCTATTGTTAGTTATCGAAAAATATCAGTTTCACTTATCATTCTTTATTATCAGGAATTGCAAAATTTACTCTGATATTCAAAGTGTGAAAGATCACACTCTGAACTGTTAAAATAAAAAGGTTTTTAAAGTAATAATGCAAAGAACAAACAACTTACAGAGGAATGTAAGGTTCTCTGTTTTAGGGAGGCTGGCATTAACTTTATACATACACATGATCAACAACTGCTCTAGTGTCGTTTTGTTTTTAGTACCTTCCTTTACCTCCTCTTTTTCCTCCTATTCCTGCTCTTCTTTGACATATTCCTCTTCCCCCTTCCTCCTCTTCCTTCTCCTTCTCCTGTTCTTCCTCCTCCTTTTCCTCCTCCTCTTCCTAATCCACCATTTTCCACCATACACTTCACATACCACCATAAGACCAGTAATACCATCATGGGTGGTGTGTACAGGGCCACCAGATGCGCTGAGGAACTGCACAGTGCTTAACGAGGACATCGATGCCGTTCAGGTTGGCTGTGACGAGGGTTACGACGGCGGTCTTCCTCAGAGCTTCATTATGGAGGTCTACGAGTCGGAAGCACGCAAACTCAAGGTCAGACACCCAGATGTTTAAATTCAATAATTTTATATTCGGCTATTGCAGGTTCGGTGCTCTGTCTGCTAAATGAGACAATGAATGCTATCTAAGTTATGCTAGTTTAAGGTAAGATATCCTTTTACAAAACCAGTGTCTTGAAGTTGAGATGTATTCTTCTGGTGGTAGCTCGATCACTCCTTGTGGTAATGTCAAGACAAATAAGATCGTTAACTGATTGTAGGTCAAGGTAATGTGTTCATTTCTCACCTGGTTGAATTATATTTATTGGTCTGACTATTAAGAGGTTGTGGAGGGCTTAATGTCTTGATAAACTATTGCGAATCTCACAAAAGCAGATTAGAGTCACTGACAGCAATCAGGACAATAAATACAGTCAACCTAAGAATGATAAGGATTACTGACTTTGTTAACTAATTAACGGAAGGTTTATGATTCGATCATAAACTTACGTAAGCTCAAGTTAAAGGAACAGGTTGGTCCAGTTTGTGGAATGATTTAAACTTTTGTGTTTCAGCTATTTATGATTTGGGTTATAATGTTTAAGCTTTGATGAGATCAACCTTAGAGACTGAGTGAAAAGTGTTTCTGGTCAGAGACTCAATTTTTATGACTACAGCAGTTAATGAACTGGGTCATGGTAACCAAAATTGGGTTAATATCAAATAAATTTTGACAAATAGCTTTCGATAAAAGAGTGGTACTCCTCGGTCTAGTGGGCCTGAATAAAGGACAGTGGTATAAGTATTAATCGTCATAAGAAAATGAAAAGAAATAGCAAATATTTAAAGAAAATATTAATTTTTTAAGTACTTTCATATTACTCAAAGCAGGTAAATACAGAACGGCAGAAACGTGTTTTTCTCCAATTCAACAGTACTTTTAAGTAACAGTTATTAAATTTATTTTATACTGCTTTCAACATAACCTACACGATATCTCATTTTGTATGGCAACTTATTTATATTCGCGAACGGATATTAGAGAAATAATGAAGTTAACGTTACACAAGAGCTTCAAATCACATTTACTTCTGGCTCAGTTTTCTTTATACATTATGGGACCAATAATCATCTAGTGTGATGTAAGGATTTCATAAAGTCATGGAAAACTTGATAAGATGGTCTGTTATAAGCACCAAAAAGTTATTGGTAAATTTTTCTTATTCACACTCTATCTAAACACATTATATTTTTTAAATAATAACTGAAAACTTAATAAAGTAGACGCGCTTCAGTCGCTTAGAGATACAGGAAAAATAATCCATTACTTCATAAACCCACCTCCGTCTTCAACAAAGGGTGTAAGAGCAATAGCACAAGGTACACAGAAAATATCTAATGCAGTAAAACATAAATGTGTTTGTGCGTTTGAATGAGTATATGTATGTACACATTTGAGTATTTATGCATATGTGTAAGTAAGTTGTTGAAATTGAATCTGGGACATACACTGCCTCCCAAATACGGAAAAAAAAATGGTCTCCAAACTGTAAATATAAAAACATGATAACGTACTTATACCTAGTTGCCGAGATATATTATGTTTAATGAACTGCTTTAGGCTACAAATGTTACAAAAATATTTCTTATCTTTTACTGTGGTTAATGATTCTGAGCAGACTGTAGTGGAATGATGTGCGCTTACTGGGCTGAGGTTGATGGTTGATGCTCTGGCACTAAAGTTGATGGCTTTACTGGAGAAGTGAGAATTTCTATAATTCGTCTCTGGTCACTTTTACCCTTCATCACTTTACACTGATGACGTAAATGCATCATCGGCAGCTGTAGACCCTGTTTCAGAGCAGTGTATCTAGATTTGCCAGAGGTCCTCTTCAGTGAAAAAAAGTCTGCTAGTCTAACCTCGTCATGGAACTTCAACGTAACTGTTGCAATTTTCACTAATTATCTTCAGGTTTGTCTTCCTCTGCCATCTGCTTCCAGTGCATGTGTGCCATGAACTCTGTCAGCATTTCCTCTTGACTGCTGTCTTTTTCATCATGTTCTAACACTTCATTCACATCATCATCCTGCACATCTTCACAGCCATCTTCTGGTAATCTTCTTGCTAGCTGAACTATTTCCCGCACGTGACTCTTAAGCAATGGGGAACCTGTGGAAGTATTTTCCTCAGTAGGCAACAACTTTTCCCAGGCTATATTTAATGTTGATTGGGGCACTTTATTCTGTGCATTTCTAGCATCGTTAATGGTGTCTGCAGTGTTAAATTTATGTTAAAAATTTGGTACTGCAAGTTCGAAGTCAATTTCCATCAATGCTGCAAGTTTTTTTATCTCTTTTCATGTGTAGTTTCACTTTAATGATCTAATAATTTCCCGATCCAGTGGTTGTGTTAAAGATGCATTTGGAGGTAAAAATGCAACTTTTACATGTGTGTGCACCTTCAACAAAGTTTATGGATGAACAAAGGAATTATCGAGACTGAAGAGAACTTTCAATGTAAAGTTCTTGCTGTGTAGATAAAACGTGTCTTCTTGAATAAAGTGATATTTAAATCAGTTAATAAAAAATAATTCTTGTCATCCATTCTGAGCGCTTTCACCTCCAAATTTCCGGAAAGGTGGTTTCATCTGCAACTTTCAAAGCACAAAGTGTTCTGTAGTCGTTAATAACCATAGACTTACACTTACAATCGCCTGATGCATTACCCCAAAGAAGCAAGGTGAAGTGATCCTTTGCTGCCTTGAATCCTTTTGTACATTTTTTTTCTTGCTGACTGATGTAAGTTCTTAATGACAATTACTTCCAGTACACACTTGTCTCATCAGAATTAAACACTTGCTGAGGCTCGAAACTACCCTCAGAAATAATTTTCTGCAATCCAGAAACGAAATAACATGATGCTGTGTGATCAGCTGAAGCACTTTCACAAGGAAACTTTACAGTAACCTATTAAGGAACTTAAACTTATTGAACCAGCCGGTGCTAAACACAAATTCTTGTTTATGCCTTGAGTGGTGTACCTTCCTTTTTTTTTTCTTTTTTTTTAAATCTACTCAGTAAGTTTTCTATTTAAATTAGTTGTTGTGATCTCTATGTCGTTCTTTTCAGGTGTGTAACAGCATGACTTGCTCATTACACAAGCCCATATAATTGCCTCATTCCTTTTAACTGAATGAATGAATGTTTTGTTAAGTTCATAAGCTCTTATCGTCTTCACAACACGTGCGCCACCTTAAATCTTAACTAATATGTCCATTAACTTCATAAAGCCAAGACTTCAAAGCTAAAAAAATTTCGTACCACTTCTGACACCACTCACATGCCTCATGGGTGCCATGGTAACAATGCAAATACAAGATATGGTAATGAAAAGATAAAAGTTTGATACAGAAAAACTAATCAAAGAATCCTACGGGACACATATGTACGGATAAGTGAGACGAGAGGTGGGCTGGCACGGAGGAGGCAGGATAACTGAGACGAGAGGTGGACTGGGACGGAGGAGGCAGGATAACTGAGACGAGAACTGGGCTGGGACGGAGGAGGCACGATAACTGAGACGAGAGGTGGGCCAGGACGGACGAGGCAGGATAACTGAGACAAGAGGTGGGCTGGGACGGAGGAGGCAGGATAACTGAGACGAGAGGTGGACTGGGACGGAGGAGGCAGGATAACTGAGACGAGAGATGTGCTGACGGACTTGCCAGGATAACTGAGACGAGAACTGGGCTGGGGACGGAGGAGGCACGATAACTGAGACGAGAGTGGGCCGGACGGACGAGGCAGGATAACTGAGACAAGAGGTGGGCTGGGACGGAGGAGGCAGGATAACTGAGACGAGAGGTGGACTGGGACGCAGGAGGCAGGATAACTGAGACAGAGGTGGGCTGGGACAGAGGAGGCAGAATAACTGAGCGAGAGGAATGGGTTAGAAGGAGGAAGTAGGATAACTGAGACGAGAGGTGGGCTGGGACGGACGAGGCAGGATAACTGAGACGAGAGGTGGGCTGGGACAGAGGAGGCAGGATAACTGAGACGAGAATTGGGCTTAGACGGAGGAGGCAGGAAAACTGAGACGAGAGGTGGGCTGGGACGGAGGAAGCAGATAACTGAGACGAGATGTGGTCTGGGACGGAGGAGGCAGGAGAACTGAGACGAGAGGTGGGCAGGGACGGAGAGCAAGATAACTGAGAAGAGAGGTGGGCTGGGACGGACGAGGCAGGATAAGCGAGACGAGAGTTGGGCTGGGACGGAGGAAGCAGGCTAACTGAGACGAGAGGCGGGCTGGGACAGACGAGGCAGGATAACTGAGACGAGAGGTGGGCTGGGACGGAGGAGGCAGGATAACTGAGACAGGAATGGCCTGGGACGGACGATGCAGGATAATTGAGACGAGAGGTGGGATGGGACGGACGAAGCAGGATAACTGAGACGAGAGGTGGGCTGGGACGGACGAGGCAGGATAACTGAGACGAGAGATAGGCTTGGACGAACGAGGCAGGATAACGGAGACGATAGGTGGGCTGGGACGGACGAGGCAGGATAACAGAGACAAAAAGTGGGCTGGGACGGAGGAGGCAAGATAACTGAGACGAGAGATAGGCTGGCCGAACGAGGCAGGAATAACTGACTATCAGGTGGGCTGGGACGGGACGACGCAGGAAAAAGAGACAAAAGTGGGCAGGGACGGAGGAGGCAAGATAACTGAGACGAGAGGTGGGCTGTGACGGACAAAGCAGGATAACTGAGACGAGAGGTAGGCTTGTACGAACGAGGCAGGATAACTGAGACGATAGGTGGGCTGGGACGGACGAGGCAGGATAACCGAGACAAAAGGTGGGCTGGGACGGAGGAGGCAGGATAACTGAGACGAGAGGTGGGCTGGGACGGAGGAGGCAGGATAACTGAGACGAGAGTGGCTGGGACGGAGGAGGCAGGATAACTGAGACGAGATTGGGCTGGGGACGGAGGAGGCAGGAAAACTGAGACGAGAGGTGGGCTGGGACGGAGGAAGCAGGATAACTGAGACGAGAGGTGGTCTGGGACGGAGGAGGCAGGATAACTGAGACGAGAGGTGGGCTGGGACGGAGGAGGCAGGATAACTGAGACGAGAGGTGGGCTGGGACGGACGAGGCAGGATAACTGAGACAAGAGGTGGGCTGGGACGGAGGAGGCAGGATAACTGAGACGAGAGGTGGGCTGGGACGGACGAGGCAGGATAACTGAGACGAGGGGTGGGCTGGGACGGAGAGCAGGATAACTGAGACGAGAGGTGGGCGGGACGGAGGAGGCAGGTAACTGAGACGAAGGTGGGCTGGACGGAGGAGGCAGGATAACTGAGACAGAGTGGGCTGGGACGGACGATGCAGGATAATTGAGACGAGAGGTGGGATGGGACGGACGAAGCAGGATAACTGAGACGAGAGATACGCTTGGATGAAGAGGCGGGATAACGGAGAATAGGTGGGCGGGAGGCGAGGCAGGATAACAAGACAAAAAGTGGGCTGGGACGGAGGAGGCAAGATAACTGAGACGAGAGATAGGCTGCGACGAACGAGGCAGGATAACGGAGACGAAGGGGGGTGGAGGACGAGGCAGGATAACAGAGACAAAGGTGGGCTGGGACGGAGGAGGCAAGATAATGAGACGAGAGGTGGGCTGGGACGGACAAGGCAGGATAACTGAGACGAGAGGTAGGTTTGGACGAACGAGGCAGGATAACTGAGACGATAGGTGGGCTGGGACGGACGAGGCAGTATAACCGAGACAAAAGGTGGGCTGGTACGGAGGAGGCAGGATAACTGAGACGAGACGTGGGCTGGGACTGAGGAGGCAGGATAACTGAGACAAGAGGTGGGTCTGGGACGGAGGAGCAGGATAACTGAGACGAGGGGTTTGGGCTGGGACGGAGGAGGCAGGATAACTGAGACGAGAGGTGGGCTGGGACGGAGGAGGCAGGATAACTGAGACGAGAGGTGGGCTGGGACGGACGAGGCAGGATAACTGAGACGAGAGGTTGGGCTGGGACGGACGAGGCAGGATAACTGAGACGAGAGTGGGTGGGACGGACGAGGCAGGATAATTAAGACGATAGGTGGGCTGGGACGGACGAGGCAGGATAACTGAGACGAAAGGTGGGCTGGGACGGAGGAGGCAGATAACTGAGACGAGAGGTGGGCTGTGACGGAGGAGGCAGGATAACTGAGACAAGAGGTGGGCTGGGACGGAGAGGCAGGATAACTGAGACAGAGGTTGCTGGGACGGAGGAGGACGGATAACTGAGACGATAGGTGGGCTAGGGACGGAGGAGGCAGGATAACTGAGACAGAAGGTGGCTGTGGACGGAGGAGGCAGGATAACTGAGACGAGAGGTGGCTTGGGACGGAGGCAGGATAACTGAGACGAGAATTGGGATTAAACGGAGGGTAGGATAACTTGAGACGAGTGTGGGCTGTGGACGGACGAGGCAGGATAACGTGAGATGAGGGTGGGCTGGGACAGAGGAGGCAGGAAACTGAGGCGAGAGGTGGCTGGGACGGAGAGGCAGGATAACTGAGACGAGAGGTTGCTGGGACGAGGAGGCAGGATAACTGAGACGAGAATTGGCATTAGGGACGGACGAGGCAGGATAAGTGAGATGAGAGGTGGCTGGGACGGAGGAAGCAGGCTAACTGAGACGAGAGGCGGGCTGGGACAGACGAGGCAGGATAACTGAGACGAGAGGTGTGCTGGGACGGAGGAGGCAGGATAACTGAGACGAGAAATGGGCAGGGACGGACGATGCAGGATAATTGAGACAAGAGGTGGGCTGGGACAGACGAAGCAGGAAAACTGAGACGAGAGGTGGCTGGAATGGACGAAGCAGGTAACTAAGACGAGAAGTGGCTTGGACGAGCGAGGCAGGATAACTGAGACGATAGGTGGGCTGGCACGGACGAGGCAGGATAACCGAGACAAAAGGTGGGCTGGGACGGAGTAGGCAGGATAACTGAGACGAGAGGTGGGCTGGTATGGACGAGGCAGGATAACTGAGACAAGAGGTGGGCTGGGACGGAGGAGGCAGGATAACTGAGACGAGAGGTGGGCTGGGACCGAGGAGTCAGGATAACTGAGACGAGAGGTGGGCTGGGACGGAGGAGGCAGGATAACTGAGACGAGAGGTGGGCTGGACGGAGGAGGTCAGGATAACTGAGACGAGAGGTGGGCTGGGATGGAGGAGGCAGGATAACTGAGACGAGAGGTGGGCTGGGACGGAGGAGGCAGGATAACTGAGACGAGAGGTGGACTGTGATGGAGGAGGCAGGATAACTGAGACGAGAGGTGGGCTGGGACGGAGGAGGCAGGATGGGCAGTTAAGAAATCAATATATTCAATTATAGAGAGAAATAAAGAAAGGAGTAAGAAAAGCATGGTTCTCAGACAAATAGAGAAACTAATACCTAACAAATCCCCAGGTCCTGATGAACTGTTTGCAAGGGTGTTAAAGGAATGTAAAGAGGAACTTAGTATACCTTCGGCTAATCTTTTTAACATATCACTACAAACTGACATAGTGCCTGATAAGTGGAAAATGGCAAATGTAATACCTATTTATAAGGCAGGTGACAGGTCCTTGGCTTCGAACTATAAACCAGTAAGCCTTAACTCCATAGTGGGAAAATTTATGGAATCAATAATTGCCGAAGCAATTCGTATCCATCTTGACAGGCACAGATTGATTAATGAATCTCAACACGGTTTTACAAAGGGGCGTTCCTGTCTTACGAATTTACTAACTTTTTTCACTAAGGTGTTTGAGGAGGTAGATCATGGTAATGAATATGATATTGTGTACATGTACTTCAGTAAGGCTTTCGATAGAGTTCCACACCAGAGGCTATTGAGGAAAGGTATAGGAGGAGAAATTTTTTCCTGGGTAGAGGCATGGCTGACAAATAGACAGCAGAGTGTTTGCATAAATGGGAAGAAATCAGAATGGGGGCACGTCACAAGCGGTGTTCCTCAGGAGTCAGTGTTGGGCCCGTTATTGTTCACAATTTGCATAAACGACATAGATGAGAGAATAAATAGCGACATAAGCAAAGTTGCTGATGACACCAAAATAGGCCGTCCAATTCATTCTAATGAGGACACTAGAACACTGCAGGATGATTTGAATAGACTGATGCAATGATCGGAGAAGTGACAGATGCAATTTAATATTGACAAATGCAAAGTTCTAAATGCTGGACAGGTAAATAACCATGCCACATATAAACTAAATGATGTAGATCTTAATACTACTGATTGCGAAAAGGATTTAGGAGTTCTGGTTAGCAGTAATTTAAAACCAAGACAACAGTGCATTAGTGTTCGCAATAAAGCTAACAGAATTCTTGGCTTCATATCTAGAAGTATAAATAATAGAAGTCCTCATTTAGACTATGCTGCTCAGTTCTGGTGACTGTATTACAGAATGGATATAAATGCTCTGGAAAACGTACAGAGGAGGATGACAAAGATGATCCCATGTATCAGAAATCTATCCCTATGAGGATAGACTGAGGGCCCTGAATCTGCACACTCTCGAAAGGCGTAGAATTAGGGGGTATATGATCGAGGTGTATAAATGGAAAAGGAATAAAGGCGATGTATATATATACTGTGTATATATATATATATATATATATATATATATATATATATATATATATATATATATATATATATATATATATATATATATATATATATATATATATATATATATATATATGTATATATGCAAATTTTAGAATGAATACGTGATAAGATGTGCATTAATGCCTACGAATTTGGTATAATATTCATCCTTCTAGCTATGGGCACTGGTATGCCTGGGAGGCCCTTCCTGCCCTTCTCTCTCTCCCTCCTTCCCTCACTCCAGTGAATACATCCTCTGGGATCGTATTAGCTCGGACATACTGCTTTCTTCTGCACCTTTGCAAGCTCCTGAAGTGTTGATTGCTACACAAAAGGCCTAGAGTAATTTTACCACGTAGTTGTTTTACATCCTGTATCGCTTCGTTTGCAATATTTGCATATTATATATATATATATATATATATATATATATATATATATATATATATATATATATTTATATATATATATATATATATATAATATATGTATATATAATGTGTGTATGTGTGTGTGTTTGTGTACTCACCTAATTGTGGTTGTAGGGGTCGAGACTCAGCTCCTGGCCCTGCCTCTTCACTAAACGCTACTAGGACCTCTTCCTGCTCCATGAGGTTTATCATACCTCATTTTAAAGCTATGTATGGTTCCTGCCTCCACTACCTCACTTGCTAGACTATTCCACTTCCTGACAACTATATGACTGAAGAAATACTTCCTAACATCCCTTTGACTCATCTGAGTCTTCACTTTCCATGTGTGACCCCTTGTTTCTGTGTCACCTGTCTGGAACATCTTGTCTCCGTTCAAATTCTCTATTCCATGCAGTATTTTGCATGTCGTTATCATGTCTCCCTAACCCTCCTGTCCTCCAATGTCGTCAGGCCGATTACCCCTAACATTTCTTCGTAGAGCATTTCCCTTAGCTCTGGAACTGACCTTGTCACAAACCTTTTCACTTTGTCTAATTTCTTGACGTGCTTGATCAAGTGTGGGCTCCAAACTGGTGTTGCATACTCCAGTATGGGCCTGACGTTCACGGTGTACAATGTCTTGAACGATTCCTTACTAAGTTATCGGAACCCTATTCTCAGGTTTCCAGGCGCCCATGTGCTGCAGCAGTTATCTGGTTGATGTGTGCTCTCGGAGACGTGCTTGGTGTTATAACTCACCCCAAGATCTTTCTCCTTGAGCGAGGTTTGCAGTCTTTGGCCACCTAGCCTATACTCTGTCTGTGGTCTTCTTTGCACTTTCCCGGTCTTCATGACTTTGCATTTTGCGGGGTTAAATTCGAGAAGCCAGTTGCTGGACCAGGTGTCCAGCTTGTCCAGGTCTCTTTGAAGTCCTGCCTGATCCTCATTGATTTAATTCTCCTCATTAACTTCACATCATCGGCGAACAGCGACACTTCTGAGTCTATCCCTTCCATCATGTCATTCACATATACCAAAAATAGCACTGGACCGACCCCTGTGGGACCCTGCTCGTCACAGGTGCCCACTGTGATACCTTATCACGTCCCAAGACTCACTGTTGCCTCTGTCAGGTTCTCTGATCCATCTGCAGTGCCCTTCCTGTTATACGCGCCTGATCCTCTAGCTTCTGCATTAATCTCTCGTGAGGAATTGTGTCGAAGGCCTTCTTACAGTACAAGAAAATACACTCAACGCACCCCTCTCACTCGTGTTTTACTTCTGTTACTTTATCATAAAATTCCAGAAGGTTTGTGACACAGGATTTGCCTTCCACGAATCCGTGCTGGTTGGCGTATATACTCTTGTTCCGTTCCAGGTGCTCCACCACTATCCTCCTGATAATCTCCATGTCTTTGCATACTATACACGTTAGTGACACTGGTCTGTTGTTTAGTTCCTCTTTTCTGTCTCCTTTCTTACAAATGGGAACTACATTTTCTGTCTTCCATACCTCAGGTAGTTGCCTAGTTTCAAGGGATGTGTTGAAGATTGTGGTTGGTGGCACACACAGCACTTCAGCTCCCTCTCTAAGGACCCACGGGGAGATGTTATCTGGTCCCATTGCCTTTGAGGTATGAAGGTCCCTTAACAGCTTCTTCACTTCCTCTTCAGTTGTGTGTATGTCATCCAACACTTGTCGGTATATTGCTTGTTGGTGTCCCCATCTGTTCTGTCTTCTCAGAGGCCTTCCTGTCTCCACTGTAAAAACTTCCTTAAATCTTGTGTTGAGCTCCTCACATACCTCTTGATCGTTTCTTGTGAGTTCCCCACCTTCTTTCCTCAGCCTGATCACCTGTTATCTTAATCCTAATGTGGCTATACAGCAGTTTCGGGTCAGACTTGACTTTCGATGCTATGTCGTTTTCGTACTATAGCTGGGCCTCCCTCCTTATCTGTGCATACTCGTTTCTTGCTCTTCGACTAATCTCCTTATTTTCCTGGGTCCTTTGCCTCCTGTGTGTGTGTGTGTGTGTGTGTGTGTGTGTGTGTGTGTGTGTGGCGCGTGCGTGTACTCACCTACTTGTACTCACCTAGTTGAGGTTGCAGGGGTCGAGTCCAAGCTCCTGGCCCCGCCTCTTCACTGGTCTCTACTAGGTCACTCTCCCTGAACCGTGAGCTTTATCATACCTCTGTTTAAAGCTATGTATGGATCCTGCCTCTACTACATCGCTTCCCAAACTATTCCACTTGCTGACTACTCTGTGGCTGAAGAAATACTTCCTAACATCCCTGTGATTCATCTGTGTCTTCAACTTCCAACGTGTCCCTTGTTGTTGTGTCCCATCTCTGGAACATCCAGTCTTTGTCCACCTTGTCAATTCCTCTCAGTATTTTGTATATCGTTATCATGTCCCCCCTATCTCTCCTGTCCTCCAGTGTCGTCAGGTTGATTTCCCTTAACCTCTCCTCGTAGGACATACCTCTTAGCTCTGGGACTAGTCTTGTTTCAAACCTTTGCACTTTCTCAAGTTTTTTTTACGTGCTTGGCTAGGTGTATGTTCCAGACTGGTGCCGCATACTCTGATATGTGCCTAACATAGACGGTGTACAGGGTCCTGAACGATTCCTTATTAAGATGTCGGAATGCTGTTCTGAGGTTTGCTAGGCGCCCATATGCTGCAGCAATTATTTGGTTGATGTGCGCTTCAGGAGATGTGTCTGGTGTTATACTCACCCCAAAATCTTTTACCTTGAGTGAGCTTTGTAGTCTCTGGCCCCCTAGACTGTATTCCGTCTGCGGTCTTCTTTGCTCTTCCCCAATCCTCATGACTTTGCACTTGGTGGGGTTGAACTCCAGGAGCCAATTGCTGGACCAGGTCTGCAGCCTGTCCAGATCCCTTTGTAGTTCTGCCTGGTCTTCGATCGAATGAATTCTTCTCATCAACTTCACGTCATCTGCAAACTGGGACACTTCGGAGTCTATTCCTTCCGTCATGTCGTTCACAAATACCAGAAACAGCACTGGTCCTAGGACTGACCCCTGTGGGAGCCCGCTGGTCACAGGTGCCCACGCTGACACCTCGCTACATACCATGACTCGCTGCTGTCTTCCTGACAAGTATTCCCTGATCCATTGTAGTGCCTTCCCTGTTATCCCTGCTTGGTCCTCCAGTTTTTGCACTAATCTCTTGTGTGGTACTGTGTCAAACGCCTTCTTGCAGTCCAAGAAAATACATTCCACCCACCCCTCTCTCTCTTGTCTTACTGCTGTCACCATGTCGTAGAACTCCAGTAGGTTTGTGACACAGGATTTCCTATCACTGAAACCATGTTGGCTGCTGTTGATGAGATCATTCCTTTCTTGATGTTCCATGACTTTGCATACTATACATGTCAGTGACTCTGGTCTGTAGTTCAGTGCTTCATGTCTGTCTCCTTTTTTAAAGATTGGGACTACATTTGCTATCTTCCATGCCTCAGGCAGTCTCCCTGTTTCGATTGATGTATTGAATATTGTTGTTAGGGGTACACATAGCGCCTCTGCTCCCTCTCACGACCCATGGAGAGATGTTATCCGGCCCCATTGCCTTTGAGGTATCTAGCTCACTCAGAAGCCTCTTCACTTCTTCCTCGGTTGTGTGCACTGTGTCCAGCACATGGTTGTGTACCCCACCTCCCTATCTTTCTGGAGTCCCATCTGTCTCCTCTGTGAACACTTCTTTGAATCTCTTGTTGAGTTCCTCACATCACGGTCATTTCTTGTCTCTTCTCCTTCCTTCCTTAGCCTGATTACCTGGTCCTTGACTGTTGTTTTCCTCCTGATGTGGCTGTATAACAGCTTCGGGTCAGATTTGGCTTTCGCTGCTTTGTCGTTTTCATATTGTCATTGGGCTTTCCTTCTTATCTGTGCATATTCATTTCTGGCTCTACGACTGCTCTCCTTATTCTCCTGGGTCCGTTGCCTTCTATATTTCTTCCATTCCCTAGCACACTTGGTTTTTGCCTCCCTGCACCTTTGGGTGAACCATGGGCTCATCCTGGCTTTTTCATTATTCCTGTTACCCTTGGGTACAAACCTCTCCTCAGCTTCCTTGCATGTTGTTGTTACATATTCCATCATCTCATTAACTGGCTTCCTGCCAGTTCTCTGTCCCACTGAACCCCGTTCAGGAAGTTCCTCATTCCCTTTCTTGTAGTTTGGCTTCATTCTCCCTGACCTTCCTGCTTCCCCCTCTACTTGTAGCTCTACTTGAAGCTTAAAACCACATGATCGCTTGCCCCCAAGGGATCTTTCATATGTGATGTTCTCAGTATGTGCACTAATGGTGAATACTAGGTCCAGTCTTGCTGGTTCATCCTCTCCTCTCTTTCTTGTAGTGTCCCTTATGTGTTGGTACATGAAGTTTTCCAGTACCACCTCCTTCATCTTAGCCCTCCATGTATCTTGGCCCCCATGTGGCTCCAAGTTCTCCCAATCGATTTCCTTGTGGTTAAAGTCACCCATGATCAGGAGCTTTTTCCTGCATGCATGAGCTCTTCTGGCCACTGCAGCCAGTGTGTCAACCATCGCTCTATTGCTCTCATCATACTCTTGCCTTGGCCTCCTGCTGTTCTGTGGTGAGTTATGCACCACTGCAATTACCACTTTGGGACCTCCAGATTGAAGCATTTCTGGTATGTAAGTGCTTGCTTCTCCACTGTCTCCTCTCTCCAGCTCATCAAAATTCGATTTTTGATCAGCAGTGCCATTCCTCCTCCTCCTCCCCCCTGTTCCCTCTGTCTTTCCTCAGGATCTGGTATCCCATTGGAAAGATGGCATCTGTTATCATACCTGTAAGCTTGGTTTCTGTGAGAGCTATGATATCCGGTGATGCCTTTTTGACTCTTTCATGCCACTCCTCCCACTTGTTATTTCATCAGTGTTTGTGTACCATACCTTCAGTCCTCTCCAACACTGTGATTTGGGGGGCCTGTGAGGGTGGGAGACCTGGTAGTGTACTGTGGGATTCTATAGCTGGCGTTGGGTGGAAGCTGTGAGTATGGATTTTAGATTGTAGTGTTGTGATGGTGTGATATGTTGTGGGGTTCTGAGGATGGTTGTGTGCGCGCTTGCCCTTACTGCTCTGTCCTGCTCTGATTGACCTCTGCTATTTCCGTCCTTGTCTCCTTTCCTAGCTCCTTTCGCTTTTTTGTCCTCTCCCTCAGCTGCTGTCGTTCTGTTTGTGTTCAGTCTCTGTCTAGGAACACCCTCTTGTACTCTTCTGAATACTTCAACCTTGGTTTCTCTTAGAGGATCCTGTTCTGCACTGTTTCTGTTCTGAGAATCAGCTTGATCTGTCGTGTTCTCCCCACTATTCTCTGAAAATTTACAATCTCGTCCATGTCTTCTTCACTTATTTCTGTGATTATGTTCTCATTCTCCTTTCTGCCTGCCGTCTTTCAGTGCGAGTCCTTTCCTCTCTCTCCTGAAGCCCATGGATAAACACTGATTTTGCCCTTTCCTCCTCCCATTGCCTTTCCCTCTGTGACTCTGGTTCCTGTCTGTATATGGTCACTTTCTCTTTTGTTTTTTCCATTGGCTCTTGGTAGCATGGTTGTGCCTCTGCATTTGACCTATCACCCTCTCCATCTGCACCCAGCTGGAGAGAGGAGAGACAGGAGAGAAGGGAAGAGAGGGAGGAGATGGAAGAAAGAGAGAGGGAGAGAGAGGAGAGGGGAAGAGTGAGGAGAGAGGGGAGAGAGAGATGGGAAATGGGAGAGGGGAGAAATAATGAGAGGGGGAGAGATGTTAGAGGAGAGAGATGGGAGAGGGGAGAGTTGGGAGAGAGAGTAATAGGTAAAGAGAGAGATAGGTAGAGAGAGATAGGAAGAGATAGAGAAAGATAGGTAGAGAGAGATAGGTATTGAGAGAGATAGGTATTGAGAGAGATAGGTATTGAGAGAGAGAGAGAGGGGGGAGGGAGGGAATAGTGGATAGTGGAATGTTAGAGGGAGGGTTATCAGGTCAGTTTACAGGAAGGTGTGAAATCCTGTGTACGTGTGTGTGTGTGTGTGTGTGTGTGTGCCCCCACTTCTAAGTATTCATACTGCTAATAATAGTTGTAATACCAGTAATTCTAAAACATAACAATAGTAATTCTAACACTTATCAATTCTACTTATAAAATGCAGAAAGTAACTAGGTTGTAAAATTTAGCTTGTCTCAACTTCAACAAGTGTCTGACATTATCCCTCGTTAGACCACTTTACTCCTCACACTCTCGTCAACCCTATTTTCACCTTATCTATGCTATTTCTACTCTAATTCTGGTAATAGCTTGCAGGAGTGAGTGACCAGTATCTAAGAGTGATCAGAGACCAGAAACTGACAACATGCAACCTCAATACGTGAGCAATACTTGTGCTGGCAGCGGCGCGATGACAAGTTGCCAGATGCTGATGACGTAGTCATCGTACATAGGCCTTCTATCACTATTTTGAAAATCCTTCACCCGTGATGTTTATAACCATATATGCTTATACATCCTGCTTTCCTCAAGTGATTTCACTTTTCACTTATGATAGAATACACTTCACATTCGGTGGTTAAACTTTATATGTATAATGGCACACAACTGTTGTGACGTCACTGCTTCAGCAGGCCTACTCCTGCCGCCTTCCCTTGTTATATATTTTATTTTTCCTTTCTCCTTTTGCTTATTAACTTTTTCACTCTCACTGTATGGTGCCCCACATTTCACTTGTTAACCAATCTCTCGTAATTCTTGAACACCCGCTTCCACACTCACTTTGATCTTTGTATATTTGAATCTGAGTGGCAACAGTGCCTACTAGGCCCCTAACAGTTTGGCACTTTGAAATATTAATGATTTCAGGCTTCCTCTCGACTTTTTTTAACTAATAACTTTGGTTATCACTCGTAGGATTGTTCACTGACGTTGTCACTACCACTGATTACTGCTAGCATTTACTGCACGCCTTAAAAACACTAAGGTTCTCGGAGCCTTGTGCCCCCACGTCTGCGTGACTGTGTTTTTTTTCGTGTGTGTGTGTGTGTGTGTGTGTGTGTGTGTGTGTGTGTGTGTGTGTGTGTGTGTGTGTGTGTGTGTGTGTGTGTTTGTGCGTCGTGCAGATTAAGCTAAATCAACAAGTTTCGACTATTCAGCCAAATTAACAGAAGGAAAATTTGATTTTGTCATTAATCAATCTGAATACAACGAAGAAAATATATATCGTTGATTTGAAGAGGTATTAAATAAATTTAAAGTGACCTATATAATACATAGTATAATTTAGCTTAAAAAATAGGCTTATTTAAGTGATGCTAGTACCACAAAACTGAATAAACCTGTGTTTATATTGAAGGCAGAAGAGGTCTCTTATGTATTATATATCAAAGGTACCTCAAATATGTTTTAACACTTAGAGACATACATTATTATTAACTACAAGGACAATGTTGTCGTCTGTCCTAAGTTAAGGATATCTTTAAGACCTAGGTATTCTCTGCACATTTATGTCGTTCGGGCTGGCTTAGAGACAGAGACAGAAATCCAAAGGGAAACACACAGATTTTTCCTGACGTCATTTAGAGATCGTTTTTGAGTAGGAAACAAACCTCTGTCCACTAAGTTATCACATTCATTGTTGAGGACTGACACACTTCACTTGTTGGAACATTGAGTATATTCTTGATTTATGTGGAAAATGCACTCAGGAAGATGCCTTTCTGGTGGAAGCATTTCATAATCATGGTTGTAAAACTTTGTCTACAGCTTATATCTCGACACTTACTACTGTATGAAAATTATGTCGCTCACCATAAAGGCTTACCTATTACACACGGTTTTCAAAGCATTTGTGTCCCTGTAAGATTTTGGACAGGTCATGAGCTTTACAAGTATTATCCTGAAGATTTATGATACTGGGCAAGAAAGCTTCTTTGAACCGGAAAAATGGCATTCTCATGACATGAAAATAAATTAGCTCAAAGGGATTCTTGTACACTTCCCCCTCATTACATGCAGCAACATGACTCCTCCCAATCATGCTTACTATCAACGATATACGCTCTAAACATAGATTTCAGAATCTAGTGGAAATGCTCTTGAATACCGTTGCTTTAAGAGAGGGAAACAGAATTTTTATACAATCTTTAAATGAGCCAGAACTTCCATGAACATTTTTGAAGTGAAGTTCGAGCCATAGATAGATTGGATCTCTCGTGGCACTTTTACTTTCGCAAGGATTAGAGTATAAATCTTTCTATGGATTATGCAGTAAATCAATGTAATCAAATTGTTCCAGGATATCGAGTGAAGTGACTCAATTCTGTTAAAAATATTCGTTACAATCTGCCTAAACAATCAGTAGTCAGGCTAGGGAAAGGTTCTCCACCTGCTGGTGTCCAGACAGCAGATTTAATGGGATACGCAGGTGTTCCTATGATCTGAAACACAGCATACAACTTAGGCAGCCACATATATTGCCATACTTAACTATTAAAACTTTCGCCTATTTTCATCGCTCTCTTCTTAACCTTTAAATGGCCACCCATTGGATTACTTTGCTCTGCTCTCATAATATGGTGTCTGATATTAGGAGGTTTTAATCTTCCAAAGATAATTGTGTCCTGCAACAAGCAGCCTATCCTTTCGCATAGGTTTTCAGAGTGAGTTAAATGATAAATTGTATTCTCATTTTCTGACACTTTGTGATGAACTATTCATAGGCAGACACAAGTCTGTTACTTTGCCGTGGCTTTCTTACTAAGTGAACAGTAGGTTCCGTGGCGCCGAAGAACATTATGGGTATCTTCGGAGGACGAGGTCTGCTAGTTGCATTTTCTATTAGAACGTTGTGGCTGCACCATATTCTCATCAAACAGTCAGTTCAAGGAGAGCTCCATGTCGTGGCTAGTATCATCAGCCACCTGCCGTAGTGCTTGTGCAAGACGCATTGATCATGTCACCGTCTCCACTGTCAAAATGTAGGATAATGTGAACCTTTTATGCGAAGACTAATTTAATCCTTCGCTCTCTATCAACAACTTGTTTCACGTACTGAGAATTCACCGGTAAGTACTATACACATGTAGCAGGTCAGATATACACTTTCCACTAAAAAGGCTGTGAATTTGGACACTAAATATAGCTCTACTAAATGCTTCCAATAAAATGTTAACCCAAGTATAAGTGACATCTCTTATAGGTAGATCAGTGGACTGAAGTAAGGTGATATATGTATCAGTCACTGAAAGATGTAACACCGGTTAAAGGTACATGAAAGTCTGCTACTCTCATAGCACTACAAAAGTATCACATTGCAGTCTTAACAGCTGTACTGGACGGAAGTCAATAGCCAGACTGTCAATATCAGTCTATTTCGGATCGAATTTACACAAATCCCTCGGAATTGCTCCAGCCTGCGCGGTTCCTATGCCTTATTAGTAATATTAACAGAGTGGCTACCGGGGTTCTGCCTGTCAGGTAGTGGGTAACATTGCTGCCGAATGTTGCTCAACCTGTTTCAATGAGAGCATATGATCTGCTGAGGAGCCCGAACTTCAGACCTGGGTTTTTGGTGATTGAGGAGCCTAACCAGATAGTTGTCTGAGAATTGGTACGATCGCAACACGTGCCCGCTCAGTCACATATAGCCTTTCAGTATTAAAAACCCAGGTGAAACTTTTCTGCAATTGTCTTGATGGATCGGAAGGCCGAAGTATTTCTTCGTGTATCTCGGTCAACTTACCGCCTCGACCGAGGAAATGTTTTTGCTTTCACGATATACGTGAAGATCGTCTGTCACGTTAAAAACAAAGAAATCTATTAGGATTAATGTAACTAACTTGTTCACGCTATTCGCTGCCTTACGCTATCGTAGAAAAACAGTATTTTGGGTTTCGATGGTATATTCTTCAATTGTGTCCCCGTTCGTTTAACGGAGGTAGCAGAAATTTTGCTGTTACTTTTTCAGCATCAGCATATATGCGTTGAGGGCAGCAGACTTAGGAAGGTCGTAGTTCTTGTAGTCATTAGAGAATATGGTGGTCATCCTCTTTGAACTCTTACTTTATAACTAAGAATTCAGTTCAACACGGGTGTCAAATAGTTGAATTTTTCATGGAACCGATCCAGGTCAGCTTCATTAAGTTATAGGACAAGGGCTATGACATTGCGAATGTTGAAAGTCAGTTGATGTTCATTATCAACTTCATTCTTACCTGTATTTCCACTGACATCTATTCCACGTATACTAACATTCACTTTACGTTCATATCATAATTATTCCATTGACGGCTGTTGTTAGTCTTTGGATTTTGATCTACAACTAAAAGTCTTTCAGTGGAATAAGGTCAGATGTACTGAGGAAGATACCTACTTGGAGTCCAACTGGAGGGTATTCCGTGGATCAAAGTCCACGCGGCCAGGTGCATGACTAGGCTTTTCGGTGGATCAGGGTCTGATCAACTAGGCTGTTACTGCTGGCCACACGTAGTCTAACGTACGAACAACAGCCCGACTGATCCGACTCTGAATTTAGGCATCTGTCCAGTTCCCTCTTGAAGACAACCAGGGGTCTATTGGTAATTCTCCTTATTGCTGGCGGGAGGCTGTTGAACAGTCTTTGTCCCCGGACCCTTATTGTGTTTTCTCTTAGTGTACTAATGGCGCCACTACATTTCATTGTAGGTATGTTTCATCGCCTGCCAAGTCTTTTGCTTTAGTAGGAAGTGATTTCTGTGTGCAGAATAGGGACCATTCCTAGGATTTTTCCTGGTGTAGATTATGATGCATCTCTCTCGCCTGCGCTCCAGTGAGTGCAAGTCAAGTGCTTCCAAGCGTTGCCAGTAGTTAAAGTGTTTGACGGAAATTATATGTGCAGTAAAGGTTATCTGTATACGGTCTAGATTTGTGATTTCACCTGCCTTGAATGGAGATGGTAAGCTGAAGCAGTATTCTAACCTAGAGAGAACAAATGATTTGAAAAGGTTGATTATTGGCTTTGCACCTGTTATTTTGAATGTTCTCATTATCCATCCTATAATTTTACTCGCAGATGTAATAGTGGCACTGTTGTGATCTTTGAAGGTGAGATCCTCAAATATTACCACTTCCAGGTCCTTCACATTTCCGCTCAATTGTGGGATTAGAAATTGCAGCATACTCAGTTCTAGCTATCATTTCCTCCAGTTTTTCATAACAGAGTAAGTGGAATTTGTCTTCATTGAATATCGTATTGTTTTCCGTTGCCCATTGGAAAAATCTTGGTTTATATCTTCTTGAAGATTAGCAGTGTCCTCAATAGATGACACTCTTATGCAGATCCTAGAATATTAGAAAACATAAACAAGGTCGTATTCTGTGTTTGTTGGGAAGATTTTGTTGTTGGAAGCAGTAGTTGTGGTTCTGGAGAGATATGGGGGGGCCACTGGCTGTGGCTCCAGTCCAGCAAGGCTTCAAGGTGGTGAACTATTTTGTATATTTCTTTCCATTTTCTTTCTTCGTTTCCTGCCACTAAAATATCACTTGGAATGGAGTTGCCAAAATTACTACGGTTTGTTTTACGAGCTCTGTTCTTCCTGGTCCCTTTTAAGTGGTATGCGGAGCAGTTGGTGTTGTAACATTGTTTTTTGAGGACTGAAGAGTGACACATCTCAGGGTGGAAGAATTTGCAAGAGGCAGAACGACACACTTCTTTAGACAGGAGGTCGCGACATTTTTTAGGATGCTCAGAGTTTCATATCCATTTGTTTTTCCCAATATCCCATGCTTGTAGATGCCCCAAGCATACAATTGCACCATTTTGTTTGGAAAAATTCGAGGTGAGTGTAGTCCTAATTTGTGTAGATCCTAGATATGCACTTCAATCTTCGATAGCGAAGCCAGAGACACCACTATTTGTTTTCAGGAGGCCAACATTTTCCACGGAAGAAGACTCCACCTCTACTACGTCTGTAATAGGGGGCTATGGCTGTGGTAGCCGAATCCGGATTAGCACTTAGGCTGGGAGCTGAGCTAGCTGATGCTTTTGTTTCCAGTATTTTTTTTTTAAGTGGGTGTCTATTTACTTTCGGGTCAACTGTTGTAGTCGGGGCATTCTGAATGTTAAACTTTTTTCCTTTCTCATCCTCCCATATTCTATATAGTTTGGGTAGACTATGCAAGATTTCCTCTTTGTCATGCTTATTGTTTACTAACCTCCTGAGTACTTTCGTGACCCAGAAACACCTTTCTAGTTGTATGTCGTTTTTGGATGTAGTGTTTTTTCTTGCACAAGTGACATGTTGTTGGAAAAACAATGGTTGCATGTGATTCTCTATTTTTTCCAAGGAACTTCTCACATATCCCACAGGTATACCATACTGCCATCCTGCCTGTATCCTACTTGCAATCTGGGTACCACAAAAACCTGATTTTCACTTTACGTTTCTGCTCTGCTGTCAGGTGGTGAGGTGTTAGAGGGTCAGTACATGGGTATGTGGGGATGTATTTAATAGAGACTTACAATCCATCAATAATATTTATGATGTATAACATCAAACGGACTTTTCCAGTTCAGGTACATTTCCCAATCTCCACACATACAGAAGTCAAGTGCATGTTTTCTTGCTAAGATTAGGTTACTGTGGTGTGGGGTATATGATAGGCCTGTGTGGTTGCCACATTACCTCAGGGTACGTGACACTTCTAGCATGCAATGCCACATTCAGGAAGGAAGGAGTTAAGGTAATGTTGAACGATCATTTATGAAAGGCAAATAAGGAATATAAATGTATAAATTCAAGGAATACATGGATAAAAAAAAGGTATGTTGATAAAAGTGTTCATACACACTTGGAAAAAAAGGAGTGAGATTTTGAGTGATGTTAAGTGAGTGTATGGGAAGCTTTTAACCAAGTAAAAGAACAATTATTGTTAGGAACCTAAATGCTAAAGTTGGAGAAATGGTTATAGTGGCATATTAGGCAACTTTAGGACCAGTGGTAAATGATAATCTGGGGCCTTAACTGAGCTTAGGTTATAGGTAATAAGTCTTTTAAGAAAAAGGGTATGAATAACTACATGAGATATGATATAGAGCTTAATGACAGCAGTTTGTTGGACTATATATTGATGGATAAAATGCTAACGAGTTGACTTCTGGATGTGTAGGTTTTTAGAGCGACTGTAGCTGTAGATGGAAAAAAATTGTTAGACGGATTAAATAGAGAATGTAATCACTGAGTAAACAAGAAGTGGAAGTTTATAAATTAAATGAGAGGTAGTTACCCTAAGAAATTATCAATGATTGTGAAAAAATGGACTAGTGAGAAAATAGATAATATGAAGGAGGAGGTCGAAGCTTCAGTAGTTTGTTAATATAGGATGGTGAATGCAGGAGGGAAGGGGAGCGATTAAAGGAAAGATGAGATAAACAGAATTGTAAGAGATAAAAAGTTTTCTATGAGATTTTTCATTTTACGAAGCAGAAGTGATGTAAGGAGTGAGAGTGAATAGCAAATAAATGGTTAAGACAGTAAAAGGCGAACAAATGAAAAATAGCAAGTTTTAGAGTGAGATTAATAAGCTGAAAAAACCTGAGGAATGAAGGGATTTAACAGTTAAAAACAGGAGCCGGAATTATTAGATGGGGAGCTGAAAGTTCTGGGAAAATACAGGGAATTATTTAACGAGCTGTTAAATGTTGATGAGACGGTGGCAGTGATTTCAAGCATCGACCAGTGAGGAATAATATCGTTTAGGAGTGAGGATGAGCCACATGTGAGTACAGAGGAAGGTGTCTGAATCAGTGGGTAGCATGAAAGATGGGATTAATGGAAACGAAATAGAAATGTTAGGGGGCACTTAAGTTCCTCCGTCTTCGTTAATTTTTCCACTATAATCTGCTTTGTCCATAATTATTATCGCATTCGCTTTGTCTGTTTCGTAAGGTGAAGTCTAGCATCTTTCCTTAATTTATGGTATAACTTAACAAATCTTTGAGGACAATAGTGTTGTAGAGGTCTGAGCAACAGGCGTTTGTGAGCTTGTCAAATATGAATGAAAACAAATGGATTTCACGAACTGACGTTCTGTTGTGTCAGCAAGATAACATTTATTAAGCGATTCAGGGAAACTAGTTAGCCGGATTTGAATCCTGTAGATGGGAGGCACACTGCCTGCACGCTGAAAGTAGGGTTGAGATATAGCAATTTGGAGGGACATCTGAGACAAAGCACGCCTCTGGCAAGACAGTGATGGAGTGATTGATGGTAAAAATATTTCTTCTTTTTTGAGTCACCCTTCCTCAGTGGGAGACTGCCGATGTGTAAAGAAAAACTATAAACGTAGGTCTGGGTGAAACCCAGAGACACCTAAAATGTTAACCACAACACCATTCATCTCAATATTGATTTTTTTTTTTCAAATTATCTGAAAGTAGCCTTTGTTTCAAAAACCTTTTCATAAACAACGAAATTATTTTAAGTAGTGCAGCTGTTACACTGTAATACGAGAATCTGTAAATTATTTGAGGCCAACACCAAGAAGCATAGGTTGTATATTTCATAATGTATTGCCAGGCAGTCAAGTTCACTGAGTCTAAATATATGACAGCCTCAAAGTATCATATTACTGATGGTATACAATGCCGATAAGTTGAGGACTAATACATATGGCTGACTATTAGGTCTGCTTATCATCAAAACGTTTCGACCACCTGACACTGAATAACTAATGTAAGTTTCTGTCGTTGCTGAAGTCTTGCAGGAAAGATTCATTGACAATATAATTGTATAAATTCGAACACACACACACACACACACACACACACACACACGACACACACACACACACACACACACGGCGAGGTGGCGAGATGTCAGAGTGGGCACCTGTGACCAGCGGGTTCCCGCAGGGGTTAGTCCTAGGACCAGTGCTGTTTCTGGTATTTGTGAACGACATGACGGAAGGAATAGACTCTGAGGTGTCCCTGTTTGCAGATGACGTGAAGTTGATAAGAAAAATTCACTCGATCGAAGACCAGGCAGAACTACAAAGGGATCTGAACAGGCTGCAGACCTGGTCCAGCAATTGGCTCCTGGAGTTCAATCCCACCAAGTGCAAAGTCATGAAGATTGGGGAAGGGCAAAGAAGGCCGCAGACGGAGTACAGTCTAGGGGGTCAGAGACTACAAACCTCACTCAAGGAAAAAGATCTTGGGGTGAGTATAACACCAGGCACATCTCCTGAAGCGCACATCAACCAAATAACTGCTGCAGCATATGGGCGCCTAGCAAACCTCAGAACAGCATTCCGACATCTTAATAAGGAATCATTCAGGACCCTGTACACCGTGTACGTTAGGCCCATATTGGAGTATGCGGCACCAGTTTGGAACCCACACCTAGCCAAGCATGTAAAGAAACTAGAGAAAGTGCAAAGATTTGCAATCAGACTAGTCCCAGAGCTAAGAGGTATGTCCTATGAGGAGAGGTTAAGGGAAATCAACCTGACGACACTGGAGGACAGGAGAGATAGGGGGGGACATGATAACGACTTACAAAATACTGAGAGGAATTGACAAGGTGGACAAAGACAGGATGTTCCAGAGACTGGACACAGTAACAAGGGGACACAGTTGGAAGTTGAAGACACAGATGAATCAAAGGGATGTTAGGAAGTATTTCTTCAGCCACAGAGTAGTCAGGAAGTGGAATAGTTTGGGAAGCGATGTAGTGGAGTCAGGATCCATACATAGCTTTAAGCAGAGGTACGATAAAGCTCATGGTTCAGGGAGAGTGACCTAGTAGCGACCAGTGAAGAGGCGGGGCCAGGAGCTTGGACTCGTCCCCTGCAACCTAAACTAGGTGAGTACACACAAATCGACCTCTGCAACCACAAATCGGCGAGTACACACACACACACACACATACACACACACACACACACACCTCAGTAAGGATTCGTTTAAGACTCTGTATACCATTTACGTCAGGCCCATACTGGAGTATGCAGCACCAGTTTGGAATCCACACCTAGTCAAGCACGTCAAGAAATTAGAGAAAGTGCAAAGGTTTGCAACAAGACTAGTCCCAGAGCTACGGGGATTGTCCTACGAAGAAAGGTTGAGGGAAATCGGCCTGACGACACTGGAGGCCAGGAGGGTCAGGGGAGACATGATAACGACATATAAAATACTGCGCGGAATAGACGAGGTGGACAAAGACAGGATGTTCCAGAGATGGGACACAGACACAAGAGGTCACAATTGGAAGTTGAAGACTCAGATGAATCAAAGGGATGTTAGGAAGTATTTCTTCAGTCATAGAGTAGTCAAGCCGTGGAATAGCCTAGAAAGTGAAGTAGTGGAGGCGGGAACCATACATAGTTTTAAGGCGAGGTATGATGAAGCTCATGGAGCAGGGAGAGAGAGGACCTAGTAGCAATCAGTGAAGAGGCGGGGCCAGGAGCTATGACTCGACCCCTGCAACCACAAATAGGTGAGTACAAATAGGTGAGTACACACACACACACACACACACACACACACACACACACACACACACACACACACACACACACACACACACACACACACACACACACACATGCACATACAACAGGCCTAGTGTCTAGTCGACATGTGCCTAGGACCAAATGGTAACTAACTAACACACACACACACACGTGCACTCACACAGAGTAAAGCAAATTCACAAGGCACTTACAGATATTTGAATACTTGCTCACCTTCCCTCATTCAGTGTCGTGGTAAATGAAGTAATGTTGTGTAGAGAAGATAGGGGAGTAGTGTTTCTCTGCTTCTGCTCTACTCAAAACACAAGGCTAAGCTATTGGTCATGGGTCTCCCATGACCAGTAGATGTGGTTGAAGTCTCATCTGAAGATCATCACAAGGAGAAAGACTGGGAACTTGGCCACATGTTAACCAGAACGTGGAAGACTAAACGTGGATTGTATTGGAACTTCATGCATCCAATATCTTAGGGAACAACCAAGAGAGAGGAAAGGATTACAGGTGGAAAATCATTATTCCACCTGGGCTTCTACATGAGGGAATTGGTTTAGAAAGCACTAAGCAAACACTTAAAAGTATTTATTGAAAACGTTTCCTATCTTAGGGACCTGAACACGGTCCAGGGACCGGAAAGGTTTTAATAAATATGTTATGTTGCTACGTGTCTTTCTAAACCACTTGTCGGTATTATACCAGTTATACCATGAGGGATATTACATACGAAAGACCCTTCGTTACTAATGATCACAATACCTTTGTGTGTGTGTGTGTGTGTTGCCGGGGCCGAATCACAGCTTCTAGCCCCGCCTCTTTGTGTGTGTATATGTATGTGTATGCTCACCTAGTTATAGTCACCTAGCTGTGGCTGCAGGGGTCGAGTCACAGCTCCTGGCTCCGCCCCTTCACTGGCCGCTACTGGGTCACTCTTCTCGCTCCATGAGCTTTATCATACATCTTCTTAAAGCTAGCTGGAGTCTACATGGAGGTTATTCCGGGGATCAACGTCCCGCGGCCCGGTCTATGACCAGGCCTCCCGGTGGATCAGGGCCTGATCAACCAGGCTGTTACTGCTGGCCGTACGAAGTCCAACGTACGAACCACAGCCCAGCTGTATGGATGTATGACTCCTGCCTCCACTACATCGCTTCCCAAACTATTCCACTTCCTGACTACTCTGTGACTGAAGAAATACTTCCTAACATCCCTGTGATTCATCTGAGTTTTCAACTTCCAACTGTGACCCCTTGTTGCTGTGTCCCATCTCTGGAACATCCTGTCTGTCCATCTTGTCAATTCCTCTCAGTAATTTATATGTCGATATCATGTCCCCCCTATCTCTCCACTCCTTCAGTGTCGTCAGGACGATTTCCCTTAACCTCTCCTCGTAGGACATACCCCTTAGCTCAGGGATTAGTCTTGTTGCAAAGCTTTGCACTTTCTCTAGTTTCTTTACGTGCTTGGCTAGGTGTGGGTTCGAAACTGGTGCTGTATTCTCCAACATGGGCCTAACGTACACAGTGTACAGGGTCCTGAATGATTCCTTAAGATATTAGAATGCTGTTCTTAGGTTTGCTAGGCGCCCATGTGCTGCAGCAGTTATGTGTTTGATGTGCGCCTCAGGAGATATGCCTGGTGTTATACTCACCCCAAGATCTTTTTCCTTGAGTGAGGTTTATAGTCCTTGGCCTCCTAGACTGTACTCCGACTGCGGTCTTCTTTGCCCTTCCCCAATCTTCATGACTTTACACTTGATAGGGTTGAACTCCAGGAGCCAGTTGCTGAACCAAGCTTGTAGCCTGTCCAAGACTTTGTAGCTCTGCCTGGTCCTCGTTCGATTGAATTCTTCGCATAATCTGCAAACAAAGACACATCAGAGTCTACTCCTTCCGTCATGTCGTTGAGAAATACCAGAAACAGCACTCGTCACGGGACTGACCCCTGTGGGACTCCACTCGTCACAGGCGCCCACTCTGACACCTCACCACGTATCATGACTCGCTGTTGTCTTTCTTGCAGGTATTCCCTGATCCATTGTAGTGCCTCCCTGTTATCTCTGCCTGGTCCTCAAGCTTTTGCACTAATCTCTTGTGTGGAACTGTGTCAAACGTCTTCTTACAGTCCAAGGAAATGCAATCTACCCACCCCTTTCTCTCTCGTCTTACACTGTTGTTACTGTCATAGAATTCCAGTAGGTTTGTGACACAGGATTTCCCGACCCGGAAACCGTTTTGGCTGTTGTTGATAAGCTCATTCCCTTCTAGGTGTTCCACCACTCTTTTCCTGATAATCTTCTCCATGACTTTACATACTATACATGTCCGTGACACTGATCTATAGTTTAGTGCTTCTTGTCTGTCTGCTTTTTTAAAAAATTGGGACTACATTTGCTGTCTTCCATACCTCAGGTAATCTCCCTGTTTCGATAGATGTGTTGAATATTGTTGTTAGGGGTACACATATCGCCTCTGCACCCTCTCTCTGACCCTTGGAGGGATATTATCCGGCCCCATCGCCTTTGAGGTCTCTAACTCGCTCAGCAACTTCCTCATTTCTTCCTCAGTTGTATGTATTGTGTCCAAAACTTGGTGGTGTACCCCACCTCTCCGTCTTTCTGGGGTGTGTGTGTGTCTGTGTGTGTGTCTGTGTGTGTGTCTGTGTGTGTGTCTGTGTGTGTGTCTGTGTGTGTGTCTGTGTTGTGTGTGTGTCTGTGTGTGTGTCTGTGTGTGTGTCTGTGTGTGTGTCTGTGTGTGTGTCGTGTGTGTGTCTGTGTGTGTGTCTGTGTGTGTCTGTGTGTGTCTGTGTGTGTGTCTGTGTGTGTGTTTGTCTGTGTGTTTGTGTGTAGCTGTGTGTGTGTGTGTGGTTGCAGGGTTCGAGTCATTGCTCTTGGTCCCCCACTTTACTGATCGCTACTAGGACCTCTTTCTCCCTGCTCCATGAGCTTTATCAAACCTCGTCTTAGAACTATGTATGGGTCCTGCCTCCAGTACGTCGCTTGCTAGACTATTCCACTTCCTGACTACTCTATGACTAGAGAAATACTTCCTAATATCCCTTTGACTCATCTGAGTCTTCAACTTCCAATTGTGACCCCTTGTTTATGTGTCCCATCTATGGAACATCCTGTCTTTGTTCACCTTGTTAATACTTTGCAGAATTTTGTATGTCGTTATCGTGTCTCCCCTAACCCTCCTGACCTTCAGTGTCATCAGGACGATTTCCCTTAACCTTTCGTCGTAGAACATTTCCCTTAATTCTGGAACTAGTCTTGTTGCAATCCTTTGCACTTTCTTTAAATTCTTGACGTGCTTGGCCAGGTGTGGGTTCCAAACTGGTGCTGCATACTCCAATATGGGCCTGACGTACACAGTGTATAGAGTCTTGAGCAATTCCTTACTGAGGTATCGGAACGCTATTCTCAGGCGCCCATATGCTGCAGCAGTTGTCTGTTTGATGTTCTCCTCAGGAGATGTGTTCGGTATTATATTCACCACAAAATCCCTTTCCTTGAGTGAGATTTAGTTACTTGCTGGACCAGTCTTCCAGCTTGTCCAAGTCCTTTTGTAGTCCTGCCTGATCCTCATCCGATTTAATTCTAATTATTAACTTTACATCATCTGCAAACAGGGGCACTTATGAGTTTATCCCTTCCGTCATGTCATTCACATATACCAAAAATAGAACTGGTCCTAGGACTGACCCTTGTGGAACCCCCACTCGTCACAGGCGACCACTCTGACACCTAATCACGTACCATGACTCGTTGAATCCCTGTCAGGTATTCTCTAATCCAGTGCAGTGCCCTTCCTGTTATTTGTGCCTGATCTTTTAACTTTTGCACTAATCTCTTGTGTCTTACTTTCATTACCTTGTCATGAAACACCCGTGGGTATGTGACAGGATTTTCCTTCCCTGAATCCGTGCTGGTTATAATATTATTCCATACAAGATGTTCCACCACTCTCCTCCTGATAATCTTCTACATGAGTTTGCATACTATACAGGTCATTGAAACTGGTCTGTAGTTTAGTGCCTCGTGTCTGTCTCTTTTCTTAAAAATGGGACTGCATTTGCCGTCTTCCATACCTCAGGTAGTTGCCCAGTTTCAATAGATGTGTTGAAAATTGTTGTTCGTGGCACACAGCGTCTCTGCTCCCTCTCTAAGGACCCATCGAGAGATATTGTCTGGTCCCACTGCCTTTGAGGCTATCAAGTTCACTTAGCAGCTTCTTGACCTCCTCCTCGGTTTGTGCATTTCATCCAGCAATTGTTGGCATATCCCTTTTTGGAATACCCCCCTATTCGGACTTCCAGGGGTCCTTTCTGTCTCCGCTTCCTTAAATCTCGAGTTGAGCTCCTCACATACTTCCTCAGCCTGATTGCCTGGTCCTTGACTGTTGTCTTCCTCTTGATGTGGCTCTACAACAACTTCAGGTGAACCTTGACTTTCGATGCTATGTCGTTTTCGCACTCTCGCTGGGCCTCCTTCCTTATCTGTGCATACTCGTATCTGGCTCTCCGACTAATCTCTTTATTTTTTGGGGTCCTTTGTCTTCTGTACCTTTTCCATTCTCTAGCGCACTTAGCTTTTGTCTCCCTACACCTTTCGGTAAACCAAGGGTTCGTTCCGGACTTCCAATTATTTCTGTTGCCTTTGCAAACAAACCTTTCCTCTGCCTCCTTGAATTTTGTTGTCACATAGTCCATCTTTTCGTTTACTGTTTTTCCTACAAATTCTCTTTTCCGATGAAGCTCCTGCAGGAAGATTCTCATGCCTGTGTAGTTGCTCCTTTTGTAATGTGGCTGTTCCCATCCTACTAATGTTACCCTCTCCACTTACGTGTATGTGGGTGTGTGCATGTTGTGTCTGTGTACTCAACTAGTTGTAGCTACCTTGTAGTGGATGTAGGGGTCGAGTCACAACTCCTGGCCCTGTCTCTTCACTGTTCACTACTAGGTCACTCTTCCCGCTCCATGAACTTTATCATATCTCTTCTTAAAGCTATGTATGAATCCTGCCTCAACTACCTCACTTCCCAGACTATTCCACTTCCCGATAACTCTGTGACTAAAGAAATACTTCCTAACATCCCTGCGATTCATATGAGTCTGCAATTTCCAATTCAGATCACTTGCTTCTGTGTCCCATCTCTAGAACATCCTGTCTCTGTGCACCTTGTCGATTCCTCTCAGTATTTTGTATGTCGTTATCATATCCCCCCTTATCTCACCGGTCTTGCAGTGTCGTCAGGTCGATTTCTCTTAACATCTCCTCGTAGGAGATACCCCTTAGAGCCGGAACTAGTCTAGTTGCAATCCTTTGCACTTTCTCTAGTTTCCTTACATGTTTGGCTAGGCGTGGGTTCCAAACTGGTGCTGCATATTCCAATATGAGCCTAGCATACACAGTGTACAGGGTCCTGAATTATTCTTTATTAAGATGTCGGAATGGAATGCTATTCTTAAGTTTGGTAGGCGCCCTTAAGCTGCAGCAGTTATTTGGTTGATGTGCGCCTCAGAAGATGTGCCCTGTGCTTTACTCACCCCAAGATCTTTTTCCTTGAGTGAGGTTTGTAGTCTCTAGTCTTCTAGACTGTACTCCGTCTGACGTCGTCTTTGCTTTTTCCCCAGTCTTCATGACTTTGCACTTGGTGGGGTTGAACTCCAGGACAGGAGCCAGTTGCTGAACCAGACCTGCAGCCTGTCCAGATCCCTTTGTAGTTCCGCCTGGTCCCTTTCCGATTGAATTCTTCTCATCAACTTCACATCATCTGCAAACAGCGACACTTCGGAGTCTATTCCTTGCATTATATTGTTCACAAATACCGGAAACAGCACCAGTCCTTGGACTGACCCCTGTGGAACCCGTTCAGCACAGATGCAAACTCTGATGCCTCGCCACGATTCATGACCCGCAGTTGTCTTCCCGACAGGTATTCCGTGATCCATTGCAGTTATCTCTTGTTTTCCCTGCCTGGTCCTCCAGCTATTGCACTAATATCTTGTCAGTGGTACACATAGCGTCTGTTCTCCCTCATGACCCATGGAGAGATATCCGGCCCAGTCGCCTTTGACGTATCTAGCTCACTTAGCAGCTTCTTCACTTCTTCCTTTGTTGTACGTATTGTGTCCAACCATTGAAGGTGTACCCCACCTCTCTGTCTTTCTGGAGTCCCCTTTGTCTCCTCTGTGAACACTTCTTTGAATCTCATGTTGAGCTCCTCACATACTTCATGGTCGTGTCTTGTGATTTCCCCTCCTTCGTTCTTCACTCTGATTACCTGGTCATTGACTGTCGTTTTCCTCCTGCTGTGTCTGTACAACAGCTTTAGGTCAGATTTAGCTTTCGCTGCTTTGTCATTTTCGTATTGCCGTTGAGCCTCCCTTTTTTCATGTGCATATTCATTTCTGGCTCTTCGACTTTTCTCCTTATTCTCCTGGGTCCTTTGCGTTCTCTACTTCTTCTATTCACCAACACACTTGGGTTTGATCTCTCTACACCTTAGGGTGAACCAAGGGCTCACCTTTGCCTTCTCGTTATTTCTGGTACCCTTGGGTAGAAACCTCTCTTCACCTTTCTTGCGTATTGTTGTCATATATTCCATTATCTCGTTTACTGACTTTCCTGCCAGTTCTTTGTCCCACTGAACACCATGCATGAAATTCTTCAAGCCTGTGTAGTCCCCTCTCTTGTAATTTGGCATCATTCGTCCTGCCCTTCCTGCTTCCCTCTCCACTTGTAACTCCACTATGTATTCGAAGCTGAGAACCACGTGATCACTGGCCCCGAGGGGTCTTCTTATGTGATGTTCTCAAAATCTGCACTACCCAAGGTGAATATTAAGTCCAGTCTCACTGGTTCATCCTCTTCTCTCTCTTTTGTGGTGTCATTTATGTGTTGGCGCATGAGATTTTCCACTACAACCTCTATCATCTTAGCTGTCCACATTTCTGGAACCCATGTGGCTCCAAGTTTTCGTAGTCGATTTCCTTGTGATTGAAGTCACCCATAATCAGAAGGTTTGCCTTGCTCGCATGAGCCCTTCTGGTCACTTAAGTCAGTGTGTCATCCATTGTTCTATTGCTCTCATCATACTCTTGCCATGACTTCCTGCTCTTCTGTAGTGGTTAATACATCACTGCAATTACCACCTTAGGACCTTCAGACTGAAGTGTTCCTATTATGTACTCACTTGCTTCTCTGCCTCCTCTCTCCAGCTCGTAAAACTCCCATCGGTTTTTGATGAGCAGTATCACTCCTCCACCCCGTCTGTTCCCTCTGTCTTTCCTCAGGATTTGATGTCCCATTGGAGAAATGTCACCTCTGATCATTTCCATGAGCTTGGCTTCTGTGAGAGCTACGATGTCCAGTGATGCCTCTTTAACTCTTTTGTGCCACTTCTCCCACTTATTCGTTATTCCATCAGCATTTGTGTACCATACTTTAAGCTTCCTCTCCACCACTGTGTTCTGGGGGTCTGTGAGGGTGGAGGGTTTGGCAATGTGCTGTTGGATTCTACATTGTAGTGTGTTGGGGGGTTGTAAGTGTGGATTGTGGTTTGTGTTGGGATAGCGTGTTTGGTTGTGGGGTCTAGGGGTGGTTCTGTGTGTGCCTGCGCTTGTTACTCTGCCCTGCTCTTTTCTGTCCTCTGCTGTTTCTGTCCTTGTCTCTTTTCCTAGCCCCTTTTACATCTGTGTCCTCTCCCTCAGCTGCTCTTGTTCTGATCTTGTTCTCTCTCGGTCTTGGAACACCCTCCTGTATGTCGATGATTCCTTCATCCATGATTTCTCTTGCACGATCCTGTTTCACACCGCTTCTGTCTTGGAAATCAGCTTGACCGGCTGGTTTCTCACCTTCGAGTACCTCCCTTATTCTCTGAATATTTACTATGTCAGTCGTGCCCTCCTCGCCTATTTCTTTAATGTTTTCAGTCTCCCAATTTTTTTTCCTACAGTCACTGTGTGTCCTCCCCTCGCTCTCCTGAAACCCCTAAATAAACACTGACTTCTCCCTCTCCTCTTCCCATTGCCTTTCCCACAGTGTCTCTGGGTCCGGTTTGTACATAGCAATTGTCCCCCTTATTTTTTCTTGAAACTGTTGGTGGCAAGATCATGCTTCTGCATGAGACTTATCCCCCTCCCGGCCTTTTCTCCCCTTCCTTGCTGCTATCCCTGCTCTCAGCTTCCCTTTTTCTTCATTCCTCGGACCTGCTTGATGGGCTGATAAGGCCTTACCATAAGTCGTGTCTCCTTCCTTCCCATTTGGTTCCTCTTTCATGAGGGGTGTACCTGCTTCAGATGCTGTCTCCTTTGGGCAATAACCCTGTAACTTGCTTCAGCCTATTCACTTCATATTCTAGAGCCTTTATCCTGGCATCTGCAGCTTTGGCTTGTGACTCCCATATCTTCCTCTCTGCCTCCATCCACGTCTCTAGTTTTGCAGAAAACTCGCCTAGTTTGCACTCCCTCTCTTGCTCTCTTGTTCCATCCTTTTACATTGCACCTCTGTCCATTCTTCCTTACAAGAGCCGTTTTCCTCTGATACTCTGTGCCGTCGACTTCCTTTGCGAAGCTGTTTTTTTTTCAGGTGTTGTAATGTGTGTGTGTGTGTGTGTGTGTGTGTGTGTGTGGTGGGTGGGGGAGGTGTTAGGGGGATTGAGGTGGGGAGAGGGAGGGTGTGTGTGTATACTCTCCTAATTGGGGTTGCAGGGTCGAATCATAGCTCCTGGCCCCTCCTCTTCACTGGTCACTACTAGGTCACTCGCTCCGTGAGCTTTATCATACCTCTTCTTAAACCTATGTATGTGTGTGTGTGTGTGTGTGTGTGTGTGTGTGTGTGTGTGTGTGTGTGTGCAAACAGTAGAACGAGCAATATGGCAAGGACAGCCATTTTCTGATAACCTTAATAGATTTTTTATTCTCATTTTCAGGTCTTCAAAAAGAAAGAAAATACCCAGGATTGCATTAGTGCAGAAGTTTAATAAAATAAGATATTTAATATTTATTAGCTTAAAACAAATTGTATGATCAAGTAAATAAAAACAAAAGCTCGCTGAGACTCTCATAATTGGCTTAAGACAGTATGGAGAGGCTCTCCGATTTCACATCTGTTTTTAACAGTCTATCTCATAGGGGTGGTTTGCGCATGTGCATGTTCCCTAATTGTTTAATATGAAGGCTTGCCTCCCATTTGTCTTGTACTAAAAAGCTTGCCTAAATGTTCAGCAGTTCGGGCCCTTTTATGTGCCTCGTCGTTTTGCCTATGTACTAAGACTTACATTTCGTGACTCACGAAATTGTAATGACACGTTTGCAAATAAACCACGGGATGAGTGGGGATTAAACACGCGGCTACTGAGTCGTAAAACTCACCAACCGCGAGTTCAATACCCACCCGTACAGTGGTTTACTTGCATGTCGTACTCTTATAATGATTTACTGCAGACGACTGTAGGCTGTGAGTGCTCGAATCCTTGAACTTTAAAACAGCTCTGTAAATACACAACCATACCTGAGCATAATGCGTGGAGAGCATTATGGATAAAATTCCCTAAAAAATTTATTAAACCAGTTTCTAATATTTTTTTCTGTTGTTTCAAATAAATAACATGGCAGCATTAATGTTTTTTTTTTCTACTGTAGCTACAGAATTTTCTGATGACATAAAAAGTTTATTTGTTTATCAATGTAACAACAAAATTACCTTGATAACCTAATCAATTGCTATGGTTGATGGAAACTTCAATTACGTTTAAGCTGAATTGATGTAACAGGATTTTCTTGTTTGTATCGCCATTAAATGGAAGTTTTCTGTAAATTTCTGTGAACATATTTCTAGTTGTTTTAATTACAATATGTCAGATAGATAATTTACATTCCTATTCCATTTCTATGTCAATTTTAGTTTAGGATGTTAGTCATATAAATAATCGAAGAATAAATAGTTATGTTCTGGAGGTTTTTAAATCTAAAAATAATTGTCTACATACGTAGACTATGGCGTTGGCCATAGTTCCCCCTGAGTATACATACAGTAACTAAGCATAAATAAACAAGTATTTCATCCATATGTCATTGGATTTGCTAATCTTGCAACTGAGTTCTTAAGTACATCACCAGTCTCAGTATGTAAGTCATTTACAGAGTTTTGCAAGAATATGTTTCCTTGGTTTTGCCATTATGAACCATTAAATGTTTTTTTACATGAATACACTCTTGTAATATATCGCCTGGATTGAATTTTGTGTGCAATAATTCATTTATTATAGTTTGTGGGGACAATTACCTATATCTGCCTGTTATATGCCATTTATATTTTGGGGGACAATGTTTTTTAATCACTTTACTGTTTTGCAAGTGGATCATTTTAGCATTTCAATTTGCAACTACTTGCTTCTGCAGCTTTTTGTCTGAGTGCCCAATGAGCTTGCAATTTATAGTCTTGTATCTTTGTTCTCAGATCCTATTAGTTGCAATTATATTTTATTCTGTTTTGTTAAGTAATTTTAGATTTTAGATTTTGCAACAATTTTACCATTGCAGTATTGAAGCAATTAAAATACCTGTGTTCATTTGTGAAATTTCTTTTGTGAATCCACTTGCATAAGCGTATATTACCATTGTTTACGAGAGGATAACATTTACTTACATTTACTTAGTTTTTGCCAGCCATTTATCATTTACATTCGTACATTGTATGTTCTCTCTCATTCTGAGTTCAGTAAAAAGTAAATGGCATACCCTTTCAGCTTTTCTCCTTATTTTCTTTGTTTGTTGACTTCTCGTGAGTTAGATTTCACTATGTCCAGCATCAGGCACAGTGGACGCAACGCTTTGCCTTCACAGTGTAGCTCGAACAGCAATCTGAGACATTTTCCTATGGAGAATGTCTCAGCACTTTTGGAGATCATAGTTCAACAGTATTAGTTGTAGCTCACATAACTGTCCAAGGAGCTTCCGCTTGTTGTTCATACCCCTCCCTCAACTTTCATGATAGCCAAGAGTTGTTACAGACAAGGATAAAGGCCGTTCAAACTTTTATCCAGGATAAACATGACCTCACAGTTGAACAATGTATTATGTATGTAGTTGCATCAGTCGTTAATTGATTTATCAGTCTTCAGCGTATTAGTAACCTAAACAAATGAGAGGATTTCAAAGAAGAATTCCGCAAATATTTTTGTTGTGGGAAGGAATGCCATTAATTCGATATTCTTACAAGAGTATGGCATGAGAAGCATCTTTTTGTGAAAACCCTTTCGAGTATATTTGCAAAGTTGGGCAGTCCTCTAAGTTCTTTGCAGAGACAGTCAAAGAGATCAAATGTGCGCTATATGATGATTCATTTCGTATCTTAAACATCTGAGACATTGAGGGATTGTCCCAGATATTATGCGAAGTGGTATGGCTGAGCGTCCCACAGACTGATTTCTACTCGTAACTTTTCTTTGTCGGTCAGGAAGTAAAGTGAAACAACTCGTTTGCGCGGATGGTCAGGAGTGAGTCCAACAGCTTGGAGAAACTACTGCTTCGAAATCCTCTGTTTGAAAAATCTTGGGACGAATACGTAGTTTAAAAGGGAAGACAATATTATCGACCACTAGGAACTTTGCCGACAATTTCCTGCCCTGATTCTTGAACTGGATTATGTCCTTACCTGTACCACCAGGGAACTACAAGAGACATCGCTCTGGGTTCGGATGTGTAAGACGATTCGGTCAACATGGCTGCAAGTTGGCCAATGTCTTGGATGAGACTTGATCTTACTAAGTTCACAAATGAACCTGAATCAATGAATAAGTTCACAGGTTTATTAAGTCTTCATAGGATGTTTTGTACAAACCCTGTCATCCCCGTCGAAACATTCTTCGTCTGGTCTGTCAGAAAGTACGTCATCGCTGAGAGCGACGCATGGCGGACAGGGACGGAATGCAGCAAATCTGCTAAAGTGACTACCTTTATAGTTTGTCCTGTGCTCGCAAGTCTTTCCCCGAAATGTGGGACTGACTGCTGTTGCTACACTCACTGTGACCGGAAGATCTGCCACACTTCGCTTTGAAGCAGCAGGCGCAATACAAGGCCTCCCCCGATCTGTGGCTGTAAGCGGCAGACTTCAAGCGCTTGGAGAGGGTTACCTGGAGAGGGTTTAGGAGGTCAACGCCCCCGGGGCCCGGTCTGTGACCAGGCCTCAGGTGTTATTCGAAAATGTTAGGATGAGAGTCTCCCAGACTGCTTTCTACTAGTTACTGTTCTCTCTTACGAGTTTACATTGTAGCTCCTCTCACATGCCTATTACTACCTGTGTAGAGTGCAGCCACTTATAGTACTCCCATTAGAGTCAGTTGTCCGTAGCAACCACACTCGTTAAAAGTTCAAATAGGCCAATTACAAAGAGAAATAGAAACTGTAAGAATCCCCTCGTTGTGGTAAGGTGATGGTGGATATTGTAAGTTGGAGTGTACATCGACTCTGTGGTTTGACCTCAACATTCATGGTACACACAATATGAGTCTTTGAAACGCTTATTGGAGAGACTTCAGGTGAATGACTTATAATGTCCACCCGCACCTTACCACGGCTTAAGCATGTGATATCGCGCTTAGACTTTGGTACATGAAATAGTGAATGATGGGGATCCTTACCTTTTCTATTACTATTTGTAAATGATCTCTTTGGACTTTCAACGAGTGTGGTTGCTACGGACAACTATCTAATGGGAGTACTATAAGTGGCTGCTCGCTACACAGGTAGTAATAGGCATGTGAGTGGAACTACATCGTAAACTCATAACAGAGAACAGTAACTGAAAGGAGTATGAGAGGCGCTCAGTCTAACATTTTTGCATAATACCTGCGAAAATCATTAGGACAATATCTAAGATACGAATTGTATCATCTTCAAGCTCCCATTAGAATTTTTTAAGTCTCTGCAAAGTCCTTAAAGGACTGATCAATTCTGCAAAGACACTCGAGAGGGGTTTCTTAAACAGATGCTTCTTGTATGAATTGTCCGCCAACAAACATATTCGCGGAATTCTTCTTTAAAATCCTCTGATTTGTTTGGATTACTAATACGCTTAAGAGTTATAAAAGATTTAACCATTTCCTTATCTTGAACGATTGATGCAACTACAAGTCTAATATATTGGTCATCTCTGGGGTCATCATGTTTACCTTGGATAAAAGTCTGAAGGGCCTTTAGCCTCGTCTCTGACAACTCATGGCTATCATCAAAGGTGAGAGAGGTGTATGAACAACAAGCGGAAGCTCCATGGGTAGTGATGTTACCAACAACCACACACACTGTTGAACTATGACCTCCAGAAGTACTATCTTAGGAATTCTCCATAGAAGTTTTGCTGTTCCAGCTAGCCTGAGAAAGCAAAGCGTTGCGTCCACTACGCCTGATCCTGGACAAGATGAAGTCTAACTCACGAAAAATTAACAGACCTATAGAGAGAATAGAGGCAAAAAAAAACTGAACTCGGAGTCAGTGAGAACATACACTGTTCGATTGTAAATGGTAAATTACTGGCACAATAATGCAATTTAAGAACTCAGTAAATGTTACCCTCTCGTAAACAATGGTTATACAAGTTTATGCAAGTGGATGCACAAAAGAAATTTTACAAATTTAATTGCAAGGGATGATGTGAATCAGTACTGCAATGGCAACATCTAAAATGCAAAATTACTCGATAAAATAAAATATAATTGCAAGCAAATGTGGTCTAAGAACAAACTCGCTGGGCACTCCAGGGAAAGGTAGCGGGTCCAAGTAGTTGTAAATTAAAATACCAAAATGATCCACTTACGAAAGAGTAAAGTAAACACAAAACATTGACAAAAAAAATATGAATGGCATATAATAAGCAAATGTAATAGGTAACTGTACACATACTATAATAAAGTAATTATTGCAAACAAAATTCAATCTACGTGATATATTATAAGAGTGTAAAGTGGAGAAATACGAACACTGTTCATGACAGAGGCAACATAGTAAGAAAAGTAGTGAATGTACTTGCTACTGCGCATTAACGTGCAAAAAACGATAAAAAGAAAAACCTGTTACCGAGCGGTGGACAAACACATGAAGGCAAGGAAACAACGAGCGACTCCCACTCAGCTATAAAATTAATGGAATTAGCATGATTGTTAAGTGAATCGAAAAATGGTTGGGAGAAACTAGAGTCGCATGTCCAAAGCACAGACATCATCTAGATAACCAAGCCAGAGAAAAGGGTGCACCCCAATCAGAGAAAGGGAAAACTGTTTTGCAGTAATACATATAAATGTTAGCAAGAACAGGGAATACAGAAGAGCCCATAGCACCACAGAAGGATTGGAAATAAAATTTACCTTAATCAGAAAATATCGAGTCCACATTAAGGAGAATAAGATCAAGAAATACATCTGAGGGTATTGGGAAATGAAGTAGCCCATCTATGACCTTTACTCTGATAAAAGTGAAACATCATCTAGAGAGGCGTTAATGAAAGGAGCTCAACGTCAAGACTTAGCAGGTTAGAAGTTGGATGAGGTCGAACTAGTTGGATGAAGTGTTGTGGATGACGGACATAAGTAGGAAAAGAAAAATGCAGAAAAAGAGCGATTCTTTTGGCCAGCCAGCAGGCAAGACAATAACAGATAAAATCTTTTTAGGAAATAATCGGACGTAAAGGAATACTTGAAATATCAGTTTCAGGAAGACTGTAGAAATAAGGTAGAGAGGGATATATAGTACGTAAACGTTGAATAAGATCGACGTAAGGAGGACGAAGATTAGAAAAAGTCTGAAGTTTACGGTTGCAAGTGTTCTTGATGCGATCAAGGGGGATTGATATGACAGAAGTGTAGATGCATGAGTTAGAGAGCAAAAAAGTGTTGCTACGACGAGGACGTTAGTAATTCCTGGACTACAGGTTATCAAGGGCAGGAAAAAGAGTAGAACAAATACCGGATAGGTTATGAATATTTTGAAAGTGAGACGGTCGAAATTAATCCAAGGAGCTAATCAGATAACAGACAGCACAAGTAGCTGAGGTGTCAAGAAAAAGAACAAAACCAAGAAGTTCAAGCTGATGTTGGACATTTTAGTATAAGTTTTAACTGAAACGTCGTCGCAAGTCTCAATATCCCAAGAGCGAGTTATTTATGTTATGAAGAAGTCGCCAGTGATGACAGAACTCACAGCTTGGAAACAGTCTCTATCAGACATTGATGAAGCGAACATGTTGTTATATACATTTTAATCAAGGGGCTATCCCAGCTGGACTATTTTATAGGATAGCATTGCAACAAGTCTCGACATTGGAGCATTGAGAGTCCCCTAATCAAATGTTTAGCTTACTCTTTAGCTCACTGGTCAATGTTTAACTCACTGGTCAATCTGAGAGTGATTTCCTTTACCGATACGCGGGAGGAAAATGTGTCTAGAGGATCCCTTTCTGGACAGCCTCCTATAGGGATTTCATGCTCCCCAAATAGGTAAATCGATTCTTTGCTGTACTAAGCTGAAACAAAGGGGAAGAATCTAGGAAAATTTTCTTGCACAGCTGTTAATACTAGTCAAATTTTACTGCTTCATTGTCCTAAGGCAGATTAATAACTTGATATATACCCTTGTGCTTATTATGATGCTAAAGATAAATAATGTTATTTTAAAAAATTTAATTATTTTACTCAGGTTCTGAACTAATAACAATGCAATTACGGCAGTCCACTCGATTCCAAAAGTCCATTACTGAGAGAGTTGACATAATGATGGCATACATTATGGCAGTGTTTATCGCAAAACCATTATTGTGTGAGCTCTGACATCATGAAAGTCTAAATTATGGGGTCAGGATATCTAAACTGTGAGATGAGACAGGAATATGTTATAGGATAATGGGAGTATGTTTTTTAAGTATCCTGACAGTTTAGACCATAGAATCATTAAGACTCAGATATGTTATCACATTAGTCTAAAATATTAGATGAGAATATTTTAACTGATGATTAGTATAATTAGTTGGTGGTGTCACTGTAACTAGATAATAGGAATCAATGTAATTCCGTACATACATGTCTTTTGTAACTGCGAGAATTTAGGATAAATTTAGCTACATCATAGTCACTGTAACCTGATTTTAGGATTAAGGTAATCTTGATAACTGAAAGTTTGATTATTGACCAAAGAGGCTTTAATAAGAGATCAGGGAAGCTTGATTATTTACAAGGGAAGATTTAATATGAGATCAGGGAAGTTTGACTATGAACCAAGTAACCTTTTAATATGAGATTAACAAACTAATTATTGTCCAGGGAAGCTTTAGACTGAGATCAGTGAAGCTTTATAAAAAGATCAGAGAAGCTTTATTATGAATGAGGGAAGTTTTTTTTTGAGATCAATGAAGTTTTTTTATGGATCAGGAAAACTTGATTAGAGGATAAGTGAAACTTAATTATGGACCAGGGAAGCTTGATTCTACGACCGTAAATAACTGATTATTGAATCATGGAAGCTTGATTATAGACCAGAAATATGTCATTATAGAATCAGGGAAACTTGATCAAAGACCAGAGAAATCTGATTATGGACCAGGAAAGCTTGATTATGGTCCAGGGAAGTTTGATTATGGATTATGGAAGCTTGATTATGGTCCATGGAAGCTTGATTATAGAGTAGGGAAACTTGATTATGGTCCAGGGAAGCTTTATTACGGAGTAGGGAAGCTTGATTATGGATCAGGGAAGCTTGATAATGAGGTAGGGAAGCTTGATTATGGACGAGGGAAGCTTGATTATGGAGTAGGGAAGCTGATAATGGAGTAGGGAAGCTTGATTATGGTCCAGGAAAACTTGATTATGGAGTAGGGAAGCTGATAATGGAGTAGGGAAGCTTGATTATGGATCAGGGAAGCTTGATTATGGATCAGGGAAGCTTGATTATGGAATAGGGAATCTTGATTATGGTCCAGGGAAGCTTGATTATGAACCAGGGAAGCTTGATTATGGATCAGGGAAGTTTGATTATGGATCAGGGAAACATGATTATGGATCAGGGAAGCTTGATTATGGTCCAGGGAAGCTTGATTATGGATCAGGGAAGCTTGATTATGGACGAGGGACGCTTGATTATGGACATGGGAAGCATGATTATGGATCAGGGAAGCTTGATTATGGTCCAGGGAAGCTTGATTATGGAGTTGGGAAGCTTGATTATGGTCCAGGGAAGCTTGATTAATGGGATCATTGACGAGTATTTTTAAGGTCATGTAAAATTGATAATGGGAACAAAGAATCTTGATTATGGGACTATGGAAGTTGGACTATGAGATCACAGAAGCCTGGGATTTAGGATTAGAGAAAGTTTAATATGG
>NC_069401.1:97023337-97068083 GCF_026875155.1 Cherax quadricarinatus | reverse complement strand
TGGGGTTGTAGTGTTGGGTGGTGGATGGGTTGGTAGTGTTGGGTGGTGGATAGGTTGGAAGTATTGGGTGATAGATGGTTGGTAACGTTGGGTGGTGGATGGGTTGGTAGTGTAGGGTGGGTGAACGGTTGGTAGTGCTGGGTGTTGGATGGTTGGTAGTGTAGGGTGGGGGAATGGTTGTTAGTGTAGGGAGGTGGATGATTGGTAGTGTAGGTTGGTGGACGTGATTGTAGTGTAGGGTGGTGGATGGGTTGGTAGTGATGGGTGGTGGATGTGTTGGTAGTGTAGGGTGGTGGATGGGTTTGGTAGTGATGGGTGGTGGATGTGTTGGTAGTGATGGGTGGTGGATGTGTTGGTAGTGTAGGGTGGTGGACGGTTGGTACTGTTGGGTGGTGGATGGGTTGGTAGTGTAGGGTGGTGGATGGTTGGAAGAGTAGGGTGTTCCATGGTTGGTAGTGAGGTGTTGTGATGGTTGATAGCGTTGGGGTGGTGCATGGGTTGGTAGAGTTGGGTGGTGGATAGGTTGGTAGTCCTGGGTGGTGGATGGGTTAGTAGTGTTTGGTGATAGATGGTTCGTAGTGTAGTGTGGTGGATGGGTTGGTAGTGCTGGGTGGTGGATGGGTTGGTAGTGTTGGGTGAAGGATGGTTGGTAGTGTTGGGTTGTGGATGGGTTGGTAGTGTAGGGTGGTGAATGGTTGGGAGTGCTGGTTGGTGGATGGTTGGTAGTGAAGGGTGGTGGATGGTTGGTAGTGTATGGTGGTGGATGGTTGGTAGTGTTGGGTTGTGGATGCGTTGGTAGTGTTGGGTGGTGGATGGGTTAGTAGTGTTGGGTGGTGGATGGGTTGGTAGTGTAGAGTGGTGGAAGGTTGGTAGTGTTGGATGGTTGATGGGTTGGTAGTGTAGGGTGGTGCATGGTTGGAAGTGTTGGGTGGTGGATGGTTGGTAGTGTTGCCTGGTGGATGGTTGGTAGTGTAGGGTGTTGGATGGTTGGAAGTGTTGGGTGGTGTATGGTGGGTTCGTAGTGAAGGGTGGTGGATGGTTGGTAGTGTTGGGTGGTGGATGGTTGCAATGTTGGGTTGTGGATATTGGTAGTGATGGGTGGTGGATTGTTGGTAGTGTTAGGAGGTGGATGGGTTGGTAGTGTATGGTGGTGGATGGTTGATAGTGTAAGGTGGTGGATGGGTGGTAGTGTTTGGTTGTGAATGGTTTGGTAGTGTAGGGTGTTGGATGGTTGGTAGTGTTGGGTGGTGGATGGTTGGTAGTTTTGGGTGGTGGAGGGGTTATTAGCGTTGGGTGGTGGATGGGTTGGTAGTGTTGTGTGGTGGATGGGTTGGTAGTGTTGGGTGGTGGATGGGTTGGTAGTGTTGGGTTGTGTATGGGTTTGTAGTGTTGGGTGATGGATGGTTGGTAGTGTTGGGTGGTGGATGGTTGTTAGTGTAGGGTGGTGGATGGTTGGTTGTGTAGGGTGGTGGATGGCTTGGTAGTGTTGGGTGGTGGATGGGTTCGTAGTGTAGAATGGTGGATGGTTGGTAGTGTTGGGTGGTGAATGGGTGGTAGTGTTGGGTTGTGTATGGGCTGGTATGTTGGGTGGTGGATGGTTGGTAGTGTTGGGCGGTGGATGGGTTGGTAGTGTTGGATGGTGGATGGGTTGGAAGTGTTGGGTGTTGGATGTGTTGGTAGTGTTGGGTGATGGATGGTTGGTTTGTGTTGGGTGGTGGATGGTTGTTAGTGTAGGGTGGTGGATGGTTGGTTGTGTAGGGTGGTGGATGGCTTGGTAGTGTTGGGTGGTGGATGGGTTCGTAGTGTAGAATGGTGGATGGTTGGTAGTGTTGGGGGTGGATGGGTTGGTAGTGTAGTGTGGTGGATGGTAGGTAGAGTAGGGTGTTGAATGGTTGGTAGTTAGGTGTTGTGGTGGTTGATATTGTTAGGTGTTGGATGGGTTGGTAGTGTTGGGTGGTGGATGGGTTGGTAGCGTTGGGTGGTGGATGGGTTCGTAGTGTTGGGTGATGGATGGTTGGTAGTGTTGTGGTGTGGATGGGTTGGTAGTGTAGGGTGGTGAATGGTTGATAGTCTTGGTGGTGGATGGGTTGGTAGTGTAGGGTGATGGATGGTTGGTTGTGTTGGGTGGTGGATGGGTTGGTAGTGTAGGGTGGTGAATGGTTGGGAGTGTGGGTGGTGGATGGTTGGTAAAGAAGGGTGGTGGATGGCTGGTAGTGTAGGGTGGTGGATGGTTGGTAGTGTTGGGTGATGGATGAGTTCGTAGTGTTGGGTGGTGGATGGGTTAGTAGTGTTGGGTGGTGGATGGGTTTGGTAGTGTAGGGTGGTGGATGGGTTGGTAGTGTTAGTTGGTGGATGGGTTGGTAGTGTTGGGTGGTGGATGGTTGTTAGTGAAAGGTGGTGGATGGTTGGTAGTGAAGGGTGGTGGATGGTTGGTAGTGTAGGGTGGTGGATGGTTGTTAGTGTTGGGTGGTGGATGGTTGGTAGTGTAGGGTGGTGGATGGTTGGTAGTGTAGGGTGATGGATGGTTGGTAGTGTTGGGTGGTGGATAGTTGGTGGTGTTGGGTGGTGTATGGGTTGGTAGTGTTGGGTGGTGGATGGTTGGAAGTGTTGGGTGGTGGTGATCGTTTGGTAGTGTAGGGTGATGGATGGTTGGTAGTCTTTGGGTAGTGGATGGTTGTTATTGTAGGGGGTTGGATGGTTGGTATTGTAGGGTGGAGGATGGCTTGGTGGTGTAGGGTGATGGATGGGTTGGTAGTGTTGGGTGGTGGATGGGTTGGTAGTGTAAGGTGGTGGATGGTTGGTAGTGTTGGGTGGTGGATGGGTTGGTAGTGTAGGGTGGTGGATGGGAGGTAGAGTAGGGTGTTGGAGGGTTGGCAGTGAGGTGTTGTGATGGTTGATAGTGTTGGGTGGTGGATGGGTTGGAAGTGTTGGGAGGTGGATGGGTTGGTAGTGTTTGGTGGTGGATGGGTTCGTAGTGTTGGGTGATGGATGGTTGGTAGTGTTGGGTGTGGATGGGTTGGTAGTGGAGGGTAGTGAATGGTTGGTAGTGCTGGGTGGTGGATGGGTTGGTAGTGTTGTGTGGTGGATGGGTTGGTAGTGTTGGGTGGTTGATGGGTTGGTAGTGTTGGGTAATGGATAGTTGGTAGTGTAGGGTGGTGGATGGGTTGTTAGTGCAGGGTGGTGAATGGTTGGGAGTGCTGGGTGGTGGATGGTTGATAGTAAAGGGTAATGGATGGTTGGTAGTGTAGGGTGGTGGCTAGTTGGTAGTGTTGGGTCATGGATGAGTTGGTAGTGTGGGTGGTGGATGGGTTAGTAGTGTGGGGTGGTGGATGGGTTGGTTGTGTAGGGTGGTGGATGATTGGTAGTGTTGGGGGGTGGATGGGTTGCTAGAGTAGGGTGGTGGATGTTTGGTAGTGTTGGGTGGTGGATGGTTGGTAGTGTAGGGTGGTGGATGGTTGGTAGTGTTGGGTGGTGGATGGTTGGTAGTGTTGGGTGGTGGATGGTTGGAAGTGTAGGTGGAGGATGGTTGGTAGTGTTTGGGTGTGGATGTGGTGGTAGTGATGGGTGGTGATATGTTCGTAGTGTTGGGTTTGGGGGATATGTTTTGGGAGTGTTGGGTGGGGGGATGTGTTGTAGTGTTGGGTGGTGGATGGTTGGTAGTGTTGGGTGGTGGATAGGGTTGGTAGTGTGGGGGGGGTGGTGGATGGTATGTTGGGTGTGGATGGTTGGTAGTGTAGGATGGTGGATGGTTGGTACTGTTGGGGTTTTGGATGGTTGGTAGTGTAGGGTGGTGGGATGGGTTGGGAGTGAAGTTTGGTGGATGGTTGGTAGAGAAAGGGTGGTGGATAGTTGGTAGTGTTGGGTCGCGGATGGTTGGTAGTGTAGGGTGGTGGATGATTTTGTAGTGCAGGGAGGTGGATGGTTGGTAGTGCAGGGAGGGGGAAAGGTTGATAGTGTATGGTGGTGGATGGTTAGTAGTGTAGGGTGGTGGATTGTTGGTAGTGTAGGGAGGTGGATGGGTTGGTAGTGTAAGGGAGGTGGATGACTGGTAGTGTAAAGGGGTGGACGGTTGGTAGTGAGGGAGGTGGATGGTTGGTAATGTAGGGTGGTGGATGGTTGGTATTTTGGGGTTTTGGGGGGTTGTAGTGAAAAGGGGGGTGGATGGTTGGTATGTTGGGTGGGGGGTGGGTTGCAATGTTGGGTTTTTTGGAATTGGTGTGTGGGTGGGGGATTGTTGGGGGGAGTGTGGGGGTGGATGGGTTGGTAGTGTGGGTGGTGGGTGGGGTTGTGTGTTGGGGGGGGGGGGTGGGTAGGTTTTTGGGGGTTTTTTATTTGGTATGAAAAGGGGGTTTTTTGGTTGGTGTGTGGGTGGGGGTTTTTGTTTAGGTTTTATGGGTGGGGGGTTTAGTGTTGGGGGTGGGTGGTGGTTTGGGGGGTGGATGGGTTGGTAGTTGGGTTGGGGTTATGGGTTTTTGGAGGGGGTGTGGATGGGTTGGTTTTTTGGGGGGGTTATGGTTGTTTGTGGGGTTTTATGGGTTTATTGGGGGGGTAAATTTTTATTTTGGGGTTGTGGGAGGGTTTTGGTAGTTTTAATATTTGGGTTGGGGGTTTTTTGGGGGGTTGGGGAGGGTTTGGGATGAGGGTGGGGAGGGATTAGGTGGTGGAGGTTTGGTAGGAAAAAAAGGGGATGTGGTATTGGGGGGTGGAGGGGGGTTTTTGATGGTTTGTGCTGGGGGTGGGATGGGTTTGCAAAAAATTGGTGGGGAAGGGGTGGTTTGAGTGTGGGAGTGTGGTTGGGAGTGGGGTTGGAAAAGGTTGTAGGGGGGTTTTGGTTGGGGATTGGGGGTGTGGGGGGATTTTTTTGGCGTTGGGGGGTGGAGGGTTGGTGTGTTGGTGGTGAAAAGGGTGGGAAAAGGGTGGGGGATGGTTGGGGTGAAGGGTGGTGGATGGGGTAGGTAGGGGGGGTTGGGATGTGGTAGTTTGGGGTTGGTGGGGTTGGTATGTTGGGGGGGGTGGAGGGGTTGTAGTGTTTGGGGGGTGGATGGGTTTGGGATTTTTGGGTGGTGGATGGGTTTTGGGTTTTTTAGTTTGGGGAGGGTTGGAGGTGGGGGGGTGGTTTGGTATGGGGTGGTGGGGGTTGTAGTGAGGGGGGTGGGTGTTGGAGTGTTGGGGGTGATGGTTTAAAAGTTTGGGGTGGATGGTTGGTATGTAAGTGGTGGTGGTTGGGGTGTGGGGGGTGGATGGTTGGAAGTGTTGGGTGGTGGATGGTTGGTAGTGTGAGTGGTGGATTTTGGTAGTGTAGGGTGGTGTATGGTTGGTAGTGTTGAGTGGTGGATGGGTTGGTAGTGTTGGGTGGTGGAAGGGTTGGTAGTGTTGGGTGGTGGATGGTTGGTAGTGTAGGGTGGCGGATGGTTGGTAGTGTGGGTGGTGGATGCTTGGTAGTGAATGGTGGTGGATGGTTGGTAGTGTAGGATGGTGGATGGTTGGTAGTGTTGGGTGGTGGATGTGTTGGTAGTGTTGGGTGGTGGATGTGTTGGTAGTGTTGGGTGGTGGATGTGTTGGTAGTGTTGAGTGGTGGAAGTGTTGGTAGTGTTGGGTGGTGAATGAGTTGGTAGTTTAGAGTGGTGGATGTGTTGTAGTGTTGGATGGTGGAGGTGTTCGTAGTGTTGGGTGGTGGATGTGTTAGTAGAGTTGGGTGGTGGATGTGTTGGCAGTGTTTGGGGGGTGGATGTGTTGGTATTGTTGGGTGGTGGATGTGTTGGCAGTGTTGGGTGGTGGATGAGTTGGTAGTGTTGGGTGGTGGATGTGTTGGAAGTGTTGGGTGGTGAATGTTGGGGCAGTGTTGGGTGGTGGATGTGTTGGTAGTTTTGGTTGTGGATGAGTTGGTAGTGTAGGGTGGTGGATGAGTTGGTAGTGTAGTGTGGTGGATGTGTTGTTAGTGTTGGGTGGTGGATGAGTTGGTAGTGTAGGGTGGTGGATGGTTTGTAGTGTTAGGTGTGGATGGTTGGAAGTGATGGGTGGTGGATATTCGTAGTGTTGTATTGTGGACGGTTCGTAGTGTTGGGTGGTAGATGAGTTGGAAGTGTTGGGTGGTGATGTGTTGGTATTGGGTTGGGGGGTGGATGGGGTTGGTTGTTTTGGGTGGTGGATTGGGGTTTTTTGCTGGGGGTTGGCGGGTTCGTAGTGAAAAGGGGGGTGGATGGTTTGGGAAATGTTGGGGGGTTGGGTGGTTGCAATGTGGGTTGTGGATATTGGGAGTGTGGGGGGTGGATTGTTTGGGAGGTAAGGAGGGTGGGTGGGTTGGGGAGTGTAAAGGGGGGTTTGGGTGGGTTTATAGTGTTTTGGTGGTGGGTGGGGGGTAGTGTTTGGTTGTGAAAGGTTTTGGGAGTTAGGGTGGGGGAAGGTTGGTAAATGTTTTGGGGGGTGGTGGTTTATAGTTTTTTGGGGGGTTTGGAAAGGGGGGAGAGTGTTTTGGGGGGTGGGTGGGTTTGGTTTTTGTTTGGGTGGTGGGTGGGTTTTGGTTTTTTTTTGGGTTTTTTGTATGGGTTTTTTAGTGTTGGGTGATGGATGGTTGGGAGTGTTGGGTGGTGGTTGGGTTTTTAGTGTTGGGTGGTTGGGTGGGGTTTTGGAAATGTTTGGTGGTGAAAGGTTGATAGTCTTGGGTTTGGGGGAAAGGGTTTGGGAGTGTAGGGTGATGGATGGTTGGGATGTTGGGTGGTGGATGGGTTGGTAGTGTAAAGGGGGGTGATGGTTTGGGGTGCTGGGGGGGTGGAGGTTGGTAGTGAAGGGTGGTGGATGGCGGGAGTGTAGGGTGGTTGGATGGTTGGTACGTTGGGTGATGGATGGGGGTTTGGGGCGCTGGGTGGTGGATTGGGGTTTGCAATTTTTGGGTGAAAGGATGGTTGGTGTGGGTTTGGGGGGTGGATGGGTTGGGGGGTGTAGGGTGGTGAAAGGTTTTAAGTCTTGGGTGGGGGGATGGGTTGGGGGGAAGGGGTTTTGGGTGATGGATGGTTGGCAGTGTTGGGGGGTGGAAAGGGTTGGTAGTGTAGGGTGGTGAAAAGGGTGGGAGTGCTGGGTGGTGGATGGTTGGTTGTGAAAGGGGGGTGGATGGGTGGAGTGTAGGGTGGTGTAAAGATTTGGGAGTGTTGGGTGATGGTTTAGTTCGGTTTTTGTTGGGTGGTGGATGGGTTTTTTAAATGTTGGGGTGGTTTTGGGTGGGTTTTGGGAGTGTAGGGTGGGGGATGGGTTTTGGGGTGTTAGTTTGGGGGATGGGTTTTGGGAGTGTAGGGTGGGGGATAGTTTGGGAAAGGGGGGTGGTGGATGGTTGGTAGTCAGGGTGGTGGGGTGGGTTTGGGGTGTTGGGTGGTGGATGGTTTTTAAAATGTTGGGGGTGGATGGGTTTGGTAGTGTAGAGGGGGTGGATGGTTTTGGTTTGTGTAGGGTGGTGGATTTTTTTGGGAGTGGTTTGGGGGGGATGGGTTGGGTTGGTTTGGGGGGTGGTTTGGGGTTGGGATGTTGGGTGCTGGATGGGTTGGTGTGTTGGGGGGGTGGTTTGTTGGTGGTGTTGGGGGGTTTTATGGGGTTTGTAGTGTTTTGGGGGGTGGATGGGGGTTTGGAAAATGTTTTGGGGGGTGGATGGGTTGGTTGTGGGAGGGGGGGATGGAGGTGGTAGTCTTGGGGAGTGGAAAGGTTGTTTGTGTAGGGTGGTGGTTGGGTTTTGGGAGTGTAGGGGGGGAGGATGGCTTGGTAGTGGGAGGGAATGGATGGGGTTGGGATTTTGGGGGGTTTGGGTGGGTTGGGGTGTAAGGGGGGTGGATGGGTTTGGGAGTGGGTTTTTTGGGGGGTGGGGTTGGGTTTGGGTTTTTTAAAGGGGGTGGATGGGGGGTTTGGTAGGGTTTTTGGATGGTAGGTATGAGGTGTTTTGATGGGTTTATGTGTTGGGGGGGTTGGTTTGGGTTTTAAAATGTTGGGTGGGGATGGGTTGGTAGGTTTTGGGGGTGGGTGGGTTTTGTAGTCTTGGGGGGATGGATGGTTTGGGTTTTTTTGGGGGGTGGGTGGGTTTGGGGGGAGGGGAGTGAATGGGTTTGGGAGTGCTGGGGGGTGGTTTGGGGTTTGGGAGTGTTGTGGGTGGTTGGGGGTTTGGGATGTTGGGGTTTGGAAAGGGTTGGTAGTGTTGGGTAATGGGTAGTTGGTGTGTTTGGGGGGTGGAGGGTTGTTAGTGCAGGGTGGTGAATGGGTTTGGGAGTGTGGGTGGGGGGTGGGTTTGGAAATGAAGGGTTTAAAGGATGGTTGGGTTTTTTGGGTGGTGGATTGTTGGGAGTGTTTGGGGTGGATGAGTTGGTTGTGTTGGGGGTGGATGGGTTAGTATGTTTTGGGGGGTGGTTGGGTTGGGTTTTGTAGGGTGGGTGGATGGTTTTGGGATGTTTGGGGGTGGATGGGTTTTGGGAGGTAGGGGGGTGGAAAGGTTGGTTGTGTTCGGTGGGGGGTGGTTGGTAGTGTAGGGTTGTGGATGGGTTTTTTTTGGTTTTTGGGGGTTGGGGGTTTTGGGTTGGGAGTGTTGGGGGGTGGGGTGGTTTGTAGTTTTAGGGTGTTGGGTGGTTGGTAGTGTTTTGGGGGGTGGATGGTTGGGAATGTTGGATGGTGGATGGTTGGTAAATTTTTGGGGGGTGGATGGGTTTGGGAATTTTTGGGTTTGGGGGATGGGGTTTTAGCGTTGGGTGGGGGAAAGGGGTTTGGTTTGAATTTGGGTGGTGAAAAGGTTTTGGGTTTTTTGGGTGGGGGATGGTTGGGAGTGTAGGGTGTGGATGGTTTGGGAGTGGTTTGGGGGGTGGGTGGTTGGTAGTGTTTGGGGGGGGGTTTATAGTTGGGGAGTGTAGGGTGTTTGGGTGGGGTTTGGGAGTGTTGGGTGATTTGGGTGGTTGGTAGTTTTTTTGGGGGGTGGATTGGTTGGTAGTGTAAAGGGGGGTGGATGGTTTGGGGTTTGGTTTTGGGGGGTGGATGGTTTTGGGGTGTTGGGTGGTGAAAGGGTTTTGGGAGGGTTGGGTGGTAAAGGGTTTGGGATGTTTGGGTGTTTGGGAAGGGTTTTGGGAGTGTTGGGTTTGGGGGATGGGTTGGAGTGAAAGGGGGGTGGATGGTTTGTAGGGAGGGTGCGGAGGGGTTGGGAAATGTGGATGGGGGATGGTTGTTTGTGCAGGGTGGTGCTTGGGTTGGGGAGTGTTTGGTGGAGGGGTGGGTTGGGAGTGTAGGGTGGTGGATGGTTGGTAGTTTAAGGTGGTGGATTGTTTGGGAGTGAACGGTGGTGGGTGGTTGGTAGTGTAAAAAAGGTGGATGATTGGTAGTGTAGGGTGGGGAATGGTTGGAAGTGTAGGGTGGTGGTGGTTTGGGAAATGTTTGGGGGGTGAAGGTTTTGGGATAGTTTGGTTTGGGGGTATGGGTTTGTTGTGTAGGGTGGTGGGTTGGGGGGTTGTGTGAAGTTGTGGATGGGGGGTTTGGAGTGTTGGGTGGTGGGTTTGGTGGGTGGGTGGTGGGGGTTGGGTGGTGGATTTTAAATTTTAGTGTTTTGGGGGGGGGATGGTTTGGGGGTTGGGTGGGGGGTTGGTTGGGGGCGGGTTGGGGGGTGGATGGGTTAGTTGTGGATGGTGGTTGGATGGTTGGTAATTTTAGGGGGGTGGATGGGGTGGGTTGGGGTGTTTTGGGGGGGGGGGGGTTTGGGTGGTGGGTTTTGGTTGGGTTGTTGGTTTTATGGGTTGGTATGTTGGGGGTGGTGGAAAGGGTTTTTAGTGATTTGTGGGGGGTGGTTGGATGTAAAGGGGGGTTTATGGTTTGGGAGTGTTAGGTGGTGGGTGGTTGGAAATGTTGGGTGGTGGATATTGGTATGTTGGGTGGGGATTTTTGGGAGTGTAAAGGGGGGTAATATTTTGGGAAATGTTGGGGGTGATGTGTTGGTATTTTTTGGGTAGTGGATGAGTTGGTAGTGTAGGTGGTTGATGAGTTGGTAGTGTTTGGGGGGTGGATTTGGGTTTTAAAATGTTTTGGGTGGTGGGTGGTTTTGGGAGTGTTGGGTTGGGGGAAAGGGTTTGTAGTGAAGGGTGGGGGATGGTTTGGGGGTGTTGGTGGGTAATGGTTGGAAAGTTTCCCTTTTGGATATTTGGGGTGTTTTGGGGTGGGTTGGGTTTGGGAGTGGGTTTGGGGGGTGGAAAGGGTTGGTAGTGTAGGGTGGGGGTTTTGGGCGTGTGTGGGTGGTGGGTGGTTGGTAGTGTGGGTTTGGGGGCTGGTTGGTAGTGAAGGGTGGTGGATAGTTTTGTATTTTTGGGGGGGTGAAAGGGTTGGGGGGTTGGGGGTGGATGGTTGGTTTTTGTGTTGGGGGGTGGATGGGTTTTGGGAGTGTTGGGGGGTGGATTGGTTGTAGTGTTGGGTGGTGGATGGGTTGGTAGTGTTGGGTGGGGGATTGGGGTTTATAGTGTTGGGGGGGTGGATGGTTGGTAGTGGGTTTGGGGGGTGGATGGGGTTTTTAAATGTTGGGTGGTGGATGGGGTTTGGGGAAATGTTGGGGGGGGTTGGGGAAAAAGGGTTGGGATGTTGGGTTATGGATGGTTGGGAGTGTTGGGTGGTGGGTGGTTTTTTTGGTAGATGGTGGATGGGTTTGTAGTGTAGGGGGGTGGATGGCTTGTATGTTGGGTGGGGATGGGTTTTAGTGTTGGGCGGTGGAAGGGTTTGGGAGTGTAGGGTGGTGGATGGTTGGTAGTGTTGGGGTGGGTGGGTTGGCAATTTTTGGGTTTGGGGGATGGTAGGTAAGTAGGGGGTTTTGGGTGGTTGGTAGTGATGTGATTTTGATGGTTGGGTAGTGTTGGGGGGTTGGGGGGTTGGGAGTTTTTGGGGGGTGGAAAGGGTTGGGAGTGTTTGGGGGGTTGGGTTTGGGTTTGTAGTGTTGGGGGGATGGATTGTTGGGATGTTTGGGGGGTGGATGGGTTTGGTTTGGTAGGGGCTGAAAGGTTTGGGGTGCTGGGGGGTGGGGTGGGTTTGGGAGTGTTTGGGGGATGGGTGGGGTTTGGGAAATTTTGGGGGGTGGATGGGTTGGGGTGTTTTGGGGGATGGATGGTTGGTTGTGTTGGGGGGGTGGATGGGTTGGGGATGTAGGGTGGTGAATGGTTGGGGGTTTTTCGTGTGGTGGATTTGGGTTTGGGGTGAAAGGGGGGGGGAAGGGTTTGGGAGGGTAGGGTGGTGGATGGTTTTGGGATGTTGGGGGGGTGGGTGGGTTTTGTAGTGTTTTTGGGGGGTTTGGGTGGGTTGGTAGTGTTTGGGGGGTGGATGGGTTTTGTAGTGTTTAAAGGGGGTTTGGGTGGGTGGTATTTTTTTAAATTGTTTTGGGTTGTTGGTAGTGTTTATGGGGGATGGTTTGGGAGTGTTGGGGGGTGGGTTGTTGGTTGTGAAGGGTGGTTTGGGTGGTTTTGGGAGTGTAAAGAGGTGGATGATTGGTAGTGTAGGGTGGTGGAAGGTTGGGAAATGAAAGGTTTGGGGGATGGTTGGGAGTGTATGGAGGTGGATGGTTGGTAGTTTGGGTGGTGGATGGGTTTTTTTGTGTAAGGGGGGTGGGTGGGTGGTGGTGAAATTTTGGATTGGGTTTGGGAGTGTTAGTGGTGGTTTGGGTTTGGGAGTGTAGTGTGGTGGATGGTTGGGAAATGTTTGGGGGGTGGGTGGTTGGTAGTTAGGGTGGTGGATGGTTTGTAGCGTGGGTGGTGGATGGTTGGTAAATGTTGGTTGGTGGTGGGTTTAGTTGTGTTTTGGTGGTGGAAAGGGGGGGTAGTGTAGGGTGGTGGATGGTTGGGAGTGTTTTAGTGGTGAATTTGGGTTTGGGAGTGTAGGGGGGGGGGGATGTTTTGGGAGTGTTGTGTGGTTGGGTGGGTGGTAGTGTTTGGGGTTTGGGGGAAGGGTTTGTAGTGATGGGTTTGGGGTATGGTTGGTAGTGTTGGGTGGTGGATGGTTGGTAGTGTTAGGGGGGTGGATGGGTTTAAAATGTTTTGGGGGGTGGATATTGGGGATTTTGGTGGTGGATGGTTTGGGAGTGTTGGGGGTTTGGGGATGAGTTTGGGAAATTTGGGGGGTGAAAGTGTTGGGATTGTTGGGAAGTGGGGTGAGTTGGGATGTGAGTGGTTGATGATTGGGGTGTTGGGTGGTGGATGGGTTTGAAGTGTTGGGTGGGGGGATGAGTTGGTAGTGTTGGGTGGTGGGTGGGTTCGTTTGTGAAAGGGGGGGTGGATTTGGGTTGGGGGTGTTGGGTTGTAGATGGATGGAAAGTTGAGTTTTGGGGAATTGGTAGGGTTGGGGGGGTGGGGGGGTTGGTAGTGTTGGGAGGTGTGGTGGTTTGGGTGGGGGGGTGGATGGTTTGGGGTGTAGGGTGGGGATTTGGTTTGGGAAATGTAGGGTGGGGGCTGGTTGGGAGTGCAGGGGGGGGTGGATAGTTATAGTGTTGCGTGGTGAATGGGGTTTGGGAGTGGTTTTGGGGGGTGGATGGTTGGTAGTGTTGGGTGGGGAAAAGGGGGGGTGTGTTGGGTGGGGGATGGGGTTGGGTGTTGGGTGGTGGGTGGGTTTGGGGTGTTGGGGGGGGATGGGTTTTTTAGTGTTTGGGGGGTGGAAGGGTTGGAAATGTTGGGGGTTTGGGAAAAAGGGGAATGTTGGGGGATGGGTGGTTGGGGGTTGGGGGGGTGGTGGTTGTTAGTGTAGAGTGGTGGATGGGTTTGGGAGTGTAGGGTGGGGGTTTGGGGTTTTTGGGAGGGTGGGTGGATGGGTTTGGGAGTGTTGGGTGGTGGAGGGGGGGTAGGGTAGGGGGGTTGAAAGGTTTGGGAGTGGTTGGGGGGTGGATGGGTGGGAGTGTAGGGGGGGTGGTTGGATTTGGGGGGGTTTGGGATGGTTGGTAGTGAGGTGATGTGAAGGTTGATAGAGGGGGGTGGTGGATGGGGGTTTGGGAGGGTTGGGGTTTTTGGATGGGTTTGGGAGTGTTGGGTTTGGGGAAAGGGTTTTGTAAATGGGTTTGGGGGATGGATGGTTGATAGTGGGGGGTTTTGGGGGATGGGGGTTGTGAAAGGGGGCTGAAAGGGGTTTGGGAGTGCTGGGTGGGGGGATGGGGTTTTGGAAATGTTGGGTGATGGATGGTTTTGGGGGTGTTGGGCGGGGGTTGGGGGTTGGGTTTGTAGGGTGGGGGGAAAGGTTGGGGGGTGCGTGTGGTGGATGGTTGGTTTTGAAGGGTGGTGGAAATTTGGGGTGTAGGGTGGTGGAAATTTTTGGGAGGGTTTGGGGTTTGGGTGAGTTGGTAGTGTTGGGTGGGGGATGGGGTTTTAGTGTTGGGTGGTGGATGGGTTTTGGGATGTTTGGGGGGTGGATGGGTTTTTTTTTGTTGGGTGGGGGTGGGTTTTGGGAAGTAGGGTGGGGGATGGTTGGGGGTGTTGGGTGGGATGGTTTGGTTTGTGAGGGGGGTGGATGGGTTTTGGGTTGGGTTTCCCTGGTGGATGGTTTGGTAGGGTTGGGTGGTGGGTGGTTGGTAATGAGGGTGTTGGATGGTTTGGGAGTGTTGGGGGGTGGATGGTTTTTGGAAAAATTTTTTGGGTTGGGGGATAGGTTTTGGGAAATTACGTGGTGGATGGTTTTGGGTTTTGTTTGGGGGGTGGATTTTGGGTTGGTAGTGTTTGGGGGGTGGGTGTGTTGGAGTGTTGGGTGGTGGTTTTTTGGTAGTTTTAGGTGGTGGATGGGTTGGTAAAAAAGTAGGGGGGTGAATTTGGTTTTTGGGAGTGAAGGGGGGGTGGATGGTTGGTATTTAGGGTCGGGAATGGTTGGTTGTTTAGGGTGGGGGGGTTTTTGGTTGTGCAGGGTGGGGGATGTTGGTTGTGTTGGTTGGTGGATTTGGGGCGTAAATGTTTGGGGGGTGGATGGTTGGTAGGTGGGGGGTGGTTTGGGTTTTTTTGTGTTGAGTGGTGAAAAGGTTGGGGGTGTTGTGTGGGGAAAGGTTGGGATTTTTGGGTGGTGGAAGGGTTTGGGAGTGTAAAGGGGGGTGGATTTGGGTTTTTAGGGGTAGGGGGGTGGATGGTTGGTAGTGGGTTTTGGTTTTGGGTGGGGCAGTAGTGTTGGGGTGGAAGGTTTTGGGATGTAGGGTGGTGGATGGTTATAGTGTTTAGTGGTGGGAAAGGTTGGGAGGGGTAGGGGTGGGTGGGTTTGGTAGTGTTGTGTGGTGGGTGGGTTGGTAGTGTTTTTGGGGGGGGTGGAAAAAGGGTTTTTAAATGTGGGGGTGTAGGGTTTTGGGAGTGGGAGGGGGGGTGGAAAGGTTGGTAGTTTAGGGGGTGGGTGGTTGGGAAAGGGTTTGGGGGGGGGGATATTGGTAGTGGGTTTGGGGGGTTTGGGTGGGGTTTTAGTTTTTGGGTGGGAAATGAGTTGGAAGTGTTTGGGGGGTGATGGGGTTTGGGATTGTTGGGAAAGTGGGGTGAGTTGGGAGTGTAGAGTGGTTGATGAGTTTGGGGTGTTGGGGGGTGGGTGGGTTTTTAAGTGTTTTGGGGGTGTTTAGGTTTGGGAGTGTTGGGGGGTTTAAAGGGGTTTGTAGTGAAAGGGGGGTGGGTGGTTGGGAGGTTGGGGTTTTAGATGGATGGAATGTTGCCCTTTTTGGATTTTGGTAGTGTTGGGGGGGTGGATGGTTGGGAGGTTTTGGGGGGTTTGGGTGGGTTTTGGGAGGTTGGGGGTGGTGGAAAGGTTGGGAGTGTAGGGGGGTGGGGTGGTTGGGAAAAGGGGGGTGGTGGTTTGGGGGTAGTGCGGGTGGGGATTTTTTGTTGTGTTGGGGTGGTGGGAAGGGGTTGAAATGTTTGGGTGGGGGATTTTTGGTAGTGTTGGGTGGTTAATGGGTTTTTTTGTGTTGGGGGGGATTTGGTTTGGGATTTGTTGGGTGGTGGATGGTTGGAAATTTTGGGGGGGTTTTGGGTGGGTTTTTGTGTTTTGGGGGGGGGGACGGGTTGGGAAAAATTGGGTGGTGGGGAAGGGTTGGTAGTGTTGGGTTTTGGATTGGGTTTGGGAGTGGTTTGGGTTGGGGGATGGTTGTTTTTGTAGAGGGTGGATTGGGTTTGGGAGTGTTTGGGGTGGATGGCTTGGGAGTGTAGGGTGGTGGGTGGGTTGGTAGTGTTGGGGGGTGGATGGGTTGGTAGTGTAGGGTGGTTTAAAGGTTGGGAGTGTTTGGGGGGTGGATGGGTTGGTAAATGTAGGGGGGTGGGTGGAAATTTGGGGTAGGGGGTTTGGGGGTTGGTTTTGAGGTGATGTGAAGGGTTTATAGAGTTGGGGGTGGGTGGGGTTTGGGGTGTTTTTTTGTGGATGGGTTTTGGGAGTGTTTGGGGGTGGGGTGGGTTTGTTTGTGTTGGGTGTGGATGGGTTTATGGGTTGGGTGGGGATGGGTTTTGGTTTTTTTTGTAGGGGGTGAATGGTTTTGGGAGTGCTGGGTGGTGGATGGGTTTGGGAGTGTTGGGGGGGATGGTTGGTTTTGGGGGGCGGTGGATGGGGTTTTGGGAGTGGGAGGGTGGTGAAAAGGTTGGGGTGGGTGTGTGGGGATGGTTTTGGGATGAAGGGTGGGGAAGGGTTTGGGATTTTTGGGGGGGGGTGGGTTGTTTTGGGATGTTTTGGGGATTGGGTGATTTTGGGAGTGTTGGGTGGTGGATGGGTTGTTTGTGTTGGGGGGTGGATGGGTTGTATTTTTGGGGGGTGGGTTTGGGTTTTGTTGTGTTGGTGGTGGATGGGTTGGGGAGTGGGTGGTGGAAAGTTTGGGGGTGTTGGGGGGGGGTTTTGGTTTGGGAGTGTAGGGGTGGGGATGGTTTGGGAAATGTTTTCGTGGTGGATGGTTGGTAGTGTTGGGTGGTGGATGGGGGGTTAAAGTAGGGGTTGGATGGTTGGTATTTTTGGGTTTTGGGGGATGGTTTGGGAGAGTTGGGTTGTGGTTTGGTTGGTTAAATGTCTGTGGTGGTTTTGGGTTTTGGTTTGGGGGGTGGATGGTTGGTTTGTGTTGGGTGGTGGATGTGTTTGGGAGTGTTGGGTGGGGGGTTGTTGGGAGTGTAAGTGGTGGGTGGGTTGGGAGGTTGGGGGGTGAATGGTTGGTTTGTGAAGGGGGGTGGTGGGTTTTGGAAATGTAGGGTCCCGATGGTTGGGAGTGTAGGGTGGTGGATGGGTGGTATGCAGGGTGGTGGTGGTTGGTATGTTGGGTTTTGGGGGTTGGGCGTTTTGTTTGGGGGTTTGGGTGGTTTTTAGTGTAGGGTGGTGGATTTTGGTAGTGTAGGGGGGTGGATGGTTTGGGAGTGGGAGGGGGTGGATTTGGTAGTGTAGGGTGGTGGATGGTTGGGAATGTTGGGGGGTGGAAAGGTTGGTAAGGTTGGGTGGTGGATGGTTGGGATGTAGGGTGGGGGAGGGTTGGGGAGTGTTGGGTGGTGGATGGTTGGGAGTGTTTTTGGTGGGTGGATGGGGGTTTTTAGGGGTTTGGGTGGTTGGTGGTTGGTTTGTGTTGGGTGGTGGAAAGGTTGGTAGTGTAGGGGGGTGGGTGGTTGGAGTGTTAGGTGGTGGGTGGGTTAGTAAAACGTAGGGTGGGGATGGTTTAGTGTAGGGGGGTGGATGTTTGGTAGTGGGTTTAGTGTTGGGTGGTTTTTAGTGTAGGGTGGTGGATGGGTTGGTAGTGTTGGGTGGTGGATGGTTGGTAGTGTAGAGTGGTGGATGGGTTGGTAGAGTAGGGTGGTGAATTGTTGGTAGTGAAGGGTGGTGGATGGTTGGTACATAGTAACAGAAAGATAGAATATTAGATATTTTCTGTGAAAGCAACAGTGATGCTATACCATAGGCCTGCCACCACTCATACACATACTCTCTCTCTCTCTTTTTTTTTTTTTACACAGGGTTTGACAAGGTTAAGGATCCCTAGCTTTATTGACAAGCTATTTACAGGTTAAGGATTCCTAACTTTATTGGCAAGCTAGAGCTGTTACCTACATCAGCTCATTTGAAAACATTTTTATTGTTATGAGATATACAAGTAGGGAACAGGATGAAATTGGAGCCATCTGTGGGCTAGCATTTTCATTTGATCAACTGACTTTATCTCATTGACATCATTATGCTGTGCGAATGTGTTCCATACTCGAGTCATCCTGGGTATATATGATCTCAGATGGAGTGATGTTCTGGAGGAGGGTACAGCCAGAGTGAAGTTGCTGCTTTCTGCCCGTCTTGTGGCATAAAAGCTTGTTTCATGCTGTCCTCGAAGTGGATCCAAGTGTTTTACTTTGATAATATTGGCCTTGTACATAACAGTAAGGCCACCCACATCCTCCTATGTTGAAGGCTCTGCTGAAATGACAGATCTATCCAGGATGGGTCCAGGCGAGAGATGAGACGTCTTGCTCTGTTCTCTACTCTGTCAACAGTCGCAGATGAGAGGGGGGGGGGGGCAGGCAAATCAAGAAAGTGGAGCATACTCAAGGTGTGAGCGTAGTTGTGCCTCGTACAAAATCTTGCAACCCCTACTGTCAAGTAGATGCGAGATATGGCGAAGTACTGTAAGCTTCCTGGTTGCCTTGTTTGCAAGATTTACAACATTCTATGTCTCTCTATCTGTCTCTCTTTCTTGTTACTGCAGTTATAAACATGCACTCGACTGTTGTAAGTTAGCTCTGCTTTATGACTCTGCAATAGGAAGATCAGAGGAATAATTGGCTCCTTTGTAGCCTTTACACACGAAGTAATGGCAATTAAGTTACAACGTATAACTCTGTAAGAGATAACACCAAAATGAATGTTAATGTGGGTCCCTGTGCATGTCTTTGTGTGTGGTGTGTGTGTGAGAGAGAGAGAGAGAGAGAGAGAGAGAGAGAGAGAGAGAGAGAGAGAGAAGACAGAGAGACGAGAGACGAGTGAAGAGAGGAAGACAGACAGACAGACAGACAGACAGACAGACAGACATAGACAGACAGACAGACAGACAGACAGAAAAAGAGAGAGAGGGCATGCCTGCATGGGATTGATTGTTCATTTATATACTCTAAATCCTCAGTATTTGTTATTGTAATTTGTGGCTTCAAAACAGACAACAACCGTTTCCTTATAGTAGGTTGATGCACGAAACTCTTCAGATTTACGTACTTGAGATTCCAGCTAGAGACTGTGATTCTTAAAGAATAATGTGTTATAAGGGACAGCTTCAAAGAGAATTAACATGATAAATGTTCTTTCTTGGATGAGAAAGGGAAAAAGAGAGATATTTGGCAAGCTAGCATCACTTTTAAAACGCATCTGTGAACACTGCCTAGCACAGTGTAAATGACCTTCTGTGTGGAAAGAGGCAAATGTAGTCCCGGTTTACAAAAAAAATGAGCAGTGTAGGAATCAACAGCTACAGACAAGATTTTTGAGACAATAATCTCACGGCAGATGGTAGTATTTATAGACTACCACTTGCTTCATTTCTGAAGCTAACTTGGCTTAATAAAAGGTCACTCTGTAGATGATCTACCGTTAAACTTCTCTCCTATGTGACACCAGTCATTGGACGAATACAAGATTAGCTGTGTATTAGCCCTGGACATAGCATTTGTTTTGACTAAGTATGTTATTCTTGGCAGTAATGCATGCACTAGGAGTCGCTGGCTCTGCAGTATGCCCTCTAACTGATTATCTTTAAGGAACATCATATGATGAAGTCATTTAGACATTCTATGGGCCATTGTTATGGAATAACTTCGTCAAAGATCTTCTTAAAGCAATCCAGAATCCTATGCATATGCAGACGACTATTTTCCGATATTTACGTATCCAAGAGAGGAAATGCGAACTGCATTAGTTTACAGGTGTATCAACCGGGGAACAAGATGGCAGGTTATATTTGCTTCTTAGAAAACACAAATAATGATGGACTCTAGGCACCATGATGGTAATGCTGGAACAGTCGGAGGAGTAAAAAATAATAGTTTTGGATCCCGGGAAGAGGTTGATGTCCTTGAGGTGAAAATTTATTCCAAACTGAGTAGGAAAAACCAGATCAAAAATCTTGCAAACATGGCGTCTAGAAAGCTTACAGCACTCTGACGTATTTAGCATCAGCTCGACAGTATAGGATGCACTCACACCTCGAGTATGCTCCACGTATCATCTGCGACTTCTTGGCAGAATAGAGAACAGAGCGAGAGACTCATTTCTCGTCTGGAGCCGACCTCAACAGTTCTATCATTTCAACAGAGCCTTCAACAATGGAGGGATGTGGGTGGCCGTATGTTATGTACAAGGCAAATGTTGGCACCACCTCGAAGAGAGAAAAAGATTATGGTGATACTGACAATATGTGGAAAAAACACTCAATGTACGGCTCAGGGCAGATATTAGAGGAAACGTATCGCCACGAGTGGAGAAACGTTTCCTCTAACAAATGTCTTGAACTGTACATAAACATCTTTCTCAGCAGGTAGAAGACAGCTTCTACACAACGACAGACAGTAAATAGTAATTGCAATCTGGCTTTACCATTCTCAAGAGCATCACTTCATCTGGAATCATTTACTCAAAGGATGACTGGTCTGGAACATGTTCGTACAGCATAATGATATCGATGAAATAAAGTGGATTGACAAAATGAAATCGCTGGCCCAAAGATGGCTCCAACTTCATTCTGTTCCCCATTTGTGTATCTCGTAACAATTAAAATGCTTTCAAATTAGCTGAGGTAGGTTTCAGTTTATAGTTTGTAAATATATGTTGGAACTCTTAACCTATCCCTGAAAATTCTTTGGGTTAAAAAAATAGAGTGAGAGAGAGAGAGAGAGAGAGAGAGAGAGAGAGAGAGAGAGAGAGAGGAGAGAGAGAGAGAGAGAGAGAGAGAGAGAGAGAGAGAGAGAGAGAGAGAGAGAGAGAGAGAGAGAAGAGAGAGAGAATCTCAACATTGGAAAGGCAGATGACAGAATATTTAGTAATCACAGAAACTTTCTTCAGAGATAGACAATCTAGATTTAGTTTCATTTAAGATTATGAAGCAGGGATACGCCTGTCCTCTTAATCACGGACAACACACCACTACTGAAGAGCCAGTCACTTGAGTGGCAGTTGATGGACCCTTGAACAGATGACATATGACAGTTATTTGAGGCAAGCGCAGTGTCTGGCCGTTTTCTGTTCGTGAGACATACTACTTTATCGTTTATACAACATTTATAGTTTTTCAGTAATAACCTATCCTAACCTAACACAAACTAACCTAACCTAATCTAAAAGAGCCTAACCTAACCTTTCTAACTTGCTCTAACATAACCAAACCATATATAATCTAACCAATTCTAACCTTGTAGATGAATGGTTCAAAGAACCGACACGTTGTTAAATTAGACACATGTGCAACTCTTGGGTATCTTTATTGAGGAAACGTTCCGCCACACAGTGGCTTCACCAGTCCATACAAAGGATAAACTTGAAGAACAGGAGGAGAATGAGGTAATCAGTCCCTCAACCTTGAGTCGATGTGGTCAGTCCATCAATCTTGAGTAGAATACAATATAATGTTTTATATTCAAGATTGATGGATTGAACACATTGATTCCAAGCTGAGAGATTACATCAAACGCCTGCTCTTTTTCCATTGTTCTTCTTTGTATTGCACTGAAGAAACTACTGGCTGGAGAAACGTTTCCTCAATAAAGAGTCCCGAATGTTGCAAAGGAGTGTCATTCTTCACTGCCGGGATGACGCACCTAAAAAAAAATTAACACTGTTTTCAAAATACGACCATGGAATCTATTAGAGAGACAGAATGAAACTGAAAATGCAGTATGGGATAAATCTATAATTACGACCTTAGTACACTTCTTCGTGCAAGTTCTAACGTTAGAGTTACAACTTGTCACAGTTCATTTCTTAGATAGTTCCCCATTTTAAATTACTGTATCTCAGTGAGGTAATCGCTGATGCGGTTCTGAAGAATGTCCGCTATATCAAGCTTATTGTCAAAGGACACAAGTGCAATTAATGTGATATTTTATTGTGGCAACGTTTCGCTCTCCAGGAGGTTTGTCAAGCCGTTACAAACAATACAGCAAGAAACCTGGACACCCGCCTCAATGAACACATTTATGAACGTAGGAACAATAACCTGAACAACGCCTGTGCACAACACCGAAATTCCACCAATCATCTCATAAAATTCAGGGAAGCCCAATTAGTGATCAAAGAAACTAATTTCCGCAGACGCAAGTGCCTTGAATCTTTACTAATAGCTATTTGTAATACAATTAAACAAAACAAAGGCAGCTTCACCATCTCTGAAGTCTTAGCAAGAATCCTCCTGAAAACAGTAAACCCTGCCATCACTTAGTCTCTCCTGTTAATAGTACACAAATACATTACAGAGGATGAACAACGAAACAGATCTTCGCTAATTCAACCTCCTATAGAAATATTTATCTAACCTATTATTTTTATGATACCCAGGTAATAGCTTTTATATCCTTTTACTCATGTGCAAGTTAATTGTTCTACTATATTGTATTACTACTATTACTACTACTACTACTACAACTTATATCCCCTCTACTACTACTACTACTACTACAACTACTGCTACTACTACTACTACTACTACTACTACTACTACCACTAGTATTACACCTCACTCTATATATACCTATATATACCCTCTGTGTCCATGTATTGTTTGTAACGGCTTGACAAAGCTCCTGGAGAGCGAAACGTTGCCACAATAAAATGTCACATTAGTTGTTTTACTTTACATATTGTCGGTAATTCTACCAACATATATACAAGTTTACTGTCACTTAATCTTTAAGCGAGAGAGAGAGAAATCAGCTTATTACAGGTCGTTACTCGTCACAATTAAAACCACTTTTTAACGATCAATATTTGCACAACACTCGTCAGTATTAAACCATACCCCCGGCCGGGATTGAACCCGCGGTCATAGAGTCTCAAAACTCCAGCCCGTCGCGTTAGCCACTAGACCAGCTAGCCACAATAAGATTCATCCAACTAGGTATATTTCTACACCATAGGAAAGTTAGCACAGGCACATCTGTGACCACAAATGCAAGTTTTTACAGACGAATCTCCAGCTAGCGTGGCCGTGACGAACTCTAGCTCAAGTCCCTTCACTGCCGTCAACATGATTAAAGAAATCGTAATTGACACGATTGCAAATAAACCATAACCCACGGCCGGGATTGAACCCCGGTCATAGAGTCTCAAAACTCCAGTTCCGTCGCGTTTTGCCACTAGACAGCTAGCCACAATAAGAATTCATCCAACTAGGTATATTTCTACACCCTAGAAGTTAGCACAGGCACCTCGTCTGTAAAAACTTGCATTTGTGTCACAGAGGTGCCTGTTGCTAACTTTTTCTATGGTGTAGAAATATACCTAGTTGGATTGAATCTTATTGTGGCAAGCTGGTCTAGTGGCTACGCGACGGGCTGGAGTTTTGAGAACTATGACCGAGGTTCAATCCCGGCGGGGTATGGTTTATTTGCAATCGTGTCATTACGATTTCTTAAGTCATGTTGACGCAGTGAAGGGACTTGAGCTAGAGTTCGTCCACGGCCACGCTTTGCTGGAGATTCGTCTGTAAAAACTTGCATTTGTGGTTCACAGAGTGCCTGTTTTAACTTTCCTATAGGTTGTAGAAATATTTCCTAGTTGGATGAATCTTATTGTGGCTAGTGGTCTAGTGGCTAACGCGACGGGCTGGAGTTTTGAGACTCTATGACCGCGGGTTCAATCCCGGCCGGGGGTATGGTTTATTTGCAATCGTGTCATTACGATTTCTTAAGTCTCGTCAGTATTGCAAAATACTACTTAATTTCAATATAATACGATGTGTGTAAGAGTAATTCATTTTAGCATTTTCTTTAAATAAATGACATATCGTTCACTGTATCGCAAAATACAAATAAGCTTATATTTCCTATATTAATCCTATATGATACATACGGCATTTTCTTTGTACCTTCAGAAATATTACTTCTAAAGGTATTGCTAAACGAGAATAATACTACACTCACTATATTCCCTGTGTGCTTGTGTAATTCTACTTAATTAAAGGGTAGTATTTACAAATTTCTAAGTTTGTGAGGTCCTATAATCAAGGTGAAATGTAATTTGCCTTCCCTTGTAGGTTTGGAAGCTTCAAGTATTCAATTACTGAAGACTTTTGTGATGCTACACGTAAGTGAAGCATAATGTATAATTCTCGAAGGCATGTATGATTCTTCATGAAGGTGAAAGGCATTGAACAAATTCTGAAGCATGACTCACGAAAGGTTTGTGATGATTTTTTTTAAGTGATAGATTATGCAAACCCAGCAAGTTTGTTTAATTCAACATTTAAAAGCATTGTGATAAGTACTCTGCGTATGTTCAAATTATACATGGGGATAAAAGGTTTCAAGTAAGTGTGGCGAGGCAGAAGAGTGGTAAGGTGTTGGACGTGCTTCGTGTATTCACCGGGGAAAGTGATGGCCTCAACACATTTAACTTGTTGGAGTTGCTGACCACATAGGAAGGTTGTGAGGCATTGTTGGGCAAAAAAAGTGGTGGGTATTGAAGCTGTTTCTCCTGTGTTTGTTGTTCTTTTTCTTATTGTTGCTATTGTAGTTGCTATTCTTGCTTTTTTGTTGTTGTTATTCTTGATGATTTTGTTGTTGTTATAAGAACATAAGAAAGAAGGAACACTGCAACAGGCCTACTTGCCTGTGCGAGGCAGGTCCAGTTCCCCCACCGGCTTATGCCAATGCCTTGACCTAGTGAGGTCAGACACGTCACTTAAGGGAAGAGCACGGCATCCGACCTAGTAGCACAAGCTAGGCAGGTCTAACTCACACCCACCTACACCCACTCATGTATTTATCCAACTTACTTTTTAAACTCAACAACGTCTTAGCTTCTAGACGGTACTCGGAAGGTTTTTCCACTCATCCACAACTCTATTACCAAACCAGTGCTTTCCTGTATCCTCCCTGAATCTGAATTTTTCCAATTTAAAGCCATAGCTGCGACTCCTGTCTTTGTAGACATTTTTGGCACACTATTTACATCCCCTTTATTAATTCCTGTTTTCCATTTATACACCTCGATCATATCCCCCTAATTCTACGCCTTTCTATAGAGTGCAGATTCAGGGCCCTCAGTCTATCCTCATAGGGAAGATTTCTGATACATGGGATCAACTTTGTCATCCTCCTTTGTACGTTTTCCAGAGCATTTACATCCATTCTGTAATACGGTGACCAGAACTGAGCAGCATAATCTAAATGAGGTCTAACCAAAGATATATAGAGTTGAAGAAAACTTGAGGACTTCTATTATTTATACTTCTTGCTATGAAGCCAAGGATTCTGTTAGTTTTATTGCGAGCACCTGTGCACTGTTGTGTTGGTTTCAGATTACTGCTAACCAGGACTCCTAAATCCTTATCTCAATCTGTAATATTAAGGTTTACATTATTTAGTTTATATGTGGCATGGTTATTTACCTGTCCAACATTTAGAACTTTGCATTTGTCTGTATTAAACTGCACCTGCCGCTTCCCCGACCATTGCATCAGTCTATTCTAATCATCCTGGAGTACTCTAATGTCCTCATTAGAATGAATTGGAAGGCCTATTTGGTATCATCAGCAAATTTGCTTATGTCGCTATTTATTCCCTCATCGATGTCGTTTATATAGATTGTGAACAACAAGGGGCCCAACACTGACCCCTGGTTACCTGGAGGTTACTTGGAGGTTATTCCGGGGATCAACGCCCCCGCGGCCCGGTCCATGACCAGGCCTCCCGATGGATCAGGGCCTGATCAACTAGGCTGTTACTGCTGGCCGCACGCAGTCCAACGTACGAGCCACAGCCCGGCTGATCCGACACTGACTTTAGGTATCTGTCCAGCTCTCTCTTGAAGGCAGCCCCTGTGGAACAATGCTTTTGATGTGCCCCCATTCTGATGTCTCCCCATTGATGCAAACTCTCTGCTGCCTATTCGTCAGCCATGCCTCTACCCAAGAAAAAGTTTCTCCTATTCCGTGTGCCTCAAGTTTCCTCAATAGTCTCTGGTATGGAACTCTATCGAAAGCCTTATTGAAGTCCATATACACAATACCATATTCGATACCATGATCTACCTCCTCAGATACCTTAGTGAAGAAAGTTAGTAAATTCGTAAGACAGGAACGCCCCTTTGTAAAACCGTGCTGTGATTCATTAATCAATTTATGCCTTTCAAGATGGCTACAGATTGTTCGGCAATTGTTGATCCCATAAATTTTCCCACTATAGAGGTAAGGCTTATTGGTCTATAGTTCGAAGCTAAAGACCTGTCACCTGCCTTGTAAATAGGTATTACATTTGCCATTTTCCACTTATCAGGCACTATACCAGTTTGTAGTGATATGTTGAAAAGATTAGCCAAAGGTATGCTAAGTTCCTCCTTGCGTTCCTATAACACCCTTGCAAACAGTTCATCAGGGCCTGGGGATTTGTTAGGTTTTAATTTATCTATTTGTCTTAGGACCATGTCACTAGTTACAGCAATCGTACAAAGTTTGTTATCATCCTGTTCTACATAAACTATTATATCTGGAATTTCTCTAGTATTTTCCTGGGTAAAAACTAAGAGGAAGTAAGTATTGAAAATTTCACACATATCCTTATCACTGTCAGTGATCTGGCCTGAGTTACTCTTAAGTGAGTCTATCTTGTCCCTAATCTTACTTCTGTATGCCTTAAAGAACCCATTTGGGTTAGTCTTCGAATCCCTTGCGACCTTAGCCTCATTATTATTATTATAATCAAAAAGAAGCGCTAAGCCACAAGGGCTATACAGCGACCTTAGCCTCAGAGTCCCTTTTTCTTTTTCTTATTCCTTTTTTTATTTCTCTCTTTAATTGATTACATTGATTTCTTAACAGCCCATCCCCTCTTTTGATACGCCTATATATGCCTTTCTTTTGACCAATGAGATGTTTTAATCTATTGGTCATCCATTTGGGATCATTTTTGCTAGATCTAATTTCCCTACTCGGAACAAAAGTTGTCTGGGCAGCTAGAACTATGCTCTGAAAAACGTCATATTGGCAACCAAGATCACCTACCTGACCCATAGTCAGGTCATCCCAATTTAGCCCGCCCAGGTTATTTTTCAGTCTCATGAAATCGGCCAAGCGAAAGTCTGGGACAGAGATTTGATTGCAGTTATCTGGGTAATTCCATGATATATTGAAACTAAGTGATTTGTGATTGCTTTCCCCAAGCTCATCATTAACCTCAAGATTATTAATTAGTGACTCTTTGTTGGCAAGAACCAAGTCAAGTAGACTGTTTCCTGTAGTTGGTTCTGTCAAAACTGTTTTGAAAAGCAATCCTGAACCATATCAAGAAAATAACTAGACTCAAGATTTCCTGTCATATTGTTCCAATTAATTTATCTAAAGTTAAAATCTCCTTTTAGTACAACATTTTCATATCTAGACGCCTTATGAATTTCGTCCCATAGCAGCTTACTGCCCTCCCTATCGAGGTTTGGGGGCCTATAAATCACACCCAAAATTAATTTTTCACGACCCTCGAGAAACTGTAGCCAAACAGATTCTGTGTCCAATGTTTCTAATCTTGTATCATGTCTAAGACAATAATTTAAATTTTGTCTGACATACTTCGCCACACCACCACCCTTCCTGTTGACCTTATCAGTGTGGAATAGTTTATAACCCTATATGTTGCATTCAGAAGGCATTTGTTTATCTTTCAGGTTGATCCAGGTCTCTGTTATACCAATAATATTTATATTACCTGCACTTACACGTAATCTTAGCTCATCTATCTTGTAATAAAGTTGGTAGAATTACCGACAATATGTAAAGTAAAAGGACACAAGTGCAACTAATGTGACATTTATTGTGGCAACGTTTCGCTCTCCAGGAGCTTTATCAAGCCATTACAAACAATACATGGACACAGAGGGTATTTAAAGGCTTAGAGTGAGGTGAATACTAGTGAGGTACCATTTCGATGTTCACTAGTGGTAGTAGTAGTAGTGGTAGTGACAAAAGTAATACAATATGGTAGAGCAATTAATTCGTACATGAGTAAAAGGATATAAAAGCTATTACTTGGGTAACATAAAAATAGGTTGGACAAATATAAACTGGAATGAGGCAGCTTGTTTCAGTGTTCACTCTCTGTGCTTTGTGTAGTATAACAGGAGAGACTATGTGATGGCAGGGTTTACTGTTTTCAGGAGGATTCTTGCTAAGACTTCGGAGATGGTGAAGCTGCCGTTGTTTTGTTTAATTGTATTCGAAACAGCGATCAGTGCTGATTCAAGGCACTTGCGTGTGCGGAAATTAGTTTCTTTTATCACTAATTGGGCGTCTCTGAATTTCATAAGATGATTGGTGGAATTTCGGTGTTGTACACAGGCGTTGTTTAAGTTGTTCCTACATGCGTATATGTGTTCATTGAGGCGGGTGTCGAGGTTTCTTGCTGTTTCACCTACGTAGATCTTGTCACAGCCTCCACAGGGTATAGTGTAAACTCCTGCATTGACTGGTTCGTGGTGCTTGGGTTTTGTCCTGGTTAGATCTAACCAGGACAAAACCCAAGCACCACGAACCAGTCAATGCAGGAGTTTACACTATACCCTGTGGAGGCTGTGACAAGATCTACGTAGGTGAAACAGCAGGAAACCTCGACACCCGCCTCAGTGAACACATATACGCATGTAGGAACGACAACTTAAACAACGCCTGTGTACAACACCGAAATTCCACCAATCATCTTATGAAATTCAGAGACGCCCAATTAGTGATAAAAGAAAACTAATTTCCGTACACGCAAGTGCCTTGAATCAGCACTGATCGCTGTTTCGAATACAATTAAACAAAACAACGGCAGCTTCACCATCTCCGAAGTCTTAGCAAGAATCCTCCTGAAAACAGTAAACCCTGCCATCACATAGTCTCTCCTGCTATACTACACAAAGCACAGAGAGTGAACACTGAAACAAGCTGCCTCATTCCAGTTTATATTTGTCCAACCTATTTTTATGTTACCCAAGTAATAGCTTTTATATCCTTTTACTCATGTACGAATTAATTGCTCTACCATATTGTATTACTTTTGTCACTACCACTACTACTACTACTACTACTACTACTACCACTAGTGAACATCGAAATGTTACCTCACTAGTATTCACCTCACTCTGAGCCTTTATATACCCTCTGTGTCCATGTATTGTTTGTAATGGCTTGATAAAGCTCCTGGAGAGCGAAACGTTGCCACAATAAATGTCACATTAGTTGCACTTGTGTCCTTTTACTTTACTCATCTATCTTATTTCTTAGACTCCTACTATTTGTATAGTAAACTTTAAGGGAGCTAGTCACTCGTAGCCCTCTACTATCCCTCTTTGTTCGTTGATCAGTTGCTTTGCTTTAACTAGCAACTTTAATTTGAATATTGTCTTTTAAACATATCCCTGAGGTATCCCGGTAATATCTGCTGTTTCTGTGAACTGTTAACGCTGCGCAGTAAATCTCAGAAACATGCAAACAGGTGGAAATACACACAAATATACACAGATGAGATGTTCCAGAGAAGTGACACGGTGACAAAGAGTCACAATTAGGAGTTGAGGAATCAGATGAGTCACAGGGATGTTAGGAAGTATTTCTTCAGTCACAGAGTTGTCAGGAAGTAGAATAATCTGGAAAGTGAGGTGGTGGAGGCAGGATCCAAACATAGCATTAAGAAGAGGCATGATAAAGCATACGAAGCAGGGAGTGAGTGACATAGAAGCGACCAGTGAAAAGGCGGGGCTATGAATCGACCACTGCAACCATAATTAGGTAAGCACACACACAAAACACACACATACACACGCACACACACACACACATACACATACACACACACACACACACACACACACACACACAGGAGGAAATGAAAAAGGAGAGCAGAATAACCCAGGATCAAATGGAAGGACAAGCGCACCCCCCAGAAACACCATCCTCCCCCTCCCCCATAACCATCCATCCCCTCTCTCCCCCAAACCATCTAACTCCCTCCCCCAACTATCTCTACCCCTCCAATAACCATCCTCCCCCTCCCCCACAACCATCCATCCCCTCTCCTAACCATCTATTCCCCTCCCCCTAACCAGGATGAGGACAAGGGGCTCCAAGGACGAATCTGAGTGGGAGGAATGGGAGGTAGAGCTCAAAAAAAGGGAGGAAGACTGGGGAAGGAGACTAGATGAGCTGGAAAGGAAGATGGAAGAGAGGTTAGCAGCAGAATGCAGAAGGTGGAAGCAACAGGCCACAGCAGCAGAAATCAAGATAGAGAGATTAGAAGAGGAGCTGAGATATCTGAAACAGCACAGAGACAAAGATATTACAGAAGTAGCATCGGCAATGGCTACATCGAACACAGACAACAGGTCCGAAGGAAGCATGGAAACTAAACTGTATGCAGAGGTCCTGTCAAACCCACATGGGGCCAAAACAAAGACAGGGAGCACTCTAGGACAGAAAGAGAGGTTGGAAGACATTGAAGGAACTAGGACATGTCCAAGGACCTTACCAGATACCTGTGGGGGCCAGGAGCAGGTGAGCAGGAAGGATAAACCAAGAAGCATAGGGACCATAACTAGGGAAGGGACTGAAGGAAGGAACACTCCACGGGAAGGAACTAAAACACATCAGAGGATGCAATGGGAGTCACAGTGGGAGGTGGAAAGGGAGAGATCCGTGTTTGTCTATGGGCTAGACGAAGCTAAAGGGGAAACTTATGATGAAAGAAAGCAGGAGGAGAAAAAAGCGATTGAAGACATCATGAAGGTGATAGGCGAGGGGGACATGACCCAGGTGGCAAATTTTCGGAGAATTGGGTGGTTCACAAGAAAAGGAATCGGCCTCTCAAAGTAATTTTCAAGGCAGAATCAACCCGAACCATGATCCTGCAGGAGAAAGCACGGCTGAGAGGCAAGCAGGAGTTCCGGAGTGTGTACCTCGACCGAGACAGAACACAGGACGAAAGGAAGACAATGAAAGAGAGAGTTCAAAAACGAAAGGAGAAATGGGAGGAAATGAAAAAGGAGAGCAGAATAACCCAGGATCAAATGGAAGGACAAGCGCACCCCCCAGAAACACCTGCAGAAGGACTTCAGCCACGACACCCCCAAGGCAACTGAACAATCCAAACCAACCATCACACACCGATCCCTCTGTTTCCACCCCCCACACCACAGTTACAGTATTAGAACAGAAGTTGAAGGTTTGGTATACAAATGCAGATGGATTAACGAATAAACATGAGGAATGGCAAGAAAGAATCAATGAGAAGTCCCCAGACATCATAGCAGTTACAGAAACAAAACTCATGGAGACAATAACAGATGCAATCTTCCCACCAGGATACCAGATCATGAGGAAAGATAGAAGGGGCAGGGGGGGAGGTGGGGTTGCTCTGCTCGTAAAAAACAGATGGAAATTCGAGAAAATGGAAGGAATAGATGAGACGGGAGAAAGAGACTACATAGCAGGTACACTTCAGTCTGGGGAACACAAAGTGGTCATTGCAGTGATGTATAATCCACCACAGAACTGCAGGAGGCCAAGAGAGGAATATGAAGAGAGCAACAGAGCAATGGTGGACACACTTGCTGAGGTGGCAAGAAGAGCTCACTCCAGCAGAGCAAAGTTGCTGGTTATGGGGGATTTCAACCACAGAGAGATTGACTGGGAAAACCTGGAGCCACATGGGGGTCCCGAAACATGTAGAGCCAGGATGTTGGACGTGGTGCTGGAAAACCTCATGCACCAACATGTTAAGGACACTACCAGAGTGAGAGGGGAGGATGAACCAGCAAGATTGGACCTTGTGTTCACCCTGGGCAGCTCAGACATTGAGGACATCAAGTATGAGAGTCCCCTAGGAGCTAGCGACCACGTGGTTCTGTGCTTTGAATACATAGTAGAGCTGCAAGTGGAGAGAATAACAGGAGTAGAATGGAAAAAGCCTGACTATAAAAGAGGGGACTACATAGGGTTGAAGAACTTCCTGCGGGAGGTCCAGTGGGACAGAGAACTGGCAGGAAAGCCAGTAAATGAAATGATGGAATATGTAGCAACAAAATGCTAGGAGGCAGTGGAAAGGTTCATTCCCAAGGGCAACAGTAACAACGGGAAGACCAGAACAAGCCCCTGGTTTACCCGACGGTGTAAGGAGGCAAAAACAAAGTGCAATAGAGAATGGAAAAAGTACAGAAGGCAGAGAACACACGAAAATAGGGAGATCAGTCGCAGAGCCAGGAATGAGTACGCACAGGTAAGGAGGGAGGCCCAGCGACAGTATGAAAATGACATAGCATCGAGAATCAAGACTGACCCGAAACTGTTGTATAGCCACATCAGGAGGAAGACAACAGTCAAAGACCAGGTGATCAGATTAAGGACAGAAGGTGGAGAACTCACAAGAAATGATCAGGAGGTATGTGAGGAGCTGAACAGGAGATTTTAAGGAAGTTTTTACAGTAGAGACAGGAAGGGCTGTGGGAAGACAGCACAGAAGGGAACATCAAGAGGGAATATATCAACAAGTGTTGGATGACATACGAACAACTGAGGAGGAGGTGAAGAAGCTCTTAAGTGACCTTGACACCTCAAAGGCGATGGGACCGGACAACATCTCCCCATGGGTCCTTAGAGAAGGAGCAGAGATGCTGTGTGTGCCTCTAACCACAATCTTCAACACATCCCTTGAAACTGGGCAAACTACCTGAGAAATGGAAGACAGCTAATGTAGTCCCATATTTAAGAAAGGAAACAGAAACGAGGCACTAAACTACAGACCTGTGTCTCTGACATGTAATGTGTGCAGAGTCATGGAGAAGATTATCAGGAGGAGAGTGGTCGAACACCTGGAAAGGAACAAGATTATAAATGAAAACCAGCATGGGTTCATGGAAGGCAAATCTTGTATCACAAACCTCCTGGAGTTTTATGACAAAGTAACAGAAGTAAGACACGAGAGAGAGGGTTGGGTAGATTGCGTTTTCCTAGACTGCAGGAAGGGCTTTGACACAGTTCCCCACAAGAGATTAGTGCAGAAGCTGGAGGATCAGGCACACGTAAAAGGAAGGGCACTGCAATGGATAAGGGAATACCTGACAGGGAGGCAACAACGAGTCATGGTACGTGAAGAGGTATCACAGTGGGCGCCTGTTACGAGCGGGGTCCCACAGGGGTCAGTTCTAGGACCAGTGCTATTTTTGATATATGTGAACGACATGATGGAAGGAATAGACTCTGAAGTGTCCCTGTTTGCAGATAACGTGAAGTTGATGAGAAGAATTAAATCGGACGAGGATGAGGCAGGACTGCAAAGAGACCTGGAGAGGCTGGACATGTGGTCCAGTAACTGGCTTCTCGAATTCAATCCAGCCAAATGCAAAGTCATGAAGATTGGGGAGGGGCAAAGAAGACCGCAGACAGAGTATAGGCTAGGTGGACAAAGACTACAGACCTCACTCAGGGAGAAAGACCTTGGGGTGACCATAACACCGAGCACATCACCGGAGGCACACATCAACCAAATAACCCGGGTGCAGCATACGGGCGCCTGGCAAACCTGAGAATAGCGTTCCGATACCTTAATAAGGAATCGTTCAAGACACTGTACACTGTGTATGTTAGGCCCATACTGGAGTATGCAGGCACCAGTCTGGAACCCACACCTGGTCAAGCACGTCAAGAAGTTAGAGAAAGTACAAAGGTTTGCAACAAGGCTAGTCCCAGAGCTCAAGGGAATGTCGTACGAGGAAAGGTTAAGGGAAATCGGACTGACGACACTGGAGGACAGAAGGGTCAGGGGAGACATGATAACGACATACAAGATACTGCGGGGAATAGACAAGGTGGACAGAGATAGGATGTTCCAGAGAGGGGACACAAGGACAAGGGGTCACAACTGGAAGCTGAAGACTCAGACGAGTCACAGGGACGTTAGGAAGTATTTCTTCAGTCATAGAGTTGTCAGCAAGTGGAATAGCCTAGCAAGTGAAGTAGTGGAGGCAGGAACCATACATAGTTTTAAGAAGAGGTATGACAAAGCTCAGGAAGCAGAGAGAGAGGGGATCCAGTAGCGATCAGTGAAGAGGCGGGGCCAGGAGCTGAGTCTCGACCCCTGCAACCTCAATTAGGTGAGTACACACACACACACACACACACACACACACATACACACACACATCAGCCAAATAACTGCTGCAGCATATGGGCGCCTAACAAACCTAAGAACAGCATTCCGCCATCTTAATAAGGAATCGTTAAGGACCCTGTACACTCTGTACGTTAGGCCCATATTGGAGTATGCAGCACCAGTTTGGAACCCACACAGGAATCTATTTGGCCTGGAGTGATGGAGACGCAGACGTGCCAAGAAGTTAGTTTGGGTTCAGCAAAAGGGCTATTATTAGACCTGGGAGACTTGAGGAAAAGCGGTAGCCAGCTCTCGTGCCACCACCATGCAAGAGGTGGAAGTTGACTGGTGAGGCTGGACGGATGAAGGGTGGCCTTGGTGTCTGAGGAGTATTGTCGTGGTGAAGATAAGCTGCTTGCTGAGTCGTGAAGTTCCCAGATGCCGTGCTTTCAACGAGAGGGACCCGCATGAGCGTTCCTAAACGCCAACGAAGTCCACACAATGAGACATGGCCCAATTTAGGAAGTGCTAGGGTCGGCCAGAAGCTCTAGCTAACCCCTCTTCAAGTAGAAGCAGTAGACAGATCTGGAGGTGAGATGACAAGAATACTGCAATGGCCCTATGTCCTCCTCCGTCGACCCCTTCATATTTCTGCCCAAGGATTTGTAGAGAGCTTCTCCCTGGGTCAATAGCATGGCCCCAAGTCAAGCCAACCGTGTCATTTACTACTAGCCAGTGAAGCTTGGGAAATGATGATTAGAGTGGTATTAGTATGGTATCTCTATTGCTAGGGGATGACCTATGTTATGTCAGCTGTTGGGACATATATGTGTTGTATATTATGTGAGCTAGCTCCTTGCCGGGAGGGATCACGGTAGAGATAGGATGTATTTTCTTTTCAGGTGGAGAACTGTAAACACCAATCGGCTCGCCGTCAGAAGAGGATTCCTTAATGTGAGGGATGGGAGGTTTTCTTTTAGTTCCTAGAAATGGGATAATGATTGGTCCTGGTTGCGATTCCTGCCTTGTCATGAATGGTCACGGAAGGGTGCAAGGAAAATGCGACATTGTGGTCGTGTAATGGTTCAGTTGCAAGTACTTGAAGAAATAATACCCGCTGGAGCTGTTTTCTACGCCAGGAAAACCTTACGAGGTTTGGCTCAATGATTAATTAGCGAGGGTGACTACAGGAGCTAGTTTATTTCTAGTAGAGTACAGGAAGGCACTGGAGCCCGATATTTAGTTTTAAGGAGACATGACGGATAAGGAGGTTTCGCACCAGAGAGACATTGTAGCGATCAGTGAAGAGGCGGGGCCAGGAGCTGAGTCTCTACCCCTGCAATCACAATTAGGTGAGTACAATTAGGTGAGTACACACACACACACACACACACACACACACACACACACACACACACACACACACACACACACACACCCACACACACAAGCTTAAAGCTTAAAGCTCAGGAAGCAGAGGGAGAAGACCTAGTAGCGATCAGTGAAGAGGCGGGGCCAGGAGCTGAGTCTCGACCCCTGCAACCACAATTAGGTGAGTACAATTAGGTGAGTACACACACACCCAGATTAGTGCAAAAGCTGGGGGACCAAGCAGGTATAACAGGGAGTGTTCGAGTGTTCGCATCGCTATTGGGCCGTGCGGACGTGCTGCTCAGTAGCTCCTGATTGAGTTGGCTTTTGCGCAGTGTTGACGTGTACTTAGCTCTGTGAAGACCTGTTTGCGCGCTCTCTACGAATTGAAGCAAGATGCCCTCCATCGAGTAACTTTACCAACAGCTTAAGGAAGAATGGAGGATGGCGAAGATGGAGATTCGGCGACTGACCGAGGAAAACAAAAAGATTCGTAGTAGTCCTCTTGTTTTGAGTCCTCAGGTCAAGAAGGGAAACTGGTCAGTGGCTGGACAGCAGGGAACGAAGTTCACGATCAAGAAGACGAATGGAAAGGTAGAAACGATGAAGAAGAAAGTGACTGCCGTGGAAACTCTTGTGGAAACATCTAATACATTCTCAGTGCTACCCGACGAATGTGAGTCGACTACTGGGAACATCACGACGAACGACACCAAGGAAGGTAAGAATATTGTTGTTGTTGGGGATAGCCAAGTTAGGTATAAGGATAGGGCGTTCTGCTTGAAGGACAGGAGTAGGAGACAGAGAGTTTGCTTTCCTGGGGCTGGGATGGAGGATATTGTTAGCCGTCTGGATGAATCATGGGAGGTAATGGGAGCAATCCTATTATCTGTCTCAGTGCGGGAAAGGCAACAATGTTGGCAGACGTAGGTGTGAAGACCTGATTAGCAGGTATAGGGCAGCAATAGAAATAATTAGAAGTAAGGGTGGGAACCCTCTCATATTGGTATTTTGCCAAGGGTGGGAGTTGGAAATGAATGGTTGTCCAGGGCAATTGGTGTCAATTGCTGGCTGGACAAATACTGTAAGGAAAATGCGGTAACATTCCATTGACAACTGGGACCTCTTCTATGGCAGAAATGACATGTATGCCAGGGATGGGGTTCACTTATTTAGGTCTGGGGTGGTAGCACTGGCAACTGCAAATGGAGGGAGCAGTTTGGACTTTAAACTAGGAATAGTTAGTGGTATGGGTTTTGGCAGGAAAACAGTGAAGTCCCTGTGTAGTAATATTACATTCTAGGGAACTAGTAATAAAGCAGAAACGAGATAGATATTGAAAAGCCAGGGACTTTGGGTGATAAGGACTGTAATAGTTTAGTAAAAAAAACAGAAATGAGCAGAAGGGTAAAGAGAAAGGAGAGTCTTTCAATGTTTATTATGCTAATTGCCGTAGTGTAGGATAAGATGGACGAGTTGAGATTAGTTGCTAGTGCAGGTACATTGATGTATTTGCCTTAACTGAGACGTGGTTTTAAAATTAAAAAAGTCGGGACATGCCGGGAATGTCATATTCAGGGTTTTAAATTGTTCCAAGTAGATAGAAGTAATCGGGAAGGGGGGTGGGGTGGTATTGTATGTCCGAGATCGCTTGAACTATTGCATAAAAACGGGTATTAAGTCTGAAGTAACACATACAGAGTCTGTTTGGATAAAATTTTTCAAAGGGCATGAAAAACTGATTTTAGGAGTGATATACCGTCCCCCAAACTTAGATAGGGACCAAGGGAGACTACTATGGGAGGAAATTGTTAAGGCCACAAAAACACGATAATGTAGTAATTCTGGGAGACTTTAATTTTAGTCATATTGATTGGAATTTCTTGACTGGAATTTAGAATCATACGACTTCTTAGAAGTATTTTCAGGATTGTTTTTTGAAGCAGTTTGTGACAGAACCTACAAGGGGGAAATAACCTGCTTGACTTATTATGGCAAACAATTGAATCCCTTGTTAAAAATTTAGAAATTTCAGAGGAACTGGGAGCTAGGGGACCACAAATCAATTACATTTAGCATTGAATGGAAGTATGATAGTAGCGATAACTCAGTAACAGTCCCAGATTTTCGCTTAGCAGATTACGATGGGCTTAGAGAACACTTATCATCTGTTGACAGGGGTAACGAAGTGAGCTATCAATATGACAGTTTTCTGAACACTATACATGCTGCTCAAAGAACGTTTATCCCATATAAAGAAATTAATCAAATAGAAATGACCCAAAATGGATGAATAATAGGCTCAAATATCTACTAGGGCATAAGAAAGGAATTTATAGGTGAGGGTCATCTTATGAATCCGTATATTGACATTAAGAGGGACATTAAAAAGGGGATAAGAAAAGCTTAATGGTACTATGAAATTAAAGTTGCTAGGGATTCTAAAACTAACCCAAAAAGTTTTTTTCCAGGTCCTATAGAACAAAATTTAGAGATAAGATAGGTCCCCTTAAAAATAACTATGGGCACCTTACTGACAAAGAGAATGAAATGTGCTCGATTTTTAATAATTATTTTCTCTCAGTTTTTACACAGGAAGACAATAACAATATTCCAGTAATTAATTTTTATAGTGGGCTAGAAGAAGATAAATTATGTAACATCACAGTCACTAGTGAAATGGTTGTGAAGCAGATAGACAGACTGAAGCAAAATAAGTCGCCGGGTCCTGATGAGGTTTTTCAAGGGGTTTTTAAGAATGCAAAATGGAACTCTGTGAACCATTAACTAATATTTTTAATTTATCTCTTCAAACAGGTGTAGTGTCTGATATGTGGAAGATGGCTAATGTAATTCCTATTTTTAAAACAGTGGACAAGTCGTTACCGTCAAATTACCGCCCAATAAGCCTGACCTCAATTGTAGGCAAATTACTAGAGTCAATTAAAACTGAGATTATAAGAAGCCATCTCGATAAGCATAGCTTGATTATTAATGATACTCAGCATGGATTCACAAGAGGCGGGTCTTGTCTAACTAATTTATTAACTTTCTTCAGTAAAGCTTTTGAGGCTGTTGACCACGATAAAGAATTTGATATTATTTACTTAGATTTTAGTAAGGCTTTTGATAGAGTTCCTCACCAAAGACTGTTAAAGAAAGTGGCAGCTCATGGCATTGGGGGAAAAGTGCTCTCGTGGATCGAGTCATGGCTCACAGACAGGAAGCAGAGAGTGTCCATAAATGGGGTTAAATCCGAGTGGGGATCTGTAACAAGTGGCGTTCCACAGGAATCAGTCTTGGGCCCGTTGTTGTTTATAATATGTATCAATGATCTTGATGAGGGAATTACTAGTGATATGAGCAAATTCTCCTATGACACAAAGATAGGTAGGATAATCGATTCAAACGTAGATGTTATGGAACTTCAGGAGGATTTAAAAAAACTCTATTCTTGGTCAGAAAAGTGGCAGATGCAGTTCAATGTAGATAAATGCAAGGTTCTGAAGCTTGGGAGTGCCCATAACCCTAGTACTTATAAGTTAAATGATGTAGAACTTAGCCATACAGATTGCGAAAAGGACTTGGGGGTTATGGTGAGCAGCAACCTTAAACCAAGACAGCAATGCCTAAGCGTACGTAATAAGGCAAATAGATTACTGGGATTTATATCAAGAAGTGTAAGCAACAGAAGTCCAGACGTCATACTGCATGCAGCTTTATACATCATTAGTAAGGCCTCACCTAGATTATGCAGCTCAGTTCTGGTCTCCATATTACAGAATGGACATAAATTCGTTAGAAAACATTCAGCGTAGGATGACTAAATTAATACATAGCATTAGAAATCTTCCTTATGAAGAAAGATTGAAGACTCTTAAGTTACATTCACTTGTTAGACGAGGAATGAGGGAGACCTGATCGAAGTGTATAAGTGGAAGATAGGTATTAATAAAGGGGATATTAATAAGGTCTTGAGGATGTCTCTCCAAGAGAGAACCCGCAGTAATGGATTTAAATTAGATAAGTTTAGATTTAGAAAGGACATAGGAAAGTATTGGTTTGGAAATAGGGTAGTAGATGAGTGGAACAGTCTACGTAGTTGGGTTATTGAGGCTGGGACTTTGGGTAGTTTCAAATTTAGGTTGAATAAGTACATGAGTGGGAGGGGTTGGATTTGAGTGGGACTTTCACATCAGAGCTTATTTCTTGGGTGGCATTGAAAATTGGGTTGGGCAAATGTTTTGTTAGTGGGATGAATTGTAAAGGACATGCCTAGTATGGGCCAACAGGCCTCCTGCAGTGTTCCTCCTTTCTTATGTTCTTATGTTCTTAAGACACTGCAGTGCATCAGGGAAGGCATCAGCGAGTCATTGTACGTGATGAGGTGTCAAAGTGGGCGTCTGTGACGAGCGGGGTTCCACAGAGGTCAGACGTAGGACAGGTGCTGTTTCTGGTGTAAGTGAATAACATGACGGAAGGAACAGATTTAGAAGAGTCACTCGTCGCAGAAGACGTGAAATTAAAAATGAGAATTCAGTCGGAGGACAAGGCAGGACCACAGAGGGATCTGGACAGGCCTAGTCCAGCAACTGGCTCCTGTAGTTCAACCCCTCCAAGTGCAAAGTTATGGAGATTGAGGAAGGGCAAAGTAGACTGCAAAGAGTACAGTCTAGGGGCCAAAGACTACAAACCTCACTCAAGGAAAAAGATCTTGGAGTGTGTATATTACCGAACACATCTCCTAAGCGCACATCAAACAATTAACTGTTGCAATCTGTTGGCGACTAGCGAACCTAAGAATAGCATTCCGACATTTCAGTAAGGAGTCGTTCTGGACCCTGTACAACGTGTACGTCAACTCATTTTGTAGTATGCAGCTCCAGTTTGGAACCCACAGCTGGCTAAGAACGTCAGGAAATTATAGAAAATTCAAAGGTTTACAACGAGACTAGTCCTAGAGCTAACGGGCATGTCATATGAGGATAGGTTAAGAGAACTCGACCTGGCGACACTGGAGGACAAGAGGTGCAGGTGGGACATGATAACGACATATAAAATACTGAGAGGAATCTGCAAGGTGAACAGAGGCAGGATATTCCAGAGATGGGACAAAGCGACAAAGGGTCACAGTTGGAAGCTAAACACTCAGATGCATCACAGTGATGTTTGGAAGCATTTCTTTAGCCATAGAGTTAACAGGAAGTGGAATAATCTGGAAAGTATGGTAGTGGAGGCAGGTACCATGCATAGCTTTAACGAAAGGTATGATAAACCTGGTGGAACAAGAACAGAGTGACCAAGTAGCGACCAGTGAAGAGGTGGGGCCAGGAACTCTGAATCGACCTTGTAACCACAATTAGTAGGTACACTCCTCCTGAACGAGGAACCAAACGGAAAGGAATGAGACACGACTTACGTTATGGCCCTATCAGCCCATCAAGCAGGGCCGAGGAATGAAGGAAGAGGGCAGCTGGGAGCAGGGATAGCAGCAAGGAGGGAGAGAGAAGGCGGAGAGGGGAATATGTCCCATGCAGAGGCACGACCATGCCACCAAGAATTACAGGAAAGAGTAAGGGAGACAATTGCCTTGTACAAACGGGACCCAGAGACACTGTGGGAAAGGCAATGGGAGAAGAAGAGGGAGAAGTAGGTATTTATTCATGGGCTAAAGAAGAGCGAGGGGAGGACACTCAATGAAAGACGGCAGGAAGAAAAACGAGGGATTGGAAACATCATCAAAGAAATAGGTAAGGAGGACATGATTGAGATAGTAAATTTTCAGGGAATAGAAGGGTACTCAAAGTGGAGAAACTGGTCGGTCAAGCTAATTTTCAAGAAAGAAACAGTACGAAACAGGATCCTGCAAGTGAAATCATGGCTGAAGGAATCGTAGTCATACAGGAGGGTGTTCCTAGATTGAGGCTGAACAAGGACAGAACGACAGCAGCTGAGGAAGATAACGCAGAAGCGAAAGATGCTAGGAGGACAAACAAGGACAGAAACAGCAGAGGACAAAAAGAGCAGGGAACAGCAACAAGTGCAGGCACTCACAGAACCACCCCTACAACCAAACATGCTATCTCAACACAAACCACACTTTCAGCCCCCCCCCCCACATTACACTGTAGAATCCCACAGCAAACCGCAAGGTCTCCCACCCTCACAGATCTCCCAGAACAGCGGTAGAGAGGAAACTTAAGGTATGGTACACCAACGCTGATGGAATAATGAATAAGTTGGAGGAGTGGCACGAAAGAGCCAAAGAGGCATCACCGGACCTCATAGCTCTCACAGAAGCCATCCTCAAAGGAATGATAGGAGATGCCGTCTTTCCAATGGGATATCAGATTCTGAGGAAAGGCAGAGGGATCAGAAGGTGTGAAGGAGTGCCACTGCTCATGAAAAACTGATGGGAATTTTATGAGCTGGAGAGAGGAGACAGAGGAAAAGCAAAAGATTATGTAATAGCAACACTTCAGTCTGGAGATCCGAAGGTGGTTATTGCAGTGATGTATAACACATCACAGAACAGCTGGAGTCCAAGGCAAGAGTATGATGAGAGTAATCGAGCAATGGTTGACACACTGACTGAAGTGGCCACAAAGGCTCATGCAAGCAGGGCACAGCTCCCGATTATAGGTGACTTTAACAAGAAGGAAATCGACTCGGAAAACCTGGAGTCACATGTGGGCCCAGAAACGTGGAGGGCTAAGATGATGGAGGTGGTACTCGAAAACAACATGCATCAACACAGAAAGGACACTACCAGAGAGAGAGGAGAGAATGAACCAGCGAGACTGGACCTAATATTCATCTTGGGTAGTGCACATATTGAGGACATCACATATGAAAGACCCATCGGGGCCAGTGATCACATGGTTCTGAGCTTCGAATACATAGTTACAAGTGGAGAGGAAAGCAACAAGGTCAGGACGAATGAAGCCAAACTACAAGATAGGGAACTACACAGGCATGAAGAATTTCCTACGTGGGTGTCAGTGGGACAACGAACTCGCAGGGAAGTCAGTAAACGAGATGAGGGAATATGTGATAACAATATGTAAAGAAGGTGAGGTGAGGTTTGTACCCAAGGGTAACAGAAATAACGAGAAGGCTAGGGTGAGCCCTTAGTTCACCCAAAGGTGTAGAGAGGCCAAAACCAAGTGTGCTAGAGAATGGAAGAAGGCAAAGGACCCAGGAGAATAAGGAAAGCAGTTGTAGAGCTAGAAATGAATATGCACATGTAAGAATGGAGGCCCAACGGCAATACGAAAATGACAGCAACGAAAGCTAAATCTGACCCGAAGCTTCTGTACAGCCACATCAGGAGGAAAATGACAGTCAAGGACCAGGTAACTAGGCTGAGGAAGGAAGGAGGGGAAATCACAAGTGTTGGACACAATACATACAACCAAGGAAGAAGTGAAGAGGCTGCTAAGTGAGCTAGATACCTCAAAGGCGCTGGGGCCAGATAACATCTCTCCATGGGTCCTGAGAGAGAGATCTGAGGCACTATGTGTACCACTAACAACAATCGTCAACACATCTATAGAAACAGGGCGACTACCTGTGGTATGGAAGACAGCAAATGCATTCCCAGTTTTTAAAAAAGGAGACAGAAATGAAGCACTAAACTTCAGACCAGAGTCACTGACATGTATAGTATGCAAAGTCGTGGAGATCATCAGGAGAATAGTGGTAGAGTTCCTAAAAAGAAATGAGCTCATCACTGACACCAAGCATAGTTTCAGGGACTGGAAATCCTGTGTCACAAATCTATTGGTGTTCTATGACGGAGTGACAGCAGTAAGACAAGAGAGAGAGCGGGGTGGGTAGATTGCATTTTCTTGGAATGTAAGAAGGCGTTTGACACAATTCCACATAAGAGACTAGTGCAAAAGCTGGAGGACCAGGCAGGGATAACAGGGAAGGCACTGCAATGCATCAGGGAATATCTGTCAGGAAGATACCAGTGGGTCATGGTACGTGACGAGGTGTAAGAGTGGGAGCCTGACACCTCACTGTTTGCAGATACTGTGAAGATGATGAGACGAATTCAATCGGAAGGGGACCAGGTAGAATTACAAAGGGATCTGGACAGGCTGTAGACCTGGTCCACCAACTGGCTCCTGGAGTTCAACCCCACCAAGTGCAAGGTCATGAAGATTGGGGAATAGCAAAGAAGACCACAGATGGAGCACAGTCTAGGGGGCCAGAGCCTACAAATCTCACTCAAGGAAAAGGATCTTGGTGTGAGTATAATACCGGAAACATCTCCTGAGGCGACCTTCAACCAAATAACTGCTGCAGTATATGGGCGCCTGGCAAACCTAAGTGGAATTGATCAATAACAACACTGCGACTAGCCAAGGACTAGCCAAGGCTAGTCGCTGTGTTGCTATTGATTAGTACCACTCGTTCGTGGGCACAATAATATAAAATACCAGTTCGTTGTACTAGTACACCAAACAGGTGTCAGCATAGTTGCTGATCCCCTACATGTGTTGTATAGCTTATCTGTGTATCACAGTACCATCCATATGTTTTACATACACGACCCCTTTGCTGGGGCCTAGTGACTGTTTGTATGACGTCACGGGATGTGGCATGAATGTGTGGGACGCGCTACCTGGCTCTCAGTCCACGCATAGGTCTACCAGGCAACACACGGCAGCTTGGGCTCCCCTTTCTCACATTCTGCAATATATTGTTACCATCCAACAAGTGTGTATATCTTCAGCCCTCGTTATCTCCTTTCGAACCCCACGACAAATGGTGACAGCGGTGTGGGCGTAAAATTGATAATTACGCCGATGCACCGAGATAAATTCTCTCAGCCGACGACGGACGTTTTGTGTGGCCAGTAGGCCAACCTAGCCAAGAAGCTACGCCAAGCAAGCATTGACGAGCCTATTGGTTCCTACTTCTGGTCAGTCTCTGTGTATTAGCATTTTATTTGCTTATTTGCATTACTTCTGAGGGGTTGACCCGGGTTTGCAAAGTAAGCCAAGCCACCAAGCCAATCTGTGAGGGGGGGAGTCCAGCCTAACCTTACACCATCCAGCCTTGCCTACCAAGCCAGCTTTCCACCCCTGCTGTGCTCATTGTTACAATCAAGCCAGTCTGTGCGAAGGGTTAAGCCAAGCCAGCCAGCAACTAACCCAAGTGACTAACCCAATACTCAAGCAAGCCACGTGGTTATAGTCTTCTTCATCGCTCTGTGCTTCAAGTTCCAAGCCATTCTGAGTGTTTTATCATCCCTGTGGTGTTGTGGTATTTTGTGGGATTTTTAAGCCAGACTGGCTTAGAATATCTCCATACCTAGTGCGGGTGTCCCCAGTGCGGCTTACACCGTTCATCCCATAAGCCCAGTCACCATGCGGTGTCTCACTGTGCTGCCTCACCCACTACCATTGTTTTTGTACCCTTATTATGGGTTCTAGCACCATATTTTTACGGACGACTAGGGGGTCAAGAGCCAGGTGTGTTCCTTTGTCAGTTTGCGCCACCGTAAAAGCCTCCTGTGTGAGTCCATCATCGATTTAAGCGCAAATTCTTCGAGGCGTCATGTGTGGAGTGGGAACGCCGCCGATTCCCACCAAGGCAGGGTGGCGCGAGAAAGAAAAACTTTCACCATCATTCACTCGCTGCAACATTCATCACTCATGCTTCACACCCATATAAGAGTGTTGGTAAAACTATACTCTCATACATTCCCCTCTTTGCCTCCAAGGACAAAGTTCTTTGTCTCCACAGACTCCTAAGTGCACCACTCACGCTTTTCCCCTCATCAATTCTATGATTCACCTCATCTTTCATAGACCCATCCGCTGACACATCCACTCCCAAATATCTGAATACATTCACCTCCTCCATACTCTCTCCCTCCAATCTGATATCCAATCTTTCATCACCTAATCTTTTTGTTATCCTCATAACCTTACTCTTTCCTGTATTCACTTTTAATTTTCTTCTTTTGCACACCCTACCAAATTCATCCACCAATCTCTGCAACTTCTCTTCAGAATCTCCCAAGAGCACAGTGTCATCAGCAAAGAGCAAATGTGACAACTCCCACTTTGTGTGTGATTCTTTATCTTTTAACTCCACGCCTCTTGCCAAGACCCTCG
>NC_069401.1:97005837-97020837 GCF_026875155.1 Cherax quadricarinatus | reverse complement strand
GTTTATAATATATATCAATCATCTTGATGAGGGAATTACTAGTGATATGAGCAAATTCGCCGATGACACAAAGATAGGTAGGATAATTGATTCAAACGTAGATGTTATGGAACTTCAGGAGGATTTAAACAAACTCTATTCTTGGTCAGAAAAGTGGCAGATGCAGTTCAATGTAGATAAATGCAAGGTTCTGAAGCTTGGGAGTGCCCATAACCCTAACACTTATACGTTAAATGATGTAGAACTTAGCCATACAGATTGCGAAAAGGACTTGGGGGTTATGGCGAGCAGCAACCTTAAACCAAGACAGCAATGCCTAAGCGTACGTAATAAGGCAAATAGATTACTGGGATTTATATCAAGAAGTGTAAGCAACAGAAGTCCAGAGGTCATACTGCAGCTTTATACATCATTAGTAAGGCCTCGCCTAGATTATGCAGCTCAGTTCTGGTCTCCATATTACAGAATGGACATAAATTCGTTAGAAAACATTCAGCGTAGGATGACTAAATTAATACATAGCATTAGAAATCTTCCTTATGAAGAAAGATTGAAGACTCTTAAGTTACATTCACTTGTTAGACGAAGAATGAGGGGAGACCTGATCGAAGTGTATAAGTGGAAGATAGGTATTAATAAAGGGGATATTAATAAGGTCTTGAGGATCTCTCTCCAAGAGAGAACCTGCAATAATGGATTTAAATTAGATAAGTTTAGATTTAGAAAGGACATAGAAAAGTATTGGTTTGGAAATATTGTAGTGGTGACGTATACTCAGTGGTGACGTGTACTTAGCTCTGTGAAGACCTGTTTGTGTGCTCTCTGTGAATCTGTACCAGGATGCCCTCTCTTGAGCAACTTTACCAGCAGCTGAGAGAAGAGCTCAGAGTTGCTAAGTTGGAGATACGGCGATTAACGGAGGAGAACAAGAGGATTCGTAGTAATCCTTCTGTTGTGAGTCCCCAGGTTAAGAGGGGAGCTTGGTCAGTGGCCGGGCAACATGGAACCAAGCTGAAGATCAAGAAAACGGTTGGAGAGGCAGAAACAACGAGAAACCAGAAGACTACCGTGGAAACTTCCAACTCATTCTCGGTGCTACCTGACGAATGTGAGTGTTCTACTGGGAATGCCACAACGAGCACCAAAGAAGCATTGGCAGACGTGAGTAAGACATCCTAGAAACCCCAACGAAGACCATCGAGAACGTCTTGACGAATTCTACAAGTTGGTGTAATGCTCTCTGGCGAATGTGAGTCGACTACTCGGAGCATCACGACGGACGCACGCCAAGGAAGGTTAAAAACATTGTTGTTGTTGGGGATAGCCAGATAGGTACATGGATAGGGCCATTCTGCTTGAAGGATAGGAGTAGGAGGCAGTGTGAGATGTGTTTTCCGGGGGCTGGATGAAGGATTTTGTTAGCGTCTGGAGAGACATCATGAGAGGTAATGGGAGCAATCCTATTATCTGTCTCAGTGCTGGAGGCAACGATGTTGGCAGACGTAGGCATGTGAGGACGCCTGATTAGCAGGTATAGGTTAGCAATAGAGATAATTAGGAGGAAGGGAGGGAAACCGGTCAATGTGGATTTTGCCAAGGAGAGGGTGGGAAATGAATGGTTGTCCAGAGCATTTGGTGTCAATTGCTGGCTAGAAAATACTGTATGGAAAATGCGGTAAAACATTTCATTGCCAACTGGGACCTCTTCTATGGCAGAAGAATATACATGTATGCCAGGGATGGGTTCACTTATCTAGGTGTGGGGTAGGGAGCACTGGCCCAACCAGTGGAGGAGCTGTTAGGTCTATAATAATAGGAATAGTTAGTGGTTATGGGTTTTTGGCGGGAAAATTGTGAAGTCGGCAGGTAGTAACATGAGTACTAGGAGAAACTAGTAATAGCAAAATGAGGTGGATATTGGAAAGCCAGTGGGGCACTAATTGACAAGCGCAGTAATAGGTTTTGTTGGACTTAACAGAAAGGGCAGGAAAGGGAAAGAGAGAGGAGGGTCATTAAAAAATTTATTACACAAATAGTCGCAGTGTTAAGGAATAAGATGGACGAGTTGAGACTAGTTGCTAGTGCAGGTAACATGATGTAATTGTCATTACTGAGACGTGGTTTCAATTCAAAAGTCGGGACATGCCCTGCAGAATGTCACATTCGTGTTTTAAAATTGTTCAAGTAGATAGAAGTATCGGGGAAGGGGGTGGGGGGTGGGGTGGCATTGATGTCGAGATCGCTTGAACTTTGCAAAAAAACGGGTTTTAAGGTCTGAAGTTAACATACAGACGTCTTTGTTTGGATTAGATTTTCAGAGGGGCATGAAAAATTAGTTATTTGTGTGATATACCGTCCCCAAATTTAGATAGGGACCAAGGGAGACTACTATGGGAGGAAAATTGTTAGGGCCACAAGGCACGATATTGTAGTTAATTCTAGGGAGACTTTAACTTTAGTTCATATTGATTGGAGTTTCTTGACTGGGAATTTAGATCATACGATTCTTAGAAGTAGTTCGTAATGTTTTTTAAAAGCAGTTTGTAAATGAACTACAAGGGGAAATAACCTGTTGACTTAGTTCTGGCATAAAATGAATCCCTTGTTAATAATTTAGAAGTTTCAGAGGAACTGGGTGCTAGCGGACACAAATCAATTACAATTTTTGAATTGAATGGAAGTTATGATAGTAGGGATAACTCAGTAACAGTCCCAGATTTTCGCTTAGCGATTACGTGGGATTAGAGAACCTCTATATCTGTTGGACTGGGTAAACGAAGAGAGCTATCTATATGACAGTTTTCTGAAACCACTACATGCTGCTCAAAAGGAAAGGTTTATCCCTTATAAGGAAATTAGATCAAATAGAAATGACCCTAAATGGATGAATAATAGGTGAAATATTACTAGGGCATAAGAAAGGGAATTTATAGGCGTATCAAAAGAGGCGAGGGTCATTTATGAATCAGTTTTTGCATTAGAGGGACTTTAAAAAAGGGGAAAAAAAAGCAAAAAGGGGACTATAAATTTAAAGTTGCTAGGGATTCTAAAAAAATCCAAAAAGTTTTTTCAGGTTATAGAAAAAAAGTCAGGATAAGATAGGTCCCCTTAAAATAACTAGGGGCATCTTCTGCAAAGAGAATGAAATGTGCTCGATTTTAAATAATTATTTTCTGGGTTTTTACAGGGAAGACCAAAAAAATTTTTCCCGGAAATTTAAATTTTTTTAGTGGATCAAAAGAAGAAAAATTATGTAACATCACAGTCACTATAAAAATGGTTGTGAAGCGATAGACCGACTGAAGCAAAATAATCCCCGGGCCCTGATGATTTTTTTTTAAAGGGGTTTTCTTAAGGAATGCAAAATGGGGTCTGTGAACCCATTACTAATATTTTTAATTTATCTCTTAAAAAGGGGGTTAGTTTGATATGGGGAAAGGGAGGCTAATGAAATTTCCCTATTTTTAAAAACAGGGGACAAGTCGTTACCGTCAAATTACCGCCCAATAAGCCTGCCCTCAATTGTGGGCAATTGCTAGAGTCAATTATGCTGAGATTTAAAGAACCCCTCTCGAAAAGCATAGTTTGTTTAATGTACTCAGCATGGATTCAAAAAGGGGCCCGGTTTTGTTAACAAATTTAAAAACTTTCTTCAGTAAAGCTTTTGGGCTTTTGACCACGATAAAGAATTTGATATTGTTTACTTGATTTTAGTAAGGCTTTGATAGAGTTCCGCCCCAAGACTGTTGAAGAAAGAAACAGCTCAGGTTTGGGGGGAAAGGGTGCTCTCGGGATCGGTCTGGCTCACAGACGGGAAAGCAGAGAGTGTCCATAAGGGGGTTTAAATCCGAGGGGGGATCAAAACAAGTGGCGTTCCACGGGGATCGTTTGGGGCCCCATTGTTGTTTATAATATATATCAATCATCTTGATGGGGGAATTGCTAGTGTATGAGCAAATTCCCCGATGACACGAAGATGGGTGGGAAATTGTTTCAAGTAGATGTTAGGGAACTTCGGGAGGATTTAGACAAACTCTACTCTTGGTAGAAAAGTGGAGATGAGTTCATGAGATAGTGAAGGTTCTGAACTCCCGGGGTGTCCATAACCCTAGCACTTATAAAAATTAAATAATTAGAAAATTAGCCATAAGATTGCGAAAAGGGCTTGGGGTTTTGGTAAACAGCAACCTTAAACCAAGACAGCAATGCCTAAGGTACGTAATAAGGCAAATTTGATTACTGGGGATTTATTCAAGAAGTGTAAGCAACGAAGTCCGGGCATACTGCGCTTTATAATCATTGTAAGGGTCACCTGATTTGAGCTCAGTTTTTGGTTCCTATTACGAATGGGCATAAAATTTGTTAGAAAACATTCAGCGTGGATGACTAAATTAATGGAAAAAAATGGTATAAAATCCGACACAATGGCAAAATAAACCAAAAATTTCAGTATAAAGTGATCCTTTTTTGACTAGTTTCGCCCCCAACTGGGGTTTTTCAAATCACAAAAAAAACTACCTGGGGGGAAGGAACGCCCAGTATTTATGTCCGGCTAGGTAGGTGAAGAAAACTGCATCTGATATGTACCCAGGGGGTTATGGTCTAAAACTCTCCTTTCCAAGTACCCCGTTTTTTGACTCTATAACCCCCCTCGGTACATCTCAGATGCAGCATTCTTCACCTGACCTCAGCCGGACTATAAATACTCGCGTTCCTTCCACCCCAGGTAGTTTGTTTTTGACTTAAAAAGCCCCGGTGGGCGAAACCTAGTCAATAAAGGATCACATTATACTGCATTTGTGTTTATATTGCCATGACTAAATTAATACATAGCATTAGAAATCTTCCTTATGAAGAAAGATTGAAGACTCTTAAGTTACATTCACTTGTTAGACGAAGAATGAGGGGAGACCGATTGAAGTGTATAAGTGGAAGATAGGTATTAATAAAGGGGATATTAACAAGGTCTTGAGGATATCTCTCCAAGAGAGAACCCGCAGTAATGGATTTAAATTAGATAAGTTTAGATTTAGAAAGGACATAGGAAAGTATTGGTTTGGAAATAGGGTAGTTGATGAGTGGAACAGTCTACCTAGTTGGGTTATTGAGGCTAGGACTTTGGGTAGTTTCAAATTTAGGTTGGATAAGTACATGAGTGGGGGGGGTTTTGGATTTGAGTGGGACTTGCACATCGGAGCTTGTTTCTTGGGTGGCATTGAAAATAGGGCTGGTCAAATGTTGTTAGGGATGAATTGTAAAGGCCTGCCTAGTATGGGCCAACAGGCTTGCTGCAGTGTTCCTCCTTTCTTATGTTCTTATGTTCTTAAGACTTAAGAACATAAGAACATAAGAAAGGAGGAACACTGCAGTAGGCCTGTTGGCCCATACTGGGCAGGTCCTTCACAAATTCAACCCACTAACAGAATGTTATATTTGCCCAACCCACTTTAGTTCTACCCTAACAATAACCTCTGATAAAACGACTAACTCATGTGCAAGTCCTACTCAAGTCCAACCCCTCTCGCTCATGTATTTATCCAACCTAAATTTGAAACTACCCAAAGTTTTAGCTTCAATAACTCTACTAGGCAGACTGTTCCACTCATCAACTACCCTATTTCCAAACCAATACTGTCATATCCTTTCTAAAGCTAAAATGATCTAACTTGAATCCATTATTGCGGGTTCTCTCTTGGAGAGATATCCTCAAGGCCTTATTTATACCCCCCTTTGTTAATACCCATCTTCCACTTAAACACTTCGATCATGTCTCCCCTCATTCTTCATCTTACAAAGGAATGCAATTTAAGGGACTTCAATGTATCATCATACGGAAGATTTCTAATGCTATGAATAAATTTTGTCATTCTTCGCTGAATGTTTTCTAACAAATTTATATCCATTCTGTAATATGGAGACCAGAACTGAGCTGCATAATCTAGGTGAGGCTTTACTAATGATGTGTAAAGCTGTAGTATAACCTCTGGACTTCTGTTGCTTACACTTGAAGATTGAGACACTTATGCAGCATATGGGAATCTTTATTCAGGAAACGTTTCGCCACACAGTGGCTTCATCAGTCCAATACAAAGAGGAAGGCGTAAGGAGAGGAGGAGAATGAGGTAATCAGTCCCTCAACCTGGAGTCGATGTGTTCAGTCCATCAATCTTGTAGAATGTACAGCATAGGGCCGTAGATGTGGCTTATATACTGTAGTGAGGTGACGTGAAGCAGATGGAGGCGGGGTCATAGTGGTACCATCCACTAGTCGAAGTAGGTCTTCGTCCAAAGGTTGAACAAGTGTTGAAGAAATTTTTTGTAACAAGACCCCCTGATGCTGCCGTTCTGACAGTTTTGATGAATGGTTTGAAAAACCGACAAGTTGAAGATTGAGACACTTATGCAGCATATGGGAATCTTTATTCAGGAAACGTTTCGCCACACAGTGGCTTCATCAGTCCAATACAAAGAGGAAGGCGTAAGGAGAGGAGGAGAATGAGGTAATCAGTCCCTCAACCTGGAGTCGATGTGTTCAGTCCATCAATCTTGTAGAATGTACAGCATAGGGCCGTAGACGTGGCTTATATACTGTAGTGAGGTGACGTGAAGCGATGGAGGCGGGGTCATAGTGGTACCATCCACTAGTCGAAGTAGGTCTTCGTCCAAAGGTTTAACAAGTGTTGAAGAATTCTTTGTAACAAGACCCCATGATGCTGCCTGTCTGACAGTTGTGATAAATGGTTTGAAAAACCGAAAGTTGAAGTTTGAGACACTTATGCAGCTATGGAACTTTATTCGGGAAACTTTCGCCACACAGTGGCTTCATCACCCAATAAAAAGTTTCCCCTATGCTGCTAAGTTCTCAACTTCAATTTTGTGGGTGGTTTTGTGACCAGGATTTCCCCGTCCCTAAAACCATGTTGGCCTGTTGGGGAATCGTTGCTTTCTAGGTGTTCCCCCACTCTTTTCCTGTGTGTGGTGTTGTGTCTGTGTGTCTGGGGTGTGTGTGTTTTAAACCCTTGGGCCCTTTTCCCACCGGGCGGGTGACCCAAAAAAAAAGGAAAATTAAACTTTCATCTTTCAAACTTTCCTACCTATTCAAAAATCATGTCTTTGAAGGGGCGCTAAAATACGACATTTTTAGACGCCCCCTTCAAACTGCCTTTTTCCAAAAACCCCCTCTTTTAAATGCAGGCATTGTATTTCCCCTTTTCCGGACTCAATTTTTGGCAAACGGTTTCCCTAATCCCTTTTCACAATTCGAGTCCATTCACTCCTATTAACATGCTCATCCCGCTTGCGGAAAGTCCAAGCCTCCCCACAAAACCCCTATACCTCCCCCCCAAACCCTTTTCGGAACGACCCTACCCCCCTTTCCCTTTTCCCCAATAGATTTATTGCTCTTAAAGTCTTTTCAACTTTGTTCCATTCTTCTAAATGACCAAACCCCCTCAACATCTCCTTTTTCAGCCTTGACTAATTTTTTTAGTAAACTCCACACTTCCTCCTAATTTCCACTCTACGAATTCTCTGCATATTTTACCCCAACATTCCCCCTAGAGACGACTTTCCCCACTGCGTTCAGCCACCCCTCGCTGCGCTTTTTACAACGCATGCTCCCCCATCAACAAGTGTGCTGGTACCACTATACCGTACTTCCCCTTTTCTTGCTCCTTGGTAATGGTCTTTTTTCTTACAAAACCTCAACCACCACTCCCCTTTTTCCTGCATCATTTATGGTTTCCCTCATCCCCTGACAAAATTTTGGATTAGGTGCTGGCTTTTTAAAATCAATGGACCAAAAAAAAGGGTGTGGGCCCCGCAAGTTTAGCCAAAAAGTGCTGAGTTTGTGTGCAGACCCGCTGCACACCTCTAACAGCCCCTTTCGCACTACTTACTGTGATGGCCTTCTATGTGAAAAGAGGCCAAAAAGTGGTCCCCGTTCACAAAAATAAGGCGAGCAGAAATCAGAACTACAACCAGTGTCCCCTTCGTCAATTCCCGGGAAAATCCCCTTAAGAAATAAATTGAAAAACAAATGAACATAAGAACAAAGACATAAGAAAGGAGGAACATGCAACAGGCTATTACCATGCGAGCAGGTCCGTTCCCCCCCTATTAGCCCAATGACCCACCCCGTTGGGCACCGCCCCCAGAGCACAAGTAGTCAGGTCCAAATCAACCATCCCCAAACCCACTATTAATTTACTAACTTTTTTAAAACTAACCCAAAGTTTTTTGCCTGAATAACTGTACTGACAGAGTTTTCACTATGGGAAAAGGTTACTCTGCTGTTTATCCCGTTTTTAAAAACCCCTCCCCTAATAAAACCAGTCACCAAACAAACCAATCAGATGTGTGGGGCAGTATTGGAAATTACTAGGCTTTCGACCCGTATAGACCCGGGGAAATTTTGGGAAAACTGCAAGCACTGGGAACTGCAAAATTTTACACTATTCTCCTCAGGATTTCCCTTTAAGAGATATCTCAGTGTGTTTGAATGGGACGAGTCAGCAAGATATTTATTCCAGGAGACTCGAGTTTTGGAAAATGTTCGTGCAGTTATGTATCAACGAGATAAGTCAGTTGATCCAAAAAAAAATGCTGGCCCTAGATCTCCACCTTATCCTGCTCCTTATTGTATGTTTATAACAATAAAAAGGGTTTAAAAATAAGCTGATGTAAAAGAAAAGTGAGAGGAGAAAAGGGAGAGAGAAAGAGAAGAAAGGGAGGGATAGAGAAAACAGAGGGATAGAGAGAGAGACAGAGAGGGAGAGAGAAGGAGAGAAATGTGAAGAGAGGGAGATGAGCAGGAATAGAGAGGGAGAGAGAAAGAGAGGAAGAGGCAGTGGGTGTAGGAGACAAAGGAAGGGAGGGAGACTGGGCTTGAGGGTTTTATTGGGGGTGCTGGGGTGAGGTGGTCAATTTTCAGATGGTGTGAAGAGTCCTGTACTCACCAAATTTTACTCACCCATTTTGTGGTTGCAGGCTTCGAGACTCAGCTCCCGGCCCTGCCTCTTCACTGATCGCTACTAGGCCCTCTCTCTCTCTGCTCCATGAGCTTTATCATACCTCGTCTTAAAACTATGCATGGTCCCTGCTTCCACTACATCACTTGCTAGACTATTTCACTTTTTGAAAATTCTGTGACTGAAGAAATACTTCCTAACATTCCTTGACTCATATGAGTCTTCAGCTTCCAATTGTGACCCCTTGTTTCTGTGTCCCCTCTCTGGAAATCCTGTCTTTGTCCACCTTATCGATTCCTCGCAGTATTTTGAGTGTCATTATCATGTCTCCCCTAACCCTCCTGTCCTCCTGTGTCGTCAGGCCGATTTCCCTTAACCTTTCTTCTGTGGACATTCCCCTTACCTCTTGAACAAGTCTTGTTGCAAACTTTTGCACTTTTTCTAATTTCTTGACGTGCTTGACCAGGTGTGGGTTATAAACTGGTGCTGCATACTCCAGTAAGGGCCTGACGTACACGGTGTACAGACTCTTGAAGGATTTCTTACTAAGGTATAGGATCGTTTTTTTTTCAGGTTTGTCAGGTGCCCATATGCTGCAACAGTTAACTGGTTGATTTGTGCTTCCCGAGGCGTGCTCGATATTATACGCACCCCAAGATCTTTCTCCTTTTCTGAGGATTGCAGTCTTTGGCCGCCTAGCTTATACTCTGTATGCGGTCTTCTTTGCCCTTCCCCGATCTTCATGACTTTGCATTTGGTATGGTTAAATTCGTGGAACCAATTGCTGGACCAGGCATCCAGCCTGTCCAGGTCTCTTTGTAGTCCTGCCTGATCCTGATCTGATTTAAATCTTATCATTACCTCCACATCATCCGCGAACTGGCACACTTCTGAGTCTATTCCTTCCATCATGTCATTCCCATATACCAAAAATAGCACTGGTCATGGGACTGACCCCTGTGGGACCCCGCTCCCCATCACAGGAGCCCACTGTGATACCTCATCACATACCATGACTCGTTGTTGCTTCCCTGTCAGGTACTCTCCGATCCATTGCGGTGCCCTTCCTGTTATATGTGCCTGATCCTCTAGCTTCTGCACTAATCTCTTGTGAGGAGCTGTGTCGAAGGCCTTCTTGCAGTCCAAGAAAAGGCAATCAACCCACCCCTCTCTCTCGTGTCTTACTTCTGTTACCTTGTCATAAAACTCCATAAATCCGTGCTGGTTGTCGATACAGTCTTGTTCCATTCTAGGTGCTCCACCACTCTCCTCCTGATAATTTTCTCCATGACTTTGCATACTATACACATCAGTGATACTGGTCTATAGTTTAGTGCCTCGTTTGTGTCTCCTTTCTTAAAAATTGGTACTACACTTGCCATCTTCCGTGCCTCAGTTAGTTGCCCAGTTTCAAGGGATATGTTGAAATTGTGGTTAGTGGCACACGCAGCATCTCTGCTCCTCCTCTAAGGACCCATGGAGAGATGCTGTCCAATTCCACTGCATTTGAGGTATCAAGGTTGCTTAGCAGCTTCTTCACCTCCTCCTCGGTTGTGTGTATTTCATCCAACACTTCTTGGTATATCTCTTGTTGGTGCACCCCTCTGTTCTGTCTTTCCGGAGTCCTTTCAGTCTCCACTGTAAATACTTCCTTAAATCTCGCGTTGAGCTCCTCACATACTTCTTGGTCGTTCCTTGTGAGCTCTACACCTTCCTTTCGCAGCCTGATTACCTGGTCCTTGACTGTTATCTTCCTCCTGATGTGGCTCTACAGCAGTTTCGGGTCAGACTTGACTTTCAATGCTATGTTGTTTTCGTACTGTCACTGGGCCTCTCTTCTCATCTGTGCATACTTGTTTCTGGATCTTTGAATAATCTCCTTATTTTCTTGTTTTTTTTTTTGTATTCTGTAATTTTTCCATTCTCTAGTGCACTTAGTTTTTGCCTCCTTTCACCTTCGGGTAAACCAAGGGCTCGTTCTTGTCTTCCCATTAATTCTCTTGCCCTTGGGAACAAACTTTTCTTCTGCCTCCTTGCATATTGTTGTTACATAGTACATCATTTCGTTTACTGACTTTCATCCTAATTATCTTATCCACTGAACCTCCTGCAAGAAGTTCCACATACCTGTGATGTCCACCCTTTTGTAGTTTGTCTTTTCCTATTCTACTCCTGTTACCCTCTCCTCTTGTAACTGTACTTTGTATTAAAAGCTCAGACCAAATGATCACTAGCTCCAAGATGCCTTTCCTATGCGATGTCCTCAATGCTTCTCATGGTGAACACTAGGTCCAGTCTTGATGGTTCATCCTCCCCTCTCCCTCTGGTAGTTTCCCTAAGATGTTGATGCATGAGGTTTTCCAGTACCACATCCATCAGTTTGGCTCTCCGTGTTTCATGACCCTCATGTGGCACCAGGTTTTCCCAATCAATCTCCATGTGGATGAAATCGCCCATAACCAGTAACTTTGCTCTACTCGAGTGAGCTTTTCTGGCCACCTCAGCTAGCATGTCTATCACTGCTCTGTTGCTCTCTTCATATTCCTCTCTTGGCCTCCTGCAGTTCTGTGGTGGGTTATACATCACTGCAACGACTACCTTATAGTTCCCAGACTGAATTGTACCTATTGAGTAATCCCTTTCTCCAGTCTCGTCCATTCCTTCTATTTCCTCAAATCCCCATCTGTTTTTAATGAGCAGTGCAACCGCTCCTTCCCCTTTGCTCCTTCAATCTTTCCTCAGGATCTGATATCCGGGTGGGAAGACTGCATCTATTATCATCCCGGTGAGTTTCGTTTCTGTGACTGCTACGATAACAGTGGATGTTTCATTGATTCTTTCATGTAACTCCTCATATTTATTTTTTATTCCATCTGCTTTCATAAACCAAACCTTCAGCTTCTTTTCCAAAACTGTGATCTGGGGATAATGGTGGGGTTGGGGAAGTGGGAGCCCTTGCGGGGGCCTATAGAGGGTTGCTGTGGGGGAAGGTTTTGTGATGAGGGGGGGCAGAGGGTACAGTGTGTACTCACCTAGTTGCACTCACCTAGTTGAGGTTGCAGGGGTTGATTCATAGCTCCTGGCCCCGCCTCTTCACTGGCCGTTACTGGGTCACTCTCCCTGCACCATGAGCTTTATCATTCCTCTGCATAAAGCTACAAATTGATCCTTGCTCCGCTACATCGCTTCCCAAACTATTCCACTTCTTGACTACTCTGTGACTAAAAAAATACTTCCTAACATCCCTGTGTTTCATCTGAGTCTTCAACTTCCAACTGTGTCCCCTTGTTGCTGTGCCCCATTTCTGGAACAGTCTGTCTCTGTCCACATTGTCAAATCCTCTCAGCATTTTATATGTCGTTATCATGTCCCCCCTATCTCTATTGTCCTCAAGTGTCGTCAGGTCGATTTCCCTTAACCTCTCCTCGTAGAACATACCCCGTAGCTCTGGGGCTACCCTTGTTGCTAAACATTGCACTTTCTCCAGTTTCTGTACGTGCTTGGCTATGTGTGGGTTCCAAACTGTGGGTTCCAATATGGGCCTAACGTACTCAGTGTACAGAGTCCTGAACGATTCCTTATTAAGATAGCGGAATGCTGTTTTAAGGTTTGCTAGGCGCCCATATGCTGCAGCAGTTATTTGGTTGATGTGCACCTCAGGAGATGTTCCTTGTGTTATACTAACCCTAAGATCTTTTTCCTTGAGTGAGGTTTGTAGTCTCTGCCCCCCTAGACTGTACTCCATTTGCAGTCTTCTTTGTATTCTTCTTCCCCAATCTTCATGGCCTAGCACTTGGTGGGGTTGAACTCCAGGAGCCAATTGCTGGACCATGCCTGCAGCCTATCCAGATCCCTTTGTAGTTCTGCCTGGTCCTCATCCAGTTGAATTCTTCTCACCAACTTCAGATCATCTGCAGACAGGGGGCACTTCAGAGTCTATCCCTTCCATCATGTCGTTCACAAATACCAGAAACAGCACCGGTCCTAGGACTGACCACTGTGGAACCCCACTCGTCACAGGCGCCCACTGTGACACCTCGCCGCGTACCATGGCTCGTTAGTGTCTTCCTGACAAGTATTCCCTGACCCACTGTAGTGCCTTCCCTATTATCCCTGCCTGCTCCTCCAGTTTTTGCACTAATCTCTTGTGTGGAACAGTGCCAAACGCCTTCTTGCAGTCTAAGAAAATGCATTCCACCCACCCCTCTCTCTCTTGTCTTACTGCTGTCACCCTGTCATAGAACTCCAGTAGGTTTGTGACACAGGATTTCCCGTCAGTGAAACCGTGTTTGCTGTTGTGTGTGTGTGTGTGTGTGTGTGTGTGTACTCATCTAATTGTGATTGCAGGGGTCGAGACTCAGCTGCTGGCCCTGCAAACCTTTGTACTTTCTCTAATTTCCTGACGTGCTTGACCAAGTGTGGGTTCGAAACTGCTGCTGCTTACTCCAGTATGGGCCTGATGTACACAGTGTACAGTGTGTATGTGTGTGTGTGTGTGTGTGTGTGTGTGTGTGGTGTGTGTGTGTGTGTGTAGAGGTTGCGGGGGGAGGGATGACGAGTGAACCAAAGTGAGTCTTGTGTCACGAAATGGGAAAGCCCGACCGTAGAAAACGATAGCATTGTGTGAACGCAATGGAGCAGACCGACCACATTCCAGTCCAGCGAACCACACCGACCCTCCCCATCTCTCTCTTTCTCTCTCTGTCTCTCTTTTTCTTTCTTTTTTTTATGCTCTCTCTTTCTCTGATTAATTTGTAGCTGTCACAAATATGGATATCTAAAAATCTTCTCAGTTTACGTAACTCTCAACTTTCAAAGAAAGTTATGTTACTTTCTATAGCCAGGTCACTCAAAAAACTCGGAAAATCTCACGTGTACCAGCCTGATTTTCTGCTATTTTTATATTGACAGTATATGTTATATTGGCAGTATAACGATTAGACAACCAAGAACCACTCAAAACAGTGTGGATTCGACCAAAGTTGGTGAAAGTCTTCCTCCCCAGCCAGGCAGACAGGTGTGAAGTCATTTTGACTGAGGAAGAGTGCTTTTCACGATTGTTGAGTTGAAATGTACACCAAATAGAAAAGTAGATCACCAGAACCGCTATATTCCGAATTCCCGATTTGCTGTTTGAGAGGGCATGCCAATGGTTTGGTCAAGAAAGTCGAATGAAGTTCACCATACTCGACGCGCCCCACAGGTCAATGATGATGATTTACATGCTTCATTGATAGTCTCACTAATCAATGATCTTTTAAATTGATGATGCAAAGTTTGCGTTTAATAGTGAATTTCACAGTAAAACAAATGGAATGGTATCAGGAAAACTTATTTCTCCTGTCCATATTTTTATAACATTGATTTTTTATACCCCAAACAGCTAAATTGCGCACTTAATGATTAGGTTTAGTGGTACAGATTTATTGACGATGTTGTATACTTATTGCCCAAGAATGAAGAATTAATCAAAAACCGATTTAATGCAAATACTTCAGCTCTTCCATGAAGATTGCTGTTGAGTTTGTAAAAGATAACTCATAACTGTTTACGTGATTTAATTATTGAAAGTAACAGATGAATTATTTTCAACGTATAAAGGAAATCGATGAATTTCTGTGTTTGTGAACATTATAATTCATCACAACATGACAGACTTAAATTTTCCGAGTTTTCTATGTTTTTGAGAATTCTGTGCGTGTGTGTGTGTGTGTGTGTGTGTGTGTGTGTGTGTGTGTGTGTGTGCACTCACCTAGTTGAGGTTGCAGGGGTCGAGTCCGAGCTCCTGGCCCCGCCTCTTCACTGATCGCTACTAGGTCACTCTCCCTGAACCGTGAGCTTTATCATACCTCTGCTTAAAGCTATGTATGGATCCTGCCTCCACTACATCGCTTCCCAAACTATTCCACTTACTGACTACCTGTGGCTGAAGAAATACTTCCTAACATGTGTATGTCTATGTGTAAAGTGTGTGTTTTAAATAATAATATATATATATAATATAATATTATATATATATATAAATATAAAT
>NC_069401.1:96915398-97005337 GCF_026875155.1 Cherax quadricarinatus | reverse complement strand
CAATGGATCAGAGAATACCTGACAGGGAGGCAACAACGAGTCGTGGTACATTAAGAGGTAACACAGTGGGCACCTGTGACGAGCGGGGTCCCACAGGGGTCAGTACAAGGACCAGTGCTATTTCTGGAATATGTGAATGACGTGATGGAAGAGTGAGACTCAGAAATGTCCCTGTTCGCAGATTATGTGAAGTTAATGAGGAGAATTGAATCAGATGAGGATCAGGTAGGACATCAAAGAGACCTGAATAGGCTGGGCACCTGGTCCAGCAACTGGCTTCTCGAATTTAACCCCGCCAAATGCAAAGGGAAAGGAAGACCGCAGACTGAGAATAGGCTAGGTGGCCAAAGACTGCAAACCTCGCTCAAGGAGAAAGATCTTGGGGTGAGTATAACACTGATCACGTCTCCGGAAGCACACATCAACCAGATAACGACTGCAGCATATAGGGGCCTGGGAAACCATACAATAGCGTTCCGATACCTTAGTAAGGAATCGTTCAAGACACTGTACACCGTGTACGTCAGGCCCATACTGGAGTATACAGCACCTGTTTGGAACCCGCACCGCGTCAAGCACGTTAAGAAATTAGAGAAAGTGCAAAGGTTTGCGACAATGTAGGTTCCAGAGCTAAGGGGAATGTCCTACGAACATAGGTTAAGGGAAATCGGCCTGACGACACTGGAGGACAAAATAATTAGGGGAAACATGATAACGACATACAAAATACTGCGTGGAATAGACAAAGTGGACAGAAACAGGATGTTTCAGAGAGGGGACACAGAAACAAGAGGTCACAATTGGAAGTTGAAGACCCAGATGAGTCAAAAGGATGTTAGGAAGTATTTCTTCAGTCATAGAGTAGTCAGGAAGTGGAATAGCCTAGCAAGTGAGGCAGTGGAGGCAGGAACCATACATAGCTTTAAGATGAGGTATGATAAAGCTCATGGAGCAGGGAGAGAGAGGACCTAGTAGCACCCAGTGAAGAGGCGGGGCCAGGAGCTGAGTCTACAACGCTGCAACCACAATTAGGAGAGTACAATTAGGTGAGTACACACATGCAGACAAAGTAACTCCAGACATCATAAGTAAAACTTATGAGAAAACTCTCATGTTAACAGATTCCATATTCCTAGCTGGATATTAAGTTTTCAGAGCAGCAGCTGCGGAGATGTACCACTTAACAGGAGGAGACCGAGACAAGAATATGAAGCCAAGAAAAACTCAGTATTTGATACCATAGTGGAAGCGACTTGAAGAATTCAAAGTGTTAAAGAAAGTCTTATCATGCGTTATTTGAGCCCAACGAAACTGACTTGGAATTTCTGGATCCACATTAGGGATCGGACACGTAAATGGCTATGCTGATGGAGTTGGTTAAGGAAAACTTTGTGTTAGCATGTGAATGACAGGATAAGATAGAGATAAAAATAAGAGCCAACAAGAGGAGACATAATATTTACCACAAATAGAAAATAAGAGCCCCGTGAGTGCTAGCAACTACACAATGCTGATTTTGAAGATCATGTATAAACTTTGAGGGAACAAAGGTAAGTAGGGGCAAAAAAAACTAGATAATTCCAAAACTTTAAGCAGAAAATTCCTAAATGCAGTGCTATGGGAAGGGGAACTGGAAGGAAAGTTGGTTGGAAAGTACAAGAATTAAAACGAAACCATCCTACTCAGAAAATAGGAAAATATATGAATCAACCAAAAATGCAGAGAGTGAACAAAAGGGCAAAAAACTTTGGAAAAATTATGGAAAGAAAGGGACACACGAGAACAGAGCAATACAGCAAGAAATAAAAAGGTAACGATAAGGAGAGAGTCTGACCGACATTTTTATTATGGTATAGCAGCAGCAGCCAAGTCTAACAGGTACATAAGAAGAAAGACGTGAGTATCTCTACTTCTGTACTACTACTACTACTACTAATACTACTACTACTACTACTACTGCTACTACTGCTACTACTACTACTACTACACTACTACTGGTAATAATAATAATAATAATAATAATAATAATAATAATAAATAATAATAATAATAATAAAAGTAATAATAATATTAATAATATAACTACTACTACTTCTACTACAAATAATAATAATAATAACAATAGTAATAATAATAAATATCGGTAATATTAATAACATTATCGGAAACTATAATGTCGGTTAAATAATTAAATATCTCCGAAATGAAAGTGGCCAAAAATTATTACAGCAGCTTTTTGTCTAGATAAAAAGGTGAAGACCACAGTTTAACCTCAACCCGAGTACATGTGACATGTGCAAGTGCCCTTGAAATACCATGGTCCACAACACAAGTACATGTGACATGTACAAGTTCCCTTGAAATACCATGGTCCACAACACAAGTACATGTGACATGTACAAGTGCCCTTGAAATACCATGGTCCACAACACGAGTACATGCGACATGTACAAGTGCCCTTGAAATACCATGGTCCACAATACGAGTACATGCGACATGTACAAGTGCCCTTGAAATACCATGGTCCACAATACGAGTACATGTGACATGTACAAGTGCCCTTGAAATACCATGGTCCACAAGACGAGTACAGGTGACATGTACAAGTGCCCTTGAAATACCATGGTCCACAGACGAGTACATGTGACATGTACAAGTGCCCTTGAAATACCATGGTCCACAAGACGAGTACATGTGACATGTACAAGTGCCCTTGAAATACCATGGTCCACAAGACGAGTACAGTGACATGTACAAGTGCCCTTGAATACCATGTCACAACACGAGCACATGTGACATGTACAAGTGCCCTTGAAATACCATGGTCCACAAGACGAGTACATGTGACATGTACAAGTGCCCTTGAAATACCATGGTCCACAAGACGAGTACATGTGACATGTGCAAGTCCCCTTGAAATACCATAGTCCACAACACGAGTACATGTGACATGTGTCATGTCATAAGAGACAAAAGCCTGGGTCAGGATATCAAACTCTGTCTACAAATATTCAAATATTTTTTGAATTTGGTTGTTTATCTACGGCGAACCATACCGTGGAACTTGGCGACAGAAACACTGTTGCAGAACTCCTGACACTAAATGAAGCCAAGTGGCATAAAAACTGATACCCTGAATTAAATAACCTTAAGTTACACAGAAAAAATAAATAACCTTGATATTTCTGATATTAAAAATGCCTGAGCCAGCAAGGTGGCTCGACGGAAAAATGTGGAGCAATTAATGTTTTACCCAACAACTGTTATTCTAGCGTTGAAGAAAAACTGGGCCCCACCAAGCTACTAATTTGTTAACGAACAGACTCTCACTGTAAGTTAGTCTGTATAAATACAGTTCATATTACTGTTGGCCAAGCTGAATCCTGTGGACCTAATGTTTTAGGAAACAGACTGGCATATTAAACGTTTGACAACTCTCTACATCAGAGCAAGCAGAGCTCCTCTCATTGTAATGCCAGAAACCAAAGACTAGCAGTTTCAGTCCATCATCTTAGTTGAATTAGATACTTGTACTGAGGATAAAAAAGAAAAGTGTATTTGTATAGGTTTTTAAATAAGCAGACCCAGATGAACTATATATGTAATAGTTTCTCAATCCAGGAAGATCAGAAACCTATATAGAGTTAATTCCAAAATCATTTAAGAAATAACACTTGTCCCACTTTTCTGAAATATAAGCTGGCAATGTGTTAAGAGGGGGTTTGTTCATGTTAATTATCCATTAACGTTGAGATCAAAGACATTTATAAACAACTAATGATCTTTAAGTAAGCTGTTGTTCTTCAGATGAATAATGTCTTTAGAAATCGTGTTCTTTCCTTTAGAAAATGTGTTCTAGGATATATGTACTTTGTGAAAGAATATTTGATTGTGATATAAACCATTCCGCGGGGGGGATAGAACTCGTGGCGAGTGAGTCGTAGAACTCCAGGCCAGAGCGTTCACTCCCACCCTTGGTATGGTTTATTTACACTTGTGTTATTATGATTTAGTGAGTCAGGTAGTGATTGTGATATTTTTAAAATAAAAACTTTTCAGATATTGAAAAATAATAATTTTATTCATTTATATTCCTAGAGTTTTTATTGAATACATAAACTGTTATTTAATTTTTTTACGTCATTCGTTTAATTTTAGCGAGATTTTCTGGTAACTCACTGATGCGTTGTATGATCCTTTCGGATTTAGCGCTAAGTTTGATATTATTGTAATTATTATTATTATTATTTATTATTATTATTATTATTATTGTTATTGTTATTGTTATTGTTATTATTATTATTATTATTATTTTATTATTGTTATTGTTATTGTTATTATTATTATTATTATTAAATTTTATTGTTATTGTTATTATTATTATTTTTATTATTAAAATTATTATTATTATTATTATTATTATTGTCTGGTAACTTGAGGCGAAATTCTAAGTTTCGAGAACGCAGAAAACATTAACATGAGAACCATTTTGAAAATAATGTCTTTTATCTTAGTAGTTATATATAGAAGTGTTTCCTAAAAAACTTAAGAATCGATACGAAGATCATGTTGTTGTCATATTTTTGTTGATATACACCAATTTAAAATTCTAGGGCATTTGTCTTAAAAAAAAAAACGGATATTTTGAAACATTTGGATGTTTAGGCCGAAAGCAATGGTTGGTGGAAATTTAATATTAACATACAGTGAACTAAGCTTATGATTTACACGATTTTGCTAAACTTTAAGGAGCAGAAGTCACGATTTTAAGGATATATGTCTGGTCATAACCTTCAAGCTGCTCCTCCGCTGCAGCGTGGCTGCGTTGCTGTGACTTCTCGCGTGACTTGAGCATGGGCGGGGCAGAGTTTAGGTACAGGAGATTAGCATAGTATGGGCGTGGGTGTATATGAGCGGTAGGATAGAGGTAGCGGTGAGGGATATGTGGAGGAAGGGAGAAGAAGGGCGCTTGTTGACAGGAAGGGGGAGAGAAATACTCCCGCTCGATGTACTGCTGGGCTGGGATTCGACAAGGACGTAGACATGTTCTAGTTGGGCGTGGATTATTTTTGCATGGGCGTAGACTGGTTCTACGATAGAATGAAATGATTTCACGCAGCAGTACTTAGCATACGATACATTACATAAGTTCCTTTCTGCTACCTGGAAAAGCAAGGGACTGTATGAACAAGTAAAGTCAGAATACCGTGGCTGGAACACATCACAACTAGCTCACCTCACGACTACAACAAATCACAAGTAACCCACAACACCATGGCTAAAAAGAAAAAATATAACGAATAAAAAAAACAGTGGCTGGAATAATTCATAAGTTGACCGCAGAATCCGTTTTAAACCATTATAAATTAAGTCTCTCGCGACATGATGATAATCCATGACGGACTGAAATGCACTGTAGTTTAATTTTCAGTTTCATCGTTACTTTTCAAGTGTTTTAAGGTTTTGAATCCTTACCGACCTCAGCCAAATCATTTTAGCCATCTTATCCTCACCAGGAACGTAGATTAATGATTGCTTTCTGAGACAAGAAAAACGTTAATCAGAAACTTGGTGCAGAGAAACAAAGGGAGATGGAACGTTTTTGATGGGAAAATTGCGAGAATGTTGGAGACAGTAGTCTGACGACAAATCTCTCAGTGTTAAGCTGTATCAAGGCATAACTTTATAAATCTTAAACACTAAAAGGAACATTGTCAGAATTAAGTTCTTGCTCTCAAGAGTCTCTTAACCACATGTGTCAGTATCATTTACCTGTCAAATCATGGTAAGCAAGTGTCCAGAAATGCTTTCAGGATTTTTTTTAACTTAATAATAACAATCCAACCCATACTCTTTAACAAACTCAGCCTTTCACTGTCGCTAAGTCAGTTGGATTAGTGACTCTCACAAGAGCCTTAAACAGCGATTATCTGACTATCGTAAATAGCGCTCACTGGGTCTCCTTTTTCGGTGCACAAGTTATGTCATCTCAGTATAATATTGCACGTTATGATATATCATAAATGTTTAATTTTTATTATTATGTGAATCTCTACCCTACCCAAACCTAAACTAAAGTGAACTAATCAAACCCAGAGTAAATAATGTAAATCCAGGAAATTGCAGGAAAACCGTTTTAAGATGAGTTAATAAATCGCAAAGCTATACACAAAGCAGAAAGTAAAACGAATTGGGAATAAGAAGAGATTATTATTCACTAAAGGAGAGTGTAATAAAATTCAGAGAGAAAAATCGAAAAAATTAGCCCAGTTTTTCATGTTTTAGTTCCCGCTGAATTTCTTTCTTTACCAGACACACAGCTTTATTCCTGTCTCTAGCCATTCATAATAAAATCAGTTGTTTTAATTTTACGGGAAGAAAAAGTGTCTTAATACTGGTGAACGTTCTTCATCCAAAAAACTATGTTAGGTAAGACACATGTGCAACAGTTAGACAACTTTATTCCGAAACGTTTCGCCTACACAGTAGGCTTCTTCAGTCGAATACAGAAAATAGGCAGGAACAGTAGAGATGTGAAGACGATGTAATCAGTCCATCACCCTTGTAGTCGTAGAATTTGAGGTTGTCAGTCCCTCGGCCTGGAGAAGTTCAGTTCCATAGTCAGGAACTATCTGAAGATCAAGCGACAGTGCGGAGACTTAAATACTGTCGGAAGGAGAGGTGCAGAGTAGTAGTAGTAGTAGTAGTAGTAGTAGTAGTAGTAGTAGTAGTAGTAGTGAGAATGTAACCACTGAAAGGTCATGTCCCTTTTCAGATCCAACACTCTCACTTGAAAAGCTTGTCCAAGGTGTTTTCTGTACCAAGATGCCATGTGTTGCAGTGTCTGACAAGATGAACATCAAAATGGTATACAATACCGACAGGTTGTTAGGTAAGACACATATGCAACAGTTAGACAACTTTATTCCGAAACGTTTCGCCTACACAGTAGGCTTCTTCAGTCGAATACAGAAAATAGGCAGGAACAGTAGAGATGTGAAGACGATGTAATCAGTCCATCACCCTTGTAGTCGTAGAATTTGAGGTTGTCAGTCCCCCCGGCCTGGAGAAGTTCAGTTCCATAGTTTAGGAACTATCTAAGATCAAGCGACAGTGCGGAGACTTAAATACTGTCGGAAGGAGAGGTGCAGAGTAGTAGTAGTAGTAGTAGTAGTAGTAGTAGTAGTAGTAGTAGTGAGAATGTAACCACTGAAAGGTCATGTCCCTCTCAGATCCAACACTTTTTCACTTGAAAAGCTTGTCCAAGGGTTTTTCTGTACCAAGATGCCATGTGTTGCAGTGTCTGACAAGATGAACATCAAAATGGTATACAATACCACAGGTTGTTAGGTAAGAACCCCATGTGCAACAGTTAGACAACTTTATTCCGAAACGTTTCGCCTACACAGTAGGCTTCTTCAGTCGATACAGAAAATAGGCAGGAACAGTAAGATGTGAAGACGATGTAATCAGTCCATCACCCTTGTAGTCGTAGAATTTGAGGTTGTCAGTCCCTCGGCCTGGAGAAGTTCAGTTCCAATAGTCAGGAAAATATCTGAAGATCAAGGACAGTGCGGAGACTTAAATACTGTCGGAAGGAGAGGTGCAGAGTAGTAGTAGTAGTAGTAGTAGTAGTAGTAGTAGTAGTAGTAGTAGTGAGAATGAAACCCCTGAACAGGTCATTCCCTCTAGATCCAACCACTTCTACTTTAAAAGCTTGGGCCAAAAGTGTTTTTTGTATCCAAATTTCATGTGTTGCCAGTGTCTGACAAGAATGGAAATCAACAAATGGTATACAATACCCACAGGTTGTTAGGTAGACACATGTGCAACAGTTAGACAACTTTTATCCGAAACGTTTTCGCTACCACAGTAGTCTTCTTCAGTCGATATACAGAAAATAGGCAGGAACAGTAGAATGTGAGACGATGTATTCAGTCCATCACCCTTGTAGTCCGTAGATTTGAAGGTTGTCATCCCTCGGCCTGGAGGGGAAGTTCAGTTCCATAGTCAGTGAACTATCTGAAGATCAAGCGACAGTGCGGAGACTTAAATACTGTCGGAAGGAGAGGTGCAGAGTAGTAGTTAGTATAGTAGTAGTAGTAGTAGTATTAGTAGTAGTGAGATGTACCACTGATAATGTCATGTCCCTCTCAGATCCAACACTATCTCACTTGAAAAGCTTGTCCAAGGTGTTTTCTGTACCAAGATGCCATGTGTTGCAGTGTCTGACAAGATGAACATCAAAATGGTATACAATACCGACAGGTTGTTAGGTAAGACACATGTGCAACAGTTAGACAACTTTTATTCCGAAACGTTTCGCCTACACAGTAGGCTTCTTCAGTCGAATACAGAAAATAGGCAGGAACAGTAGAGATGTGAAGACGATGTAATCAGTCCATCACCCTTGTAGTCGTAGAATTTGAGGTTGTCAGTCCCTCGGCCTGGAGAAGTTCAGTTCCATAGTCAGGAACTATCTGAAGATCAAGCGACAGTGCGGAGACTTAAATACTGTCGGAAGGAGAGGTGCAGAGTAGTAGTAGTAGTAGTAGTAGTAGTAGTAGTAGTAGTAGTAGTAGTAGTAGTGACGGACTGATTACATCGTCTTCACATCTCTACTGTTCCTGCCTATTTTCTGTATTCGACTGAAGAAGCCTACTGTGTAGGCGAAACGTTTCGGAATAAAGTTGTCTAACTGTTGCACATGTGTCTTACCTAACAACCTGTCGGTATTGTATACCATTTTGATGTTCATCTTGTCAGACACTGCAACACATGGCATCTTGGTACAGAAAACACCTTGGACAAGCTTTTCAAGTGAGAAGTGTTGGATCTGAGAGGGACATGACCTTTCAGTGGTTACATTCTCACTACTACTACTACTACTACTACTACTACTACTACTACTACTACTCTGCACCTCTCCTTCCGACAGTATTTAAGTCTCCGCACTGTCGCTTGATCTTCAGATAGTTCCTGACTATGGAACTGAACTTCTCCAGGCCGAGGGACTGACAACCTCAAATTCTACGACTACAAGGGTGATGGACTGATTACATCGTCTTCACATCTCTACTGTTCCTGCCTATTTTCTGTATTCGACTGAAGAAGCCTACTGTGTAGGCGAAACGTTTCGGAATAAAGTTGTCTAACTGTTGCATATGTGTCTTACCTAACAACCTGTCGGTATTGTATACCATTTTGATGTTCATCTTGTCAGACACTGCAACACATGGCATCTTGGTACAGAAAACACCTTGGACAAGCTTTTCAAGTGAGAAGTGTTGGATCTGAGAGGGACATGACCTTTCAGTGGTTACATTCTCACTACTACTACTACTACTACTACTACTACTACTACTCTGCACCTCTCCTTCCGACAGTATTTAAGTCTCCGCACTGTCGCTTGATCTTCAGATAGTTCCTGACTATGGAACTGAACTTCTCCAGGCCGAGGGACTGACAACCTCAAATTCTACGACTACAAGGGTGATGGACTGATTACATCGTCTTCACATCTCTACTGTTCCTGCCTATTTTCTGTATTCGACTGAAGAAGCCTACTGTGTAGGCGAAACGTTTCGGAATAAAGTTGTCTAACTGTTGCACATATGTCTTACCTAACAACCTGTCGGTATTGTATACCATTTTGATGTTCATCTTGTCAGACACTGCAACACATGGCATCTTGGTACAGAAAACACCTTGGACAAGCTTTTCAAGTGAGAAGTGTTGGATCTGAGAGGGACATGACCTTTCAGTGGTTACATTCTCACTACTACTACTACTACTACTACTACTACTACTACTACTACTACTACTACTACTCTGCACCTCTCCTTCCGACAGTATTTAAGTCTCCGCACTGTCGCTTGATCTTCAGATAGTTCCTGACTATGGAACTGAACTTCTCCAGGCCGAGGGACTGACAACCTCAAATTCTACGACTACAAGGGTGATGGACTGATTACATCGTCTTCACATCTCTACTGTTCCTGCCTATTTTCTGTATTCGACTGAAGAAGCCTACTGTGTAGGCGAAACGTTTCGGAATAAAGTTGTCTAACTGTTGCACATGTGTCTTACCTAACAACCTGTCGGTATTGTATACCATTTTGATGTTCAAAAAACTATAGCTAGCAACCCCGTTCATGGATCAAACTGGATTACCACCGATATACCAATCGCTGATAAATTCCTAAACATTTACGATCATTTCTAAAACTTCCCAGGTTAGACACATCCTTTAATAGGAAAGGAAAGGTGTCAGTCGGAGCTAATTAATATTGACCAGTAGCCCTACTGCAGTTGTTTATCAATGGGGAACTTGGTGGTCACGTGATCCATCATTTTATTTATTGTCTTTCCCTTTAGTTATCTTTCTCATTGCACCTCGTGTAGTCCCCTCTTTTGTTGTTTGACTTCTATTACCCTTCTTGTGCTGATTATCTTGTCACTGTCAACTATACAGTGTAGACGAAGACTAGGACTACATGATCATTAGCTCCGAGGGGCCTTTCATGTGTGATATTCCTAATGTCTTAACTACTCAAGGTGAATATGGGGTCCAGCCTTGCTGTTTCATCCTCCCTCTCTCTCTCTCTCTCTCTCTGGTATTGTCCCAAATGTATTGGTACATGAAATTTTCCAGTATCAATTCCATCATCTTAATCCTCCAAGTTTTTGGTTCCCCACGTGGCTCCAAGTGTTTCCAGTCAATCTCCTAGTGGCTGAAATCCTACATGACTAGTAACTTTGCTTTGTCCAGGTGAGCCCTTCTGGCAATCTCAGCTATTTTGTCCACCATTGTTCTGTTGCTCTCATCATAATCTTGACTAGGACTCTTGCTGTTCATTTTTGGAAGGTATATCACTGTTATCTCCACCTTGACACAAACGGTCTGAAGTGTTCCTACAATGCGGTTATCTTCTTGCCCTCTGTCTATTCCTCCCAACTCGTGAAAGCGCCACTGATTTTTGGTTAGCACTGTAACTCCTTCCTCTTTGTGTTTCCTCAGGATGTGAGGAAGATCTTGGGAAGATCGCTTCTGTTATCATTCCTACAACCTTCGTTTCTGTGAGTGGTATGATATCTGGAAATATTTACATGCTTCTGTCATGCAACTCCTCATTCATATTTAAAATTCCGTCTAGGTGTTTCAAACATTCAGCTGTGTATGTGTGTGTGTGTGTACTCACCTAATTGTGGTTGCAGGGGTCGAGACTCAGCTCCTGGCCCCGCCGCTTCACAGACCGCTACTAGGTCCTCTCTCACCCCTGCTCCATGAGCTTTATCATACCTCGTCTTAAAACTATGTAGAGTTCCTGCCTCCACTACATCGCTTGCCAGACTATTCCACTTTCTAACTACTCTATGACTGAAGAAATACTTCCTAACATCCCTTTGACTCATCTGAGTCTTCAGCTTCCAATTGTGACCCCTTGTTTCTGTGTCCCATCTCTGGAACATCCTGTCTCTGTCCATCTTGTCTATTCCACGCAGTATTTTTTATGTCGTTATCATGTCTCCTCTGACCCTCCTGTCCTCCAGTGTTGTCAGACCGATTTCCCTTAACCTTTCTTCATAGAACATTCCCCTTAGTTCTGGAACTAGCCTTGTTGCAAACCTTTGCACTTCCCCTAATTTCTTGACGTGTTTGACCAGATGTGGGTTCCAAACTGGTGCTGCGTACTCCAGTATGGGCCTGATGTACACAGTGTATAAAGTCTTGAACGATTCCTTACTGAGGTACCGGAAGGCTATTCTCAGGTTTGCCAAGCGCCCATATGCCGCAGCAGTTATCTGGTTAATGTGTGCTTCTAGCGATGTACTCGGTATTATACTCACTCATAGGTCTTTCTCCTTGAGTGAGGTTTGCAGCCTTTGGCCTCCTAGCCTATACTCTGTCTGCTGACTTCTTTGCCCTCCTCCGATCTTCATGACTTTGCATTTGGCGGGGTTAAATTCTAGGAGCAAGTTTCTGGACCACACATCCAGCCTGACCAGGTCTCTTTGTAGACCTGTTTGGTCTGCGTCTGATTTAATTCTCCTCATTAACTTCATGTCATCTGCAAACAGGGACACTTCTGAGTCTATCCCTTCAGTCATGTCGTTCACACATATACCAAGAATAGCACTGGTCCCAGGACTGACCCCTGTGGGACCCCGCTCGTCACTGGCGCCCACTGCGATACCTCATCATGACCATGACTCGCTGTTGCCTCCCTGTTAGGTATTCTCTGATCCACTGCAGTGCCCTTCCTGTTATACGTGCCTGTTCCTCTAGCTTCTATACTAATCTCTTGTGAGGAACTATGTCGAAGGCCTTCTTGAAGTCCAAGAAAATGCAATCAACCCACCCCTCCCTCTCATTTCTTACTTCAGTTACCTTATCATAAAACTCTAGTAGGTTTGTGACACAGGGTTTGCCTTCCATGAATCCGTGCTGGCTGTCATTTATAATCTTGTTCCGCTCCATGTGCTCCACCACTCTCCTCCTGATAATCTTTTCCAAGACTTCGCATACTATACACGTCAGTGACACTGGTCTATAATTTAGTGTGTGTGTGTGTGTGTACTCACCTATTTGTGTTTGCAGGGGCCGAGATTCACCTCCTGGCCTCGCCTCTTCACTGACTGCTGCTAGTCCTCTCTCCCCCTGCTCCATGAGCTATATCATGCCTCGTCTTAAAACTATGTATGGCTCCTGCCTTCACTACATCACTTGCCAGACTATTCCACTTCTTGACAACTCTATGACTGAAGAAATACTGATGTGTATATTCACCTATTTGTGGCAGCAGAGGTCGAGACTCAGCTCCTGGCCCCGCCTCCTCATATACCGCTACTAGGTCCTCTCTCTCCCACCTCCATGAGATTTTTCATACCACGTCTTAAAACTATGTATGATTCCTGCCTCCACTATATCACTTGCTAGACTATTCCACTTCCTGACTACTCTATGGCTGAAGAAATACTTCCTAACATACCTTTGACTCATCTGAGACTTTAACTTCCACTTGTGACCTCCTTGTTTTTGTGCCCCATCTCTGAAACATCCTATCTTTGCCCACCTTATCCATTCCTCGAAGAATTTTGTATATTGTTATCATGTCTCCCCTAACCCTCATGTCCTCCAGTGTCATCGGGATGATTTCCCTTAACCTTTCTTCGTAGGACATTTCCTTTAGCTCTGGAACTAACCTTGTTATAAACCTTTGCACTTTCTCTAATTTTTTGGCGTGTTTGACCAGGTGTGGGTTCCAAACAGTGCTGCTTACTCCAGTATGGTCCTGGCGTACACGGTGTGCAGAGTCTTGAATGATTCCTTACTGAGATATCGGAACGCTATTCTCAGGTTTGCCAGGCGCCCATATGCTGCAACAGTTATCTGGTTGATTTGTGCTTCCGGAGACGTGCTCGGTATTTTACTCACCCCAAGATCTTTCTTCTTGAGTGAGGTTTGCAGTCTTTGGTCACCTAGCCTATATTCTGTCTGCGGTCTTCTTTGCCCTTCTCCGATCTTCATGACTTTGCATTTGGCAGGGTTAAATTCAAGGAACCAGTTGCTGGACCACGCATCCAGCCTGTCCAGGTCTCTTTGTAGTCCTGCCTGATCCTCATCTGATTTAATTTTCCTCATTACCTTCACATCGTCCACGAATAGGCACACTTCTGAATCTATCCCTTCCATCATGTCATTCACATATATCAAAAATAGCACTGGTCCTAGTACTGACCCCTGTGGGACCCTGCTTGTCACAGGCGCCCACTGTGATACTTCATTCTGTACCACGACTCGTTGTTGCCTCCCTGTCACGTATTCTCTCATCTATTGCAGTACTCTTCCTGCTATACGTGCCTGATCCTATGGCTACTGCTGCACTAATCTCTTGTAAAGAACTGTGTCGAAGGCCTTCTTGCAGTCAAGAAAATGCAATCAATCCATCCCTCTCTCTCGTGTCTTACTTCTGCTACTTTGTCATAAAACTCTAGTAGATGTGTGACACAGGATTTGCCTTCCATGAATCCATGCTGGTTGTCATTTATAATCTTGTTCCGTTCCAGGTGCTCCACCACTCTCCTCCTGATAATCTTTTCCATGACTTTGCATACAATACACGCCAGTGACACTGGTCTGTAATTTAGTGACTTGTTTATGTCTGCTTTCTTAAAAATGGGGACTATATTTGCCGTCTTCCGTACCTCAGGTAGTTGCCCTATTTCAAGGTATGTGTTGAAAATTGTGGTTAGTGGCACGCACAGTGTCTCTGCTCCCTCTCTAAGGACCCACAGAGAGATGTTGTCCAGTCCCACCACCTTTGAGGTATCAATGTCATTTATTAGCTTCTTCATCTCCTCCTCGGTTGATTGCATTTCATTCAACACTTGTTGGAATGTCCTTTGTTGGTATACCTTTCTGTTCTGTCTTCCCAGAGTCATTTCTGTCTCCACTGTAAATACTTCCTTAAATCTTGTATTGAGCTCCTCATATAATTCTTGGTCGTGTTTTTTGAGCTCCTCACCTTTCTTCCTGAGCCTGATTACCTGGTCCTTGACGGTTGTCTTCCTCGTGATGTGGCTATACAGCAGTTTCGGATCAGACTTGATTTTCGATGCTATGTTGTTTTTGAACTGTCGCTGGGCCTCCCTCCTTATCTATGCATACTCGTTTCTGGCTCTTCGACTACTCTCCTTATGTTCCTGGGTCCTTTGCCTTCTCTACCTTTTCCATTCTCTAGTGCACTTAGTTTTAGTCTCCCTACACCTTCGGGTAAACCAAGGACTCATACTGGTCTTCCCATTATTCCTTTTGCCCTTGGGAACAAACCCTTCCTCTGCCTCCCTGCATTTTGTTGTTACGTATTCCATCATTTCGTTTACTGACTTTCCTACTAATTTTCTTTCCCTCTGAACCTCCTGCAGGAAGTTCCTCATACCTGTGTAGTCCCCCCTTTTATAGTTTGGGTTTTCCCATTCTACTCCTGTTATCCTCTCTGCTTGTAACTCAACTATGCATTGGAAGCTGAGAACCACGTGATCACTAGCTCCAAGGGGCCTTTCAAATGTGATGTCCCCAATGTCCGAGCTACTCAGATTGAACACGATGTCTAGTCTTACTGGTTCATCCTCCCCTCTCTCTTTGGTAATGTCCCTAACATGTTGATGCATGAGGTTTCCCAGTACCACATCCATCATCTTGGCTCTCCATGTTTCAGGACCCTCGTACTAATTTTCTTTCCCTCTGAACCTCCTGCAGGAAGTTCCTCATACCTGTGTAGTCCCCCCTTTTATAGTTTGGGTTTTCCCATTCTACTCCTGTTATCCTCTCTGCTTGTAACTCAACTATGCATTGGAAGCTGAGAACCACGTGATCACTAGCTCCAAGGGGCCTTTCAAATGTGATGTCCCCAATGTCCGAGCTACTCAGATTGAACACGATGTCTAGTCTTACTGGTTCATCCTCCCCTCTCTCTTTGGTAATGTCCCTAACATGTTGATGCATGAGGTTTCCCAGTACCACATCCATCATCTTGGCTCTCCATGTTTCAGGACCCTCGTGTGGCTCCAGGTTTTCCCAATCAATCTCCCTGTTGTTTAAATTGCTCATAGCCAGTAACTTTGCTCTACTCGAGTGAGCTCTTTTTGCTCTGTTGCTCTCTTCATATTCCTCTCTTGGCCTCCTTCATTTCTGTGGCAGGTTATACATCACTGCAGTGACTACCTTATGTTCCCCATTTCCTTAAATCCCCTCAGATTTTAATGAGCAGTGCAACCCCTCTTCCCCCTGCTCCTTCTATCTTTCTTCAGAATCTGATATCTGGGTGGGAAGATTGTGTCTGTTATTGTCCCAATAAGTTTTGTTTCTGTGACTGCTATGATGTCTGGGGATGTCTCCTTGATTTTTTCATGCCACTCCTCACATTTATTCGTTATTCCATCTGCGTTCATATACCAAACTTTCAACTTGTTTTCTAAAACTGTGGTCTGGGGAGAATGGTGGGGTTGGGGAAGCTGGAGCCCTGGAGGGGGACTATGGGGTGTTGCTGTGGGGGTGGGGTTTGTGATGAAGGGGTGGGGGCAGAGGGTTCTGGTTTAGATTGTTCAATTGCATTTGGATTGCCGTGGTAGGATTTTTCCTGTGGATGGTTCTCGACGAGGTTGTGTGTGCCCTTTCACTTGGGTCTGGGTTCTCATGCTCCTGACCTCAAGTGAGGTCAGTGGTCACGTGAGGTCATACCTATCCTAAGCTGTCTGGGAGTTAGTGTGGGGTGTTACCGAGCACCATGGCTTGTTGTAGTGTTTTAAAATCTCAGGTTAAAATGTTGAAGAAGGAGATTCTGCTTCTTCAGGAGGAAAATACAAGGCCGAAGCTTCGCCTAGATGGGTTTGGGAGTGAGTGTGAGATGGATGCAGCTGGTAAGGAGGAAATGGTCAGCAGCAGTGAGAGTGGCAGCCGCTTTAAGTGACAAGTGGTTCACAATTCAGAAAGAAGGAAGATAACGAAAGTTAATAGAGAAGATGTGAAAGTAGAAAATCGGTTCTCTGTTCTTCAGGACGAGTGTACTTCAGTGGTTAGTGAGGTTAAAGGTACCACTGACTCCCCTGCTAATCAAGGTAAGAATATTCTGATTGTGGAAGACTCTCAGGTAAGACATATGGACCCTGCCTTTTTGTAACAGATAGGAAGGTCAGGCAGAGGGTGTGCCTCCCAGGAGCTAGTATTGGTGACATAGTCAACAGGTTGGATAATATTATGTCAGGAAATGGGAACAAGCCCATTATCTGTCGTAGTGCTGGTGGTAATGACACTTGTAAGGGCAGGAGACAGGAGCTACGGAAAAGTACGGGTCACTATAGAAGTAGCAAGTCAAAGGGAGTGACCCCAAATCAATGTACATTTTTGCCTAGAAAGGGAGGGGCAATGAAAAAATGTCTAGGGCAATTGTAAATTGCTGCCTAACAGACTGCAAGGAATTTGAAACCCATTCAATGATAACTGGGACAAATTCAAAGGAAAACATGATATGTATGAAAGGGAGGGGGGCTCACTCTCTGGGGCTGAAGTGGTTGCATTAGACAATTCGATGAGAGGGTATTGTGAATTTGTCCTAGACTTAAACTGATAGATTATAGAGGTAAGGGGTTTGAGGGAAAAAATCAGCGCGTTTAAAGGGTTAAACACCAGATTTTTCCAGGTACCTCAGGATGGGTTTAAAAAGACATATTCAAAAAAAGTTGCTATAAGGGCAAAGAAATTGATCGCAGACAAAGAGATATAAAGGAAAATTAGTGAATAGCCCCCTTAAGTTTTTACTATGCAAACAGTAGGATTCTAAAAAAAGATAGATGAGCAAAGTTTATTTGCTTGCAAGAAAAATAGATATTATTCCAAAACAGAAAATTTTGTTCAACCTGAAAGACAGAGAAATCCCTTCTGAATGCAACATACGGGTTAAATAAACATTCCACTTTTGATAGGGTCAACGGAAGAGTGGTGGAGTTGGGGGGGGTGTATTCTGCGAAAATTTTTTAATTTTTTGTTAGACAAAGATTGAAACACGGACACAGAACCTGTTTGGCTACATTTTCTCGATGACGTAAAAAATTAATTTTGGGTGTGTTTTAAAACCCCCAAAACCTTGAAGGGAGTGCAGTAAGCTGTTTTTTGGCGAATTTCATAAGCATCTAGATATAAAATGTTGTTTTTTAATGGGAGATTTTAACTTTAGAAAACTGTTTGGAACAATGGACGGGAAAAACTGATCTAGTGACTTTTTTTGATACGGTTCAGGATTGTTTTTTTTAAAACTTTTGTGAGGGAACCAAGTAGAGGAAACAATCTGCTTGACTTTTTTCTTCAACAAGAAACGCTAATTAAAATCTTGAGGTTAATGAGAGCTTTGGGGAAAGTGATCCCAAATCACTTTGTTTTTAATATATCACGAAATTTCCCAATAATTTAATCAAATCCTGTCCCGACAGGTAGGTGGGTTTGTTGCCAAAAACATTTTCCCGAGCATAGTTTTCCGCTGCCCAGCCCTTTTGACCATAGGGAAATTTGATCTAGCAAAAATGACCCCAAAGGAAAACAATAGATTAAAAACATCTCACTGGGCAAAAGAGAGGGTATATAACATATCAAAAGAGGGGAAAGGGGGATAAAAAAACAAATATTCAATTAAGGGTTCAAGGGTTTGAAAAAATTTAACCCCAAAAAGGGGTTTTTAGGTATACAGAAGAAGATTACGATAAATAGGCCCCCTTTAGCGAACCCCTCGACATGAATTGTTAAGGAAAAAATAAATTATGTAGAACAGGGCATAAAAAACATCATGATTGGTCCTCAACAAATAGAGAAATTAAAACCCAACAAACCCCAGGTCCTGATGAACGTTGCAAGAGTTTAAAGGAAGTAAAGGGGAACTTAGCAAAACCTTTTGGGAATCTTTTTAACAATCACTACAAACTGGGATAGTGCCTGTTAAGGGAAAATGACAATGTAATACCCATTTTCAAAGCCTTGACAGGGGCCTTACTTTGAACTATGACCAATAAGCCTTACCTCCAAGAGGGAAATTTATGGAATAAAATTTCCGAAAAAATTTGTAGCCATGTTGAAAGGGACAAAATTTATTAATGAATCTCAACACGGTTTTTTTAAAAGGGGCGTTTGTTTACAATTTTCTAACATTTTACACAAGGGTTTGAGGAGGTAGATCAGGAATGAATATGATATTGTGTATAGGACTTCATAAGGCTTTCGATAGACTTCCCAAAGAGACACGAGGGAAAATTAAGGCACACGGAATAGGGGAAATTTTTTCCTGGGAGAGGCAGGGGTTACAAATAGGCAGCAGAGAGTATTCATAATTGGGGAGAAATCGAGTTTTGAGACTCTCTGACCGGGGGTTCAAATCCCGCCCGTGGTATGGTCACAAGCGGTGTTCCACAGGGGTCAGTGTTTTGCCCCTTGTTGTTCACAATTTACATAAACGACATAGATGTGGGAATAAAAAGCGACGTAAGCAAATTTGCAATGACCAAAACGGGAAAACCCAATTAAATTCAAATGAGGACACTAAGCACTCCAGGATGATTGAACAGACGGATGCAATGTCGGGAAGTGGCAGATGCAGTTTAATATAGACAAATCATAGTTCTAAATGTTGGACTGGAAAATAACCATGCCACATATAAACTAAATAATGTAAATTTTAATATTACTGACTGATAAAGGATTTAGGAGTTCTGGTTAGCAGTAATCTAAAACCAAGACAACATTTGCATTAGTGTCGCAATAAAGCTAACAAAATTTCCCTTGGCTTCATATCAAGAAGTATAAATACTAGAAGCCCCTCAGGTTGTTCTTCAACTCTATATATCCTTGGTTAGGCCTCATTTAGTTTATTCTGCTCGGTTCGGGTCACCGTATTACAGAATGGATATAAATGCACTGGAAAAGTTGATCCCATGTATCAGAAACTTGTGGATGAGTAAACATCTCCTGAGTGCCGTCATAGAAGCAAAACGTTGTGTAGTTTTAAAAATAGGTTAGAAAAATACCATGAATGGGTGTGGGTGGGTGTGAGTTAGATCTGACTAGTTTGGGGCTATTAGGTCTGACCGTGCCCCTTTCCCTTTAAGCGGAATTTAAACCTGACTAGAGGAATTATTCGCCTAAGCCGGGGGTGACATGGACCTGCCTCGCATGGGTCAGTAGGCCCCATACAGTGTTTCCTTCTTTCTTATGTTCTTATCTCTGTCATAGCCTCTCGTTCCTCTTACGGCTTTGTACCCTCTCTTTCGGGAGCTTCCTTTTTCTTGTGTTTCTGCCCTCATCGAGGTACACTTCCCTGTACTCCGGTGTGTCCGTTAGCCCGTGTTTTTTCCTCCTGCACGATCCTGTTTCAAGCTGATTAGGAATTGAAAATCACTCTGACTGGCCTTTTTTTTCCCTCTTGCAACCACCCAGTTCTGCGAAAAATTGTCAACTGTGGGCAGTCGTTTCCTTTCTATTGCTTTTTATGATACTTTCAATCGTTTTTTTTTCCTGTTTTCCTTTGCTGCATAAGTTTCCCCTTCAACTTCCTGGAGGCAGTAGACAAACCTGATGTATGTGTGTGTTGTGTGTGTGTGTGTGTGTGTGTGTGTGTGTGTTGGTGTTGTGAGTACTCACCTATTTGTCTCACCTAGTTGAGGTTGCAGGGGTCGAGTCCAAGCTCCCGGCCCCGCCTCTTTTACTGGTCGCTACTAGGGCACTCTCCCTGAACCCTGAGCTTTATCAACCTCTGCTTAAAGCTAAAGAAAGGATCCTGCCTCCACTACATCGTTTACCAAACAATCCAGTTCCTTACTACTCTGTGGCTGAAGAAATACTTCCTAACATCCCTGTGATTCATCTGTGTCTTCAACTTCCAACTTTGTCCCCCTTTTTACTGTGTCCCATCTCTGGAACATACTCCCTTTGTCCACCTTGTCAATTTCTCTCAGTAAATTTTTTGTGTCGTTATCATATCCCCCCCATCTCTCCTGTCCTCCAGTGTCGTCAGGTTGATTTCCCTTTAAACCCCTCCTCGTAGGACATACCTCCCTTTCTCTGGGACTAGTCTTGTTGCAAACCTTTGCACTTTCTCTAGTTACTTTACGTCTTGGGTAGGTGTGGGTTCCAAAATGGTGCCGCATACTCCAATATGGGCCTAACGTACACGGTGTACAGGGTCCTGAACGATTTTCCCTTTTAAGATGTCGGAATGCTGTTTTTGAGTTTGCTAGGCGCCCATATGCTGCAGCATTTTTTTGATTGATGTGCGCTTTAGGAGATGTGCCTGGTGTTAACTCACCCCAAGATCTTTTTCCTTGATGAGGTTTGTAGTCCTGGCCCCCAAAACTGTACTCCGTCTGCGGTCTTTTTGCCCTTCCCAATCTTCATGACTTTGCACTTGGTGGATTGAACTCCAGGGGCCATTTTTTGGAACCAGTCTGCAGCCTGTCCAGATCCCTTTGTAGTTCTGCCTGTCTTCGATCGAGTGAATTCTTCTAATCAACTTCACGTCATCTGCAAACAGGGACACCTCAGAGTCTATTCCTTCCGTCATGTCGTTCACAAATACCAGAAACAGCACGGTCCCCGGGACTGACACCTGTGGGACCCCGCTGGTCACAGTGCCACTCTGACACCTCGCCACGTAAACCATGACTCGCTGCTGTCTTCCTGACAAGTATTCCCTGATCCGTTGTAGTGCCTTCCCTGTTATCCCTGCTTGGTTTCCTCCAGTTTTTGCACCAATCTCTTGTGTGGAACTGTGTCAAACGCCTTCTTGCAGTCCAAGAAAATGCAATCCACCCACCTCTCTCTCTCTTGTCTTACTGCTGTCACCATGTCAAGAACTCCAGTGGGTTTGTGACACAGGATTTCCCGTCCCTGAAACCTTTGTTGGCTGCTTTAAAGAGATCGTTGCTTTCGGGTGTTCCATCACTCTTCTCCTAAATAATCTTCTCCATGATTTGCATACTATACATGTCAGTGAAACTGGTCTGAAAGTTTAATGCTTCATTCTGTCTCCTTTTTTAAAGATTGGGACTACATTTGCTGTCTTCCATGCCTCAGGCAATCTCCCTGTTTCGATAGATGTATTGAATATTGTTGTTAGGTACACATAGCGCCTCTGCTCCCTCTCTCAATATCCATGGGGGAGATGTTATCTGGCCCCATTGCCTTTGAGGTATCTACTCACTCAGAAGCCTCTTCACTTCTTCCTCGGTTGTGTGCACTGCGTCCAGCACATGGGGGGTCCCCCACCTCTCCGTCTTTTTCTGGAGCCCCTTCTGTCTCCTCTGTGAACACTTCTTTGAATCTCTTGAGTTCCTCACATACTTCACGGTCATTCCTTCTTTGTCTCTCCTCCTTCCTTTCCCTTTAAAGCCTGATTACCTGGTCCTTGACTGTTGTTTTCCTCCTGATGTGGCTGTACAACAGTTTCGGGTTAGATTTGGCTTTCGCTGCTTTGTCGTTTTCATATTGTCTTTGGGCCTCCCTTCTTATCTGTGGGATATTTGTTTCTGGCTCTACGACTGCTCTCCTTATTCCCTGGTCCTTTGCCTTGGTTTTTGTCTCCCTGCACCTTTGGTTAAACCATGGGCTCCTCTGGCTTTTTCATTATTCCTGTTACCCTTGGGTACAAACCTTTCCTCAGCCTCCTTGCATTTTGTTGCACATATTCCATCATCTCATTTAAATGGCTTCCCTGCCAGTTCCCCTGTCCCACTGAACCTCGTTCAGGACGTTTTCCCATTCCTATTTAGTCCCCTTTCTTGTAGTTTGGCTTCATTCGTCCCCGGCCTTCCTGCTTTCTCCCTCCACTTGTAGCTCTACTGTGTATTCGAAGCTTAAAACCACATGGTCACTGGCCCCCCAAGGGGTCTTTCATATGTGATGTCCTCGATATCTGCGTGTGGTATGTGTGTGTGTTGGGATGTGTGTGTGTGTTGTGTGTGGGGTGTGGTGTGTGTGTGTGGAGTACTCACCTAGTGTTGCTCACCTAGTTGAGGTTGCAGGGGTCGAGTCCAACTCCCGGCCCCGCCTCTTCACTGGTCGCTACTAGGTCACTCTCCCTGAAAACCCTGAGCTTTATCATACCTCTGCTTAAAGCTATGTATGGATCCTGCCTCCACTTTCATCGTTTACCAAACAATTCCAGTTCCTTACTACTCTGTGGCTGAAGAAATACTTCCTAACATCCCTGTGATTCATCTGTGTCTTCAACTTCCAACTTTGTCCCCTTGTTACTGTGTCCCATCTCTGGAACATACTGTCTTTGTCCACCTTGTCAATTTCTCTCAGTATTTTGTGTGTCGTTATCATATCCCCCCTATCTCTCCTGTCCTCCAGTGTCGTCAGGTTGATTTCCCTTAACCTCTCCTCGTAGGACATACCTCTTAGCTCTGGGACTAGTCTTGTTGCAAACCTTTGCACTTTCTCTAGTTACTTTACGTGCTTGGGTAGGTGTGGGTTCCAAACTGGTGCCGCATACTCCAATATGGGCCTAACGTACACGGTGTACAGGGTCCTGAACGATTCCTTATTAAGATGTCGGAATGCTGTTCTGAGGTTTGCTAGGCGCCCATATGCTGCAGCAGTTATTTGATTGATGTGCGCTTCAGGAGATGTGCCTGGGGTTTATACTCACCCCAAGATCTTTTTCCTTGAGTGAGGTTTGTAGTCTCTGGCCCCCTAGACTGTACTCCGTCTGCGGTCTTCTTTGCCCTTCCCCCAAACTTCATGACTTTGCACTTGGTGGGATTGAACTCCAGGAGCCAATTGTTGGACCAGGTCTGCAGCCTGTCCAGATCCCTTTGTAGTTCTGCCTGGTCTTCGATCGAGTGAATTCTTCTAATCAACTTCACGTCATCTGCAAACAGGGACACCTCAGAGTCTATTCCTTCCGTCATGTCGTTCACAAATACCAGAAACAGCACTGGTCCTGGGACTGACACCTGTGGGACCCCGCTGGTCACAGGTGCCCACTCTGACACCTCGCCACGTACCATGACTCGCTGCTGTCTTCCTGACAAGTATTCCCTGATCCGTTGTAGTGCCTTCCCTGTTATCCCTGCTTGGTCCTCCAGTTTTTGCACCAATCTCTTGTGTGGAACTGTGTCAAACGCCTTCTTGCAGTCCAAGAAAATGCAATCCACCCACCTCTCTCTCTCTTGTCTTACTGCTGTCACCATGTCATAGAACTCCAGTGGGTTTGTGACACAGGATTTCCCGTCCCTGAAACCATGTTGGCTGCTGTTGATGAGATCGTTGCTTTCTAGGTGTTCCATCACTCTTCTCCTGATAATCTTCTCCATGATTTTGCATACTATACATGTCAGTGACACTGGTCTGTAGTTTAATGCTTCATGTCTGTCTCCTTTTTTAAAGATTGGGACTACATTTGCTGTCTTCCATGCCTCAGGCAATCTCCCTGTTTCGATAGATGTATTGAATATTGTTGTTAGGGGTACACATAGCGCCTCTGCTCCCTCTCTCAATATCCATGGGGGAGATGTTATCTGGCCCCATTGCCTTTGAGGTATCTAGCTCACTCAGAAGCCTCTTCACTTCTTCCTCGGTTGTGTGCACTGCGTCCAGCACATGGTGGTGTGCCCCACCTCTCCGTCTTTCTGGAGCCCCTTCTGTCTCCTCTGTGAACACTTCTTTGAATCTCTTGAGTTCCTCACATACTTCACGGTCATTTCTTCTTGTCTCTCCTCCTTCCTTCCTTAGCCTGATTACCTGGTCCTTGACTGTTGTTTTCCTCCTGATGTGGCTGTACAACAGTTTCGGGTTAGATTTGGCTTTCGCTGCTTTGTCGTTTTCATATTGTCTTTGGGCCTCCCTTCTTATCTGTGCATATTCGTTTCTGGCTCTACGACTGCTCTCCTTATTCTCCTGGGTCCTTTGCCTTGGTTTTTGTCTCCCTGCACCTTTGGGTAAACCATGGGCTCCTCCTGGCTTTTTCATTATTCCTGTTACCCTTGGGTACAAACCTTTCCTCAGCCTCCTTGCATTTTGTTGCTACATATTCCATCATCTCATTAACTGGCTTCCCTGCCAGTTCTCTGTCCCACTGAACCTCGTTCAGGACGTTCCTCATTCCTATGTAGTCCCCTTTCTTGTAGTTTGGCTTCATTCGTCCTGGCCTTCCTGCTTCTCCCTCCACTTGTAGCTCTACTGTGTATTCGAAGCTTAAAACCACATGGTCACTGGCCCCAAGGGGTCTTTCATATGTGATGTCCTCGATATCTGCGTGTGTGTATGTGTGTGTGTGTGTATGTGTGTGTGTGTGTGTGGTGTGTGTGGTGTGTGTGTGTGTGTGTGTGTGTGTGTGTTTGTGTGTGTTTGTGTTTGTGTGTGTGTGTGTGTGTGTGTGTGTGTGTGTGTGTATGTGTGTGTGTTGTATGTGTGTATGTGTGTATGTGTGTGTGTGTGTGTGTGTGTGTGTGTGTGTGTGTGTGTGTGTGTGTGTGTGTGTGTGCCCCCACTTCTAAGTATTCATACTGCTAATAAATCCCGGGTAGATACCAGTAATTCTAAGCTTACCAATACTTGTAACACTTATCGATTCTACTTCTAAAATTCAGAAAGTAGCTAGGTTGTAAAATTTAGCTTGTCTCAGCTTAAGTGTGTGACGTTATCCCTCACTACCGCTTTACTCCTTGCACTCTCCTCTATGCTATTTCTACTCTAATTCTGGTAATGGCTTGCAGGAGTGAGTGACCAGTATCTAACAGTGATGCAGGACCAGACTCAATCTTGCAAAATGCAACCTCAACAGGTGAATACTTGCGCTGACAGCGGTGTGATGACAAGTTGCCAGAAGCTGATGACGTAGTCTTCGTACATAGGCCTTCTATCACTATTTTGTAACTCCTTCACCCGTGATGGTTATACCCATATATGTTCATGCATCCCGCATTACTCAAGTGATTTCACTTTTCACTTATTACAGAATGCACTTCACATTCGGTGTTACACTTTATATGAATAATGGCATACAAACTGTTGTGACGTCACTGCTTCAGTAGGCCTACTGCCACCTTCCCTTGTTGTATATTTTATTTTTTCTTTCTCCTTTTGCTTATTAACTTTTTCACTCTCACATTACGGTGTGTGTGTGTGTGTGTGTGTGTGTGTGTGTGTGTGTGTGTGTGTGTGTGTGTGTGTGTGTGTGTGTGTGTGTCTGTCTGTCTGTGTGTGTATGTGTGTCTGTAATATATTTATTCATTTCCATATTTATTTATTTTTTCAATGTTCGATATAAAAAGAGACGAGCTGAATTATTCTGGACATGTGTTTGTTTTTCATTAAATTGTTGTATAAAATAATGACTTCAAGCAAAGCATTGCGATGATTTTTTTCTGGAAATTCTAGACGAGTTGGAACGTGTGACGACAACTGTTGGTTCTTGTGACTCTTATTCCCGCAGCTCTTATTTACACCTATTTTTTTAAAGTATATTTTCCTTATTTTCACTCTTTCTTTTTTTATTTTTATTGTTATTTTTACATGTGTGTGTTTGTGTTTGTGTGTGTGTGTGTGTGTGTGTGTGTGTGTGTGTGTGTGTGTGTAAGTGTGTAAGTGTGTGTTTATGTGTGAACACTCATGAATACGTATACTTTCTCCTATGTATGGCGGCAGGAGTACTCTCAGCTCCTGGCCCTCCTCTCTGTTTGCTGCTGCTGTGTTCAATCTCTCTTGAATTCTGACTTTACATATCGTACTCCAAGTTGTTCGTCTTCCAGACCACTCAGAGGCTGACGAAATATTTCCTACCATCCCTGTAAAACATCTCTTTTCTTAACATCTAACTGCGCCCTCATATTCCTGTTTCCTGCCTTTGGATCAGTAATAATAACATGACCAATAATGATCTTTTCATCGATCATTATTGGTTTTTCAAGTACAAAATCGATATAGAAAAACAATACATTAAATTGCCCAATTGTTTTTGTTCTATGGTTTAAGTATAATTAATTGAGCGTGTTAGGTGACTACATCAGGTATACTGACTCATGCACAGTTTACTACATTTTAATACCATATGCGCCATGGGAGTTGATAATGAGAAAATTCTAATGTTTTGTCTGATGTTATTGGATAGTTTAACAGCTGATGATTCCAGGCATCATCTTATCGGTTTGGTGTGATCCTGATGAATAAAATACATGTTGTATGTATAATGTTCGCCAAGATCGTAGTCCTGGCACGGGCCTCAATTTTGCGATGACCCGTCTCTGGTTCCCGAGGGAGAAAGGTTTCTACAATGATGCGACGTATGCTGCTCAAGCACTCTTCTGGTCAGTTCAACTGGTGCATCTCATAAGTGACGACACCATATGTACTCCTAACTATGGACACTAGCGAGGAGGAGAATATGTCGTTATCACGGGTAACAGCTTGTCTGGTTCGTTGACTCCATGGGAATATCACTCCCAGTTGCCAAAAATACATGTTTATCTCTAAAGAGGTTATATTGGCGAAATGTTTCACCTGACAACAGACTTTTTCGGCCATATACAGGCATATACTGAAGACAGTAGAAGTAGTTTCGGAGTGAGCATTCCGTCACTTTTGGTATGAAGTGGTTAGTGCTTCAAGAATTGGCCTGCGGCCAGACCTTGTATAGTGTCGAGCAGAAGTGAGGTGAAGCAGCTGGAGTTGACGTCACAGGTTAGCGTGGCCAACTAGGTGATGTAAGTCAAGCTGGACAGTTGTTTTGCACAGCAGTTGCATTAGACTTCTTAATGGTGATGCTTTATGAAACTAGTATTATAATTTTGATGGTATACAAAACCGACAAGATAATGAACATCATCTTGTCGGTTTTGTATACCATCAAAATAAGACACGTGTGCAACACTTGGGTGTCTTCATTGCTGAAAAACTGAGCCTGCACAACAGGCTTCCTCATTTGAATGCAAATACATAGTACGTAAAACTTCCACTAGTGGAACACGGTCACCTTCGACGTCAGCTCCAGCTGCTTCACCTCACTTCTGCTTTAGTGTGAAAGGTCTAGCCGTAGGCCTATGATTTAGGCTTGACAAAATGACCACTTAAGGATAAACTGATAAATTGAACGACTGATCACTACTCTCCAGGAAGACCTGTATGGGCGGTGTATGGTACACCACTGGAGGCTTAGCTTCCACGTTAATTGTCAGATTCCCTAGTTCTTCTTCTAGTCTAAGTTTTTTTTTTTTAATCCTATTCTTCAGCTGCTGTCTTTCCTCTTAAGTTGTGTTCCAGTCGAAGTACACGAGTGGATATCTTCTCATGCTTTAACAGTTTTTCTTTCCCGATTTATTTAATCCTGTCTTATTATAATTCTTTTACAAGAGTCAGCTTAATTTGGCTTATTTTACCCCTCAAATACGTATAGAATATTCCAATTTCTAATCCGGAATCTGCCGTTCCTCCGCCGTCGATGTTTTATCCCACGACCTCCTTGCGACTTCCTGGAGACCCTGCGTACTCAGCGACTTCCCTTTCTCCTCCTCCTCCTCCTCCTGCTTCCTTTACCTCCAGATTTCGTTGTTTGTTATTTCCATTGATGAACCAAAAAACATCTCATGTATCTTCCAGAAGCCTGAGAAAAGTTCAGCAAGGTAATTTTTTTTACTCCCTCCTTCCTTCCTTCTCTCACTGCACCTGCTGTTTTACTTCTCTTTCTGCCTTATTCCTCCCAGTGTGTGTGTGTGTGTGTGTGTGTGTGTGTGTGTGTGTGTGTGTGTGTGTGTGTATGTTGTGTGTGTGTGTGTGTGTGTGTGTGTGTGTGTGTGTGTGTGTGTGTACTCACCTAATTGTGGTTGCAGGGATCGAGTCATAGCTCCTGGCCCCGTTTCTTTACTGGTCTCCACTAGGTCCTCTCTCACCCTGCTCCATTTGCTTTATCATAGCTCTTCTTAAAGCTATGCATGCATCCTGCCTCCACTACATCACTCTCCAGACTATTCCACTTCCTGACAACTCTATAGCTGAAGAAATACTTCCTAACATCCCTGTGACTCATCTGATTCTTCAACTTCCAATTGTGACCCCTTGTTGCTGTGTTCCATATCCGAAACATCCTGTCCCTATCCACCTTGTCAGTTCTTTGCTTGCGTAATCACAAAGCAGACATTTACAAAGAACTGGTGTAAAACATGCTGACAAGCTTAAAGAATATAGGTACTACTATGAGGATAAAGAGATACTTTCTCCATAGCCACCTAAAAGGATTTCCACATAATCTTGGTGAGGTCAGCAAGATATAAAGGTGACAGAGGAAAGGTATCAAGGCAGATGTTCAGATGGAACACACACATGATGACAGACTATTGCTAGAGCCTCCAACGGGACTGTGCTGATAAGCAACATAGAAATTAATTGTACAAACAATATTTTCATATGTAATAATTAGTGGTAGCTGAATTATCTTACTCTAATAATCTGATATTATACTGAATAAAATGCTAGTATGTATTACATGATTTGAATTTTGCATGATCTAAAATATAATTTCAATGAGATATGAAAGTGATTATGAATGAAAGGATTCACAGGTAGGACCCCTAGGGTTGAGTAGGGAAGTGAGGACAGACGAAGAATAGCTCTGGAGAGGAAAGACTTGAGTCGTAGAAGAAGAGCCGGGGCTAAAACCCAGCAGCATGGCATTATAAAGCATATGTATACAAGCGAAGAGAAGGCAGGAGAACACTTGCTGAACACATGCTGAGTACTGAAGTCTTGGAATACTGGTGGTGAGAGGTGGGCGGCTGGCAGGCAGGAGGATCACTGGAGAGGGGCAACAGTTTCGTGGTGTTAAGTCGATGATGCTTTGGGGAGATGCAGCAGTTTCATGTTGACTGGTGACTTTTCTTATAAGATAAGATAAGATAAGATTTCGTTCGGATTTTTAACCCCGGAGGGTTAGCCACCCAGGATAACCCAAGAAAGTCAGTGCGTCATCGAGGACTGTCTAACTTATTTCCATTGGGGTCCTTAATCTTGTCCCCCAGGATGCGACCCACACCAGTCGACTAACACCCAGGTACCTATTTGCTGCTAGGTGAACAGGACATTAGGTGTTAGGAAACGTGTCGGAATTTCCACCCGCCGGGAATCGAACCCGGGCCCTCCCGTGTGTGAAGCGGGAGCTTTAGCCACCAGACCACCGGGCCACCTTATGGCAGTAAGTCAGTAGAGGAGCCGTTTCTGATGTTTTTGAATATCGACCTCTTGATGCAAACATGTTTATCTTTGTTATTGAGGTCTCTTATAACAATTTCAATGGAACTAAGTAGTCCTTAAGTAGAGCATAGGCATTCTGGGATGCAGGTAAACTTGACTGTAATTCTTTGCAATACGTTTGATCACTGTATGGTGCATTTGTGTAGGTTATGTCTTCCCAACTTCTTTCATCTGCGTGGGGAGGAAATTCTTCTTCAGCTCCTTCTTAAGATTCAGATTCACATTCCTCGACGTCGTGCAGTTCCTGCAGTATTGTGGGGGACTTGAGTCGAAGGGTGTGATTGGTCAATAGCAGTGGTAGTGGTGGAAGTTGTTGGTGGCATTTCATTGGTGGAATTTGTCGGAGTCTTGCCACTGATAACAAAAAAAAAAAGGCACAATACCGTGGCTGGAACGATACACAAATAACTCGCACATAGAAGAGAGGAGCTTACGACGACGTTTCGGTCCGACTTGGACCATTTGCAAAATCACACTAACGAAAAGGAGAGCAGGACGGGTATATATAGGTAGGAGGTGGTAATAGTAGTAGTAGTAGTAGTGGTAGTAGTGGAGGTGGAAGGAAGTAGTAGAGGGGAGGCAGTAAGAGTAGGAGGAGCCAGTCAAATACTAAGAAAGAGAAGCACTGCAAGGTTGCTGGTGCCCACAGAGGGTAAAAGAAAGAACACCGAGGGGGGGGGGACAAATAAATAAATAAAGAAGGAACAAATACACAGGGCAGAAGAAAGACAAGGCAAAGAAGAAAAAAGAAAGAGGAAAGGGGAAGAGGGAGAAGAAGAGAAAAGGAGGAACCAGGTTAAGTCAGGAGTGTTCTGAAGTTTGGAGCATTTTACAATGTAGTGGGAGAGGAAGGCATCTACAGAGACGAAGCCACGACTAAGATTCATACAAGGAAAGTTGTGTATTAGGGAGGATTCAACCAGACTGTTGAATACTGCACCAGACCCCCATAGGGGGTCGGATGCAGTAGGCCCTACAGTTTGCAGATAGCATGAGATAGAGTAACTAGAAGATAGTTAATAACCAGCCCTAAGTTTCTAACCGCTGGGAACAGGTCATGTGACATAAGATATTACAATAGTGGATCATCCAGATACACAATGTGGCTATTGTGTACAATCTTCTAACTAATGTAATAGAAAGATTAAATACCCTCAGTTTGTCAACAGGTAATACCCGATGTCCCAGAACTTTCTAGAATATTCAGGAAATACTCTCAGCGTTAATATGTCTGTATGATCTCTCCTCTTCGGGTTTTTCTTTCTTATAATAACTAGGCAAATCCTGAATTTTTCTTTTTAACGCCACTATTATCATTATTATTATTATCATTATCGTTATATTGCTAACTACCTAATTTAGTAATCCACTAAACTATTTGCAATCAACAATGTGTACATTGTGCTCATTTACCTAAACGGGTTAGAATATCAATATGACACTTTGAATCTTTTTTGGGCTATCCTGGATAATCGCGCATGCGCACCAATACCACTAAACTCACTACTGTTGATATATCAATCAGGTTGTAGTCGCCGTGACCGACGACACAATCTGTGATTGTGTCGCCGGTCACTGCAGACCCAACATGTTATATAACGACGTTCACAATGGAGTTAGCAGGATGTTTATTAGTATATCGACGTTCACGGCGGGCATTCCATGATGTTCAGTTTACAGACTCTGGTCGAATATAAATGGAACATCATGAGACCCCCTGGCATAATGAGCAATCCTGCACCTTTGTATAACATTGCTGTTTAAGGCTGTGCACAATAGACTCCAAGAAATAACTATCGAGTTTGTACAGCCTATGATTTGAGTTTTATACAGCATTCCTATCATGCTTCAAGAGAGAGAGCTCAATTTTCTTTCCGTGATGGAACTGTTTGGTACAATTATTCGGGCGGCAGCCATCCCTGGTGGGTGACTGCAAGAGCTGGCATGGTTAAAGATTGTATTCGACACTTGGCCTATCCTGATTGAGTACTGGTGATGGGATAATCTGGTTTTTAAAGGTTTACCTGTCTGACCAATGAATGAGAGTCGGCAAACGGTGCAACGGACCTTGAAAACACCACCCACATTATTAGGAGGCGTGTTTTTAATCAAACTCTGTTTCACTGCCCCAATGTTTTTGAAAGTAAGGTTTAAATTGAACTTTTTTAGTGCCTCCTGCAGGCAGACCAAATTATTTTACGGGAAGACCAATGTATTTTCCCTGGCAAGTTCAGCCCTGTAGAAAGTGTTCCTAGTAGGACCTTATCAACAATCACCCACCGGGGTGGGCTGCCGCCCAAATAATTGTACTCAACAGTTCCACCATAGACAGAAACGTAACTGAGTCCTCTCTCTCTTGAAGCATGATAGGAATGCCGTACATAACTCAAATTATGGGCTGTGCAACTTCGATAGCTAATTAAACAACAATGTTATACAAAAGCACAAGACTACTCATTGTGTCAGGGGAATCTCGTGATGTTCTGGTTATGTTCGACCACAGTCTGCGAACTGAACATCATGGTATACCCTCCGTGAACGTCGATATAATATATAACATCCTGCTAAGTCTGTTGCGAGCGTCGGTATATAACATGTTAGGTTGCCGTGACAAGCGACACAATGTATAACTCACCCAGCTTCTTCTGCATACAGATATCGTAAGGTTACTGGTACTCTACGTGGTGTGCAGCAGTCACAGAGTGCAACCTGAGTTATATAACAACAGTAGTGAAGAAGTAGGCATGGGGTTCATTTAGGTATTGGTGCGCAGGTGCGATTATCCTAGGATACCCCAAAAAAGAGGCAGAGTGATCTATTGAGATTCTAACCCATTTAGGTACACCGGCACAAGGTACACATAGTTGATGGCAAAATGGGAATTGCAACTAGTTTAGTGATTTACTGAATTAGGTAGTTAGTAATATAATAGAGATAATAGTGGCAATAAAAAAATCAGGAATTACCTAGTTATTATAAGAAAGAAAAGCCTGAACAGGAGACACCATACAGGCATATTAATTGACGCTGAGAATAATTCCTGAATATTCCAGAAGGTTCTTTTACATCAGGTATTACCGGTTGACAAAATGAGTTCATTTATTCCCTCTGTTTCATTAGTTAGAAGATTGTACACAATAGCTACATCATGTATGTGGATGATCTACTATTGTAATGTAACTTCTTACATCACATGACGTGTTCCCAGATGTTTGAAGCCTAGGGCTTGCTATTAACTATCTTCTAGTTGCTCTCTCTTATGCTATCTGCAAACTGTGGGGCCTACCCCACCCGACCGCATATGGGGTGGTTGTGGGGGTGACAGGTTGTCATTGACATTCAGGAGGACCTCTCTCCCTCATTCAGAGAGAGTTCCTGGTGGGTGCCGCCCACACTACCATACTCTGAACAAAAACTTTACCTCATTTATTCCTGTACCAACACGTAAGGGACACTACAAGAGATAGAGGAGAAGATGAACCAGCAAGACTGGACTTAGTATTTACCGTGAGTACTGCAGATATTGAGGACATCACATATGAAAGACCCCTTGGGGCCAGCGATCATGTGGTTTTGAGCTTCGAATACACAGTAGAGCTACAAGTGGAGAGGGAGGCAGGAAGGCCAGGACAAATGAAACCAAACTACAAGAAAGGGGACTACACGGGAATGAGGAACTACCTGAACGGGGTTCAGTGGGACAGAGAACTGGCAGGGAAGCCAGTTAATAATGAGATGATGGAATACGTAGCAACAATGTGCAAGGAGGCTGAGGAGAGGTTTGTACCCAAGGGAAACAGGAATAATGAAAAAGCCAGGATGAGCCCATGGTTCACCCAAAGGTGCAAGGAGGCAAAAACCAAGTGTGCTAGGGAATGGAAGAAATATAGAAGGCAAAGGACCCAGGAGAATAAGGAGAGCAGTCGTAGAGCCAGAAACGAATATGCACAGATAAGAAGGGAGGCCCAACGACAATATGAAAACGACATAGCAGCAAAAGCCAAATCTGACCCGAAGCCGTTATACAGCCACATCAGGAGGAAAACAACAGTCAAGGACCAGGTAATCAGGCTAAGGAAGGAAGGAGGAGAGACAACAAGAAATGACCGTGAAGTATGTAAGGAACTCAACAAGAGATTCAAAGAAGTGTTCACAGAGGAGACAGAAGGGGCTCCAGAAAGACGGAGAGGTGTGACACACCACCAGGTGCTGGACACAGTACACAAAACCGAGGAAGAAGTGAAGAGGCTTCTGAGTGAGCTAGATACCTCAAAGGCAATGGGGCCAGATAACATCTCTCCATGGGTCATGAGAGAGGGAGCAGAGATGCTATTTGTACCCTTAACAACAATATTCAATACATCTATCGAAACAGGGAGATTGCCTGAGGCATGGAAGACAGCAAATGTAGTCCCAATCTTTAAAAAAGGAGAGAGACATGACGCACTAAACTACAGACCAGTGTCACTGACATGTATAGAATGCAAAGTCATGGAGAAGACTGTCAGGAGAAGAGTCGTGGAACATCTAGAAAGGAATGATCACATCAACAGCAGCCAACGTGGTTTCAGGGACGGGAAATCCTGTGTCACAAACCTACTGGAGTTCTATGACAAGGTGACAGCAGTAAAACAAGAGAGAGAGAGGTGGGTGTATTGCATCTTCTTGGACTGCAATAAGGCGTTCGACAAAGTACCACACAAGAGATTAGTACAAAAACTGGAGGACCAAGCAGGGATAACAAGGAAGGCACTACAATGGAACAAGGAATACTTGTCAGGAAGACAGCAGCGAGTAATGGTACGTGGCGAGGTGTCAGAGTGGGCACCTGTGACCAGCTGGGTCCCACAGGGGTCAGTCCTAGGACCAGTGCTGTTTCTGGTATTTTTGAACGACATGACGGAAGGAATAAACTCCGAGGTGTCCCTGTTTGCAGATGACGTGAAGTTGATGAGAAGAATTCATTCGATCGAAGACCAGGCAGAACTACAAAGGGATCTGGACAGGCTGCAGACCTGGCCCAGCAATTGGCTCCTGGATTTCAATCCCACCAAGTGCAAAGTCATGAAGATTGGGGAAGGGCAAAGAAGACCGCAGACGGAGTACAGTCTAGGGGGGCCAGAGACTACAAACCTCACTCAAGGAAAAAGATCTTGGGGTGAGTATAACACCAGTCACATCTCCTGAAGCGCACATCAACCAAATAACTGCTGCAGCATATGGGCGCCTAGCAAACCTCATAACAGCATTCCGACATCTTAATAAGGAATCGTTCAGGACCCTGTACACCGTGTACGTAATGCCCATATTGGAGTATGCGGCACCAGTTTGGAACCCACACCTAGCCAAGCACGTAAAGAAACTAGAGAAAGTGCAAAGGTTTGCAACAAGACTCGTCCCAGAGCTAAGAGGTATGTCCTACGAGGAGAGGTTAAGGGAAATCAACCTGACGACACTGGAGGACAATAGAGATAGGGGGGGACATGATAACGACTTACAAAATACTGAGAGGAATTGACAAGGTGGACAAAGACAGGATGTTCCAGAGACTGAACACGGCAACACGGGGACACAGTTGGAAGCTGAAGACACAGATGAATTACAGGGATGTTAGGAAGTATTTCCTCAGCCACAGAGTAGTCAGGAAGTGGAATAGTTTAGGAAGCGATGTAGTGGAGGCAGGATTCATACATAGCTTTAGGCAGAGGTACGATAAAGCTCATGGTTCAGGGAGAGTGACCCAGTAGCGACCAGTGAAGAGGCGGGGCCAGGAACTTGGAATCGACCCCTGCAACCTCAACTAGGTGAGTATATATATATATATATATATATATATATATATATATATATATATATATATATATATATATATATATATATATGCAAGGAATTTGCAAGAGCAGGCGAAATATACACAAACACTGATCTCTGGCTGAAGGAGACTCGAACCTACTACCCTTAGGACAAGGTACGCAGTGCTTTACCAATCTACCCACACTGGACAATACCTTGGCGTGTAGCTTGCGCTACACGTTTAATCCAAGGCAGCCAGCTTTCAGAGAGAAGGCTTACAGCTTTTCATCACATCCCCTGCATGCATCAACCTTACTAGAGATTTTAACAATGCAAGGAATTCGTAAGCCTTCTCCCTGAAAGCTGGCTGCCTTGGATCAACGTGTGGCGCAAGCTGCCTGCCAAGGTATTGTCACGTGTGGTGAGATTGCTATAGCACTGCGTACCTTGTTCCAAGGTTCGTAGGTTCGAGTCTCCTTCAGCCAGAGATCAGTGTTTTATATATTATATATATATATATATATAATATATATATATTATATATATATATATATATAATATATAATATATATGTATATAACAAAACTGCGACTATCAGAGGGATCAAACCAGTGTTGTTTTTAGCCTGCTTCATGGTAAGCGAAAGTTCCACGACGCTCTAACCCATGGAACCATACAATCCTACAAGAATTACGAACCCAGCAGAGCTAGGTGTTGTAACGTGATCCGAGGAGAATACATCAAACAGGGAGTAGAATGAAATTAGCTCTGAGGAATCCACACCATTGTATGTCCTCGGATCACGGTACAACACCTAGCTCTCCTGGGTGTGTGACTTCTAGGATTGTATGATCCTATGGGTTAGAGCGCCGTGGAATTTTCGCTCACCATGAGGTAATCTAAAATAAAATGGGTTCGATCCCCCAACTAGTCGCAGTGTTGGTATTGATTAAATAATACTTGTTCACGGTTACAATACTATATACACTGGTTTTGGAGGCTAGTACACCAAACGGAGAGTAGAATGGAATTAACTCTGAGGCACCAGCACCACTGTATGTCTTTGGGTCACGGTATAACCCCTAGCTCTGTTGGGTGCGTGATTCTTGTAGGATTGTATGGTTTCGTGGGTTAGAGCATCGTAGAATTTTCACTACTCATTAGGCAGGCTAAAGCAACATGGGTTCTATCCCCCTGCAAGTCGCAGTATTGTTACTGATTAAATACCAGTCGTTCGTCGTTACAATATATATATATATATATATATATATATATATATATATATATACGTATACTGTAACCACGAACGAGTGGTATTGATCAATAACAACACTGTGACTAGCCAAGGACTCGAACCCATGCTGCTTTGGCCCGCTTCATGCTAAGTGACAACACCTGACGCTCTAACCCACAGGACCAAGCAATCCTACAAGAATGACGCACCCAGCCAAGCTAGGTGTTTTACCGTCATGCGAGGACATACGGTGGTGTGGGTGCCTCTGAGCTACTGTCATTCTACTCCCTGTTTGGTGTACTAGCTTAACGAGCAGTATTTTTTATTACTGTAACCACGAACGATTTGTATTGTTATTGATCAATACCACATTAAGGGAAGGTTAATGACAATAAGATATCTAAGTTATGAGATTCCCAAAATGTGTTTAAGGTAATTAACAATGATATGAATTAAATATAAGGGTACAATGGATGAAGTAAGGACAAGTTAATGGAAGACCCACCAAGAAAGATTTTTCTGAACTTAGAAAATCTTTTACATAAGGGTCGTTCTCTGTCAACTTGTCTTTATTTCTGACTATTTTGGACACTGATATTGTCCAAGCGTCATGAAAAGGAGACTCACCTCTGGTAACCTGTATAATATTAGGGTCTTTCTCCTCAACGTCACGATGGCCTCTGTTGCTGTCGTTCTTCGTCTGGATGTGGAGGCTGGAGACGTCTTGGCTGAGTCGTCCCTGGGCCATCCCCTTCCATGGTCGTCGCAACACCATCACCACCAGGATGCCGCCCACCGCCACCAAGACGATGGTTAGTGGTGGGTACAGCCCCGTGATGGAGGGCAGCTCGCTGGCTCCTACCATCACCACCCCTACACAGCGAAAAGAAATGGTCATGCGTCTTGCAGGAGCGAAGGAATAAGCGTGAAGCTCCTGCATGTTTTAAGATGGAGCTGTGAGACTTCTGCAGCTGTTAGGAAGGAACTGTGAAACTTTTACAAGTTTTATTGCCATCAGTTAAAGTTATGAAGGCGTTTGGGTAGATTTTTAGCACTTCTGCAGAAGTCAGGAAAGAACCGCGAGCTTCTGCAGGAGAAAAGCATGAACAATAAGATTTCTGCAGCAGTACCGTAGAAACAATGAAACTCCTCCAGGAGAAAAATATCTGGAAATGTGAGGGGAAACTAATATAGTTTTCGGGGGCTCAGAGGTTGATTCTCACATGTCTATTCTTTGTTAATAACTATTATCAGTGGTTAATGGTGACAGTGTGTTAGTTAGTTAGAAAGTGGCAGGGAGACTTCATCTTGTCCACTACATGTTAATGACAGGTCAGCTGTGGTAGAGTCACACATATATCTGCTGTATTAGTAACAAGACAGTGGAGGTAGACTAACATATCTATTGAATGTTTATGATATATCACTGGTGGTGCACTACATCATATCTACCGTATGTTAATCCTGTTTATTAAATTCATGTTAAGCGCTAAACCTATTTGGATCATTCAGCGCGAGACGTGGTAGACCTGATCGTCCGTCTGCTAAACACCAGAAAGATGCACTTCCTATCTGTACTCGTAATGTTAATGATAGATCAATGGTGGTAGACAATATAATACATACATTATTATTATCATTATAATTATTATTATTATTATTATTGTTGTTGCTGTTGTTGTTGCTATTATTCTCATTATATTTACATACATCAAGTGTTAATTATTATCATACTCGAACGACCATGTGTTGTAGCTTGAGGCTTGGTCAACTAAACCCGTGTGGGTTACATGAAACAAGTTGTAGTGGATCTGTACTTCCTCACCTAACCAGGAATCAAGCTGACCCTGCAGTCACGTTTCCATTAGCTGTATGGTAATGCTGTATTGTAACTTTGTATGGTAATGCTGTATTGTAACTTTGTATGGTAATGCTGTATTGTAACTTTGTATGGTAATGCTGTATTGTAACTTTGTATGGTAATGCTGTATTGTAACTTCGTGTGGTAATGCTGTATTGTAACTTTGTATGGTAATGCTGTATTGTAACTTTGTATGGTAATGCTGTATAGTATTGTCTATGGGAATGTTATAAGGTGATACTGAATGGTAAAACTCTATACTAATGTAGTATCGTAATGCAGTATACTAAAGTTGTATGGTAATGCAGTATAACAATGTCATTAATAATGTATATAAATGATCTATGGTAATGGTGTACAATAATGCACAAATTCTCTATGGTATTATAGTAATGTTGTATGGTAGTGGTCTATGATAATGTTTAGTAATGCTGTTTAATACTGTATTGCAATATTGCATGTTAATACTGTTTGATAATGCTGTGTGTTAACACAGTATCGCAGTGCTGAATGGTAATGCATTATAATAATGATATATGGTAGTTATTATAAACACCGGTGAAGTCTCTTGGCCAGCACACCTGGTCGTAGAACGATAACCAAGGTAGAAACGAGGAACGAGGTAAAGGCAGCACAGAGTAAATACTTCCTTCATAAAACAGTAAGCAATAATATGTACAATATTTACAGAGGATATGTACAGAAAGGCAAATTACAAGCAAGAGACACGGTGAGAATCGTCTTCAACCAGACTTGGAGGTAAGTCTGCCAACAATGATTTACAAGTGTACCACTTCGCTTCACAACTTGAGCCTGCTTCCTTGTCACTGGCTGGCTGAACCAAGATACTGACATAACGATCTGGCCCCTACTTCATATACCATTAATGTTTTCTTGATATTTATGATTCCTACAGCATGTGGCCATCCTTATTAATACACAGCTTGTTATCTAGCTGGCAATTACACACACACACACACACACACACTCACAAAACGCATATATATATATATATATATATATATATATATATATATATATATATATATATATATATATATATATATATAAGCAAGGAATTCGCAAGAGCAGGCGAAATATACACAAACACTGATCTCTGGCTGAAGGAGACTCGAACCTACGAACCTTGGGACAAGGTACGCAGTGCTTTACCAATCTACCCACACTGGACAATACCTTGGCGTGTAGCTAGCGCTACACGTTTGATCCAAGGCAGCCAGCTTTCAGGGAGAAGGCTTACAGCTTTTCATCTCATCCCCTGCATGCATCAGCCTTCCTAGAGATATTAACAATGCAAGGAATTCGCAAGATCAGGCGAAATATACACAAACACTGATCTCTGGCTGAAGGAGACTCGAACCTACGAACCTTGGAACAAGGTACGCAGTGCTACACCATTCTCACCACACTGGACCAATACCTTAGCGTCCAGCTTGCGCTAGTCGTTGATCCAAGGCAGCCAGCTTTCAGGGAGAAGGCTTACAGCTTTTCATCTCATCCCCTGCATGCATCAGCCTTACTAGAGATTTTAACAATGCAAGGAATTCTTGTGTGTGTGTACTCACCAAGTTGTACTCACCTAGTTGAGGTTGCAGGGGTCGAGTCCAAGTTCCTGGCCCCGCCTCTTCACTGGTCGCTACTAGGTCACTCTCCCTGAACCGTGAGCTTTATCATACCTCTGCTTAAAGCTATGTATGGATCCTGCCTCCACTACATCACTTCCCAAACTATTCCACTTACTGACTACTCTGTGACTGAAGAAATACTTCCTAACATCCCTGTGATTCATCTGTGTCTTCAACTTCCAATTGTGTCCCCTTGTTGCTGTGTCCCATCTCTGGAACATCCTGTCTTTGTCCACCTTGTCAATTCCTCTCAGTGTTTTGTATGTCGTTATCATGTTCCCCCTATCTCTCCTGTCCTCCAATGTCGTCAGGTTGATTTCCCTTAACCTCTCCTCGTAGGACATACCTCTTAGCTCTGGGACTAGTCTTGTTGCAAACCTTTGCACTTTCTCTAGTTTCTTTACGTGCTTGGCTAGGTGTGGGTTCCAAACTGGTGCCGCATACTCCAATATGGGCCTAACGTATACGGTGTACAGGGTCCTGAACGATTCCTTAAGATTTCGGAATGCTGTTCTGAGGTTTGCTAGGCACCCATATGCTGCAGCAGTTATTTGGTTAATGTGCGCTTCATGAGATGTGCCTGGTTTTATACTCAAACCAAGATCTTTTTCCTTGAGTGAGGTTTGTAGTCTCTGGCCCTTAGACTGTACCCCGTCGTCGGTCTTCTTTGCCCTTTCCCAATCTTCATGACTTTGCACTTGGTGGGGTTGAACTCCAGGAGCCAGTTGCTGGACCAGATCTGCAGCCTGTCCAGATCCCTTTGTAGTTCTGCCTGGTCTTCGATCGAGTGAATTCTTCTCATGAACTTCACGTCATCTGCAAACAGGGACACTTTGGAGTCTATTCCTTCCGTCATGTCGTTCACAAATACCAAAAACAGCACTGGTCCTAGGACTGACCCCTGTGGGACCCCGCTGGTCACAGGTGTCCACTCTGACACCTCGCCAGGTACCATGACTCGCTGCTGTCTTCCTGACAAGTATTCCCTGATCCGTTTTAGTGCCTTCCCTGTTATCCCTGTATGTGTGTGTGTGTGTGTGTGTGTGTGTGTGTGTGTGTGTGTGTGTGTGTGTGTGTGTGTGTGTGCGTGTGCGTGTGTGTGTGTGTGTGTGTGTGTGTGTGTGTGTGTGTGTTGTGTGGTGTGGTATGTGTTGTGTATGTGGTGTGTGCAAAACAACCACTGTGAAAGGTTAGTGAAATTCCAAGTGCTTTCGTGACTTCTCACATTATCAAGGAACTATAAAGACAATACACCAAGGAAGGCATATAAAGGGTCGAGACCACACCACACCATCACATCCCACTACAAAGCAACACCTGATGCGCGACGACACCCGACTCATGAGAAAGGACGAACGGACAGAAGTATCGGGAAGGGGGGTGGTGTGGTAATGTATGCCCGAGATCGCTTGAACTGTTGCATAAAAACGAGTATAAGATCTGAAATAAGACATTCAGGGTCTCTCTGGATAGAATTTTCGGAGGGGCATGAAAAATTGATTTGAGGTGTGATATACCGTTCTCCAAACTTAGATAGGGACCAGGGGAGACTACTATGGGATTAAGGCCACAATGCACGATAATGTAGTAATTCTAGGGGACTTCAACTTTAGTCAGATTCATTGGAATTTCTTGACTGGGAATTTAGAATCTAACGATTTCTTAGAAGTAGTTCAGGATTGTTTATTGAAGCAGTTTGTGATAGAACCTACAAGGCGAAATAACCTACTTGATTTGGTTCTGGCAAACAAGGAAACCCTTGCTAATAATTTAGAAATTACAGAGGAACTCGGCGCAAGTGATCCTAAATCAATTACCTTTAGCATTGAATGGAAGTATGATAGTAGGGATAACTCAGTAATGGTCCCAGATTTTCGCTTAGCAGATTACGATGGGCTTAGAGAACACTTATCATCTGTTGACTGGGGTAACGAAGAGAGCTATCAATATGAGAGTTTTCTATACACTATACATGCTGCTCAAAGAACATTTATTCCGTATAAAGAAATTAGATCGAATAGAAATTACCCAAAATAGATGAATAATAGGTTCAAATATCTTTTAGGGCAGAAGAAAGGAATTTATAGGCGTATCAAAAGAGGTGAGGGTCACCTTATGAATCAGTATACCGATATTAAGAGGGACGTTATAAAAGGGGATAAGAAAAGCTAAACGGGACTATGAAATTAAAGTTGATAGGGATTCGAAATCTAACCCTAAAAGTTTTTTCCAGGTGTACAGAACAAAAGTTAGAGATAACATAGGTCCCCTTAAAAATATCTATGTAGTTTTTACTGACGAAGACAATAAAGTGTGCTCTATTTTTAATTATTATTTTCTCTCGGTTTTCACTCAGGAAGACACTAATAACATCCCAATAATTAGTTTTTTTAGTGGGCCTGAAGAAGATAAATTATGTAATTTCACAGTCACTAGTGAAATGAGCTTTTTTCAAGGGTTCTTAAGGAATGCAAAAATGGAACTCTGTGAACCTTTAACTAATATTTTTAATACATGTATTTCTCTTCAAACAGGTGTAGTGTCTCATATGTGGAAGATGGCTAATGTAATTCCTATTTTTAAAGTAGGGGACAAGTCGTTACCGTCAAATTACCGCCCAATAAGCCTGACCTCAATTGTAGGCAAATTACTAGAGTCAATTATAGCTGATAATATAAGAAGCCATCTCGATAAGCATAATTTGATTATTGATACTCAACATGGATTCACGAGGGGCCGTTCCTGACTAACTAATTTATTAACGCTCTTCAGTAAGAGTTTTGAGGCTGTTGATCATGATAAAGAATTTCGATATTGTTTATTTAGATTTTAGTAAGGCTTTTGATAGAGTCCCGCATCAGAGACTGTTAAAGAAAGTAGCTGATCATGGCGTTGGGAGAAAAGTGGTGTCATGGATCGAGTCATGGCTCACTAATAGGAAGCAGAGAGTGTGCGTAAATGAGGTAAATCTGAATGGGGATCTGTAACAAGTGGCGTTCCACAGGGATTAGTTTTAGGCCCATTGTTGTTTATAATATATATAAATGACCCTGTCGAGGGAATTACTAGTGACATAAGTAAATTTGCTGATGACACGGAGATAGGTAGGATAATCGATTCAGACGTTCATGTCTCAGAACTTCAGGAGGATTTAGACAAACTCATTCGTGGTCAGAAAAGTGGCAGATACAGTTCAGTGTAGATAAATGTAAAGTTCTAAAGCTCGGAAATTACCATAACCCCAAAATTCTCGGGGTTATGGTAAGCAGCAACCTTAAACCAAGACAGAAGTGCTTAAGCGTGCGTAATAAGGCTAATAGATTGCTGGGATTTATATCAAGAAGTGTAAGCAACAGAAGTCCAGCGGTTATACTACAGCTTTATAATACGTCATTAGCAAGGCCTCACCTAGATTATGCAGCTCAAAGTTCTGGTCTCCGTTTTACAAAATGGATATAAGTTCGTTAGAAAACATTCAGCGACGAATGAAAAAAATAATTCATTGCATTAGAAATCTTCCTTACTAAGAAAGATTGAAGTCACTTTAATTACATTCACTTGTAAGACGAAGAATGAGGGGAGACATGATCGAGATGTATAAGTGAAAGATAGGTATTAATAAAGGGAATATAAATAAGGTCTTGAGGATATCTCTCAAGACCTTATAAATTTTGGATATTTCTTCATCTATAAACTCTGGACTACTATACGCAAAGCTCTCAAAAACATTGATGAGAAAGAAACAGTTTAACTGTGTCTTGATGTGAAGATTGGAACAGTTATTTGTAAGTTTTCTGTAAATCTTAAATTTTAAATCATTATTACTCTTAATAATTAAAACATCAAGAAAAGGCAATGAGTTATTTTTCTCAAATTCAACAGTAAAGTTATAGAATGGGCTAAGTTATTTAATTTAACAAGGAAATGATTTTTATCTACATTCTTTGGCATAAGACACAAAATATCATCAGTGTATCTGAACCATTTAGCACTTAATTAGGGAGGATTGTGTTAAGCAATCTTGTTTCAAAAAATTCCATGTATAGGTTACTAAAACCTACACATGGACCTGTCTAGTTGGGCCAGAAAGCCTGCTGCAGTGTTCCTCCTTTCTTATGAGTATGGTGTCGGCCCGCGTCAGGTGTTGCTTTGTTGTGGGATGTGATGGTGAAGTGTAGTCTCGACCCTTTATGTGCCTTCCTTTGATGTATTTGTCTTTCAGTTCCTTGATAATGTGAGAAGTCACGAAATCGCTTGGAATTTCACTATCCTTTCACTGTTTACTGTGATCTTATTGCATATATATATATATATATATATATATTATATATATATATATATATATATATATATATATATATATATATATATATATATATATATATATATATAATATACTTAGGGTTATAACATTTTTACAACGTAATATTCCTGTACCTTAATCAGATGAACTTTTGCCTAAAAGCAATGAAATTATCTTTCATTTCAATATTCTTTTAGAAAATGTCGCCCCTAAATGAAAAAAAAAAAAAGAGTAAGGAAAACAAGTAACTTGAATGCGTATTGTCTGTAATATTAATAACAAATAAAACAGCTTACAGTATCATTGTTATCACGTTTGTACATATATTACTACTTATTGCTTAGAATAAGTTGCAGTTTGTTTTTATTTCTGCAGACAACATACATAACTTTGATTGCACGTTCAACACACTGATTACTTCTTGGTATATTAAGTGCTGACGGCTCCAGCTTCCAGTAATTTTTCAATGAGTTTAGTACTTTTTTGTAAGGTTTCAATATTTCTGACCAATTCTTGAAATCATTTTCATCGTACATCTGTAGGTATAAGAAAGAATGCAAGAATATCTAAAATGGCTCTTGAATTCCACCTCGCATTGCTGATGTTTGGAATTTTCTGAATGTTAATCAAAGGACAGTGCCCTTTTTCTTCAAAGAATCTAAACACTCGTGTTAGATGGTACAAAAACTTCATATCACTTCTCCATCCTGATATATTGAGGATCTCTTCTGTTCCATTAATAAACTTTGCCTTTAGTTCCTCATAATTCTTCACCAGTTGGGATACAAATGGATACTCAGTGTTTGGAGAACTGGTTTTAACACCAAAATTTTCATCCATTACCAAACGGAGAATCCTGTCCAGAACATGATACTGACAACTGATAAATTGTGGTTTGCTAATCCCCTTTTCTGAGAACATTCGTTGCAACATGACAAAGCTCCACTCTTTTTCCCTGTGTTAACGTTAGTGGTATCAGCAATGACCATCTTTATTGCATTCCATAAGTTGTATTCATCAATAACATCAATAGTAGACGCCAGTATATAGAGTTGCCAATTAGTAATTTTCTGAGTTGCTACATATGGGTTTCGGTCATAAAGAATTCGTTTGGATTGTCGACCCTTAGTCTGGGCAGCGGCTCGCTGAACACTGAGTCGTATTGGGACTTTAATATCTCACTCATTCCTTGGCTGTCATCTGTGTATGTACCATCCCGCCTAAGCAGGAGCCCAATACTGGATGTTGTTTTTCCCTTAGATTTGGCATAAGAGAAGAAGTATTTTTTTTTTCAATTTCCTTTATGGTTTTTAGTTCTTCCTGTGATTCTTGTCTCCTGTAAGATTCCTTCAGCTTAAGTTCGATATTTGCAATTTCATGACCAGTGCCTCCCTTCGTTCTTATCAGAATTATTTAGTGCCCCTCAGAGCTCTGTGACTCTCGACCTTCATTCTGTATAGGGAGCATCTCACTCTTTCTAGTTGACATCTTCTTTTCCTTTTTCTTAATGGAATGTGTCTTGAGCAGATCTCAAGAACCACATAATTCATTTTTTCAAGGCAAATGTTCGGATCCGGTAGATTAGGATATTCTTTCCAGCTTGTTTCATTTAGGTACATGGTTTACTTGATCCACTGGATGTTTTTGTTATTGAAATTGAATTTCGTGAAGAGACCTTCATGACTGCTCACATTTTGCTGGTCAGAAGCCCCGTGCATACATGTCTGCACCTCTATTGTGTTGTGATCTGAGTGTATTGTCTTTGATACGGTTATGTTACGTATCAAATCATCGTCGTTAGTGAAGATGAGGTTCAGCGTATTTTCTAGTCTTGTAGGCTCTAATATTTGCTGGTTTAAGGTGAATTTGTTGCAGAGATTTAATAGTTCGTGTGTGTGTGAATTTTCACTTGAGCTGCGTCCTGGGGTGATCTCTGCTAAAACATTGTTTGCTCTGCTCCTCCATTTTAGGTGTCTCAAGTTGAAATCTCCTAGTGGTAAGATGTTTAGGGCAGGAGTTGGGAGATTTTTCAGGCAGTGGTCAATTTTCACAAGCCGCTCCCGGAATTGCTGGGAAGTTGTAATGTGGTATGTAAACTTTGGGTGCCTTTGATTGAACTTTGTAAAGAAAGAGGTTTGAAAATTGGTAATACATATTTAAAAAGTATAAATAAATGTACGAGATATGATAAAGGGTGTAATGGTAGTAGTTTTTTGGACTATTTAATGGTAGACAAAAGAATGATGCTTAGACTTCAAGATGTGTATGTTGATACAGGGGTCTCAGACATATCAGATAATTTTTTATATGAAGCTACAGTGAGAGATGGTTAGATGAGATACAAGAGTAAGGTATCCGCAAATAGGAAAGAAATGAAGTTTATAAACTAAGGGAAGAGGCAGTTGAGATATAAGTACCTATAATAAAAAAGATGAGCTAGGCTGAAGAGGTATGGGGTTGATTTAACAATGGAATATTAGGCCTGGTTACAAATGGACCGAGGTGGCGTTGACCCCTGAAACTGTCTCTAGGTATACTCCAGTTAAGACCCTTCAGCAGATGTGTGTGGTTACAGGAAAGTGGGTGTAGGAGGGAAGCGATTAGTGGAATGATAAGGTAAAGAGAGGAGTAGGAGAGTAAAAGTTGGCACATGATTGGTTTTCACAAAATAGAAATGATATATAGAGAGAGAGGTATATGGAGAGAAAAAGAGAGGTTAAGAGAGTTTTGAAGGAATGTAAAAGAAGAGAAAATGAGAGAATGGATGAGGTGTTATCAACAAACTTTGCTGACAATAAGGAAAAGTTTTGTTGTGAGATTAGTAAGTTGAGAAAGCCTAGGGAACGAATGGCTTACGCAGTTAAAAATAGGAGGGGATAGTTATTAGATGGAGAGTTAAAGGTATTGAGAAAATGGAAGGAATATTTCGAGGAAATGTTAAATGTTGATGAAGATAGGGACAACTGTAATTTCCTGCATTGGTTAAAAAGGTACAACATCGTGTAAGAGTGAGGAAGGACCAGATGTCAGTGTGTAGGAGGTGCCTGAGGCTGTGGGGTAGAATGAATAGGGTTGAAGCAGCTGGGATCAACGGGATACAGACAGAAATGTTAAGAGTAATTAAGAATATAACTTTGTAATGTTTGGTGCGTTTATTTAATAAATTTATGAGAGAAAGGTACCTAGGGATTACCAGAGAACATACATAGTTCATTTGCATAAAGTCAAGGGAGACAAGAGGGAGTGTAAAAATTATACGGGAATAAGCCTGTTTATTGTACCTGGTAAAGTGTACGGTAGAGTTAATTTTAAAAGAATTAAGAGTAAGTCGGAGAGAAGGATAGCAGATGAACAAGGAGCCTTTAGATGGGCACGGGGTGTGTAGACCAAGTGTTTAGAACATAAGAAAGAAGGAACACTGCAACAGGCGTACTGACCCATGCGGAGCAGGTCCATGTCCCCCCCCCCGGATTAGACCAGTGATTTCCCCCGGATTAGCCCAATGACCCACCCAATCTGGTCACCTCCACTCAAGGATGGAGCACGGCACCAGACCCAGCAGCACAAGCTAGTCAGGTCCAACTCACACCCACCAACACCCACTCATGTATTTATCTAACCTATTTTTAAAACTACACAATGTTTTAGCCTGAATAACTGTACTCGGGAGTTTGTTCCGTTCATCCACAACTCTATTACCAAACCAGTGCTTTCCTATATCCTTCCTGAATCTGAATTTGTCCAACTTGAAACCATTGCTGCGAGTCTTGTCTTGGCTGGAAATTTTCAGCACGCTGTTTACATCCCCTTTATTTATTTCTGTTTTCCATTTATACACCTCGATCATATCATCCCTAATTCTACGCCTTTCGAGAGAGTGCAGATTCAGGGCCCTCAGTCTATCCTCATAGAGAAGATTTCTGATACATGGGATCATCTTTGTCATCCTCCTCTGTACGTTTTCCAGAGCATTTATATTCATTCTGTAATACGGTGACCAGAACTGAGCAGCATAGTCTAAATGAGGCCTAACCAAGGATATATAGAGTTGAAGAACAACCTGAGGACTTCTATTATTTATACTTCTAGATATGAAGCCAAGAATTCTGTTAGCTTTATTGCGAACACTAATGCACTGTTGTCTTGGTTTTAGATTACTGCTAACCAGAACTCCTAAATCCTTTTCGCAATCAGTAGTATTATGATCTACATTATTTAGTTTATATGTGGTATGGTTATTTAACTGTCCAACATTTAGAACTTTGCATTTGTCAATATTAAACTGCATCTGCCACTTCTCCGACCATTGCATCAGTCTATTCAAATCATTCTGGAGTGCTCTAGTGTCCTCATTAGAATGAATTGGACGGCCTATTTTGGTGTCATCAGCAAATTTGCTTATGTCGCTATTTATTCCCTCATCTATGTCGTTTATGTAAATTGTGAACAACAACGGGTCCAACACTGACCCCTGAGGAACACCGTTTGTGACGTGCCCTCATTCTGATTTCTCCCTATTTATGCAAACTCTCAGCTGTCTATTTGTCAGCCATGCCTCTACCCAGGAAAAAATTTCTCCTCCTATTCCGTGTGCCTTAAGTTTCCTCAATAGCCTCTGGTATGGAACTCTATTGAAAGCCTTACTGAAGTCCATATACACAATATCATATTCATTACCATGATCTACCTCCTCAAATACCTTAGTGAAAAAAGTTAGTAAATTCGTAAGACAGGAACGCCCCTTTGTAAAACTGTGTTGAGATTCATTAATCAATCTGTGCCTATCAAGATGGCTACGAATTGCTTCGGCAATTATTGATTCCATAAATTTTCCCACTGTGGAGGTAAGGCTTATTGGTCTATAGTTCGAAGCTAAGGACCTGTCACCTGCTTTGTAAATAGGTATTACATTTACCATTTTCCACTTATCAGGCACTATGCGAGTTTGTAGTGATATGTTAAAAAGATTAGCCAAAGGTATGCTAAATTCATCTTTACATTCTTATAACACCCTTGCAAACAGTTCATCAGGGCCTGGGGATTTGTTAGGTTTTAGTTTCTCATTTGTCTGAGGACCATTTCACTAGTTACCGCAATCGTACATAGTTTATTATCCTGTTCTACATAATCTATTATTTCAGGAATATCGCTAGTATATTCATGGGTGAAAACTGAGAGGAAGTAGGTATTGAGAATTTCACACATATCCTTATCACTGTCAGTGATCTGACCAGAGTTACTCTTAAGTGGGCCAATCTTGTCCCCTATTCTTACTTCTGTATACCTGAAAGAACCCTTTTGGGTTAGTCTTTGAATCCCTTGCGACTTAGCCTCATAATCCCTTTTTGCTTTTCTTATTCCTTTCTTTACTTCTCTCTTTAATTGAATACACTGATTTCTTAACTGCCATCCCCTCTTTTGTGAGATGTTTTAATCTATTGTTCATCCATTTGGGATCATTTTTGTTAGATCTAATTTCCCTACTCAGAACAAAAGTTGTCTGGGCAGCTAGAACTATGCTCTGAAAAACGTCATAGCGGCAACCAAGATCACCTACCTGACCCATAGTCAGGACATCCCAATTTAGCCACCCAGGTAATTTTTCCGTCCCATGAAGTCGGCCAAGCGAAAATCTGGGACAGAGATTTGATTGCAGTTATCTGGGTAATTCCATGATATATTGAAACTAAGTGATTTGTTATCACTTTCCCCTAGCTCATCATTAACCTCAAGATTATTAATTAGTGAATATTTGCTTACAGTGAAGTATATAGGTGAACAGTATTTAAATAGAGGTAACGAGGTTTTCGTTGCAGTTATTGATTTGAAAAACGCACATGATAAGGTGGAAAGGGAACAATGTGGTAGATGTTTCAGCTGTATGAAATAGGTGGTAGGTTACTGAAAGCAGATAAAAGATTTTACGAGGATAATGAGGTAGGTAAGAATATGAAGGAGAGAGGGAGATTATTTACCAGCAAAAGTAGGTCTCAGCTAGGGATGTGTGATATAACCATGGTTATTCAATATAATTATATATGATGTTTCAAGAAAAGTGAATGCTCGGGTATTGGGAAGACGTGTGGAATTTAGAGATAAATAATCTAATACAAAGTGGGAATTATCCCAGTTACTTTATGCTGATGACACTGTGCTTTTGAGAGATTCTAATGAGAAGTTGCACAGGTTAGTGAACAAGTTTGAAAAGGAATGTTAAAGAAGGAAACTAATTGTGAATATAGGAAAGAGTAAGGAGATGAGGATAAAAGAATTAGGTAATGAAAGATTGGATATCAGATTGGAGAGAGGGAATATGGAGGAAGTGCATATATCCAGATATTTGGTAGTGGACTTGTCAGCAGAAGGGTCTTTGAAAGACGAGGTGAAGCACAGAACTGATGAGAGGAAACAAGTAAGTGGTGCACTGAGGAGTCTGTAGAGACAAAGGTCATTATCCGTAGAAGTAAACAGGGAAATGTATAAGAGTTTAGTGTGAAGCATGGGTAGTGAATTTTCCATCAATAAGAAGGCAGTGTAGAGGCATGCCAAAGGGCAATGTGTAGTGTGAATGTTGTTCAGACAATCCGATGCTTGGAGATTAATTAGAAGATGTGGAGTTTAGAAAAGCTTTGCTGAGGTGGATGGGCCATTTTGAGAGGATGCAACGAAATACAGTGACATGGAGAGCGAATGTATCTGTGGTGGAAAAAAAGGCGACAACAGTCAAGGACCAGGTAATCATTCTGAGGAAGGAAGGAGGGAAGTTCACAAGAAATGACCGAGAAGTATGTGATGAGCTCAACATGAGATTTAAAGAAGTATTTACAATGGAGAGAGGAAGGGGTTTGGAAAGCCGAAATAGTAGGATACAACAGCAATGGATACACCAAGTACTGGACGAAATACACACAACCAAGGAGGAGGTGAAGACGCTGCTAAGTGAACTTGATACCTCAAAGGTGGTGGGACCAGGCAACATCTCTCCGTGGGTCCTTAAAGAGGGAGCAGAGACGCTGTGTGTGCCACGAACAACAACCTTCAACACATCCACTGAAACTGGGCAACTACCTGAAGTGTAGAAGACGATAAATATAGTCCAAATTTAAAAAAAAGGCGACAGACATGAGACATTAAACTACAGACCAGTGTCACTGACAGGAATAGTATGCAAAATCATAGAGAAAAAAATATCAGGAGGAGAGTGGTGGAGCACCTAGAAAGGAACAAGTTTATACACAGCAACCAGCACGGTTTCAGAGACGGGAAATCCTGTGTCACAAACCTACTGGAGTTTTATGACAAGGTGACAACATTAAGACAAGAAAGTGGTGGGTAGATTGCATTTTCTTGGACTGTAAGAAGGCCTTGACAAGTTCCACACAAGAAATTAGTGCAAAAGCTGGAGGACCAGGCAGGTATAACAGAGAAGGCACTGCAATGGATCAGGTATCACCTGACGGGAAGGCATCAGAGTTATGGTACTTGACGAGTGTCAGAGTGTTCAGAAGTATCCCTGTTTGCAGATCATGTGAAGATAATGAGGAGATTTCAATCGGAAGAGGAACCAGGCAGGACTACAAAGGGATCTGGACAGGCTGCAGGCTTGGTCCAGAAACTGGCTCCTGGAGTTTAACCCCACCAAATTCATGAATATTGGGAAAGATCAAGGAAGACCGTAGACAGAGTACACTCTAGAGGGCCAAACACCACAAATCTCACTCAAGGAAAAGGATCTTGGGGTGAGTATAATACAAAGCACATCTCCTGAGGTGCACATCAACCAAATAACAGATGCAGCATATGGGCGCCCAGCAAACCTAAGAAAAGCATTCCGACATCTCAATAAGGAATCGTTCAGGACTCTACACTGTACGTCAGGCCCATATTGGAGTACGCAGAGTACTGAGAGGAATCGAAAAGGTGGACAGAGACACGATGTTCCAGAGATGGGACACAGCAACAAGGGGTCACAATTGGAAGTTGAAGACTCAGATGAGTCACAGGGATGTTAAGAAGTACTTCTTCAGTCATTGAGTTGTTAGGACGCGGAATAGTCTGGAAAGTGATGTAATGGAGGTAGGATCCATACATAGCTTTGAGAAGAGGTATAATGAAGGCCATGGAGCAGGGAGAGAGTGACCTAGTAGCCATCAGTGAAGAGGCGGTGCCATGAGCTATAATTTGACCCTTGCAATTATAATTATGTTAGTACACACACACACACACACACACACACACTCTTTCACACTAACTAACACACGCTAACACGCATATTCACATACATGCGAGCACTAACTCCAGGATTCACATACTCACCCACGGATTATTATTATAATCAAAAAGATGCGCTAAGCCACAAGGGCTATACAGCGACTCACCCACGGAAATTTATGCTCCCGCACACTTGCACACATACACACTCAAATGCTCTCACAATCATCAGCATACACACGCGTCTATACAAGGAAAGGTTAAAGACTGAAGACCTTGCACCAGGACACCAGGGAGCACAGAAACTGGATCCCAGAAGCCAAGAAGAAAAGGTAGTGGAGTCAAGGAAGAATTTTATGTGAAGGAAGTATGGGTAGCAGGATTCAGGTGCTTGATAGAAGAAGAATGTGGAAAAGGGTTCGTGAGTTTTGCAGAGCGATGGAAGTGTCTGAAGAGAGCAAAGAAAGGAACAGACAAACAGCAGTTGCTTAAACTGAGGTACAGAGCCAGGAGGAGGAACTTAGGGAGCTGAAATAAGAAATGGAGCAGAGGGAGAAAAAGAACAATGAGATGGGAGCAGGAATGGCAACAGCAGGTGAGGTGACTAAAGGAGGGGAGGAGCTAACAGGACATTTACAAAAAACTATAACAAAACCAGGAGGTGCAGATGATAAGAGGGGAACAGCAAAAGCGTTGCTCAAATTGAACACAGAGAAATGGAGACAACTGTGCGAGAAAGGGAGAGAGAGAGAGAGAGAGAGAGAGAGAGAGAGAGAGAGAGATGACTTCACATCGCAAAATAGCAAGAATGTCTACGCTATCTGGCTATTGTCCCACTAGTTACTGTAGTGTTTGTGGGTAAACCACAAGGGACAAAATACTTCTTAGATGTAAGGAGCCTACTTGTTCCAACTACTGGCGCACAGATTGCATTCCAGAAGAAGAATTTTGTTGCAGCCAGGATGAAAATTTCAGAAAATTGAAGGATATCCATAATCCTGTGGTATATGTGGATATAAGCCTGGAGCTACAGGAGGAAGGTTCAGAAGTACGACCTCAGGGACTCCTGTCCAAAGATCAAGACTGCCCTCATGGCTGTGTTGTAAAGTCGCAGCTAAAATAATCCATCACAGGGAAGCACTTCATGAGCTCCTCAAATCATTAGATAACCTTCAAGCTATTGTAGAAGGTCAGTGCAAGCCTACATCAAGTGACGTAAGCTGCTCAGCTGATGGCGACACTATTGACAATGACTGGATGTTCCACACTGAGCTTAACTCAGGGGTAAATAACTGGTGGAATTCTGTCATTGCTAAGGTCCCACAGACTAACAGAGTTCAAAACGCTACCTTTGGGAATTCTAACACAATTCCTCTGACCACCACAGAGGGAACAAATCCTCTTCCCAGCAACGATGGAAGCCGGACCGGGCCGCGGGGGCATTGACCCCCTGAACTCTCTCCAGGTAAACACTACAGTAGTTATCCCGTGGCCCTGAGTTTCAAATAACTTTCGTAATGAACAGTAGAGAGTGAAGCAGCACGAGAAGGATAGAAACCAAACTTCAGAAGAGGGGACTACACAGGCATGAGGCAATTTCTGTATGAGGAGCAGTCGGAAGGAGAACTTGAGGGAAAGACAGTGAATGAGACAAGAGCGCATGTAACCAGAAAGTTCAGGGAAGCAGAATGAAAGTTCGTACCCAGGGGCAATGGAAAAACTAGGAAGACCAGAGTGATCCCATGAATTACCCAGTGGTGCAGAGAGGCCAAAGCCAAATATAACAGAGCGTGGGAAAAAGCATAGAAGACAAAGAACTCAGGACAACAAGTTCAGCTGAAGAGCAAGAAATAAGTATACATGGTTAATGAAGGAGGCTCAACGGTAATTTGGGAATGACATAGCATCAAGAGACACATATAACCCAAGGTTGTTATATAGCCTCGAAATGAGGGAAAAAAAAGCATTAACGGGCCAGGTAATCAGGCTAAAGAAGGAAGGTATGGAGCTCACAAAGAATTATCAGTAGGTCTGTGAAGCATTCAGTCTTTTGTCTCTAATGAGAACAAAGACTTCCAGCAATCCTAGGAGGAAGAATGCACCGGCACGTGTTGGACACAACACACACAACCGGGAAGGAAGTGAACAAACTGATATGAAAGTTAGATACCTCTAAGACAAAGGGACCAGATAATACATCTACGTGGGCCCTGACAGAGGAGGCAGATGCACGGTGCACTTATTATAAGTATTCATTAAGTTTATCGAACCAGGGCAATTGCTAGATGTGTGGAAGACATCCAGTGTATTCCCACATTTTAAGAAGCGAGGTAAACAGGCATCCTTCAACTACAGATCAATGTCACTGACAAGTAGAGTGTGTAACGCATTGGAAAATAATATCAGGAGAGGAGTGTTGGAGCATCTAGGAAAAAGTGGGTTCTTCCAAGTCATCCAGCACGGCTTCACTGATGGAAAATCCTGTTTTATAAGCCTTCTGGAGTTGTACGAAGTAACATAAGTAAGACAGGAACGAAATGGGCAGAAAGGATTATCTTTTGACACAGTACCGCACGAGATACTTATACAAAAGCTAGAAGAGCAGGCAAGAATACAGAAAAAAACACTGCAGTGGATCAGGAAATATCTAACAGGCAGTAAATAGTAAGTAATGTTCCATGTTGAGGTGTTGGAATGGGTGCATGTGATGAATGAGGTTCCACAAGGCTCAGTTATAGGGTCGGTCCCGTTTTTTGCACACGTGAATGACCTAACATAAAGGATAGTTTTCTACGCTTGCAGATGACATAAAATTAATGAGAGAATACAAACGAATGAGGACCATGAGAGGTGACAAAGAGTCCAGGAGAGGCTACAGGCCTGGTCAGGACAAATGACTCCTGAAGTTAAATCCCACCAAGTTCAAAATTTTGAAGCAGGAACATGGACAAAGAAGACCGCAGACGGAGCACAGGCTCCGGGAAAAAGGGCAAAAGCTCCAAACCTCGCTGAAGAAGGACCGTGGAGTGAGTATCATACCGATGATATATCCTGAGGCACACACAATAAATGTAACTGTTGCAGCAATGCAGGTTTGGTAATCTAAGAATAATATTTCGACGTGTAAGCAAGAAGGTATTCACAACACTGTACACCATAATGGAGTATGCAGCACTAGTATGGAACCGACACCTGGTCAAGCAGATCATGAAATTGGAGAAAGTGCAGAGGTTCACAACAAGACTAGTCCGGAAAGTATGGAGTATGAGTAGGACGAGAAGTTAAAGGAAACTCGACTTGTTGACACTGGAATACAGGAGGAAAAGGGGGGGGGGATATGATGACGACGTAGAAAATATTGAGACGAACTGGCTAGATGAACAGGGACAGAGAGTTTCAGAGATGGAATACGACAATAAGGGAACACAACTGGAAGTTGGAAACCCAGATGAGTTATAGGGATGACAGGAAATATTCTGTCAGCCTTAGAACTATCAGGAAGTGGTGCACTCTGGAGAGTGAAGTAGTAGAGGCATAGTCCATACACAGCTTTAGCGAGAGGTATTGTAAGTCTCTTGGAGATGGGAAAGAGTGGGCCTAATAGCGACCAACGAAGAGGCAGAGCCAGGAACTGTATCTCAATCCCAGCAAACATAAATAAGTTCGTACAAATAAGTGAGAATACAGAATCTTCCAAATTGTATTGTTGAGCAGCTGCGAGATACGTCCAAGGATATCAACTTCATCCCCAGGTATCAACACTCTCCCATTTATTCTTACCTCTGCTTCAGCATTACCATCTCTCTCTCTCTCTCTCCCTCTCTCTCTCTCTCTCTCTCTCTCTCTCTCTCTCTCTCTCTCTCTCTCTCTCTCTACTCTCATTCCCTCTGTCATCAGTCCTCTCGCAATCAAAATTGGCAACACGCTCCATTCATGAATACAAAATACACACTTTTAGAGCACAATAATTCACCAGCAGTGCTCTTCATTAATTAAGCAGGTGCGCCCATACCACAAAGATGTGAAGCTCTTACCCAGAATTACTGCTCCTCAGCTGCATTGTGGCTGGGTGGTTGTGAGTCTTGGCCTGGCTTGAGCGTGGGTGGGGCAGAGTTTGGGTATAAGAGCCAGGAATAGCATACGCCTGGGTATACGTGGGTGCTGGGATAGAAGTAGCTGTCATGGGCATGTGGTGGAAGGAAGCAGAGAGGTGCATATTGACAGTGAGGGGAGAGGAATACTCTCGCTGAATATATTGCGATTGGTGGGTGTGGGGCTGGGATTCAGAATGAGCGAGGACTGGTTCTGCATGTGTATGGACTGGTTCTACGTGGGCATAGACTGGTTCTGCATGAATATGAACTGGTTCTACTTGGACATGGACTGGTTCTTCTTGGGCGACGTTAGCGTGCGTGATGTGGTTGGAGACTATAAAGGCGCCGACGTGGTCTTGGGGAATCTCTGCAGGAAAGTTGGAAGTCTCAGGGTTATTGTTGCCAACTCTATCTCCATACATCGTATAGAAGTCAGCAGCTCCACGACCATCCATGAGATTTGCTCTACCTCCTGGAAATTCAGAAAATTCTCTTGAGAAAAATTTATGACACATCATTCAAGAATAATTTACAACTTACTCACAAGACTATGGCTAGAACAATTCACCACTTACTCACAAAACCATGAATGGAATAATTCACCAATTACTCACAACACCATGGCCGGAACACTTTACCACTTACAACACTATGGAAAGAACGACTCACGAAATCGTAATGACACAATTGCAAACAAACCATACCACGGGAGGGGTAAATTTTATTTCACTTAATTTTAAATAAAATCCTAAGACAATTATCTTAGTTATTATTCCTCATGTTATTCATTATATACTTTTCTATTCGTTTGTTCAGGCGGAAGGCGTTCCCCTGACAATAGGCGAAAGGCCGTTAATAACGGTTCTGTGTTTCTCCGTTCTCAAGTAAATCCTAAAAAAAATTATAATAGGAAGAGTGCCTGATAAAGGTGTTGCTTTAGTTCTTGTTGCCATTTACTGCTTGCTTGTCACATCTCAAATACAACAAACATAACTAGATTATAATATCAGCATTGATAAGGAAGATTAAATGCTTTCTCATTGTTTATGCTCAATAATTCAATTGAGAAAGAATAAGTACCATGTAAGCTTTCCTTAAAGCAGAAAGTCTTCATTTCAGTCACTTAAAGTTAAGGATTTTATTCCTTGTAACTATTTATATTTCAAAATTTGTTCAAATTTTAGCTCTAATCTTTCAATTTTGTTTAGATTTGCCCTTCAGTTATGGAAGCCAAAAGGAAAAGAACAATGGAGAATGAGTGCCATCACTTTAATGAGGAATGTAAAGTAATTCTTTGTTAAGCAGGTGATAAAACCTTGTGTGTCGTAGGCCACGAAACGGTCGGTACTATTACCTGGAGCGTTTACCTGGAGAGAGTTCCGGGGGTCAACGCCCCCGCGGCCCGGTCTGTGACCAGGCCTCCTTAGGTCAGTGTCCCAGGATGCGACCCACACCAGTCGACTAACACCCAGGTACCCATTTTACTGATGGGGAACATAGACAACAGGTGGAAAGAAACACGTCCAATGTTTCTACTCTGGCTGGGAATCGAACCCAGGCCCTCACCGTGTGAAGCGAGAGCGTTAACCACCAGGCCACCAAAGATATTCCCAGTTCAGAGTAAAACAGAGTTCGAGAACATTTTTATCAATGCAATGCAAGTTACTTTCCCAACAAGGTTCCTCTTTACACAGGATAGAGCAGAAAATGAAGCTTAAATAAGGGCCAGTTTCAGAGTAGTTTATGTTTTAGCGAGGAAAGCCGATTCGCTGATGAACATATAATCAAAGAGTGTATGATGGAAGTAGTGGAAGAGCAAAAGCAAATCTATTCAAAATCCTCAGTGGAAATACAAACACATATGCAGTATAAAGTGATCCTTTACTGACAACGTTTCGCCCACACAGTGGGTTTTATCAAGTCAAAAACAGATCTGCTCGACGTGATAAAGCCCACTGTGTGGGCGAAACGTTGTCAATAAAGGACCATATTATACTGCATATGTGTTTATATTTCCATTGTGTCGGTATTTTATACCATTTATTTCCAAAATCCTCAGTCTTCTTCCAAATACTATTGCTCATAGAATTGAGGATACAGGAAGCAATATATTTCATCAAATTGCAGATAAAGCACGAAATTTTCAGTTTTATTCTCTCGTGGCGTCGACAATGAATTTATTGTCACACATGAATCAGCATCATTACACAGCATGCACAGCACAACAAGCGGAGAAGACATCTTCAAAGAATTGTAGTGTGTAACCTGGAGTGGAATATACTGCAATGCGTATCAATTGATACTTATTATTTAGCAGTTCGATCGGTTTAGTTGTGGAAAGTTCTGTCACGGTTCTTTCAGCTCAGTAAGGAAATTGATTAATTTCTCACAGAGAAGAATCGACCCAAATAACTTGTATCGAACGTTGACTGTCTTTGAAACTGGCATTTTTTTGCAGATGTGACAATGCCATATAAATGAATTTCATCTGAAGTTGCAAGGTAAAACAAATTTGATTTGTGATCTACTCAAGATTGATAAGCCATTCAGTACAAAATTTATGTTATTTGAAGAACAGGTGAAAGTTTCTAACTTGGTTCATTTCCCACAATGTGAAAAATTTCTTGAAGAAAATGATACAGAATTTCCTTTCTTCATTTTGTAATAAAAATCATTGATGACTTCCAAAAACAATTTCAGAAATGTTTTTTTCTTATCTTGATGAAATCGGATAAAATATACGTGTTTCAAAATCCAACTGACTGCATTGTTGAAATTCTCCTCAGTTATTTTCAACCTGGAGAGCCTGTCAGTGTGATCTTAACAGTGAGAGATGAGTTTCAATGGCAAGACGTACATTTTGCAGTCCAAGGTTTCTACTGCTTTTGTCAGTCTTTCCCTGCACCGACCACTGGAAATTCAACTGTTCAAATGCAACGGCAGTGTAGTGTCTAGAAGTAGAACTATTAACATCTAGAAGTAGAACTAGTATCATCTAGAAGTAGAACTAGTAGCATCTACAAGTAGAACTAGTATCATCTAGAAGTGGAACTAGTATCATCTAGAAGTAGAACTAGTATCATCTAGAAGTAGAACTAGTATCATCTAGAAGTAGAACTATTATCATCTAGAAGTAGAACTAGTAGCATCTACAAGTAGAACTAGTATCATCTAGAAGTGGAACTAGTATCATCTAGAAGTAGAACTGTATCATCTAGAAGTAGAACTAGTATCATCTAGAAGTAGAACTATTAACATCTAGAAGTAGAACTAGTATCATCTAGAAGTGGAACTAGTATCATCTAGAAGTAGAACTAGTTATCTAGATGTAGAACTAGTATCATTAGAAGTAGACTATTAACATTAAGTAAATGTATCATCTAGAAGTGAACTAGTATCATCTAGAAGTAGAACTAGTAGCATCTACAAGTAGAACTAGTATCATCTAGAAGTGGAACTAGTATCATCTAGAAGTAGAACTATTAACATCTAGAAGTAGAACTAGTATCATCTAGAAGTGGAACTATTAACATCTATGTAATAGTATATCTAGAAGTAGAACTATTAACATCTAGAAGTAGAACTAGTATCATCTAGAAGTGGAAATAGTATCATCTAGAAGTAGAACTATTAACATCTAGAAGTAGGACTAGTATCATCTAGAAGTGGAACTAGTATCATCTAGAAATGGAACTATTAACATCTAGAAGTAGAACTAGTATCATCTAGAAGTAGAACTAGTATCATCTAGAAGTAGAACTAGTATCATCTAGAAGTGGAACTATTAACATCTAGAAGTAGAACTAGTATCATCTAGAAGTAGAACTAGTAGTATCTAGAAGTAGAACTAGTATCATATAGAAGTGGAACTAGTATCATCTAGAAGTGGAACTATTAACATCTAGAAGTAGAACTAGTATCATCTAGAAGTAGAACTATTAACATCTAGAAGTAGAACTAGTATCATCTAGAAGTGGAACTAGTATCATCTAGAAAGGAACTATTAATCTAGTGAACTAGTATCATCTAGAAGTAGAACTAGTATCATCTAGAAGTAGAACTAGTATCATCTAGAAGTGGAACTATTAAATCTAGAAGTAGAACTATATATAGACATAGACTGTGTATCTAGAAGTGAACTAGTATATTAGAGTGAACTGTATCATTAAAGTGGAATATTAACACTAATAGAACCATATCATCTAGAAGTAGAACTTTAGTATATTCTAGAGTAGTAATAGTATCTCTACATTTGAATCCCGAGTACTAGAAGAGAATAGTATATAAGAAGTAGAACTATTCATCTAATGAACTAGTATCATCTAGAAATGGAAATCTTATTAACATTAGATAGTAAATAGTATCTTAGAATAAACTAGTAGCGTCTGAGTGACTAGTGGTCTTAGAAGTAGAATCTCGTTAGCATCTAGAAGTCAAACTATCTCTAATAGTAACCTATTCATCAGAATGGAATATATTCTATAGAATGTGAACTAGTACATCTAGAAGTAGAACTGTACATTAGAAGTGGAACTAGTAGCATCTAGAAGTAGAACTAGTATCATCTAGAAGTAGAACTAGTATCATCTAGAAGTGGAACTAGTATCATCTAGAAGGAACTAGTAGTATCTAGAAGTAGAACTAGTATCATATAGAAGTAGAACTAGTATCATCTAGAAGTGGAACTAGTATCATCTAGAAATGGAACTATTAACATCTAGAAGTAGAACTAGTATCATCTAGAAGTAGAACTAGTAGCGTCTAGAAGTAGAACTAGTAGCGTCTAGAAGTAGAACTAGTAGCATCTAGAAGTAGAACTAGTATCATCTAGAAGTAGAACTAGTATCATCTAGAAGTGGAACTAGTATCATCTAGAAGTGGAACTAGTAGCATCTAGAAGTAGAACTAGTATCATCTAGAAGTGGAACTAGTAGCATCTAGAAGTAGAACTAGTATCATCTAGAAGTAGAACTAGTATCATCTAGAAGTGGAACTAGTATCATCTAGAAGTGGAACTAGTAGTATCTAGAAGTAGAACTAGTATCATCTAGAAGTAGAACTAGTATCATTTAGAAGTGGAACTAGTAGTATCTAGAAGTAGAACTAGTATCATCTAGAAGTAGAACTAGTATCATCTAGAAGTGGAACTAGTAGTATCTACAAGTAGAACAAATAGTACATACTTTTGTGAGTGGCATTACGTAAGTAGTTGTGATATGCTGTAAAAATATTATATGTTCCATATCTTTGATCCACTGACATCTCTCTCCAGTATATTTTATATTAATTCTCTTTTCCCTATTTTATCCCGGCAGTAGCTAGAGAGAGTGTTGGATGAAGAAAAGATCTTTCTGCTATATTATCACTGATCTCAACATTCTTGGCATTATTTTTGATATAAATAGTCCTTTTAGCGGAGAGCTCTGACGTGGCCTTGGTCTTCCAATATCTCCGTTTCTTATCTTCTCCTCTAAACCCTTCCTCAACCTCTCCTTCTCACCAGAAAAATATATTACTGATAAATTTCTGCAACAGGAAAAAAAAAAGGTTTGACGGAGCTTTTCCAGGGAGAGACAGATGGAGAGGGAACGTTTGACAAAGCGCTTCTTGGGGAGAGACTGAGACAGATGGACCCTTTCTGAGAGAAACGCTTTTCCCATTGGAAATGTTACAAATAAGGTAAGGAAAGGTAACTGAACTTGCGTCTAAGAAGTGGGAAGTACAAGGCTTGTACTGCGAAGCAAAGGGTGGGGATGCTGCGGACCAGAGACTCATTTATGTTGTTATATCTGCACAGTTCAGGGAAGACAGCTATGGAGTGATTCATGGTGAATGTGTTTCTTTTATGGCGTGTATGTAGAAAAAATGTAGAATTCTTGAAAGACGTTTCCTAGATATTGGGGAAAAACTAAATAAAGCAAATTTTAGAGTAAAAATTTAGAATTCAATATTTAAATTTTAGGAAGAAAGGAAGTAAAGCAAAAAGCGTAACTGGGAATAGGAGACAATGATATCGAATACAAGAACAGTAGAAAGCATTAAGAAGACTTGTACTTAACTGCAAATACCCTACTGGTGTATCCTTCGCAAGAGCATCATAGTTCCTAGTAATTAATGCGCTTGATTTAACTAAGACCTGCAGTGAAGGTTCTCTGTGCAGTTTCTAGATCTGCAATTTTCCCTGCCTTGAATGGGTCTGTTAGAGTACAACAATATTCCAACCTAGAGAGAACAAGTAGTTTCAAGTGGATCATCATTAGCATTGCATCTTTTGTTTTGAAGATTCTCATTATCCATCCTATCATTTTCCTTGCAGATGTGACAATGACATTGTTGTGACATTATAAAGTGAGATCCTCTGAAATTATCACTACCAGGTCTTTGACATTGGTATTTCGCTCTAATGTGAGGTAAGAATTTGTTTTACACTTAGTTCTATCATTTCCTCAAGCTTTTCTATAACAGAGTAACTGAAATTTGTCCTCATTGAACATCAGATTCTTACCCTCATCCCTCTGGGAAAACTTGGATTATATTTGTTTGGAGATTTGCAGTGTTTTTAATAGATGACTCTCGCATGCAGGTTCTGTGTTCTAGCAGTTGCGAGACGCGGGAGTGACAGGCTTTAAACCCATGTTGCTCTGGGTTATGCTGTTGTTGCAAATCCAAGTGGTTGGCAATCTTCATTTTTAGAAGCCTTTCATTTTTTTTTTTCATGTGGGATGATAGTAATATCCATCTATGCTTTTTCGCTATTGCTTTTCTGCCAACTTTATGGTGTGGCTATATCTGCTGTTTTAGCGACTGTGGGATGATCCCTTGTCCAGGTTCCCTCTCCATTAAATACTTTAGACATGTGACAGGGGTTTCTTACAATTCTTGATGAACTCGGAGTTCCACAACTCTGGGCCTGGGGCAGAGTGCATGGGCATTGGAATTAGGGTTATGTCAGAAATTTGGCATACATTAACAAAGCTTTGAGTCTCGTTCATTAAAAATTCATTTCGAGTTTTGATCTTTAGTCCCATTAATGGCTCTCTAGATAGAGTCATACTGTGACTACAGTATCTCACTCATTTCTTTGCTATCATCCATGTACGTCCATATGATTTAAACAAAGTCCTATTACTGGATGTCGTTTTTCCCTTGTTTTTAATATATTAAAATAAATGTTTTGAAATTCTTCAAATTTTATTAATTACCTTTAGCTCCTGTCTCTCCTGGATCTTGCATAATTAATCTACCTTAACTTCAGTATTTTCTATTTTCCTAGTCAGCGAGTCCTTTTGCATTTCAAATAGTCTAGCCTACTTGAGAAGCTCAGTGATTATTTGCCTTTAACTAGAAGGAGCATCTCTTTCTCTTTCCACTTTACATTTTCTTTTCTTTTTCTTGAGCGTTCATCAGCTGCCAAAGAGTGTATCCTTTCAAGACACTGATTTGGATCCATGTTATTTAAGATTTCTTCCCATTTTGATTCATTAAGAGCGTGATTTATCTGACCCCAATTAATGTTTTTGTTGTTATAGTTAAATCTGTTGAAAACACCCTCGTAACTATCTTCGATGCTGTTATATTTCGCACCAGGTCATCATTATTCGTGAATATGAGGTCAAGTGTGTTTGACAGTTTCAGTTTCGTTGGCTTCACCATTTGCTAGTTTAGGATGAATTTATTACAGAGATTCAACAGTTTGCGGATTTTCATCTGAGCAGCCTGCAGGGATTATTTATGATATTGTTTGCTACATTCTTCCATTTAGTATGTCTTAAATTAAAATTACCAAGCATGATATTCGGGGATGGGGTTGAAAGATTTACCAGACAGTAATCAACTATAAATAACTGTTCTTTGAACTGTTGGGAAGTTGCATATGGCGGCTTATACACAACAACAATAACTCAGTCTTATATGCGAAAACTTCAGCTACATTATTTGGGGTGTTTAGTAACTCTTTGTAATACAGGTCAAATTCCCTTCTTCGTGTCTGTTCTTTCTGTTGTATCTAATTAAGTTGTACCTTGCTATCCATATTTTGTTGTCAATGTGGCCTTTTGTGTGGGTGTCTGTGAAAGCCGCAAAACATCACATTTGCCTCCAGAAGGAGTCCACTGATGGAAGGGATTTTGCTGGTAGTGGATGGCTTAAGGCCGTGAATACTCGCAAATACAAATGAAGTCGTATTGCTTGTTTGCGGGGGGATTCTTTTGTTGGCAGCAGTACGTAGTTCTGGAGTGGAGGCCACTGGCTGTGCCTCCCCTCCAATAAGGTTCCTTGGTGGAGCAATATTTCTGTCATTTCTTTCTTTTTTCTATATATATCTTGCCATTAAAAAATGACTTGCTATTGCAAATGATTGTAACTACTATGAATCTTTTCCCGAGGTTTGTGGGATATGTACCTCTGGTATATAAGGCAATTTGAGTTGTGTTGGTTTCGTGACCGATTTATAACACATTTAAGGGTGGAAAAGTTTACAGGAGGTACAACGGCTTACTCCTGTGATTCTAAACTGACTATGACGAAACATAATAAATTTAGCAAACAAATCGGTAAATAAGTTAAGGCGAATTTTTATATCTGTTCTAATCGGCAAATAAGTTAAGGCGTATTTTTATATCTGTTCAATATCAGAGGCTACAAGACTATAAGAGGATCAATTGCGCTCACACCTTGAGTATGCTCCAGTTTCTTGGCTTGCCTGACCTCCCTACCCATAACCCACCCACCGCGTCTCAGCATCGACTACCTGACACAACAGAGAATAAAAGAAGAAACCGAGATGTGGGTAGCCTTACTGTTTTGTTCAGGGCCAATGTTGTCAAGGTACCACACCTGGCTTTACTTTGCGGACAGCGAGAAGACAGCCTCCACACAACAAGACGGGCAGTAAACAACATCTACACTCCTGTATCCTTCTCTTGAACATCATTTCATCTGAGATCATTCATTCCTAGAATGACTCAACTCTGAAAGTTGTTCGTACAACATAACGAGATTAATGAAATAAAAGTCAGTTGTCCAAGTAAAATCGCTGGCAAACACCCTGCAACATCGTCCTTCTGTCTATTTGTATGTCTCATAACAATAAAAAGGCTTATAATTAAGCTGAAGAAGTAAACCAAAGTACCACACTTGGCTCCACTTCGAGGACAGCGTGAAGCAAGCTTCTATATCACAAGACGGGCAGAGAGCAGCAACTTCACTCTGGCTGTACCCTTCTCCAGAACATCACTTCATGTGAGATCATATATACCCAGGATGACTCGAGTATGAAACACATTCGTACAGCATTATGATGTCAACGAGATAAAGTCAGTTGATCAAATGAAAATGCTGGCCCACAGATGGCTCCAACTTCATCCTGTTCCCTACTTGTACGTCTCATAACAATAAAAATGCTCTCAAGTAAGCTGATGTAGGTAACAGCTCTTAGCTTGTCAATAAAGTTAGGAATCCTTAACCTGAAAATAGCTTGTCAATAAAGCGAGGGATCCTTAACCTAACCTTGTCAAACCCCGTGTAATGAGACAGAGAGAGAGAGAGAGAGAGAGAGAGGAGAGAGCGAGAGAGCCATGGAAAGACAGACAGGGACAGATCGAGACAAAGACAGAGACAGAAGGGAAATAGAGGGAAAAACTCATGTAGTGTTCTCGCAAATTATTTCAGTTACTCGGACTATTAAAAATACTCAGAAATACTGTGCACCATGCAATACACTAGTAAAAATCAGTCAGTATTCTCACTCGAACTCAACAGTGGTGATAACACTGAAATATTCATATGTCATTTTGAGCTGTTTTGCTGCTTTATTTGTTCGTAAGAATGTTGTCTGTGTACTGCCTTCATTAGTACGGAAGGAGGAAATAACATACATATATATGTAATTACGTGATCATTGCTTGAAGGCTAGTTTTATCCAGCTGCCGTTGTTATGTCATCACAGGAAGATACCTAATTCGTGTTTCTCAGTCATATTTAGGTGATACTGGGTGACTGTACACTTGTGTGTAATGAATATGGTTCCGATTCTTTAGAACGAAAGTGACACAAGAAAGAAACTAAGACCTCGCACACTGTTTCTCCAGTATAATTTTATGAAGTTAGCTATTGATTAGTTAGATATGTACAATTATAAGTGGGTACTGCAGTTAAGTGTTTTTGTGACAGAGGGAGATAACCTAACCTATCCTAACAAAACCCATCCTAACTTAGCCTAATGTAACTTAATGTAACATTAAAAATATATGTAGCTTAATTAATTATTCTACAGTGGTATTCTGTGACCTGGAAAGTTATGACGAATTATGTCATTAAAAGTTACTTCACAAGTATCACAACGAGAAGATATTGCCCTGGATCTTGCACTTTTGAATCTGACCTTCAGACCAATGTTTACAAGTTGTGATAGGCGCGTGCTCTGACTGGCTACTGATGCATGATTAGCCGGACTGGAGCTTCTGGAGTGCATTCTAGCATACTTGCATAATTAAGGTTAATAATATCTTCCTAAACATTAATTTTCACAAGTATTAATTATTTTTTGGGGAATGAAAAACTAATTTGTATCAAAAAATAACTTATAGGCCTAGTTCAGACATGGCTGAAAAGAAAAATTTTAGTACATAAGAACATAAGACTGAAAGAAACACTGCAGGAGGCATATGGGTCTATGCTAGGCATGTCTAACTCATACCCTCCCACACCCACTCATGTACATATTCATCTTATATTTAAAGCTACCCAGAGAGCTCATCTCAATGATGTTACTTTGGAATTTCTTTCAATCATCTATAAATCTATTGCCACGCCAGTACTTCCCTAAATTCTTTCTATATCTAAATTTTTCTAACCGTAATTCATTGTTGCGAGTTATGTGTTGGTTAGATAATTCAGCATGCTATCTGGAGCTCCCATGTTTACTCCCGTTATCCATGTACATTTCATTCACATTTCTTAAATTCTACGTGTTTCCAGAGAGAGCACATCCAGTACCTTCAGCCTATCCTGGCAGGAAAGGTTTTTGATACATGGGATCAACTTCGACATGATCTTCGCCTGTTCAGCTCTGACTGAAAAATGTAACTAATGATATTCTTGAGTACTGTTCAAATACTTACATTTAAATTAAAAATATTAAGTATAATGTTTGCTTAATAGTTCGAACACGTAAAAATGATTTGAGCATTAGTGAAATCTGAAGTAATTGAAGAAAATAAATTAATAAAAGTAATTGTAATTTGTTAATTTTTGATCAGTTAATTGTAACTGAAAATCTAAAAGAGTAATTCAAACTGTATTTGTAATTGACTTTGAACCATGTAATTACTACAAGTCTGTTCGTGAACTATCATCGTCGTGACATCGTCAGACATTTCGACAGGACGCGGGAGAATGTTGCTATATTTTCTGACTACTCCTTGCTGTGGCATTGCCAGCATACCCAGTTAATTTCTGTGAGGAAATATCGACTCCCTATTACTACTTAGGCGATGTGAATAGCCGAGTGAACGTCTTCACTATACATATCGTTAATCTCAAACAAGAGGAAATCCCTCAGTGGCAGTACGTAACGAAGCCTTCAGAGCAGCCTTGGTTTGGCTTTTGTTACCAGAAGGCTGTTACTGATAAGTAACATCCACAGGCAAATTTGTCAGCGAATGAACGAACTGCAAAGTTGGGCCATCTGTGACAGACAAGTGGCATCAAGAATAGTGGTCTCAGAACCTAGTGATTTTTGTTCAAGAAGCGGCAACGATTTTCACCTGATGAAGATAAAGGACCTCTATATTAATGGGACGTGACTGTCGCTATCAGCCTTCCAGAAAAGTCCTGATAATAATGGTTTAAAAAAACCACAAGTAGATCGTGAGACAGTTGTGCACCAGTAGGGTAAATCTGTGAAACTTTTTACCATTCTGTAGTTGAACACAGAGGTGACTTAATATTGGAGACAACAGAAGAAATAGAGAGGGAAATATGAGGTGAAAAACCAGTTATTGCTCATAAATGTTCAGTTGCATTATGTCGATTAATGTGAAATTGAGACATAAGAACTGAAGAATACTATAGCTACACTTGAAGCTCGAGTGTCGCAGACGTCAGCAGGCGGGATATATTAGTAGTAATAAAAGCATTTGTCACCTCTTTATTTGATGGACAAAAGCCTGATGAGCAGGTGAAACGTTTCGAAATATGGATACAGAAATGGTGCACTGCACCTGTGTCTTAATCACCTATTTTTAAGTATTTTATGATATTTACCCTATGCAGCAGTTCCAAGGACCTGCCTAGCATGGGCTCGTAGGCCTGCTGTGGTACTAGTGGGCCCCACCTCCTGTTACGCCCTCTCCGACTTCCATGCCTCACTTCTGGCTTCATATTGGTCCATGCTACAGAACTTAACACTTATCAATGGTAAGGGACCAACCACCTCATAATTAGTTCCAACTTCATGGCTTAGTGGACTCATCATCCATTATATTTTATTCGGCATATGTCACACACCCACATAGGCTGCCCTCCTGACCACCGAACCAGGTGCTAAGAGTACAATAAGTGAGGCCTCCTTGATATGCCAGCACCTTGAATCAACACATCCAATCACAAGAAAATCTGCCAAAGTTGTGAAGTGATATTGGAGACCCGTGAGTCAACATTTGCAGACTTACCTCACTGGTGTTACTGGCTTCATTGCAAAATTAGCTTTCCACATATGGTATATCAATTGCACATATACTTGCACACTGTTTGGTGAAGGAAATATATATATATAAACATTTACTTACTGTTGACTTTTGCTCGTTCCTTATTTCCACGTAGGTTATCGTGCTATAACAAAGTGTACAGGTCGCCAGACTATACATGTGCTCGTAATGTCTTCTCTCTGAACATTTACTATGCAACACTTAACGCTGAATCTAGGAGAGAGAGAGAGAGAGAGAGAGAGAGAGAGAGAGAGAGAGAGAGAGAGAGAGAGAGAGAGAGAGAGAGAGAGAGAATATGAAAGCATGGGATGGGCTTAGCGAGAGCACTATTCTGATGAAGCAAGAAAATTTTTGGGACAGTATCCACCTAAGTGATTGATGTTGCGGCTTGGCAGAGTGATGGAGGGATGGTGATGGAGAGATGGTGATGTGCAAGAGGGTAGGTGGGGTGAAAGAGGGGTGGTGGGGTGACAGATGCATGTGGTGGGAAGGGAGGGAGTTGAGGAATGAGGCAGGAATGGTGAGTTGATGGAATTGTGTCTGGGTGAGAAGAATTATTGTATGAGTTTAGGGTGTTTGAGTGTGGAAGGGGTGTAGGGGTAGAGGTGGGGTATTGGGATGAGGAGGAGTGTTGGAGTGGAGTGTTGTTGAGAGAGAGAGACGAATGTTGGGGCGAGGAAGGATTTTTGGGTGGGGTGTTGTTGGGGTGACGGAGGGGTGGTGCGGTGACGGAGGAATGGCGGGGTGAGAGAGAGGTGCGGTGTCGGGGTGAGGGAGGGGTGCGGGGTGAGGGAGTGGTGGCAGGGTGAGGGAGGGGTGGCGGGGTGAGGAAGGGGTGGCGGGGTGAGGGATGGGGGGGGGTGAGGGAGGGGTGGCGGGGTGAGGGAGGAATGGCAGGATGAGGGAGGGGTGGCGAGGTGAGGGAGGGGTGGAGGGGTGAGGGAGGGGTGGCGGGGTGAGGGAGGAATGGCGGGGTGAGGGAGGGGTGGCGAGGTGAGGGAGGAATGGCGGGGTGAGGGATGGGTGGCGGGGTAGGGATTGGTGGCGGGGTGAGGGAGGGGTGGCGGAGTGAGGGAGGGGTGGCGGGTGAGGGAGGAATGGCCGGGTGAGGGAGGGGTGGCGAGGTGAGGAGGGGCGGAGGTGAGGGAGGGGTGGATGAGGGAGGGGGGTGGAGGAGGTGGCGAGGTGAGGGAGGGGTGGGGGCGGGGTGAGGGAGGGGTGGCGAGGTGAGGGAGGAATGGCGGGGGTGAGGGATGGTGGCGGGGTGAGGGAGGGGTGGCGGGGGTGAGGGAGGGGTGGCGGGGTGAGGGAGGGTGGCGAGGTGAGGGAGGGGTGGCGGGGTGGAGGAGGGGTGGAGTGAGGGAGAGGTGGAGGAGGTGGCGAGGTGAGGGAGGGGTGGCGGGGTGAGGGAGGAGTGGCGAGGTGAGGGATGGGTGACGGGGTGAGAGAGGAGGGGCGAGGTAAAGGAGGGGTGGCGAGGTAAGGGAGGGTGGTGAGGTGCGGGAGGGGGTTGGATGGTGGAGGGGTGGAGGGGTCAGGGAGGGGTAGGCGGGGTAATGGGAAAGTTGTTGGGGTGAAGGAGGAATGGCGGTGGTGAGGGAGGGGAGACGGAGCGAGGGAGGGTGGCGAGGTGAGGGAAGGGTGGAGGAGTGAGGGAGAGGTGGAGAGGTGGCGCGGTGTGGGAGGGGTGGCGGGTGAGGGAGGGTGGCGTTTTGAGGGAGGGGGTGGCGAAGTGAGGAGGGGTGGCGATGTGAGTAAGGGTGGCGGGTGATGGAGGGTGGAGCGTTGAGGGATGGGTGGCGAGGTTAGGTAGGAGTGGCGGGGTGAGGAGGAGTGGTCGGTTGGGGAGGGGCGGCGGGGCAAGGGAGAGTGCGGGGTGAGGGAGGGGTGGCGAGGTGTGGGAATTTGGGATGATGGCGGGATACTTGGGTGAGGAAGAGGCGTTTCGGTAAGGTAGGGGAGGATGTTGGGGAACTGGAGGAGGGGTGGGATGACTTAGAGATGATTGAGGGAGGGAGAAATGTTAGACAGGTGAGAAAGGAAGGTTGGAGTGTGTTGGGGCAGACATGTGTGATGGAGCTCTAATTAAAGATTAGATTAGGGTAATTAAAATTTTATTAATTGGGAAACTGCTTAATCCTTAGGTAACATGAGCACATAGGGAATTTGAAGTGATCAAAGGAATGGGAGGGAAGTTCCCATTTGCTTTATTTTAAGCCCTTGAAGAACATTCTTGATAGGTGTGTGAAGTGAGAGTATACAAAAGTTGTGGCAGTAAACTGTACTAAAAGTTTTAAGAAGAGAACAACGGAGAAAGGGAACTAACGTACTGGAGGAAAAACACATTATTTTGCAGTGATTCCTATATTACTGCTACAACATATTGTCCAGGACTGGATTTCAGCAAGTTAACAATACCGTCCTATGAGACTAACAAGAAGTACTCAGAGGTCAAGCTGAAGAGAGAGCCAAAGTGTGTTTACGGAAATGGTCTTGGGATGCTGTCAAGCAGGCACGGTAGATAGCCAAGACAAGTAAAATATTTTTAATAAAAGAGTTATTTGAAATGGGTGATGGGTCTATTCAGTGTGTATACTCCCATGACTTGTTTGTAGGTTAAAGGGGAATGGTGGCTGCCTCCCGAATCATGCACTTAGTTCTGTCGTCTCATGAAATTGGTGCAAAGTGAAAAATTATACAATACCATTTTGGAAAATGACATGAAATCGATATGGGAAATAGCAATGGTGACAGGTACGAGCTGCAGCTATGTCTACCTAAATAGTACTGTTTGTCATAAAGGCTTGTATTACTCCATTGGCATTGGCAAAGTTGTGACTGATAGTGTCTAATTCAACCATCTACCACCATTGTTATGATTATTTGCTAGGTTGCTTTGTTGTCAACTGTTCATCCTGTTGCAGTTGTTGAACAAGCATAAGGAATTAGTTAACTTCAGATTGTCCCAGTTTAGTATTTATTTGAATCCTAAAGTTTCAAACTACATGTCTAGTTAGTCCTTGATTGACCGCATCGTCTTCGAGTTTTCAATTTTAGTGGGCAATTTACTTCATCATTGGATAATTATTTTTGCAAAAAAAAAATCTTTACATACATTCGAGTTGTAACTTCTGCCTCGTAAATTCATTCTGTTCTTCTGAGTTAAGGACTCATTCATCACTTTAAATAGTGTATCCTGTCTGAATGTGTCAAAGTAATTCAGTATCTTAAGGTATGAATGACATCTCATAGTTTCCATTTTCTAAGGGCGCTGTTTTGACCTTCATATGGTTTGCTTCTGAGTAATGGAATGAAACTGGTACTTTTCTCTGTACCTTCTCTAGTAAGTGCAGTGTAGAAAGTTATAATAATAACAACATAATAACCTTTATTTCTACAAGTACATCATACACAGCCCCTGCTTATGCAGAGCTTTCTGTAAAGTTGGTCAGCTCTTTGGGCAAATTAGGTTATTTTTTTCCCCAGGATGCGACCCACACCAGTCGGCTAACACCAAGGTACCTATTTACTCCTAAGTGAACAGAGACATCAGGAGTCTTAATCATACCAAACAATGCCTATTTGTGAGCAGCAAAACGAGCAGAATGCTAGGTTTCATAGCTAATAACTTCGATCGAGTACAATGCACCAGACACTGTACCTTGATTGCTAGCGCACTTGGCTCACACACTGAGGTCCGTGGTTCGATACCCGATAAGGGTGGAAACATTCTGGCGTATTTCATTAAGGTTGCTGCTTATGATTACTAAAAGGTCCTGGTCTGTCTTCTCTTGTTTCAGTTAGTTTATGGATATATATTTCGTATTCATGTTTGAGATTGTTATATCATGATTCATTACATTGCCCTCACCTACATTTAAACTCATCGTCAAGTGTCCGACGACAATGTTAACTTGTCTAGGTCACTAATACTAAAAAATAAAATTATACCGCACGTTTTCCCAATTCGGCGCCCTCAGAAAATTTTTGCTACCTTAGATGCTACCCCTATTTCGTGGTCATTTAAGTACATTGTGAAGAGGATTTTACCTAGAGCCTGGACTAGTCTACCATCAACCTGGGCAACTCTACCATCTACATATTGCCACTCAGACAGTTTTCCGTTGGGTACCACACCCTATTTCTTGTCTGTAAGCCATCCATTTATTCAATTATGAAGAGTTTCCTAATTCTTTATGCATTTACTTTGGTTTGTTTTCTTCATTGGTTTTTGGAAATGTAGGTATATTGCTTCCGCTGCTACTTTTTTTTTCTTCCTATATCAACTACGTAGTTTATTCTCGTTTAACAAAAATCCTCACTTAGGACAGGAAAGTTAGATATTGTGTCAATTGTCGAATCATTACGGAGGGAGTAAAATTTAGGGAAGGCTAGAAGACAAAATAGGGAAGGAGCATGAAAATAGTAGTAGTTGTAATAGTGGTAGCAGCAGTAGTAGTAGTAGTAGTAGTAGTAGTAGTAGTAGTAGTAATAGTAATAGCAGCAGCAGTAGTAGCAGTAGTAGTACTGGTGGTGGTAGTAGTAGCGCAACAGAGGCAGTAGCAGTACTGCAGCGCTGGTAGTAGTTGGTTGTAGCATAGCATTGGTAGTAGTAGTAGTAGCGCAGCAATGGTAGTGGTGGTAATCGGGTAGTAGTAATAATGCTAATGGTTTAACAAGTGGTAGTAGTAACTGCTAAGATGAGTCCTATGTCTACTGCATTTGAAGATCTACCCGTCCTCTTCAATAAATTCGTGCAACAGGCTGCTCTCTTTCTGACAGATTTAAACAGCACAAAAGATGTATCCACGTTGCCAACACCAACAACCATCGTATTGGTGCTATGTTAAAACTACCCTCCCATCACCTAACCTTCAAAAACGTGGTCTTGTTGAAACAGCTCTTTTACCCCATTTTCCTAACATGAATCTTAGTCCTTGCTTTATTTCTATACATGCCTGCCTTTCCCATTACGTTGTCAAATGTTCTAAACTTCAGAACACGGTGACATGACCGATCCTCTGCCGTCTCCTCTCCTTCCACTTCATTTGTGTTTTGCTCTATGTTTTTCTTTGCTTTTCCTGTCTTCGGCCTTGGTTGGCTTTGTCTCTGATTTTGTGTGTGTGTTTTGTCCGGTAGGGGTTTTACCCTAAGGCCGTGAACCAGTAAACCTCCTTTAGTACCACTTTGTTCTCTTGTTTTTCACTATAACTTCTACCACCATTACTAAATCTTGCATGACTGCTACTACTACTACTCTCTTTACCATTAATTCTACCACTTGTTTTACCATGACTACTACCACTTCCTCATTAATACTAATATTACCACTTAAGCACTGCTGATATTACTACCTCCTAATTATACTTCTCTTAACTTTTGTCTATGTGACTTGTGAATGGTCCAAGCCTTGACAGAAAAGTTATAATAAGCTTTTCTCTTTCCTTTGTGCTGGTTATTTACGTATACCCCTTTTCCTTCCTCCACATTCTGTACTTTAGCCTTCCCTGCAATTATTCTCTCAGTTGTGATTTGACAGTGGTCCAGTACTGACCGAAGCTTCATCCTAGTGTTCCTCTGTTTAGGCTGGGTCTACCTGGGTTGTCCTGAATTATTTCTGCTATGATACTGTGACTTTTTTTTCTTTAGTTGTCTCGTCACCCAGCCGGCTTCATTTCCTATCACGTTTTTTCTCATATCATATCCTTAATCGATATTTAGAAAATTCTGTTTTAAATTTGCTCGATATGTCTTCTATATTCTAAGCATTTAGTAGTTCCACCTAGTTCATGTTATTAATATCTTGGCGCGTCTTATCAAAGTTAGCTGCTGTGCAACTGACAGCCACCACAGGTGAGGTAGCATATTACGAGGCGTGGAGTAATTATTATTATATGGTATAAATTATTTCCCTTTTCAAATATTTTTACTGAGTCATATTAAGGCACCAAGACTTTCAAAATTTGTGAAGGAGAAGTTTGCTAACATTTATAAAGCTGTTTTAAATACACACTTTCAGCCATCTCTAATAACTGTAAAACTGTTCAGTATAAGAATAGGTTATTCAAAATATAATGATATTATGCAAGATGTTAAAGTATACTGATAACATTTTGATAGCTACATTGTATGTAGATTAATTCAACATTGTTAGATGTTGTTTGCTTATATTCTACTGGCTAAACATTATCCTCATGCTACTGACAGTTTTTTGGGAATCCGTCTATGGACGACGAAGTCAATGTCCAGCCACCAAGAGAGAGTTCTGTGTCCTGGTGCTCTGAGTGAGGCTCAATAAATTGCTGTCTGGTAAACTGTTCTTGAGGTCTGAGAGTCCGTGTGGTTTGTAACGGAATGTGAATTATGGTTGTCCAGGCTGTAGAAAACTGAATAATTATAATGGTAACGATGTACAACGTAAGTCAGGCTCGTACCGTAGGAGAAAACAAATAACGTGATCTTGAGTGTAGTACAACACTGAACCGTAATATTTTCAGTAGCTTACTCGTACAAGTAATATTTAAATTTTTCTTACGTTTATCACTTTTTTTTTATTCTTTTATTCATGACAGAACATATTCATATTTATTATTTACATAGGCTAATACCGAGGAAGAAAAGGCCTGCTATATATTCCCAGCAAAACATTTGAACTTTTAAAACTGTTATTATGTGCAAAACATTTATGTATGCTTAACGATTCGCAAACAGGAGTCGAACCTGCAAACTTTGCATCAGAATCCACAGTACTTTATCCACGACGCCAGACTCCACGTAAGTATAAGCGCCTAGCCAAAGCTAAACAATGTTTCCCCACACCCTGGAGCACCAGGCTCGTTTTCAAAGTTATTTCATCAATCCTACACATGCAGGAACAACGAAAGTACTGCTGTGGATTAGAATAATGTTTGAAAAATAATTAGCCGTTTGCAAATTTGTTAAGAATTTAAAATTTTTTCGTTTTCTCTGCTTGGAAGGTTTTGATGAAAAACTTTGAAAACAAGCTGGTGCCATGGAGGGGGAAAACATCGTCTAGCCCCGGGCTAGGCGCACATACTTGTCAGGGGTCTTTTCCGGGAAAACATGTGACTCTGATGAAGAGCTTGCAGATTCGGGGCCCTATGAGACTAGAGTATATAAATAATTATAATTCGTGCCAAAATGGGCAGAACTTGCATCTTGGCTTAAATAGCAACGCTCCCTTGCCATATGGGACAAGTAAAAATTTGTGATGCAAAAATTTCTTCAAAATCATTCTAAAACCTAACGAAAAAAATATATTTCACTGTTTTGTTTAGTATTAAATTATGTAAACAAACAAAATAATTTATTGTGTTAGGCTAAAATAAACTGCGCTTTTTAAATAAGGTTTGGGAAGTTTTCTAAGTTCCCTTTTTGTGAAAATTAAAAATTTTTACTCACATTAAAAAAAAAAATGTCCAAAACGTATAAAGAAAATTTTAGAAAAGGGCATAATTTTAAAAGATTTTTTTTCTAATTGACCATTTTTTAAAAACGGCACGACATATATAATATATACATTATATATATTATTAAAAATATATATAATAATATATATATATAAAAAATATATATAATATATTAATATATATATATAAAAAATATATATATATAATAATATATAATATATATATATAATAAAATATAAATATAATATATATATATATTATAAAATATAATATATTTTATATATAATATATATTATTATAATATATATATTATATATATATATATTAATATTTAAAATAAAATATAATTATAAAATATATATAATATATATAAAATATAAATATAATTATATATTTTAAAATATAAAAATATATAAATAAAAATATATATATAAAATATATAATATATAAAATTTAAAAAATTTATATAATAAAATAAATATATATAAATAAATAAATATAATTTTAAATATAATTTTAAAAATTTATATAAAAAATATATATTTTTATATATATATATAAATATATATATATAAATATTAATTATATATATATTATAATATATATAATATATAAAATTAAATAAAAAAATATAAAAAAAATATATTTATATATATATATTTAATATATTTAAATTTTATTTTTATATAAATATTTTAAAATATAAAATATATATATATATTTATATATATTAAATATATAAAAAAAATTAATTTAAAAAAATAAAAATATAATATAAAAATATATATAATTATAATAAATATTTATAATTATTATATAAATATTAATTATAAAAAATAATAAAAATAAATATATATATTATAATAAATTTTAAAAAAATATAAAAAAAAATATATAAAAAATAAAAAAAATATAAATATTTAAATAAAATATAAATAAATATATAAAAAATTAAAATAAATAAATAAAAAATTAAATTATAAATATATATTATATTAAATTTTTAAAATATATATATATAAAAATATTATTTTATAAAATATAAAAATAATAAATATAAAATAAAAAAAATAAAATATAAATTTAAAAAATAATAATAAAAATAAATTAAATAAAAAAAAAAAAAAAAATAAAAAAAAAAAAAATAAAAAAAATAAAAATAAATCAAAAAAAAAAAAAAAAAAAAAAAAAAAAGAATAAAATAAAACATAAAAAAAAATATAAAATAAAAAAAAATAAAAAACAAACAACATAAAAAAATAAAAAACAACACACACAAACAAACACACACACACACACATACAACAAACAGACAACACACACATACACACACACCATACACACACACAACACACACACACAACATACACACACAACACAATACACACAACACCACCACCTAAAACATACACACCACACACACACACAACACAACACACACACACACCACACCCCACACACAAAACATAACACACAAACACACATACACAACACAAACAACACACAACACACACAACACACACACACCCCACATACCCACACACACAACCACACATAATACACACACAACACACCACATACAACACACACAACACACACACCACAACACCACAAAACACACACACAACCCCCACCAACCCACCCACCCATACAACCCTCTTGATCAAACCCACCAAAAAAACCAGCACCTAACCCCCCCCCTACGAGTGCGGCACTGTCCCAATCCATCACCCGGACCAGCCCGGGCCACCGGGAATCCCTGAACCTTCAAAAAATGTTACTAAGCTCACACTCCAACCAGCCGCAAGATTAAAAACCACTTGTCCCATTCACTCCTACAAACCCGCTAAATGCCAAGCCTGCGGAAGTCAAGCCCCTCGCACACAAAACCCCTAAACCCCCTCCCCCCCAACCTTTCCTAGGCCGACCCCTAACCCCGCCTTCCTTCCACACAGACTGATACACCTGAAATCATTCTGTTTCGCCCATTCTCTCTACATGTCCGAACCCCCCTCAACACCCCCTTCCTCCCCTCTGGACAACATTTTTAAAGTAATCCCGCACCTTCTCCTAACTTCCAAACTACAAATTCTCGGCATTATATTCACACCACACATTGCCCTCAGACAGACATCTCCACTGCCCCAGCCTTCTCCTCGCTGCAACATTCATCACCCACGCTTCACCACCCATAATAAGAGCGTTGGTAAAACTATACCTCATACATTCCCCTCTTTGCCTCCAAGGACAAAGTTCTTTGTCTCCACAGTCTCCTAAGTGCACCACTCACTCTTTTTTCCCTCATCAATTCATGTTTTCACCTCATCTTTCATAGACCCATCCGCGACCCCGTCCACTCCCAAATATCTGAATACTTTCACCTCCTCCATACTCTCTCCCTCCAATCTGATATCCAATCTTTCATCACCTAATCTTTTTGTTATCCTCATAACCTTACTCTTTCCCGTATTCACCTTTAATTTTCTTCTTTTGCACACCCTACCAAATTCATCCACCAATCTCTGCAACTTTTCTTCAGAATCTCCCAAGAGCACAGTGTCTCAGCAAAGAGCAGCTGTGATAACTCCCACTTTGTGTGTGATTCTTTTTCTTTTAACTCCACGCCTCTTGCCAAGACTCTCGCATTTACTTCCTTACAACCCCATCCCATAAATTATTAAACAACCACGGGGACATCAAAACATCCTTGTCTAAGGCCTACTTTTACTGGGAAAAAATTTCCCTCTTTCCTACATACTCTAACTTGAGCCTCACTATCCTCGTAAAAACTCTTCACTGCTTCAGTAACCTCCCTCCTACACCATACACCTGCAACATCTGCCACATTGCCCCCCTATCCACGCTCTCATACGCCTTTTTCCAAATCCATAAATGCCACAAAAAACCTCTTTAGCCTTATCTAAATACTGTTCACTTATATGTTTCACGTAAACACCTGGTCCACACACCCCCTAACCTTTCCTAAAGCCTCCTTGTTTCATCTGTATCCTTTCTCCCGTCTTTTTCTTAAATTCTTCAATTATAACTCTACCATACACTTACCAGGTATACCCAGACTTAACCCCCTATAATTTTTGCACTCCTTTTTAATCCCCTTGCCTGTATACAAAGGAACTATGCATGCTCTCTGCCAATCCTAGGTACCTTACCCCTTCTATACATTTATCAATAATTGCACCAACACTCCAAACTATATCCCACCTCTTTTAACATTTCTATTTATCCCATCATCGGCTGCCTTACCCCCTTTCATTTTACCTACTGCCTCACAAACTTCCCCCACACTCACAACTGGCTCTTCCTCACTCCTATAAGATTTATTCCTCCTTGCCTATACACGAAACACAGTTTCCCCCTATCTTCATCAACATTTAACAATTCCTCAAAATATTCCCTCCATCTTCCCATACCTCTAACTCTCCATTTAATAACTCTCGGGCTCCTATTTTTAACTGACAAATCCTTTTGTTCTCTAGGCTTTGTTAACTTGTTAATCTCACTCCAAAACTTTTTCTTATTTTCCCAAAAAAATTTGTTGATAACATCTCACCCACTCTCTCATTGCTCTCTTTTTACATTGCTTCACCACTCTCTTAACCTCTCTCTTTTTTTCCATATACCTTCCCTCCTTGCATCACTTCTACTTGTAAAAACTTTTCATATGCTAACTTTTTCTCCCTTACTATTCTCTTTACATCATCATTCCACCAAACGCTCCCCTTCCCTCCTGCACCCACTTTCCTGTAACCACAAACTTCTGCTGAACACTCTAACACTAACATTATAAAACCTACCCCATACCTCTTCGACCCCATTTCCTATGCTCTCATTAGCCCATCTATCCTCCAATAGCTGTTTTATAAACTTACCCTAACTGCCTCCTCTTTTAGTTTATAAACCTTCACCTCCTTTTCTTCCCTGATGCTTCTATTCTCATTGCATCCCATGTACCTTTTACTCTCAGTGTAGCTACAACTAGAAAGTGAAACTGAATACCTGTGGCCCCTCTATAAACATGTACATCCTGAAGTCTACTCAAAAGTCCTTTTATCTACCAATACATAATCCAACAAACTACTGTCATTTCGCCCTACATCATATCTTGTATACTTATTTATCCTCTTTTTCTTAAAATATGTATTACCTATAACTAAACCCCTTTCTAAACAAGTTCAATCAAAGGGCTCCCATTATCATTTACACCTGGCACCCCAAACTTACCTACCACACACTCTCTAAAAATTTCTCCTACTTTAGCATTCAGGTCCGCTACCACAATTACTCTCTCACTTGGTTCAAAGCTCCTATACATTCACTTAACCATCTCCCAAAATCTCTCTCTCTACTCTGCATTCATCTCTTCTAATATATTATATATATATATATATATATATATATATATATATATATATATATATATATAATATATATATATATATATATATAATATATATGCAATAAGATCACAGTAAACAGGTGATTTCGGAATATGCAAAACAACCACTCTGAAAAAATAAAGAAATTCCAAGCGCTTTCGTGAGTAGTCACGAAAGCGCTTGGAATTTCTCTATTTTTCTGAGTGGTTGTTTTGCATATATATATATATAATATATATAATATATATATATATAATATATATATATATATATATATATATATATATATATATATATGTATATATATATATATATAATGATCCTCGAATTTCATAATACCTTTTCTGAATGTAAAACTATAGTTACTCTCCATAAAATGTATTTTTTTTAATATTTTTATGTGTCTGGAATGGATTAATTGGATTTACATTTTTTCTTATGGGAAATATAAACAAAAAATACATTTTATAGAGGATAACTATATTTTTACACACAGAAAAGGGAGAGAGAGAGTCATTAAAAGTAGTATTTAAACGAAAGTGCCTCAGTGAACAGGTATTACCGAAATCGCTTCTACAAAACAGGTTGATTAATCTGTCGTCGACCCTATTTGATCAACTCCACAGGTTAGTGATTATTAAGAATACTGATCTCTTAAACACGAGAAAAGTCAAATAAAAGTTTTCCAACATGGTACGACCTGAGAGGCAAGATCATTTACTAGATTGCATATGTAGGTGATTGAGAATAATGAAACGGAAAGCGGAATGTTTACATACTAGGAAACTAAACAATCTCATAGCAAAAAGTGGCTGATCTCAACATGTTAACTCGGAGTTTGTTATTAACCTGTCGAGTGTTGAACTTGCTCGGGACCAGCTGACAGCATTGGGATATGGGTTAAGTTTCGTGCCTACTAGCGGGGACACTAATTATGTTGACCTTGCCAAATCCTTTTGCAATTTGGAAAAACAAGGGGACCTATTCCCTGAAACGTTCGACATCTGCAAAGGCATGGTATATGGAGCTTTGCTCAGACTTGTGGAACCGAACTGTCCTTAAAGATTTATTAAGTCGTACCATGAAATGAAGAAAGATCCTAGACTTCATTTTACGAAAGCGAACAAAGCAAATATAATGGTAATTATGGACAAGGTAGATTATAGCGAAAAAAATGAACACATTATTAGAAGACAGGGATACTTACGTACCTCTTAATAAGAACTCTTGGGACCAGGTTAATGGTACATTTAATAAACAACTTAGAACCTTATTGAAAGGTAATGAGGAATTAATTAAACAGTTATTGACGAGATCTGTGACACTCCCTTACATGTACGGTTTGATTAAAGCCCACAAGCCCGGTTTTCCAGCCAGACCCATAATTAGTTCGGTAGGATGGGCATCATATGCCTTGTCAAAATGGTTGGTAAAAATATTAACTCCTTTGCTTGGCAACATTTCTGAAGCCCACTTAAAAAACAATGTTGATCTCATCGACAAATTGCAAAACGTCAACTTGTCAGTTTTGATGTCGCTGCGTTGTTCACGAGAGTCCCTGTTCCAGACTTGCTATCTTAACTGGAAGAAGAATTAGCTGAGTTCTCTTTGCATTTTGATAAAAATACCATTATTGAATTGATTAAGTTTTCTATAGTTGATTACAAGTTTGAGTTTGAGGGGAAATACTATGCTCAAAAACAAGGAATGGCGATGGGTAATCCGTTATTCCCTTTATTGAGCGATCTGTATATGAAATTTTTCGAGGCTAGACTTTTGAAAAATATCCTGCCATGGCAGTAAAGCTAAATGGTTCAGATATGTCTATGACATTTTGTGTCTTTAGCCAAACTAAATGGCCCTGGACAGGTATTTGCCATGACTTAAACGCTTTAGTCCCGTCTATTAAATTCATTGTGGAGAAAGAGGTGGACTGTAAACTTCCATTCTTATAAGTGTTGATACACCGGGTTGATAGAAAGTTTAAGTTTACAGTATATAGGAAGTCTACCAATGTGTGCTCATACATTCACTACTACTCCAACCACGAGACTAGAGTCAAAAGGAGTGTATTTCTGACTATTTTTTTGAGAGCCTATAGAGTGTGCAGTCCGGAGTTCCTACATGAAGAAATTAGGAAAATATTTGACATTGGCACGAAATTGCGATATCCTAAGATGTTTATGGAATCTGCCTTGCTGGCAGCTAAGAAAACTTATTTTGAACAAAACCTAGGATAACACCTCAGACCAAGACTGTGCTGGTCCTCACATATAACCAGAATTTATCTATCCTACCAAATGCTCTTGGAAGATTTAATATACAAGTAGTTTTTTTTTTTAAATTCACGGACTGTTAGAAGCATCTTGTTAAAGAATGCATCACAACAACGTTTTGGTGATGTCTACAGAGTTGGTTGCAATGGTTGCTGTCTCTCCTATTTGGGACAAACTGGAAAGTCATTGGAGGTGAGAATGTCCCAACACCGTTATTTGATACGTATAGCACAGGAGTCGAACGCGACTTTCAACCACATTAGAGCCTATAATAACCCTGCAAATTGGCAGGAAGCAAGAGTCATCTTCCCTTGTTTCTCTTGGCTTGAAAGGAATATTGTAGAATCGGCAATTATTAAGCATGATAGGCAGTTATCAATATCAATATCAGTGACGGGCTGTTCAAATTAGATGCGTTTTTAGTTGAGGCAATAGTACTCAGTTTTAAATTGTGCTCTTATATGTATGCATCAGACTGTCTTAAATGTGGTGCCACACCGAGGAATTAGGGCCTTTTTTGCTGCAGTTTCTGAAGGTTGAACCAGAGTTTGCCTCAGCATTATGTGGGATGAATATCGGTGGCCATTTTCTTATTGCAAATGTTTCCCCTCCCTTTAAATGAGTTTATGTTAATGAGCCCCGTTTCCTTTACATAACTTTTAAAAGTCTCCCCTCTATATGTTAGGGTTTTTTCTCGTCATTTAAAGGACACGTTGTCCTGTGGAGGTTATAATATAAATGCCAGTGACTCCTATGTCGCAAACAATATTGATATACGTATTTAAAGTTATTGCTGTCATAGCGGAATATGACTGAATTCATTATTATTCCTACGTTAATTTTGTTAAGGTTACATTACCAATGCTTGTGGAATTTTTCTTATGTTATAATATTCATCCGTCTGGCTGTTGTGCCTGTGGGCACTTCCGGTGCCTTCTCTCTCCCTCGCTCACTCCAGTGACAGCGGTCTTCTGGGAACGTATTGGCGTGGAAACCCTCCTCTCTTCAGCAATTTTGCAAGCTCCTGATAATGTGTTGATTGTAAAACGAAAGGCCTAGAGCTATCATTCTGCTGCCCCCATAGACTTCTGTTTTTTATCTTGAGCATGCCTTATTCGATAGGCTTTAAATTTTAAGTGTTGATGTACTGAATCTGTGGCAAGATTCATGAAACCGTTTGTGTTCGTGGGTGTTCTATGAACGATGTTACATATAGGCCCTTCCAAGATTTTGTTTTCCTATGCTAACTAGAGAAAAACCTTCCCTAATCGGCTTAAAATTTTTAACACAATATAGTACCACTTTGAGAAAAAAAAACCGGCTAAATGGCATCGACAGACTTCATTAATAATGCTCACTTTTCCATGTTGAGGTAACAATGGGTTTTTGAAGCGGGACCGAGGTAATATTGTATTACACTGATACTAGTGAGTGGCTCCTCATTCAAGGAACTAGACTAATCCTCATCTTGCTTAGATTGAATATAAATGCATCAGTTTCCTCAGGCTGTGTATGACCCGTACTGGATTTTGGTGGATTTTGTGCAGTTACCGGAGAATACCTCTTCTGATCGGCTTTCAACTTAAAGGACTTATCATCTTGAGTACAGGTTAACTTGTCTTCAACATGCACATTTTGTTAATTAATATAGCTTCTGTTAAAAATGTAGACACTGTTTATCCTGATCAGAAATAAACAATATTATTAGACTTTTATGGATTATCTCAGTTTGGATGTATATAATATCCATTATGTTCACACAACATGTGTGTGTTCTCAAGACCATTGTAAAAAATAATATGTATTATGTATCCAAAGTTTTATAACATTTACTTTTGTGTATGTATAATTCAAGTTTAAACACTGGATTTATTTTGGCCTCTGATGGTCCCAATATGTCTTTTTTATGGTAAGAACTGGGAAAAATGAAGTTTTGATTTTCATGCGATCATTTCTGATTTTCATGCGATTAATCCAGTTGCCTTCAGACTTCTTCACTGATAACATTATAATACAAAATCTTAGCGCTTGCCAACTTTATGTGCCGGTGTATCTTAGGATATTGGTTCCTCTGAGATAGGAAGAGAAGTCCATTTAAGTTTGGTCTTAAAGCTAGTGTTTCTTAGTGGACGGTTTGAATTAGTTCAGGGTTGTGTGTGCCTTGACCGGCCAGTTTTATTAAAGGTACTGGGACTATGGTGTCTACGAAATAATTTGAGAGTTCTAAATCTGATTTGCTTCAGCTATTTAATAATATTGTTTACCCTAATTACAATCTTATGTTGCACTCTGCAGTAATATTTTTGAGTGCATTGGCGTCCGAGTGTCTGGGTTATGCAGTATGGGGAAACTGTTCTCGGATCAGCGTCAATTTTTTTACCGCTGACTATCTTAATTGGAAGTAATTTCTATTGGTTTTGGGCTGCGTGATGTCATTTTGAATTATTATTATTATTATTATTAAAGATTCGCCGGTATTCTCCCGACTCGGGCATTTTCCAAGTGGTAGCCCGGCTCTGGCTCCCTCTTTAGTGTGTATCTGAGACCTAAGTCTCCCATGGGAGAAGGCACAAGAACCCCCTCATTTTGGGACCAACTGTCCCCAGGCCTAGCTTCTAGTAGGGAGAAGCTAGGCCTCTCTGGTCCGCCATCCCCGCCCCAAGGAGGATAATAGGAATGACAGTCTTGTGAGCTGCAAGCTCTGGCTCAGGCACCTACCCTGCCCTAGAAGGGCTGGTCATGGTGTCGATGTGCCATTTTGAAATTTTTTTACTCAATCTCATCAAGTCGATTTCTTAATAAATAAAAAAAATAAAGGTATTTTTACTGGAGTGTAATGAATTTTACATTGAAATTAAAGGAGACAAAAAAATTTAAAAAAATATATATATATTTTCTATGACGTTCTTACATTTAACAGTTTCTGTGATCCCCTTAAACGTTCTTATTTACTATACAATTTCTCTAAAAATGTTCAAACTCCAAAATTATCGGGAACTGCTAAGTCGAGATTTTTAAATTCTTAGCACTGGTTTACTGTTTTAAGAAAAGTCTTGTGGTTTTATTTGGATGTGTTAGTACTCAAGCAACCTCACCTGTTCAAATTTTTTTCCTAAAATTTTCTGTGTCATGACAGTAGCATTGAAGGGAGTTGAGCTAGAGCACAACACAGCCTTGCTGGTGCGAGATTCGGCGGTAAAAAGCTGAACTTGTAGTCACGTTACATAGGCCATTCCCGGAGTATTTTCGTGTGAGGACTCGAGAAACTCTTCTTAATGAGCTTCAAACTTTCAGTGTTTGTCTTGCTTAGTGGTTTACATGTTACTTTACTTTGCCTTGTTTCCCCTGATTTTATTAATTAGATCTTTGGAATATCTTTCTCCTTCCAACCACTAAGAATTTTATCTATCAATCCGAAAAAACTAAGGAAACGTTAATCCTACAATACGTTAATATTTTTACATTTCTCTCTAGCAGTCCAGGAGATATTTTTTTTTTATCTAAAAATCTATTATGAATACTAAATATTAGGCTAAATTTATTTTCTATTATATTTTTTTACAACATAAACATGAGAAAATATACCCTGGAAGAACTTGGTTTTTAAAACACCCTGAAAGATGAAGTTATTTTCTTTTTATTATCACACAGGCCGATTCCCACCAAGGCAGGGTGACCCGAAAAAGAAAAACTTTCACTATCATTCACTCCATCACTGTCTTGCCAGAAGGGTGCTTTACACTACAGTTTTTGTGTACGAATGGTATATAATACCGACAAGATGAGATTAAGACACATGTGCAACATCTGGGTATCTTTATTGTAGACGTTTCGCCATCCAGTGGCTTTATCAATACAAATTCTAGGACATAACTTGAAGACAGTAGAACTATGTACAGAAGATGAGGTAATCAATCGCTCAACCTAGGAGTAGGTGCGAAGAGCACCATAGTCGCGGAGATTCTGAAGCAGAAGAAAGGATCCTGGCGCTTATATAGTAACGTCAGGTGTAGCAGACGAGGGCATATTCACTGGTAGGCGGGATTCCCCAGTGGAAGTAGGTCCTTCCCAAATAGATGGGTTAGTTGTAGTAGTAGTTGTCGTAGTCATGAAGGTTATGTACATGTCCTGAGAATTAAGGAATCTTAATTCTGAGGACATGTACATAACCTTCACGACTACGACAACTACTACTACAACTATCCCATCTCTTTGGGAAGGACCTACTTCCACTGGGGAATCCCGCCTACCAGTGAATATGCCCTCGTCTGCTACACCTGACGTTACTATATAAGCGCCAGGATCCTTTCTTCTGCTTCAGAATCTCCGCGACTATGGTGCTCTTCGCACCTACTCCTAGGTTGAGCGATTGATTACCTCATCTTCTGTACATAGTTCTACTGTCTTCAAGTTATGTCCTAGAATTTGTATTGATAAAGCCACTGGATGGCGAAACGTCTACAATAAAGATGCCCAGATGTTGCACATGTGTCTTAACTACAGTTTTTAAACTGCGACATTAACACCCCTCCTTCAGAGTGCAGGCACTGTACTTCCCATCTCCAGGACTCAAGTCCTGCCAGTTTCCCTGAACCCCTTCATAAATGTTACTTTGCTCACACTCCAACAGCACGTCAAGTATTAAAAGCCATTTGTCTCCATTCACTCCTACCAAACACGCTCACGCATGCCCGATGGAAGTTCAAGCACCTCGCACACAAAACCTCCTTTACCCCCTCCCTCCAACCTTTCCTAGGCCGACCCCTACCCCGCCTTCCTTCCACTACAGACTGATACACTCTTGAAGTCATTCTGTTTCATTACATTCTCCCTACATGTCCAAACCACCTCAACAACCCTTCCTCAGCCCTCTGGACAACAGTTTTGGCAATCCCGCACCTCCTCCTAACTTCCAAACTACGAATTCTCTGCATTATATTCACACCACACATTGCCCTCAGACATGACATCTCCACTGCCTCCAGCCTTCTCCTCGCTGCAACATTCATCACCCAAGCTTCACACCCATATAAGAGCGTTGGTAAAACTATACTCTCGTACATTCCCCTCTTTGCCTCCAAGGACACCAAGTGCACCGCTCTCCCTTTTCCCCTCATCAATTCTATGATTCACTTCATCTTTCATAGACCCATCCGCTGACACGTCCACTCCCAAATATCTGAATACATTCACCTCCTCCATACTCTCTCCCTCCAATCTGATATCCAATCTTTCATCACCTAATCTTTTTGTTATCCTCACTACCTTACTCTTTCCTGTATTCACTTTTAATTTTCTTCTTTTGCACACCTACCAAATTCATCCACCAACCTCTGCAACTTCTCTTCAGAATCTCCCAAGAGCACGTGTCATCAGCAAAGAGCAACTGTGACAACTCCCACTTTATGTGCGATTCTTTATCTTTTAACTCCACGCCTCTTGCCAAGACCCTCGCATTTACTTCTCTTACTACCCCATCTATAAATATATTAAACAACCACGGTGACATCAACATCCTTGTCTAAGCCTACTTTTACTGGAAATAATTTCCCTCTTTCTACATACTCTAACTTGAGCCTCACTATCCTCGTAAAAACTTTTCACTGCTTCAGTAACCTACCTCCTATACCATACACCTGCAACATCTGCCACATTGCCCCCCTATCCACCCTGTCATACGCCTTTTCCAAATCCATAAATGCCACAAAAACTCTTTAGCCTTATCTAATACTGTTCACTTATATGTTTCACTGTAAACACCTGGCCCACACACCCCCTACCTTCTAAATGCCTCCTTGTTCATCTGCTATTCTATTCTCCGTCTTACTCTTAATTCTTTCAATAATAACTCTACCATACACTTTACCAGGTATACTCAACAGACTTATCCCCCTATAATTTCTGCACTCTCTTTTGTCCCCTTTGCCTTTATACAGAGGAACTATGCATGCTCTCTGCCAATCCCTAGGTACCTTACCCTCTTCCATACATTTATTAAATAATAGCACCAACCACTCCAAAACTATATCCCCTGGTCACAGACCGGGCCGCGGGGGCGTTGACCCCCGAAACTCTCTCCAGGTAAACTCCAGGTAAACTCCACCTGCTTTTAACATTTCTATCTTCATCCCATCAATCCCAGCTGCCTTACCCCCTTTCATTCTACCCACTGACTCACGAACTTCCCACACACTCACAACTG
>NC_069401.1:96867898-96910398 GCF_026875155.1 Cherax quadricarinatus | reverse complement strand
CTCGGGTTCGATCCCCCGGCTAATCGCAGAGTTGTTATTGATATATGAAACCCCAAAGCAAGTGGTATTGAAACATTTCCCAAACTGCGGCCAGCAAAGATTAGATCCTGCGACACATTCTCCCGCCTCAAAAGACAGAACAACGTTCACATTTCTTAACCACTCAACCAATAATTCTTCAAAGATCACGCACCCAGCAGAGCTAGGTGTTGTTCGTGATGCGAGGACACTCGTGGTAATGATAAGCTCAAGGCTAATATCAACCACCTCTCTTTTGAATACCAGCCTCCAAAAGCAGTTTATATAGTAATGAATTCACTATACAAGTGGTAATGAAACATTTACCAATCTGCGACCAGCCGAGATTAGATCCTGAAACACATTCTCCTGCTTCAAGAGTCAGAACAACGTTCACATTAGTAACGTTCACACTATTATTCTTCACATCTAGCTAAAGTTAAACTGTGTGTATTGTTAATGGTAGTGAGATCTTTACGTATATAAAAGTCCAGAATTCCTTTTTTGAAGAAATCTTGAAAATTTATGAAATAGTTAATGATCTAAAATACCCAAGAAAATTGACTGATAAATATTTTAAAATTACTAGAAACACTTTTTAAAACTTAGAAAGGGACAACCATCCTTATTTAACTAAAAATATGTTGGTTCCTCCTACCATAAAAACTTGGATGATAATCCATCTCCACTAAAGAATTTTAATATGAAAGTTGAATTTAAAACTCTAGATACAGTTAAAAAAACTTTTGATAAAAAATCTCCCAAAAATACTGATGGTTGCGTCTACAAGATTCCTTGTAAAATATGTGATAAAGTTTATTACGTGAAACTGGTAAAGTCTTGAACTATGATTAAAGCAACATAAATGTAGGATTAGAAGTGGACAAGATTCTAATGCTTTGTTTAATTATGTAAGAGATTTTAACCATCCAATTGATTTTCAAAAGGTTGAGAAAGTGGCATAATAATATGAATATTGCTTCTGGGTTAAGCAAATTGGATTCAATGACAGATAATTAATAAATTTTGGGAAGAATTTAAGATACATTAGACAAATTAAATTTTTGGGTAGAATATAAAGTCAGATGTTGCTGAGGTGGCCGCGAGGTGTAGTCTCGTGCTTATATGCCTTCCAGTTAATCTTTGATTTTCATAGTTCCTTGATAATGTGAGAAATCACGAAAGGGCATGAAATTCTACCAGGTTTGCCAGGCGACCAAATGCCGCAGCAGTTATTTGGTTGATGTGCGTCTGAAGAGATGTTCTTGATATTATACTCACTCAAAAATCCTTTTCCTTGAGTTAAGTTTGCAATCTTTGGCCCCTATAGCCTGAACCCTGTCAGGGGTCTTCTTTGCCCTTCCCCAAACATCATGACTTTGCACTTGGTGTAAGTTGCTGGTGCAGTTGCTGGACTTGGATTGCAGCCTATCCAGATCCTTTTGGATTCCTGCCAGATTCTCATCTATTTGAATTCTCCTTATTAGCTTCATATCGCCTGGAAACTGGGATACTTCTGAATCTATCCTTGCCGTCATATCTTTCACATATACCAGTAACAGCAACGGTCTTAGGACTGACCCTGTGGAACCCCGCTCGTTATAGGCGCCCACTCTAACACCTTGTTATGTACCATGACTCGTTTTTGCATTTCTGTTGGGTATTCTCTAATCCAGTGAAGTATTTTGCCTGTTATACCTGTCTTATCCTCTTGCGTGGAACTGAGTAAAAAAACCTTCTTAGAGTCCAAGAAAATGCAGTCTAACCCCCTTCTCTCTCTTGTCTTACTTCCATCACCTTTTCGTAAGACTTCAGTAGGTTTTTGACACAGGATTTCCCTTCCCTGAAGCTATGCTGGTTGTCGTGTATAAATTATCTTCTATGTGCTCTACCACTCTTCTACTGATAATCTTCTCCGTGACTTTGTGTACTATACATGTCATTGACATTGGTCTGTAGTTTAATGCTGCGTCTGTGTCGCCTTTCTTAAAAATGGGACTATATTTGCTGCCTTTCACACCTCAGGTAGTCGCCCTGTTTCAAAAGATGTGCTGTTAGTGGCACATACAGCGCCTGAAATCTCTCTCTCTCTCTCTCTCTCTCTCTCTCTCTCTCTCTCTCTCTCTCTCTCTCTCTCTCTCTCTCTTTTCTCTCTCTCTCTCTCTCTCTCTCTCTCTCTCTCTCTCTCTCAGGACCCTCGGAGAGACGTTGTCCGGCCCCATCGCCTTTGAGGTATCTAGTTCACTTAGCACCCTCTTCACCCACTCATCGGTTGTGTATATTGTTTCCAAAAATAGTTGAGTACCCCAGCACTCCAGCTTTCTGTAGTCATTTCTGTCTCCATTGAAATTACTTCCCTAAATATAAGGTTAAGCTCTTCACATATATCTCGGTTGTTTCTTGTGATTTCCCTTGCTGGACCAGGTCTGCAGCCTGTCCAGATCCCTTTGTAGTTCTGCCTAGTCTTCGATCGAATGAATTCTTCTCATCAACTTCATATCATCTGCAAACAGGGACACTTCAGAGTCTATTCCTTCCGCCATGTCGTTCACAAATACCAGAAACAGCACTGGTCCTAGGACTGACTCCTGTGGGACCCCGCTGGTCACAGGTGCCCACTCTGACACCTCGCCACGTACCATGACTCGCTGCTGTCTTCCTGACAAGTATTCCCTGGTCCCTTCTAGTGCCTTCCCTGTTATCCGTGCCTGGTCCTCCAGTTTTTGCACTAATCTCTTGTGTGGGACTGTGTCAAACGCCTTCTTACAGTCAAAGAAAATGCAATCCACTCACCCCTCTCTCTTTTGTCTTACTGCTGTCACCCTGTCATAGGACCTCAGTAGGTTTGTGACACAGTATTTCCATTCCCTGAAACCATGTTGGTTGCTGTTGATGAGATCATTCCTTTCTAGGTGTTCCACCACTCTTCTCTTGATAATCTTCTCCATAACTTTGCATACTATACGTGTCAGTGACACTGATCTGTAGTTTAGTGCTTCATGTCTGTCTCCTTTTTTTAAAAATTGGGACTACATTTGCTGTCTTCCATACCTCAGATAATCTCCTTATTTCAATAGATGTGTTGAATATTGTTGTTAGGGGTACACATAGTACCTCTGCTCCCTCTCTCAGGACCCATGGAGAGATGCTATCCGGCCCCATTGCCTTTGAGGTATCTAGCTCACTCAGAAGCCTCTTCACTTCTTCCTCGTTTGTGTGTATTGTGTCCAATACTTGGTGGTGCACCCCACCTCCCTGTCTTTCTGGAGTCCCTTCTGTCTCCTCTGTGAACACTTCTTTGAATCTCTTGTTGAGTTCTTCACATACTTCACGGTCATTTCCTGTTGTCTCTCCTCCTTCCTTCCTTAGCCTGATTACCTGGTCCTTGACTGTTGTGTTCCTCCTGATGTGGCTGTATAACAGCTTCGGGTCAGATTTGGCTTTCGCTGCTATGTCGTTTTCACATTGTCGTTGGGCCTCCCTTCTTACCTGTGCATATTCATTTCTGGCTCTATGACTGCTCTCCTTATTCTCTTGGGTCCTTTGCCTTCTGTACTTCTTCCATTCCGTAACACACTTGGTTTTTGCCTCTCTGCACCTTTGGGTGAACCCTGGGCTCATCCTGACTTTTTCATTATTCCTGTTACCCTTGGGTACAAACCTCTCCTCAGCTTCCTTGCATATTGTTGTTACATATTTCATCATCTCATTTACTGGCTTCCCTTCCAGTTCTCTGTCCCACTGAACCCGGTTCAGGAAGTTCCTCATTCCTGGCCCTTCCTGTTTCCCCCTCCACTTGTAACTCTACCGTGTATTCGAAGCTTAAAACTACATGATCGCTGGCCCCAAGGGGAATTTCATATGTGATGTCCTCAATATCTGCACTACTCAAGGTGAATACTAGGTCCAGTCTCGCTCGTTCATCCTCTCCTCTCTCTCTGGTAGTGTCCCTTACGTGTTGGTGAATAAAGTTTTCCAGTATCACCTCCATCATCTTAGCCCTCCACGTTTCTGGGCCCCCATGTGGCTCCAGGTTTTCCCTGTCGATTTCCTTGTGGTTGAAGTCACCCATAATCAACAGATTTGTCCTGTTCACATGAGCCATTCTGGCCACTTCAGTCAGTGTGTCAATCATTTCTCTATTACTCTCATCATATTCTTGCCTTGGCCTCCAGCTGTTCTGTAGTGGGTTATACAACATTGTAATTATCACCTTGGGACCTCCAGACTGAAGTGTTGCTATTATGAAGTCTCTTGCTTCTCCTCTGTCTCCACTCTACAGCTCATCAAACTCCTATTGGATTTTGATGAGCAGTGCCACTCCCCCACCCTCTCTGTTCCCTCTGTCTTTCCTCAGGATCTGATATCCCGTTGGAAAGAAGGCATCTGTTTTCATTCCTGTGAGCTTGGTTTCTGTGAGAGCTATGATGTCCGTTGATGCCTCCTTGATTCTTTCGTGCCACTCCTCCCACTTATTCGTTATGCTTCCAGCGTTGGTGAACCATACCTTCAGTTTCCTCTCCACCACTGTGTTTGAGGGGTCTGTGAGGGTGGGGGGACCTGGCAGTGTGCTGTGGGATTCTACGGTGTACTGTGGAGGGACTGTAAGTGTGGATTGTGGTTTGTGTTGGGATAGCTTGTTTGGTTGTGTGGGTTCTAGGGGTGCATCCGTACTCACCTATTTGTGGTTGCAGGGGTCGAGTCACAGCTCCTGGCCCCGCCTCTTCGCTGATTGCTACTAGGTCCTCTCTCTCCCTGCCCCATGAGCTCTATCATACCTCGCCTTAAAACTATGTATGGTTCCTGCCTCTACCACATCACCTTCTAGGCTATTCCATGGCCTGACTACTCTATGACTGAAGAATACTTCCTAACATCCCTTTGATTCATCTGAGTCTTCAACTTCCAATTGTGTCCTCTTGTGTCTGTGTCCCATCTCTGGAACATCCCGTCTTTGTCCACCTCGTCTATTCCACGCATATTTTATATATGTCGTTATCATGTCTCCCCTGAGCCTCCTGGCCTCCATGCCGTCAGGCCGGTTTCCCTCAACCTTTCTTCATAGGACAATCCCCGTAGCTCTGGGACTAGTCTTGTTGCAAACCTTTGCACTTTCTCTAATTTCTTGACGTGCTTGACTAGGTGTGAGTTCCAAACTGGTGCTGCATACTCCCAGTATGGCCTGACGTAGATGGATACAGAGTCTTAAACGATCTTACTGAGGAAATCGGAACGCTATCCGTAGGTTTGCACAGGCGCCCGTATGCTGCAGCAGTTATCTGATTTGATGTGCGCCTCAGGAGATATGTTCGGTGTTTATACTCCCCAGATCTTTTTCCTTGAGTGAGGTTTGCAGTCTTTGGCCATCTAAACTATATTTGTTGTGTTCGGTCTTCTTTGGCCCTTCCCCAATCTTCATGACTTTGCATTTGGCAGGGTTAAATTCAAGGACCCAGTTGCTGGACCAGGCTTGTAGCCTGTCCAGGTCTCTTTGTAGTCCTGCCTGATCCTCGTCCGATTTGATTCTTCTTATTAACTTCAAAATCATCTGCAACAAGGACACTTCTGAGTCTATCCCTTCCGTTATGTCTTCGTTCACGTATACCAAGAACAGCACGGTACTAGGACTGACCCCTGTGGAACCCCGCTTGTCACAGGCGCCCCATCTGACACCTCGTCGCGTACCATGACTCGTTGTTGCCTCCCTGTCAGATATTCTCTGATCCATGCAGTGCCTTTCCTGTTATGTGTGCCTGGTCCTCTAGCTTTTGCAGGAACCTCTTGTGAGGAACTGTGTCGAAGGCATTCTTGCAGTCCAAAAATACGCAGTCGATCCACCCCTCTCTCTCTTGTCTTACTTCTGACACCTTGTCATAAAACTCTAGTAGGTTTGTGACACAGGATTTTCCTTCCCTGAAACCGTGCTGGTTGTCAATTATACACTTGTTTCTTTCCAGGTGCCCCCCACCATCTCCTCCTGATGATCTTCTCCATGACCTTGCATACTATACACGTTAGTGATACAGGTCTGTAGTTTAGTGCCTCATGTCTGTCTCCCTTTTTAAAATTTGGGACTACATTTGCCATTTCCATACCTCAGGGAGTTGCCCAGTTTTCAAATGATGTGTTGAAGATCTTTGTTAATGGCTCACACAATATCTCTGCTCCCTCTTAAGGACCCATGGGGAGATGATTGTCTGGTCCCACCGCCTTTGAGGTGTCAAGTTCGCATAGCAGCTTCTTCACCTCCTCCTTGGTTATATGTACCTCATCTAGCACTTGCTGGTGTGCCCCCTGTTCTGATTTCTTGGAGTCCTATGGTTTCCACTGTAAATACCTCTTTAAATCTTGTGTCGAGCTCCTGACATACCTCTCGTTCCGTTTCTTGTGAATTCCCCATCACCCTTCCTCAGTCTGACTACCTGGTCCCTGACTGTTGTTTTCCTCCTGATGTGGCTGTACAACAGCTTCGGGTCAGTCTTTACTTTTGATGCTATGCCATTTTCATATTGTCTCTGAGCCTCCCTTCTTATCTGTGCATATTCGTTTCTGGCTCTTCGGTGATTTCTTTATTTTCCTGAGTTCTCTGTCTTCTGTACCTTTTCCATTCTCTTGTACACCTAGTTTTTGCCTCCCTACACCTTTGGGTGAACCAAGGACTCGTTCTGTTCTTTCCCCGTTATTTTCTGTTTCCCTTGGGAACAAACCTCTCCTTTTGCCTCCTTGCATTTTGTTGCTACATAGTCCATCATTTCTTGTACTGGTTTTCCTGTCAGTTCCCTCTCCATGAATGTCTTGAAGGAAGTTCCTCATGCCTGAGTAGTTCCCCCTTTTGTAGTTTGGTTTTTCCCAGCCTATTCCTGCTACTCTCTCCACTTGGAGCTCAAACTATGTAGTCGAAGCACAGAACCACATGATCACTAGCTCCCAGGGGCCTTTCATACATGATACCCTCGATGTCCGAACTACTCATGGTGAATACAAGGTCCAACCTTGCTGGTTCATCCTCTCCTCTCTCTCTGGTAGTGTCTCTAACATGTTGATGCATGAGGTTCTCCAGTACCACATCCATCATCTTGGCTCTCCATGTTTCGGGACCCCCATGGGGCTCCAGGTTTTTCCAGTCAATCTCCTTGTGATTGAAATCACCCAAAACTAGTAACTTTGCTCCCCCCATGCGTGCTCTCCTGGCCACCTCGGCTAGTGTGTCGATCATTGCTCTGTTGCTCTCATCGTATTCTTCTCTTGGCCTCCTGCAGTTCTGTGGTGGGTTGTACATTACTGCAATTATGTCCCTCAGACTGGATTGTTCCTACTAAGTAGTCCCTTTCGCCCATGCCATCCATTCCTTCCATTTTCTCAACACCCCACTGGTTTTTAATGAGCAGTGCAACTCCTCCCCCTCTCCTCCCTCTGTCTTTCCTGAGGATTTGATATCCGGATGGAAAGATTGAATCTGTTATTATTCTGGTGAGTTTTGTTTCTGTGAGTGCTATTATGTCTGGGGATGTCTCTTTGATTCTTTCGTGCCACTCCTCATACTTGTTTGTTATTCCATCTGCATTTGTATACCACACCTTCAACTTCTTTTCTAAGACTGTGGTCTGGGAGGTATATTGGGGTTGTGGAAATGGGAGACCTGGTAAGGAACTATGGTTGTTGCTGTGGGGGTGAGTTTGTAATGTAGTGGGTGGGGGCATTGGATGTGGCATGGTGTTTTGATTTAGAGTGTTTGGTTGCACTGGGGTTGACCTGGTTGGGAGCTTCTATAGGAAGTTGTGAGGGAGGCTTATTTGATCTTCTTCCTGGGTCTGGGATCTCCTGTCTGTCTTCTCCATCCCCTCTCTTTCCTCCTTTCGCCTTTGTACCATCTCTCTCAGTTTCTTCCTTTCTTCTTGTGTTCTGTCGCGGTCGAGATACACCTTCCTGTATGCCGTCATGTCCCTTAATCGTGCTTTCTCCTGCAGGATCCTGGTCCAAATCGCTTCTGCCTTGAAGGTCACTCTCACTGGCCGGGTTCTTTTTTTTACAAACCCCCTATTCTCCGAAAATTTTCCAGCTGGGTCATATCGTCTTCTCCTATTGCTTTCATGATGCTTTCAATTGCTTTTTTTTCCCTTGTTTTCTTGCTTCATATGTTTCCCCTTCGACTTCCTGGAGCCTCTTTTCCTTCTGTGTCCTCTCCCTCTGCTGCTGTCGTTTTGATCTTGTTCTCTCTCTGTCTAGGAACACCCTCCTGTATCTTGACAATTTCTTCAGCCGTGATTTCTCTTGCAGGATCTTGTTTCGCACAGTTTCTGTCTTGAAAACCAGCTTAACTGGCCGGTTTCTCCCATTTGAGTACCCCACTTTTCTCTGAAAATTTATTATATCAGTCATGTCCCCTTCGCCTATTTCTTTGATGATGTTTTTAATCTCCAGTTCTTCTTCCCTGTCGTCTTTCATTGTGTCCTCCCCTCACTCTCCTGAAACCATGAATAAACACAGACTTCTCCCTCTCCTCCTCCCATTGCCTTTCCCTCAGTGTCTCTGGATCCTGTTTGTACATGGCATTGATCTCCCAGTAGATCTTAATGGCATGGTCGTGCATCTGCATGTGTGTGTGTGTGTGTGTGCGCGCGCGCACTCACCTAATTGTACTCACCTAGTTATGATTCCAGGCGTCGAGTCATAGCTCCTGGCCCTGCCATTTCTCCGAATTTGTGTGTCTGTGTGTACTCAATTGTATTCACCTAATTGTGCTTGCAAGGGTCGATTCATAGTTCATAGCCTCGCCTCTTCAGTGGTCGCCTAGGGAGCCACTCTCTCGCTGCTCCATGAGCTTTATCATATGGTACCTGCCTCCACTACCTCACTTTCCAGATTATACCACTTCCTGACAACTCTATGACTGAAGTAATACTTACTGACATCCTTGTGACTCATCCAAGTCTTCGGCTTCCAATTATGATCTTTTGTTGCTGTGTCCCATCTCTGGAACATCCTGTCTCTGACCACTATGTCGATTCGTCTCAGTATTTTATATGTCACTATCATGTCCCTCCCTATTCCTCCTGTCCTCCTTGTATGACATGCTCCTTAGTTTCGGGACTAGTCTGGTTGTAAACCTTTGCACTTTATCTAATTTCCTTATGTGCTTGGTCCATTGAGGGTTCCAAACTGGTGCTGCCTACTCCAGTATGGGTCTGACGTACACTGTGTACAGAGTCGTGAACGATTCCTTACTGAGCTCTCGGAACGCTATTAGGTTTGTTAGTCGCTCATATACTACAGCAGTTATTTGGTTGATGTGTGCCTCAGGATATGTGCTTGGCATTATGCTCATCTCAAGGTCTGAGTCTATTCCTTCTGTCAAGTCATTCAAATATACCAGAAACAGCACCAGTCCTAGGACCGACCCCTGTGGAACCCCACTCGTCACAAGCGCCCAGTCTGACACCTTGTCACATACAATGACTCGTTGTTGTCTTACTTTTAGTTATTCTCCTATCAATTGCTGTGCCTTCCCTGTAATACCCGCCTGGTCCTCCAACTTTTGCACTAATCTCTGGTGCGGAAGTGAGTCAAAAGCCTTCTTACAGTCGAAGAAAACACTTTCTCTCTCTCTTGCCTTACCACCATTACCTTGTCACAGAACTCCAGTAGGTTTGTGATACGGGATTTTCCTTCCCTCAAACGGTGCTGGTTGTCGTGAATAAGCTCATTTCTGTTTAGGTGCTTCACCATTCTTCTCATAATTTTCTCCATGACTCTGCATTCTATATATGTCAGTGACACTGGTCTGTAGTTTGGTGCTACGTGTCTGTCTCCTTTCTTAATATTGGGACCTCATTTTTTGTCTTTCACACCTGTTTTGATACATGTGTTGAAACCTGTTATTAGCACACACAGTGCCTCTGCTCCCTCTCTCAGGACCCACAGAGATATGTTGTCCGGCTCCATTTCCTTTGAGGTATCTAATTCATTTAACAGCCATTTCATCTCCTCGATTGTACTTATTATGTGCAGCACTTGATGGTGTACCCCACTACTCCGGCTTCCTGAAGTCCTTGCTGTATCCATTGTAAATCTTTCTTTCTTCACCCAGACTACCTGGTTTTTGATTATTGTTTTCGAACTTATATAACTATACAACAGCTTCTGGTCAGACTTGGCTTTAATTGCTATGTCGTTTTCGTATTGTCTCTGGGCCTCCCTCCTTATCTGTGCATATTTATTTCTGACTCTTCGACTAATCTATTATCCTGGTGCCTTTGCTTTTTATACTTCTTTCATTCCCTAGTGCACTTAGTTCTGGCCTCTCTACACCTTTGGGTGAGCCAAGGACTCGTCCTGGCCTTCTCATTATTTCTGTTGCCTTTGAGTACAAAGCTCTCCTCTGCTTCCTTGCATATTGTTGTTACATATTCCATAATATCATTTACTGATTTTCCTGCTAATTTTCATTCCCACTGAACGTATACCTTGCTGCTTCTACTTACACTTAGACACACTACATATACATGTACACATATATATGTATACACACCGATCTGAATTTTCTTCTCTTTTTCTAAATAATTCTTGTTCTTCTCACTTCCTCTCATCTCCATGGGGAAATGGATAAGAATCTTTCCTCCCTAAGACATGCGTGTAGTAAGAGGCGAATAAAATGCCGGGAGCAATGAGCTAGTAACCCTTTCTCCTGTATAAATTACTAAAAATAAGAAAAAAACTTTATAAAACTAGGTTGTCTGAATGTGTGTGGATGTAATACAAATTATAAGAAAGATATGATTATCAGTGTTATGAATGTAAAAAGCTGGATGTCGTAGCTCTAAGCGAAACAAACGTGAAAGGGGTAGAGGAGTTTCAGTTGGGAGAAATAAATGGGATTAAGTCAAGAGAATATGAGAGAGTTAGAGCTAAGGAAGGGGGTAACAATAATGTTGAGAGATCAGTTATGGAAGGAGAAGAAGGAATATAAAAGTATAAATTCAAGGATTATGTGGGTTAAGATAAGGGTCGGATGAGAAAAGTGGGTTGTAATAAGTGTGTATGCATCTGGAGAATAGAGGAGTGTAAAGGAGAGAATAAAAAAAATTTTGGGAACCAAGTGAGAGAGTAACTGTGGTAAGGAAACAGCTAGAAAGGGTGTGGTAGGTAAATTTGGAGTGCCAGATAATGAGGGACCTTTGATTAAACTTTGTACAGAAAGGGGTTTCGTAATAGGTAATATATGTTTCAAGAAAAAAATTATAAATAAGTATACAAGGCATGACATACCACACAATGAGAGATGTTTGTTTGACAATGTATTGGTAGATTAAAGACTGAGTGGTAGGCTTCAGGATGTGCATGTTTATTGAAGGGGCACAGATACATCAGATTACTCTTTAGTTGTAGCTATAGTGAGTAAAAGAGAGGTGAAGGTTTATAAAATAAAGGAGGGGGCATTTAGGGTAAGATAAAAACAAATATTGAAAGATAGTCTTACGAGAGTATAGGCAATGAGCTTGAAGATGTATGGGGAAGGTTTAAGAATGTAGTGTTAGTGTTTTCAGCAGAAGTTTGTGGTTACAGGAAAGTGAGTGCAGGAGGGAAGAAGAACGACTGGTGGAAAGATGGGGTAAAGAGAGCAGAAAGAGAAAAAGTTAGCATATGAGAGGTTTTTACAAAATACAAGTGATACAAGGAGGAAGGTGTGTATGTAGATAAAAAGAGGTTGAGAGAGTGGTAAAGGATTGTAAAAGGAGAGCAAATGAGAGAGTGGGTGAGATGCTGTCACCAATTTTAGTTGAGAATAAGAAAATTTTTGGAGTGAGATTAATAAATTGAGAAAGTCTAGGGAACGAATATATTTGACATTTAAAAATAGAAGAGGAGAGTTATTAGGTGAAGAGATGGAGATATGAGGAAGATGGAGGAAATATTTTGAGGAACTGTTAAATGTTGAAGCAAATAGGGCAGGGAGGTATAACATCTTGTAGGAATGACGAAGAGCCAGTTATGAGTGTGGGGGAGGTGCATGAGGCAGTGGGTAGAATGAAAAGCAGCTAGGATTGATGGAATAAACACAGAAATATTAAAAGCAGAGAAGGATATAGTTTTGGAGCAGTTGGTGCTTTTATTTAATAAATGTATAGAAGAGGGTAAGATACCTAGGAGTTAGCAGAGAGCGTGCATAGTTTCTTAGTATAAAGTCAATAAGTATAAAGTGAATAAGCATGTTGAGTATACCTGTTCAGGTGTATGGTATGAAAGAATTAAATGCAAGGAGGCTTTAGAACGTGTAGGAGATGTGTAGAACAAGTAATTACAGTGGCATTTGTGGATTTGAAAAAGGCATGTGATAGGGTGGATAGGGGGGAAAAGTGGCAGATGTTCCCTATGTATGGAATAGGTGGTAGGTTACTGAAAGCAGTGAAGAGTTTTTACGAGAATAGTGAGGCTCAGGTTAGAGTATGTAGGAGAGAGAGAGAGATTATTTCTCTGTAAAAGTAGGCCTTAGACGAGGATGTGTGATGTCACAATGGTTGTTCAATATATGTATAGATGAGGTTGTAAGAGGGCCACAACTGCAGAGCGCACGGAGAAAGAAAAAAATAAGAATACTTTTCCTAATAGAGGGAGCATGGTAAGAAAAGTCGTGAATGTACATACCACTGTGCATAGTCTTGCGATAAACGAGAGAAAAAAAGAAAAATCCTGGAAGGTAAGGGAGACAGATAGTTAGATTCCCTTTCAGCTTTGAACTTGACTGAAGGAACAAGATTGTTAATTGCATCGAGAAATGTTTGGAAGAGTCTGAAGTCTTAGGGCTAAAAATCAAATGTATCATCTGTATATCAAAGCCAGAGGGAAGGGACCACTCTAATCGTCAGAAGAATGAATCAGTTTCGAAGTATTCTAGGTGAGCACGAACAGGGATAGAGGAGAGCCTATAGCATCACCGAAGGTTTGAGAATAAAATCTACCTTGTGATGAATGGTTTTTAAAAACCGACAGGTTGAAGATTGAGACACTTATGCAACATATGGGAATCTTTATTTTGGAAACGTTTCGCAACACAGTGGCTTCATCAGTCCAATACAAAGCAGAAAGGTGTAAGGAGAGGAGGAGTTCGAGGTAATCAGTCCCTCAGCCTGGAGTCGATGTGTTCAGTCCATCAATCTTGTAGAATGTACAGCATATGGCCGTAGACGTGGCTTATATACTGTAGTCAGGTGAGGCGAAGCAGGAGGAGGCGGGGTCATAGTGGAACCATCCACTAGTAACTAGTTGAAGTAGATCTTCGTCCAAAGGTTGGACAAGTTTTGAAGAATTCTTTGTATCAAGATCCCATGATGCTGCAGTGTCTGACAGTTGTGATGAATGGTTTTTAAAAACGACAAGTTTATTACCTAAAACTCCTCCTCTCCTTACACCTTTCTGCTTTGTATTGGACTGATGAAGCCACTGTGTGGCGAAACGTTTCCTAAATAAAGACTCCCATATGTTGCATAAGTGTCCCAATCTTCGAAATCTACCTTGAAAGGAAAGGGAGGTTGGAGTCCATACAAAGGTGAATAATATCAAGATAGAGATCAGTGGGTATAGGCAGATGTAGCCCTTCACCGAGAACATCGTCAAGTGGGACTCATCAAGACTGCATTTTGAACAATAAAATGGCATAAAATACCGACAGGTTGTTAGGTAAGACACATATGCAACAGTTAGGTATCTTTATTTCGAAACGCTTCGCCTACACAGTAGGCTTCTTCAGTCGAGTACAGAAAAGTTGATAGAAGCAGAAGAGACTTGAAGACGATGTAATCAGTCCATCACCCTTGAAGTTTCGAGGTGGTCAGTCCCTCAGTCTGGAGAAGAGTACTGTTCCATAGTCTGGAACAATATGGAGTTGAAGTGATAGGATGGAGCCTCATATAGAGCCAGGAGGTGAGACGTAGGTCACTAGTAGAGGTAAGAATGTAGACGTTGAGAGGTCAGGTTCCTCTCAAATCCAGCCATTCTCACTAGTAGAGGTTGTTGAAGTTGATTCCAAGTCTGTACCAAGATACCCTTGTGTTGCAGTGTCTGACAGAGTGAACAATAAAATGGTATAAAATACCGACAGGTTGTTAGGTAAGACACATATGCAACAGTTAGGTATCTTTATTTCGAAACATTTCGCCTACACAGTAGGCTTCTTCAGTCGAGTACAGAAAAGTTGATAGAAGCAGAAGAGACTTGAAGACGATGTAATCAGTCCATCACCCTTCAACTCCATATTGTTCCAGACTATGGAACAATACTCTTCTCCAGACTGAGGGACTGACCACCTCAAAACTTCAAGAGTGATGGACAGATTACATCGTCTTCAAGTCTCTTCTGCTTCTATCAACTTTTCTGTACTCGACTGAAGAAGCCTACTGTGTAGGCGAAACGTTTCGAAATAAAGATACCTAACTGTTGCATATGTGTCTTACCTAACAAGACTGCATATTACAAGTCTGATAACGGCGCACACGTTCGAGGAAGTGTTGAAAGTGACGGAGGTTAGGTGGAGATAAAGTTTCAAGAAAAGGAGTAAGAGTTTTGGCCAGCCAAGAGGCAAGAGACTAAGAGAAAGAACCTTTGGAGGAAATGATGGAATACAGAGGGATATTAGGAATATGAGTTTTAGGAAGATCATAGAAATCAGGTAGAGAGGGACAAATGACACAGAAATGTTTAACAAGATCAAAATCAGGTGGATAGGACTCTTGATGCGATCAAGACAGCAAGGTTTTAGCATTTACCAGGAAATCTTCGCGATGAAGGACATCCACAGAATAGCCTTTGTCAAGAGGGATGAAAATCTTATTAGACTTTAGACAAGAAATGGCAAGTTAATGCCTGATGCATCTTTGGTCAGGTTAGTATCCATTATATATGGTGTGAGTGCTAGCAAATTTAATGATGTAGTAAAAAAAATCAAATAAAGTGAATCCTTGAAATCCGTGTTGTTTCCTGAACAAAAGGATCAAGCTCTTTGGTGAGACAAGTATCAATTTGCAAATTTTATTGAATAAATATTGATATTCATTCTTTATTAAATATCTAAAGAATACTTGTTCTGATAGTCTTCAAAACAGTATTGACGATGCATTCTTTAACGAAAATGATAACCAATAAATTTAGTGGGAGTATGGGCAAATTTTAAATTTTACTGAAATACTTAAAAATAGCGTCTAATCTTATCAATTATTGGTCAATGCCATTTCTGATCGGCTTCAAACTTTTACCAGAGATGAGATTTATTAAAACAGCTTTTCACTCATTTTTACCTGTCTAGGGACTCATCGTATCCCTGCGATTCCCGTTTTTTTTTTTGGGGGGGGGGGGGAAGGAACTTTTACTTCTATGTTCGGCATCATATTCTACGATGCACTTCTCAAACCAGGAAGCGGGACAGTCAATGACTCGTTCAAATTAGCACTTGCAGCTGCCGTTAGCGGCATTCTGCATGTCAAATGTAATGCGATTTTATCGCTTAAAGAGGCTTTCACTGTAGTCTGTACTGACGACATAGAGGCCAAGAAACTCATCACCACCAACGCTAATACCACTCTTCACCAGCGAGGATTTTAAGTCATGACTTCCCCAGCCTTGAGGGCCAAGAGAACTGTGTTTCTCAAGCAACTGGATAAACTCATCACTACCTAGTCTACTGAAGAAATCAAAACATCCTTTGAAGACCAGAACCCTTGGGCCACGGTGGAGCATATTACCAAAATACCCAATGCTTCCTCAATGCTAAAGGTCACTTTTTCTGATATCAACATGGCAGCGAGAGCTCTCACTGAGGGATTGGCTATTCACTATTTTCATATCAACCCAACTTTCATTGAAGCACAGAGATTCAAGCACATCACAGCATTATAACTGTTACTCCTATGTGCACACCGCTAAGGACTGTTCCACCAAGAACAAGAAGTTCTGCTCGACCTGCGGCAACGATGGTCATGATTTCAAGTCTTGCACCATCACCATCCCACCTAAATGCCTAAACTGCAAGAATGAGCACCATACCCTTGCTTCCAAATGCCCAACTAGAACAGCAAAAGAAAACCACTTCTCAATCTCCAACATATGCTGCTATTACAATACTGCAAGCAGATACCACCAAGATTCTCAAAGCTACTCAAACTGCATCATCCACCAGTAATATATCACCACCGATTCCTGCTGCAATACGTACGCCCATGTGCACAATGTAGCTGCGCTTGGATCATTCAACTTCACCATTAATGAACTCTTCAGGCTCAACAACATGCCCAGCTTTACATTCTTTGAATCTCCATCTTCGGCTGACATTATCACGTCCACCGCAAATATTGTTAATATTGCCACAGTTCCACCATCACCACCACAGCCTACTCCTTCCATCACTGAGATGGACCAATCAGAGACCGACGAGACGCCACTTAATCCCACGAATGAGAGGCCACCACCACCTTCCTCCACCACCATTGCACTCCTACTACCGCCAGCCCTTCGGTGGCTGCTTCAGCTCGTCATCAAGAACCTGAACTCAGGGCTTGGCCTGGTGTCTGGTTCTACGCAACTAACCAATACCAGGACGCAATGATTGCTCAAGAAATTCACCAGCGACTCCAGGATGAGAGTGTTAAGTTGACCTGCATCTCATCTCTACACCACCGAACAACTGCTTCAACATGTCAACAAGCGCATAGCAAACACTACAATCCTGCTTGAAGTGGACTAAGTCTCAAGGAAAAAATTCAGAGCCTTACTAAACGGTTCACTGGAAAACGGTTCACTCGAATTGCAAGCTTCTCAACGATCAATCACCGTGAAGCTGAGTTCCCCGGCACTCAGCCATTGTCTAAAGCTGGGGTGTGGCTCCAATCGACCCTGTAATGGCTGCTTTCTTGGCCCTTCCTGACACTTGCTGCTGCTGTGCAGCCCCATTCAGTCGTCCTCTCATCGCCAGCTGCTCACCACTGGCATGGCCTTCAAGGACACTCCCATTCCTGGGAGACAAGGCCGGGTCACCATCTGAAGAAGACCCGGGCCGGCAGTACCGACGAAACTATTACTACTACTACTATTACTAACTGTGTAAATTTTAATTCATCAAATGTATTAAACTGGTTTTAATTATCATCTTCAAACCCCAAATAAGGGCGTATCTTTGATCTCTGTGTTGTGCCAGTTCGCCATTTTTTTTTTTTTTTTGTTGCCAATTTTTTCGAATTGGCATCCCACCGAGGTATGGTGATCTAAAACGAAAAACAGTTTTTCTTAAATTTAATAATTTATACAGTAGAAAGTGTTATTAGCCCCTTGCTCCCAGCACTTTAGTCGCCTTTTACGACACACATGGGTTCTTGAGGAAATATTGCGTTCCCCTTTCCCAAGGAGATAAGAGTAAGTAAAGAACAAGAATTATTAATAAAATAGAAGTATGTAAACCCTGATATATATAATTATATATATATATATATATATATATATATATATATATATATATATATATATATATATATTATATATATATATATAATCGGTAACACAGTGGGAGCAATCGGAATAATTACAAGTGACGACACTGTAGCTCCCAAAGATGAGACCACAGCCCAAGCACTACGAGACAAGCATTCAACAAAGGACACCATAGCCATCAACAACAACCCTGAGGAAGACCCCATCACTGAACAATTAATTTTGCCAGAATCAGAAGTCTATAAGGCGATTGTGTCATTTCCAGCTGGATCTGCAGGAAGTTACACTGGAATTCGACCTCACCACCTCAAAGAGATGATAAATCCAGTACTCGGTGCATCTGCATCAGTTCTTCTCACCGACTTAACAACTTTCGTCAACAACTGCCTGGCTGGGCGAATCCCAGAAGAAATTAACCCTTTCTTTTTTGGAGCCTCACTATGTGCTTTGAAGAAGAAGAATGGGGGAATCAGACCCATTGCGGTTGGTAACACTCTTCGCCGTCTCGTTGCCAAAGCAGCAGTAAGAAACATTCACCTAGAAGCTGCCAGTTTACTCCAGCCACACCAACTGGACTTTGGGGTCTCCCAAGGCAGTGAAGCCGCAGCCCATGCTGCAAGAGCCTACATCAGGGACCTACCAGAAGACAAGGTCGTAGTCAAACGTGATTTTAGAAAAACCTTTAATGTGATGAAGAGAGATGTAGTCTTGCCAGCAGTTCGGGATCGGTTCCCTGGTCTTTTTTCCTTCATTTCAGCCGGCTACAGCAAACCCTCTATTCTTTTGTTTGGAGAACATGAAATTCTCTAATCAGAGGGTGTTCAGCAGGGTGACCCACTCGCTTCACTTCTTTTCAGCTTGGCAGTAAGAGAACTAACGTCCAGCCTGCGCAGCAAACTCAACATCTGGTACCTGGATGATGGCACTCTGGCAGGTACTAAAAAGTCCCTGTTAGAGGATCTACAACTGGTGAAAACCCAGGCAGAAGACTTGTGACTCATCCTCAATCCCTCCAAGTGTGAAATCATCACAGCGAACCAGGGAATAATCAATGCCGTGCGAAGAATCCTCCCAGAAGTCTCTACTACCACTCCATCCAACAGTACCCTCTTCGGAGCACCGCTGGGTCACCAGGCCATCGACACTGTCTTGAAGGACAAATTGAATGACCTGATGAGAATGGAGGAGATAAGCGATCTTGATGCCCATGATGTTCTGTGTCTCCTCACAAGGTGTCTTACTATGTCAAGACTCACTTCCTGAGGTGTACACCCTCTTTTGACAACCCAACACTAGACGAATATGATGCACACCTGAGATCAACCTTTAAGAAGGCACTGAACCTGCCACTAGAGGATCAGCAATGGAATCAGGCAACCCTCCCAGTGCGACTGGGAGGTATAGGGGTGCGCAAAGCAACGCATGTTGCTTTACCTGCTTTTCTGTCTTCGTGTTTGGCTTCCAGTGGATTAGTCAAGAAGATTGTCCCCAAATGCTTGAGAGACGTGATAGAAGCTCAAGACCCCAGGTTTACTGAAACAGCGATTCGGTGGGACACCATTGCAGACTCTTCCAGTAGACCAGCTCCTCCCAAAGAACACAAAATGTCCCATTGGGACAAACCGATCATGGAAAAAATCGCCAACACAATGATCACCAACGCTTCAGGAAAGGACAAAGCTTGTCTCCTGACAGTGAAGGCACCACACTCAGGAGATTTCCTTTTAGCTGTTCCCAATTCCTCCCTGGGCACTCGACTCGACCCACAGGCCATTCGGATTGGTGTTGCTTTTCCCCTAGCCGCCCCCATCCTCACCGAGCATAGGTGTATTTGCGGCAGGGCGACGGCTGATCAATTCGGACTTCATGGTCTCGTGTGTCACACAGCAGAAGGGAAGTATGTCAGGCATGAGGAGGTCAATGACATCATAAAGGGAAGCTTCGCTAAAGCCCGTTGCCCAGCTCAACGGAACCCCAAGTGCATAGGTCTGACGGAATTCAAAAGCGTCCTGATGGAGCCACTATGCTACCCTGGTAGGATGGAAAGCAGATTGCCTGGGACTACACCTGTGCCGCCACATTGGCAGACACCTACTTGCCATACTCCGAAGCTGAAGGGGGTGGAGCTGCCAGCCACAGGGAGACCCAGAACATCCGCAAATATGAAGACCTTCCCCCAATAGGGTCGGAGACGGCAATATAAACACAAATGCAGTATAATGTGATCCTTTATTGACTACGTTTCGCCCACACAGTGGGCTTTTTCAAGTCACAAACAGAACTACCTGGGGTGGAAGGAACGCGAGTATTTATAGTCCGGCTGAGGTCAGGTGAAGAATGCTGCATCTGATGATGTACCGAGTTGGGTTGTAGAGTCTAAAACTTGGGTAGCTTGGAAAGGAGACTGGACAAGTTTGTGAGCAGACCTTCTACAGTGTTCTTATGTGGGATAGCGATGAAGAAGTTTCTTGGCAAGTGGTTCAGCTATGTTATAGAAGCCACTATTCTGGTTGAAGTTGTCGGATATAGAAATAAGTGATGATTCCAGGATTCTTCGGTATTGAGTGTTGTCTTCTGTGGCTATAAGTCTTGAGTTTCTGTAGTTTATCAAGTGGTTGTGTGAATTACGGTGTTGTACGCAGGCATTCCTTGTGTCGTCAGACCTGCTTGCGTATTGGTGTTCTGAAATACGTGTTTGGAGGTCCCTTGATGTTTCGCCCACGTATAACTTGTTGCAGTCATTACAAGGGATTATGTATACCCCTGCAGAGGATGGAGGCTTGTCCTGCCTACTACTGGTGATGTCCTTGATGGTCGTGGTTGTGGAGGTAGATACTTGGAATGATGTTTTGGCAAAGATGTTGGAAACATGTTTGGCAATGGAGTTGGAACATCTAGAAGCCGAACGTTTCTCCACCATTATTCCTTCGTCTGTCACCTGGCTCCGTTATGTTGACGACATTCTCCTCATAACTCCTAAACGCTTCAACGTTCAAGCTCTCCAAGACAAGCTCAACCAGGTCGAGCCTTCAATCCAGTTCACACTTGAAGAAGAGGTCGACAACACTCTTCCTTTCCTTGATGTTCTACTCTGCAAAGCTGACCACGAACTTCGTTTTAAAGTCTATCGAAAACCCACCAACCAAAACGATCTTCTCCACTTCTACTCTCACCACGACACCAAAACCAAACGTGGTGTAATTATAGGCTTCTTCCTGCGTGCACTCAGAATCTGCAGCAACGAGTTCCTTGAGGAAGAATGCACTATAATTGAACAGGTATTTTCCAAACTCCACTATCCTCGTCACTTCATCAGAGACTGCAGACGGCGAGCACTAAACATCTTCAACACACCCAGAGAAGACACTGCCGAGAAGAGATACATAGTCCTTCCCACCAACTCCATTGCCAAACATGTTTCCAACATCTTTGCCAAAACATCATTCCAAGTATCTACCTCCACAACCACGACCATCAAGGACATCACCAGTAGTAGGCAGGACAAGCCTCCATCCTCTGCAGGGGTATACATAATCCCTTGTAATGACTGCAACAAGTTATACGTGGGCGAAACATCAAGGGACCTCCAAACACGTATTTCAGAACACCAATACGCAAGCAGGTCTGACGACACAAGGAATGCCTGCGTACAACACCGTAATTCACACAACCACTTGATAAACTACAGAAACTCAAGACTTATAGCCACAGAAGACAACACTCAATACCGAAGAATCCTGGAATCATCACTTATTTCTATATCCGACAACTTCAACCAGAATAGTGGCTTCTATAACATAGCTGAACCACTTGCCAAGAAACTTCTTCATCGCTATCCCACATAAGAACACTGTAGAAGGTCTGCTCACAAACTTGTCCAGTCTCCTTTCCAAGCTACCCAAGTTTTTAGACTCTACAACCCAACTCGGTACATCATCAGATGCAGCATTCTTCACCTGACCTCAGCCGGACTATAAATACTCGCGTTCCTTCCACCCCAGGTAGTTCTGTTTGTGACTTGAAAAAGCCCACTGTGTGGGCGAAACGTAGTCAATAAAGGATCACATTATACTGCATTTGTGTTTATATTGCCATTGTGTCGGTATTTTATACCATTTATTTCCACAGGGTCGGAGACCCTTGGATCATGGGGCAAGTGTGCTCTAAAGTTCCTCAAAGAACTGGGTGAAATGCTCGTCATAGAAACCAACTTCCTCTTTCAGAGACTCAGTGTTACGATCCAGAGAGGAAATGACTGCAGCATTCTGAGCATGCGGCCCACCGCCGGGGAACTGGACGAAATATTCGAGATGTAGCTCTGCGTTGTTATCTATGCTGTTTTACTTTCTTTTGTATTTTTCTGAATGTTTTGTCAATGTATTTTGTCTTTCAATAAAATATTTATCTTATTATAAGGGGTGGTAGGAGAAAATTCTCAAACAGCTTCAGGGAGAACCTTGAGTTTTCCCTGAAGCAAGTTTATTATTTTCTCTGTGGATAAGGGTCCCTAGAACAGTTCTAGAGGTGGTACCTCCCTATATATATAATGGAATATGTTTATACTATTTTGTCAGTTTTAATCTCGGTATGGTACAACATTATTTACACTGTTACATTTTATTGCCTTAATGCTGGTGAGGGGGTTTTATTCTAAGAAGTGGGCTTTTCTTCCCTTTACTTTGATTGAATCTGAATGTGTCCCAATCCACGGGCTCTTTGTCACTCCTACGGGCTTAGAGCTTTCAGCTACATAAAATTCAATAATTGTTAGCGTCATGAATGTTTAACCGTTTATGAATAGCAGGAAATGGGAGGAATGTTTCATGGGTTTAGGCTGCGTAGGCACAATTTTCTTTTTTTTAATAAATAAAAAATTCTTGTTCTGGTCAGTTTTAAGCATTTAGTGATGATGTGTTTTCCTCAAAGGAATCAACCTCTTGATGTTAGGTTATTATTAGCCAATTTCATTTATCAGACTGATTTTGTGAAATAAACGCAGATTGTCTCTTGAGATTAGAAATAAATCCTAGTAATTGATTTTATTCGGAGGTTAAACTTAATACTGCTGTATGTGTTTATTACGTTTGTGTGACCTCAAGACCATTGTTGAAAGTTTAGTTATGAACACTAAACTTACATAAAACATACTTTCTTAAAAGCTGGTGAATCTTAGAGAAAAGTTTGAATTGATTTCGTTCTGTGTTGTTTCCAATTTGTTTTCTTGTTGAAACAATTGGATAAAATGAAATACTGCTTTTCATGGGAACATTTATGGGTATTAAACCTGATTTGCTTCCACCTTTCCATGCTGATTACTGGACACAGCAACATCCGAGTGGCTTCAGACTTGATGTGCTTATGCATTTTAGGGTACTGGTCTTTTCGGTCCCTCTGAAATATTTGGAAATTGGATATTAGGCTTGTAAATACCTCTTTCATTCTCTTCAAATCTTCAGTGCTATCGCTGCATTATTAAGTTATTCAATACTTTACATCGAGGGAAAAAGGACTAAGGGTCATGGAATACAAGAATATCTTCTTCGAATCGCCAGAAGCCGAAATACATTTAGTTTTGTCAGTATCTAATGCTATATATTGAAAACTCTAACTTTATATTACCAACGTAATTTCACCTGTACATGTTTGCTAAGTTACCTAGCAATTAGTTCTTAGTAAACGAAAAGTTCTTGTAAACCTGCTGACACAGAGAGGGAAGTTTGTGTTATTTTTTCCAGTCCCTGAATATTTCCCCTATTTTTTAATGTTCATTATATAAGATTTATTTCCATTCGATCCAGCATGCCGCATGTTAGCCATTTTCAGCAATGTTAATTTCCCACTGGTAGCATAAATATTTCTATTTTATAGTGCCCAGGAAAATTTCATTGAATTACTACTATGCTTGAAATTATTTCGTTGTAAATTTTTGACTTTATACAAAGATAACCATTGTGTCTAAGACTGAGTAACTATTGGAGCACTTTACACTATACTTTCACGGATCATGCAACAACCGAGATAGGGACTTATTTTATTATCATATTCTCTCTCATTCCTTTACTTTAACAGTATGTGTACTCACTTACTAGTACTCAGCTGTTTGTGGTTGCAGGAGTTAGAGTCACAGTTCATGTGTGTGTGTGTGTGTGTGTGTGTGTGTGTGTGAGTGTGTGTGTGTGTGTGTGTGTGTGTGTGTGTGTGTGTGTGTGTGTGTGTGTGTGTGTATGTATTTGTAAGGATAGTGTCTCTGCCAGTGGCTCCGCCACTCCACTGGCCATCAATGGTTCATTCTCTCCTTGCATTACATTTCTTAAAGCTATATATGGAGCTTTTCCCCACCACTTGGCTCTTTAGGTCGTTTTACTTCCAGACCACACTAAGCCTGCAGAAGTCTTGCCTAACATCCATGTGACTCTCGTGATTTTCACTTCTAGCTGTGCCTCGTGTACCTCAGACCTGCCATTCAAGCAGGTCCTATCAACATTGTCCATTTTTGAGTATTTTGCGAATCATAATTTTATCAACACTGGTCCTTCTGCCTCTAATGTCATGCTAAGCCCCACTTGTCTCTCCTTATTGCTGATGCCAATCAGGACTGGAAATAGTTTCGTTGCATAACTTTGCATTTTTCTTACTTTTTATATGCTTTATCAGAAGCAGGTTTTATACTGGCTCTGCTTACTAGAAAATGTGCCGGCTTTCTATAGGTCTTGACTGCTTCCTTGTTGATGTCCTTAAAAGCTACTTTAAAATTTGCATTCTATAGTTTTGGCGCTCTGGTGTCATCCCAATAACTTCTGAGAATACCTCATTAAATTTCTTGCTGTGTATGTACTTACCTATATGTGCTCACTTATATTTGGTTTCAGGGGGTCGATTCACAGCTCCTGGCCCTGTCTCTTCGTTGGTCGCTGCTGTATCCACTTTCTCCCGGCTCCAAAGGCCTTATTGTACCTTTTAAAGACATAGGCTCTGCTACTTCACTCTGCAGATAGTTCCACTTACTGACAACTCTAGGGCTGAAGAAATGCTTCCAAACATCCCTATGGCTCTTCTGAGTTTTCAACTTCCAATTATATTTTCTAGTTCCTGTATCCCATCTTGAAAACATTCTGCCTGTGTGCACCTGGTCACTTCCTCTCAGTATTTTGTACGTCGTTATCATATCCCTCTCGTATCCCTCTTGTCCTCCAGTATCATCATGCTGAGTTCCCTTAATCTCTCCTAGTACAACATACTCCTTACCTCCGGGTCTAGCTCTCTTGTAAACGTGAGCACTTTCAAATTTCTTGACGTCTTTAGCCACGTATGGGTTGCATACTGGTGCTGCGAACTCCAAAATGGCCTATCGCACACGGTGTACAATGTCGTGAATGACTCTTAATTTAGACATCGACATGTTATTTTTAGTTTTGCCAGAATCGCGTATGCTGCAGCACTTATTTGGCTGTGTCTCAGGGAATGTGCTCGGAATGATCCTCACGCCAAGATCCTTCTATAAGAGTGTGGTTTGCAGCCTTTGAATTCCCCACCCTATACTCCGTCTGCGGTCATCTTTGTCCATCACTAAATTTTATAACTAGGCACTTTATGGTGTTAATCTCTAGAAGCCATTTGTCGGACCAGGCCTGTAGCTTGTCCTGATCCCTTTGTAGTCTATGCTGGTCTATGTTGCTTGTAATCTCCTCGTTAGTTCCACGTCGTCTGCGAACAGGAGCACCTCTGTGTGTTTGTGTATGTTTATGCGAGTTATTGTTTGTGCGTATGTTTGAAGATTGAGACACTTATGCTAGTGTTCGTGTGTGTGCTTATGTTCGTGTGTACTCACCTATTTGTGGTTGCAGGGGTCGAGTCATAGCTCCTGGCCCCGCCTCTTCGCTGATTGCTACTGGGTCCTCTCTCTCTCTCCCTGCCCCATGAGCTTTATCATACCTCGCCTTAAAACTATATATGGTTCCCGCCTCCACTACGTCACTTTCTAGGCTATTCCACGGCCTGACTACTCTATGACTGAAGAAATACTTCCTAACATCCCTTTGATTCATCTGAGTCTTCAACTTCCAATTGTGACCTCTTGTGTCTGTGTCCCTTCTCTGGAACATCCCGTCTTTGTCCACCTTGTCTATTCCGCGCAGTATTTTATATGTCGTTTTCAAGTCTCCCCTGACCCTCCTGTCCTCCAGTGTCGTCAGGCCGATTTCCCTCAACCTTTCTTCGTAGGACAACCCCCGTAGCTCTGGGACTAGTCTTGTTGCAAACCTTTGCACTTTCTCTAATTTCTTGACGTGCTTGACTAGGTGTGGATTCCAAACTAGTGCTGCATACTCCATGCATATTCTTGAACGAATCCTTACTGAGGTATCGGAACGCTATCCGTAGGTTTGCCAGGGGCCCCCTATGCTGCAGCAGTTATCTGATTGATGTGCGCCTCAGGAGATATGCTCGGTGTTATACTCACCCCCAGATCTGTGTGTGTGTGTGTGTGTGTGTGTGTGTGTGTGTGTGTGTGTGTGTGTGTGTGTGTGTGTGTACTCATCAAATTCACCAAATCGTGGTTGCAGGGATTTAGCCATATTTCCTGCCCCGCCTCTTCACTGGTCGCTACTAGGTCCACTCTCTCCATGCTTAATTAAAGAGCTTTATCATACCTCTTCTTAAAGCTATGTATGAATCCTGCCTCCAGTACATCACTCTCCCGACTGTTTCACTTCCTGGCAAATCTATGGCTGAAGAAATACTTCCTAACATCTTCCTAACTTCCTAACATTCTGTGTCATATCTCTGAAACATTTGGTAACTGTCCACCACGTCAATTCATCTCAGTATTATTCATTGTTATCATGTCCCCCCTTATCCCTCCTGTCCTCCTGTAACCTCTCCTCTGGACAAACCCGTCAGTTCTGGGACTAGTCTTGTTGCAAATCTTTGCACTTTCTTCTAATTTTTTACGTGTTTCACCAGGGTTGGTTCCATACTGGAGCTGCATACTCCAATATAGATCTGACGTACACGGTGTACAGTGTCCTAAAATGACGAAACACTTTTTTAAAGGGTTTTGCCAGGCGCCCGTATGCTGCAGCAGTTATTTGAAGTGCTCTGTGTGATGCTTACCCATAGATCCTTTTCCTTTGAGTGAGTTTTGCAGCCTTCGACCGTCCTCGGTCTCGTTTATTTTTCCCCAGTCTTCATTACTGTGCATTTGATTGGGTTAAAATATATGAGCCATTTATCAGGCCAGGCTTTGCAACCTCTCCAGATTTCCTTGTAGGTTTACCTCATCCTCTTCCGCTCGTATTTTCTTCATTGGTTTCACACGTCTGCAAACAGGGACAACCTCTTCTCTATCCCTTCTGACATATTCACATATACAAGAAACAACACTGGACTTAAGACTGATCCTTGTAAAACCTCATTCGACGCATACATCCACTCTGAAAACCTCGTCTCGGCACGACACATGTTTGCTTCCTGTCAGTTACCCCCTGATCAATTGCAGTACTTTCCCTCCTATTCCTGCCTGCTCCTCTAGTTTTTAAACCAGTCTCTTATGTTGTACTATGTCAAAAGCCTTCTTACAGTACAAGAAGTTGCAGTCTCCCCATCACTCTCTCTCTCTTGTCTCACTTCTGTTACCTTGTCATAGAATTGCCGTGCTGGTTGTCATATATTAGTCCATTCCATTCTAGGTGCTCTACCAGTCTTTTTCTGAAAATCTTTTCCATAACTTTACATACATTCGCGACAAAAGGTCTGTAATTTAGTGCAGCCTGTCTATTCTTTCTTAAAAATCGGGGTTACACTTGCTGTTTTCCACACCTCAGGGAGTTGCCCCGTTTGGGCAGATTTGTTGAAGATAGTTAAGAGTAGCACACACAAAGCATCTGCTCCCTCTCTCAAGGAAGAGATATTAGGGCCCACCCCCTTCCAGGTACCTAGCTACCCTAGCAGATTCTTCACCTCATCTCAGGTTGTGTGCAGTGTGTCCAGCACTTTCTGGTTTCACCTTTCAGTTTTCTGGAACATTTCTGTTTTTCCCCTGTGAATACTTCCCCGAATGTTGAGCTGACCTCTTCACATAAATTCCTGATCATTCCTTCTGAGTTCTCCTCCTTTCCCTTCCTAACTCAATCACCTGATCCTCAACTGTTGTTTTCCTCCTGGTGTGGCTGTAAAACAACTTTGGGTCAGATTCGGCTCAAGGATCAACTGATCCTTGACTGTTTTTTTCCTCATGATGTGGCTGTATAACAACTTTGGGTCAATTTGGCTCTTGATGCTATTATTCTCATATTGAGCTGGGCTTCTTTCCTTATTCATGCATATTCATTTCTGGCTCTTCCACTTAACTCTCTGTTTTCCGGTCCTTTGCCTTCTATTATTTTTCCATACCCTTGTACACTTGGCTTTGCTGGATCATCACCTCATGGTAAACTCTGGTATTCCGTTGTTTCTGCCTCCCTCTAGCTCGCTTACCAACTGTATCTCATGGAGGAAATGCCCCATACTTGTTAGTCCCTTTTTTGGAAGTTTGGCTTTTCCTGTCCTCCTTGTGCTGCTTCACTCCCATTTTTTCCCTCCACTCTGTTTTCGAAACTCTCCCATGTGATCCTGGGGCTGGGGCCTTATGTGTTAAATCTTCTTGTCTAAACCCACTCAGGGAATTCGAGGTCTAGGCTTGCGGGTTATTGTTCCTCTTCTCGTTGTTCCTTAACATTTTGGGTAAAAAAAGTTTTCAAGTACTCCCCCAACATCTTGGCTCTCCTCCCTTGGCCCCCCTGTTGCATCAATTCCCCAGTCATCTCCTTATTGTTGGAATCCCCCATAAAGTAACTTTTCCCTGCCCCATGTGGGACTTCTGGCAATGTTGGCTAGCGTGTCCGCCACACCCTATTTTTATTATTATAATAAAAAGAAGCGCAAACCCACAAGGGCTATACAGCGCTGAGGGAGGGAAGGAAGCAAGGTTTGGATGGCAGAAGGGAGGGGGGATGATCACGGGGTAAAAAAAAGGGGGGGAGGGGATAGTAGGGGGGTAGGGGGGTAGCAAGAGATACAAGTAAAAAGGGGCTAAAAGTATCAAAATTTTGGAGTAGTCATCGTTGCAAAAAGTCAATGAGAGAGTCCGGAGAAAGGGGGGTCCATCCGAAAGGGGAAGGTAAAGAGAGACAGCGGGGCGAAGACGACGAAGGGGTAAATTTCCGTGTCGTTGATAAAGGGGGCCCCAACAGATGTGCTGACTGTAAGGGAGCTTGGAAATTTTCTCAAGAGAGGAGCAAGACGCCTCTCCATGAGATACCAGGGGTTAAGACGAGTAGGCCAATGCGAAACGGGGAGAGTAGTCCCCCAACCTCGACATTTGGTGATAAAAGAGGGCAGTAACCTATACTCGGTTTAATAGACTGAAGTTTTTTTGCCGAGATAGTAGACAAGTTTGCCAACGGGGTAAAGGTGGGAAGAATTACAGAAAAATATCGTCATGGAAACCTTATAAGAAACTGTAGGCATGTACTGCTGACCGCGCAGCGGTTGCCTTTTTCATTGCCCTGTACGTCAACATGACCGGGCCCAAAAAAAAACAAATCTTTATGCTTAGTAAAGATGCGGCGTACCAAAGTTGGATCGGAGGACTAAGGGGTGAGGTGTATAATTTTTTTGTATACCCCGTAAAGCATAAGGGAGTCTGAGAAAACCCACAAATGGACACAGCATAGTTTCAATGGAAAAGCTGAAAGGAGGGCTTAAAATTTTCAGCAGAAAAAAATACACCAAGATAGTAAACCCCTTGTAGACGCTGCCCCGAAACCTGCGCGAACCCTACGCCGCAGAAGATTAGAGCCATCTGTGTACAAAAGAATGGCATAAAAAAGAGTGAAAGTGGTCAAAAAAAAGGAGCGGGGCGACCGAAGAATTTGGGGTTTTCGAGAAAGGGGAGGGAAAAAGGGAACAGACTCGAACGCTGGAACTTCCCAGGGGGGTAGGGAAAAGGTGATCTACTGTACATAAAAAGGTGGTAGTTTAAGAGAAACAAGAGCAAATGAAGGCGAAGAGAAAGGGCGGAGTAAGCGGGGGGGGGGGGGGGGGGGGGCGGAACAAATAAAAATTCTATAATATCATGACCATTCTATAAATGGAAGGATTGCGGAGACATAGAGCGACATAGTAGGCAGGAAAGGGGCATCAGGCGATGGGGAAGGATGGAACGTTCGCTTCTGCTAGAGGCTTTCGACGGGGGAAAGCAAAAAGCCCCAAAGGGCAAAAAAACTAATCCTTGGTGAAAAAAGGGGGTTAAGGCTAGAGAGAGTACAGGAGATCCCGCTGAATAGTTTGGGTCACCATAATAAATTTTCGTAAAAAAAGGGTGGAATGTGGGTGAAGGGGGGGTTCGACGATCAGCTCCCCACGAAAGATGAGCAAGGGTTTTAAAAAGTTCACCCCTGTGACAAGTTCCCTTTCGAGAGGTAATGTGAGGTTTCCGGGATAACCACATCAAAGAGGGGGCCCAGAAACTTGACTGTATCACGTTCGGGGATACGTGAGCCAAAGAGGTACAAAGAGATCAAGAAAGAGCGTCTATGAAAGGTTTTGGTGGGTTTAGTGCTGGAAAATTTTAAAACCATGTGTGGTGGCCCAATTGAAACCGGTCGCTGCATGCGGAGAAAACTGAAAGGAGGTGACAGTCAGCGCCTGCACAGGCAAACCGAAGTCACAACATAGGGGAGACCAAATTTTGATGGAAGACTAGAGAAAAATCATTATAGAAGGAGAAAAAGTGTTGTGCTCAAACACTCCCGGGGGGACACCTTCAGTTTGGGAAAAAGCCCGGGGGAAGACATTAAAAACCGAACCGGGAAAATGCCTGCAGTTAAAAAGTTCTTAAGGAAGGATGGTGATTTCCCTCAAAGGGCCTAAGGAGTGGTTGGGGCTAAAATATTATACCCCCAATTTGTGTCATATCCTTCTCAAGATCAAAAAATATGGCAATAACGAGTGGTTATTCGAAAAGGCATACGAAAACGTATCCAAGCGCGTAAGGGGGCTAGGAGAAGTCCCTTACAAAACCCAAATTGACGAGGGAAACTTTGTGTGTCTCTAAATACCACACTAAACGTCTATTTTACTAGACTTCCATTACTTTGCAAACTGCACTGGAAAGAGCAATGGGACGATAGGGGGAGGTTTATGTCCGAGTGCCGGGTTTGGGGAAAGGGAAAACAAGGGCGGATTTCCACAGCTGTGGAAGAACTCCTTGTGACCAAAAAAGATTGTAAAGGATAGGACTGAAAGGGGCTGACTGAGTAAATTTTTGTAGCATCGAAAGAATTCGTCGGGCCCAGCTGCCGATGATCGACAAGCTGAGAGGTTGCCTCAGTTCTTGAAGTGTAAAAGGCAAAATTAAAAGTTCTTCTGAAGAAGAAAAGCCAAGGGTTAACCTCTGGCAGACTTTGAGGAAAAAAAATGGGGGGCAAGAGGGAGTCCCTGAGAAAATAGGACCAGATGATTGCCAATTTCATTGGCAACATCTAGTGGGTTTGCTATAAAACCCGGGGCAACCCGCAGAACGGGAGCCGGGTCAGGAAAATATTTCCACCATTTTCGTACTTTTTTCCACCTGCACTCAAAAGGGGAAAGCAAAGGTGATGGGGAGACAAAATCTCGCCAGCAAGTCTTTAGCGTCACGGATGACACGGGCGAGCGATCGCACGCTTCTGTTTAAAATCAAGGAGTCGCTCTGTGGTTCTTTTGTACCGGTACCTCCCCTGCAGGGCGTTTCAAACGTACTGAGAGCAAAAGCAGGGACCCCCAAAGGGCACGCATTTCTGAAAGCCTGCCGAAGTTTGGGTAAGAATGAGAAGTCGGTGAAAAGGAGGATGAGAATAGGTGTAAAAGCTCTCGAGGAGGACGAAGAGGAACTCTTTAAAAACAGTCAGGTGGGGTAAAGGTTCCAATTTGCCCGATAAATTGCCAGGGGGGGGTGCGGAGGTGGCAAATATAAAGGGGGAAGTAAGAATGATGGGAAATATCCTGTCAGAAAGCCCGGAGAAAACCCAGTAAAGTCTAATCGGCGGAGGAAGACAAACTGAGAGACGATCAAGAGAGAGTATGAGTCCCAGGATCAAAATGGGTGTGAGTCCCCGTATTTAAAACATGAGGGGTGGGGGGCAAAAAAGCCTCTAAATGAATTTCCCCGGGAAAAACAGTGAGACCCCCCCCAGAGGAAATGGTTGGGGATTAAAATCACCCAAATAACAGAATTGGGGGCGTAATGACGAAAAAAAGGAAGGCAAAATCCGGAATAGTAATGCCCCAGAAGGAAGAAAATATAAAGAAAGGAGCGATACCCCCCATGTAAGTGGTTTCGGGTGCTGTTAAAGCAGCGAAGTATGAACAAATAGCTGATGGTACGGAATTCCCGTCGGAAAGAAGGGCACTTTCATTAAAGGTCCCATCAGGAAAAGGATCTGAAAAATACATAAATTATAGCCGAATGTGGAAAAAAAACAGCAGGTGTAATTTTTGGGTTCCCCGTAAACAAACACCAACGGGGGAAACTGGGGGAGTAAAATTGAAGCTCACCCCGATTACCCCTGAGGCCAGTAATTTTTACTGTAAAAAGGCCATGAAAGGCAAAGATAAAGATACTTGAAATCCGCAGGTAAAGGGGTTCCCAGGGTAGGGGGTTAGAAAAGTCCACTGCGGAGGAGGGAAAAAGTTTTAAGCAGCGAAGGAAGGGCGCTGTGAAAAAGGAGTTGGCAGATGGGCAGAGGAAGAGAAAAGCGAAGGGGGACATGTCCTTGATGGTTTGGGTTCTGCAATAATTTAGAGATTCTTCAATGTTTCAGAATTTAAGATGTTCTATGGGAGACAATATTTGGGAATGGTGGGGGAGGGAGTAAAGATTGGAACTGTTTGGACTGTACCAAGGTAGGGGGGGCGAAAGGTGGGGGGAAAGGGGAACGTGGAGGGGACAGAAGAGACGGAACCTGGGGAGGTGGCAGAAGAGGAAGAAACTTGGGGGGGGAACAGGGGAGGGAAGGTACATTAGAGGGAGGAGGGTGAAACTCTGCACTTGTAACTGAGCCAGTGAGAGGGGAAGAACTAGGGACAGAGAAGGGGGGGGTAAAATGAGGAGGTGGAAGATGGGTAGGGGGTGTTACCCGGGCCTTTTTTGACTTTTGGAGTAGAGGGACGATTGGAAGAGGTGTCGTACGAGGGCCGCGATACTGAGGCTTTAAGGAGAAACCCAAGAAACGAGATTAGACTGACGTTGAAGAGGACGTCTGAGCCCGGGGCAGCAAAAGGATAGATACAGGATGATTATGGGGGAGTAACCACAGAGGTGGGTGTAAAGAAAGGGATACCAGAAATGGGGGGGGTTTTGAAACCGGGAATAAGAAACACGTGGGGGTCTCCCCCTTTGGGGCGGAGATGAGAAAACTGCCATGGCATAGGGAGACCTTCTGTTCTTTTAGGAACGGGGTTTCCCGCTCTTTAAAAGCCCCGAAAAACGGCGAGAGTACGAAAGGGGGAGCCTCTGACGTTAAGGCAAGAGGGAGATCGATTGCAAGACTATTAGAATGGTCATCGGCACCACAGACTGGGGATTCGGCTAGACGCAATATTTCGCTGGATGGGCCAAATCGCCAGCAATTTCTACACTGTTTGGTGTAGGATCCCTTTTGACTTGTAACCGATGTCCCCGCAAAATAAAATGAGGAGGGGGGTTTCCCCCGTCAAAAGTTAAACGAGCCACATTTAGGGGATCGCTCCCCACCAGGAAGAACGTAAGTGTCTACCTGAGGATTGGGAGATCTTGGGTTCCCGTTTCTAGAAAGTCGGGGCCACATGTCTGGAAATTTTGTTTAACTATGGTATGGGGGGGAATAACGGTACCCCTACAAAAATTGAGGGAAAAATGTTTTTCAAAGGGGGACAGGAACAGTATTATATGGGGAAAAACGAGAGAGCTCACGAGCCTGGGGACATTCTGTGGGGAAGATGCGCTTACCGTCTTAAAGATGAAAAGAAATATCTTTACCAACATGGGTAGGATGCCTTGCCAAACTATGGTCAAAAGATAGGCAGTAAAAGGAAATTTGGGCCCCTAAAGTGAAGAATTTAGTCCACTGTTCATCTGAAACTGAGCGTGGAAAGGTATGAAGGGGTGTCGATTTTTTTTAGAAGAACGAGAAGGTGAAGGTGGAGAAGTATCATCAGCATAATTGTCGTTGACGTTAGGGGTGGGACCGAGTTGGTCCCGACGTGGAACGGGGCGGCGATTTGAAAATTCCGACCGGGAGGGGAGAGGGCCGGAAAATGTCAGAGGAGAGCGAAGGCTGATAAATCGAAGGAGTCAGTCGAGGCCCCTACCTGAAACAGGGGGGAAACAGCAACCGCAATAGGTACAAGGGGTGAGGAAAGTCTAAGAGTGGCCAAAGACGAGCGGGGGGCAGAACGGGATGCCCGGTTTTTAGAAGGGGGCCCGGGGGGAAAAGGGTTTATGGGCTAGGGGTGCCATGGGTTTGGTTACTTCTTTTTTTTTGTTTTTAAAAAAAAAAAAAGAAAGAAGAAAAGAAAATAAAAAAAAAAAAAAAAAAAAAAAGGGGGGGCCGGGGGGGGATATTCCTAGGAGGAATAAAGGGGAGAAATCTCCCCCGCGCCCAAGGGAAATCGCACGCTAGACGCAGATCAGCATGGAACCCGGGCCCTCCCTACCTTTTATGCCAGTAAACCAGCAACTGGGGTGCAAATCACATCTCCCACTACCCCCGGTGGGGCAAAAAAGAGGGCGGCCGGATACCGCCACAAAGCATACCTCCCCCAGCCCCCACCCCCGGAATCCGAAAGGTGGGTCCAGAGATACACCCCTCGCCCAAAAAACACCCAAAGCTCTCCGGGATACCGGAGAGGGATCGGAATCCCGGCAATCCAATTCCACGGCAAACTACGCCCCCGCCAAAAACCTCAACGGAATGGGGTCGACCCCGGTTTTCCCCTTTCCTAGGAACTGCGGCCCGTGGGAGAAATCCAAAGGCAAAAAAAAGGCAAAAGGGAGGGGGGGGGGGGAGGAGGGGGAAAGGAAAAAGGGGGGATGGGGAGGATGGGTAGGGGAGGGGAATTTGGGGGGTAATTAGGTTGGTCCGAGGAGAAGACGTAGGTTAATTCCTCGACAAGAGCCTCTTCACCACGCAAGGGGGCCCCCCTTGAAGAGGCATCACCCCATTGCTCAGCCATACCATCTTGGCCTCCTGGTTTTTGGTGGGGATTTACATCAATGCTACCATCATTTTTGGGTCCCCAGTATGCAGGCTCCTACTATGTAGTCAACTGCTACCCCTCTGACTAGTTCACCAATCTCCTCAAAAGTTCATTAGGTTTTGATGAGCAGTGCAACTCCTATTAACCATCTGCCCCTCCCCTCCTATCTTTCCTCAGGAACTGATAACCAGATGGGAAGTCATGTCTGTTATTACTTCCAGAACTTTGTCTATGTGATTACTAAGTGTTGAGTATCCCTCAGTGTTTCTTTCCTGCCACCCCTTTCATTTTTATTTGTAATACAATCTACGCTGGGTACCACACCTTCAGCTTGTCAGGACTGTATTCTGGGAGTGGTTGGTGCTGGCGTGGTGTGATTAGGCAGGCCTGAATATTATGGTAGTCTGCTGCTATAGCATTTATTTGTGCTGGGTAGGGGGGATGGGGATTGTAGCTTTGGATGTTTTTGATTTTGGGTTGGCGTGGGTGTAGGGGTTGAAGGGATGCTGTGGGTGGATCTGTGTGCAGTTGGGTTTGCTGTTTTCTTTGAGGATGTACTCCCACATCTGCCGGTACCTGCCCTGTCCCCCTGTCCCTCGTGCCCCTGGTGTATCCTTACTCTCTTGCTTAGTTCACTTTCTTGTAAGAACATAAGAAATAAGAAAGAAGGAACACTGCAACAGGCCTACTGACCCATGCAATGACCCACCCACCCAGGATTAGCTCAATGACCCACCCTGTCTGGTCACCTCCACTCAAGGAAGGAGCACGGCACCAGACTCAGCAGCACAAGCTAGTCAGGTCCAACTCACACTCAACCACACCCACTCATGTATTTATCTAACCTATTTTTAAAACTACACAACGTTTTAGCCTGAATAACTGTACTCGGAAGTTTGTTCCACTCATCTACAACTCTATTACCAAACCAGTGCTTTTCTATATCCTTCCTGAATTTGAATTTGTCCAACTTGAAACCATTGCTGCGAGTCCTGTCTTGGATGGAAATTTTCAGCACGCTATTTACATCCCCTTTATTTATTCCTGTTTTACATTTATACACCTCGATCATATCCCCTTTAATTCTACGCCTTTCGAGAGAGTGCAGATTTAGGGCCTCAGTCTATCCTCATAGGGAAGATTTCTGATACATGGGATCATCATCGTCATCCTCCTCTCTACGTTTTCCAGAGCATTTACATCCATTCTGTAATACGGTGACCAGAACTTAGCAGCATAGTCTAAATGAGGCCTAACCAAGGATATATAAAGTTGAAGAACAACCTGAGGACTTCTATTATTTATGCTTCTAGATATGAAACCAAGAATTCTGTTAGCTTTATTGCGAACACTAATGCACTGTTGTCTTGGTTTTAGATTACTGCTAACCAGAACTCCTAAATCATTTTTGCAATCAGTAGTATTAAGATCTACATTATTTAGTTTATATGTGGCATGGTTATTTACCTGTCCAACATTTAGAACTTTGCATTTGTCAATATTAAACTGCATCTGTCACTTCTCCGACCATTGCATCAGTCTATTCAAATCATCCTGGAGTGCTCTAGTGTCCTTATTAGAATGAACTGGACGGCCTATTTTGATGTCATCAGCAAATTTGCTTATATCACTATTTATTCCCTCGTCTATGTCGTTTATGTAAATTGTGAACAATAACGGGCCCAGCACTGATCCCTGAGGAACACCGCTTGTGACGTGCCCCCATTCTGATTTCTCCCCATTTATGCAAACTCTCTGCTGCCTATTTGTCAGCCATGCCTCTACCCAGGAAAAAATTTCTCCTCCTATTCTGTGTGCCTTAAGTTTCCTCAGTAGCCTCTGGTGTGGAACTCTATTGAAAGCCTTACTGAAGTCCATATACACAATATCATATTCATTACCATGATCTACCTCCTCAAACACCTTAGTGAAAAAAGTTAGTAAATTAGTAAGACACGAACGCCCCTTTGTTGAGATTCATTAATCAATCTGTGCCTATCAAGATGGCTACGAATTGCTTCGGCAATTATTGATTCCAAAAATTTTCCCACTATGGAGGTAAAGGCTTATTGGTCTATAGTTCGAAGCCAAGGACCTGTCACCTGCCTTGTAAATAGGTATTACATTTGCCATTTCCCACTAATCAGGCACTATGCCAGTTTGTAGTGATATGTTAATTAGCCAAAGGTATGCTAAGTTCCTCTTTACATTCCTTTAACACCCTTGCAAACAGTTCATCAGGACCTGGGGATTTGTGAGGTTTTAATTTCTCTATATGTCTGAGGACCATGTCACTAGTTACCGCAATCGTGCATAGTTTATTATCATCCTGTTCTTCATAATCTATTATTTCAGGAATATCGTAGTATTTTCCTGGGTGAAAACTGAGAGGAAGTAGGTATTCAGAATTTCACACACATATCCTTATCACTGTCAGTGATCTGACCAAGTTACTCTTAAGTGGGCCAATCTTGTCCCTAATGTTACTTCTGTATACCTGAAAGAACCCTTTTGGGTTAGTCTTTGAATCCATTACGACCTTAGCCTCACAATTCCTTTTTGCTTTTCTTATTCCTTTCTTTATTTCTGTCTTTAATTGAATATATTGATTTCTTAAATGCCCATCCCCTCTTTTGACGCCTATATATGCCTCTCTTTTGACCAGTGAGATGTTTTAATCTATTGTTCATCCATTTGGGATCATTTTTGTTAGATCTAATTTCCCTACTCGGAACAAAAGTTGTCTGGGCAGCTAGAACTATGCTCTGAAAAACGTCATAGTGGCAAACAAAATCAGTTACCAGACCCAAAATCAGGTCATCCCAATTTAGCCCACCCAGGTAATTTTTCAGTCCCATGAAGTCGGCCAAGAGATTTGATTGCAGTTATCTGGGTAATTCCATGATATACTGAAACTAAGTGATTTGTGATCACTTTCCCCAAGCTCATCAACCTCAAGGCTATTAATTAGTGAATCTTTGTTGGCGAGAATTAAGTCAAGCAGATTGTTTCCTCTAGTTGGTTCTGTCAGAACCTGTTCTAAAAAGCAATCCTGAACCGTATCAAGAAAGTCTCTAGACTCAATATTTCCTGTCATATTGTTCCAATCAATTTGTCTAAAGTTAAAATCTCCCATTATCACAACATTTTCATATCTAGATGCCTTATGAATTTCGTCCCATAACAGCTTACTGCACTCCCTATCAAGGTTTGGGTGGCCTATAAATCACACCCAAATTAATTTGTCAGTCTGTCGAGAAACTGTAGCAAAACAGATTCTGTGTTCGATGTTTCTAATCTTATATCATGTCTACAACAACAATTCAAATTTTCTCTGACAGACATCGCCACTCCACCACCCTTCCTGTTCACCCTATCAGTGTGGAATAGTTTATAACCCTGTATGTTGCATTCAGAAGGCATTTCTCTATCTTTCAGGTTGAACCAGGTCACTTGCAAGTAATCTTAGCTCATCTATTTTATTTCTTAGACTCCTACTATTTGTTTAGTAAACCTTAAGGGAGCTAGTCACTCGTTGCCCGCTACTATCTCTCTTTGTTGATCAATTGATTTGCCATTACATACCACTTTATTTTGAATATTGTCTTTTTAAACATATCCCTTAGGTATCACGGTAATAACTGCTGTTTTTTAAACCTAATGCTGCAGCCTGATTGTTTCCCACAAACACCCATACCTCTATAATCTATCAGTTTGAATTCCTAGACAAGTCATCAATTACCCTCTCAATCGAATTGGCTAATGCAACCACATCCTTCCCCAGAGAGATGAACCCCATCCCTTGCATACATATCACGTTTGCCAAAGAATAGGTCCCAGTTATCAATGAATGGGATTACAAGTTCCTTGCAGTACCTGTCTAGCCAGCAATTTATACCAATTGCCCTAGACATCCATTCATTGCCCATTCCCTTTCTAGGCAAGATGCTACATATGACTGGGATCCCTCCTTAGACCTAACTACTTCTATGGCTGACCTGTACTTATCCAGCCGCTCCTCTCTCCTGCCCTTCCCAATGTCATTACCCCCAGCACTAAGATAATGGGCTTGTTCCCATTACCTGCCATAATATTATCCAACCTGCTGACTACGTCACCAACACCAGCTCCAGGAAGGCACACTCTCTGTCTGACCTTTTTGTCTGTTACAAAATGCACGTTCCATATATCTTACCTGAGAATCGCCTACTATTAAAATATTCTTACCTTGATATGCAGGGGAATCAGTGGTACCTTCAACCTTACTAACCACTGAAGTACACTCGTCTTGGAGAACAGAGAATCGATTTCCTATCTTCACATCTTAACTATTAACTCTCCTCATCCTTCTTCCTGAACTGTGAACCATTTGCCTCTTAAAGCAGCTGCCACTATTACTGCTTGTGACCATTTTCTCCTTACCAGCTAAATCCTTCTCACACTTACTCCCAAACTCATCTATTTTCCTCCTGAAGAAGTAGAATCTCCTTCTTCAACACTTTAACCTGAGATTCTAAAACACTACAACAAGCCATGATGCTTGGAAAACAGCCCTCGCTAACTCCAAGAGCTTAGGCAGGTATGACCACACGTGACCATGACCTCAGTGTACTGGGTCATGGTAATGGTACACTAGCTGGTATTTTTGGGAACCCTTTAATAGTTGCATGGAAACTTGGAACTTGTATGACTAGAGCTTTTGTAAGAAAGGGGAAAAGGGAAAAAGGATGAGTCTGGGATAGTAATATGGGAAAGGGGTGGATGCATTGAGGGGAGGTGGGGTAATAAAGGCAAGTGGGCCCAACCGCTTGGTGCAGTTCATAATTTTTTTTTTTACACAAGAGGTCAGTTTTTAAGGCTATGCTGCACATGTTGGTTTTCAGGAGCATTTGATGGATTTTGGCTGCTAGCCTGGAGTTGGTTGGCTGAGCTGTTTCTGTGGTGGTTGTCCCGCCGTAGGGATGTTTGCAGTGTTACAAGGTTAGTTGTAAGGTGCGGTCTGTTTGAAGTAAGTCTCCATAAATTGGGGTGCATTTATCGTTTTTGTTGGATGCAGAATGGTTCTGATTTGGGATCCATTCTTCTATATCTTTGGGGAGGTCACTCTGGATCCTTGGTCTTGGGAAGTTCTCCATGCGAATGAAGCATCAGACCCTTTGTTGGAGGGTAATCCTTGGGTTTCTGTGGGGAGGTGTGCTGATGATGTAGTCGATGGTGTTCATCGGTTGGGGAGGGGTTTCTCTGTCTGGTATATAGAGCTCCTGCATGTAGTATAGTTGTCCCTTTTATAGTTTATCTAGCCTGACATTTATTGCATTGATCTCCTGTTGGATCTGTAGGTCTTCCATCTTGATTCTGTCTCTATGCCTGGTGCCCGTGATAAAACGGAGTGCTCTGTTCTGGACTCTTTGTAGCTGTAACATCTTGGTTTTAGTTGTTAGTGACATGGATAAGCAAGGGTATCCAGCATAGATCTTATCATCATCTTGTAAAGGTGCTTCTTGAATCTGAATAGTTGATTGAGGTGAATTTTTGCTAGGTTCACCTTCTTGGAGACATGAGATTGAGAGTGGAGCAATCTGTCGATCTCATTACCCAGGATCTTGTTTGGGTTTCTGATAGCGATACAAGTACCTTTGATGGAGATACCCCCTTGATGCAAAACAGCCGATGGTGCTAATGAGGACTTTATCTGGGTTAGTTGTGATTCTCCATTTCTTCTCCAGTTCGCTGTTCTTCATAGTTCCTAATTAATTTTCTCTAATTCTCTCCTGTGCTTGTTTGCACCTGATTTTGGGGTGTGGATGATACAGCATGGTTAGCATAATTCGCAATTGGGTGATGATGGTATCATTGAATTCAGGCTGGGGGAGGTCATTTACATGTATTTTGAAGAGTATGGGGCTGAGGCACGAGCCATGTGGTACTTCAGCTGTCGGTGTGAATGGTACTGCTGACATTCCATTGAAGGTGGGGATGATACTTCTACCTGTCAGGAAGTTGTATATGAACCTGAGAAAGGTCGAGTTGTGGCAAGTTTGAATATGAGGCCGTCATGCCTACACGACGATTTTTTCGAAGACTTTGCCAGTCACTTCCAGTAAGGAGATAGGTCTTTAGTTCTTCAGGTTCTGTTTGTTCTTATCAGATTTTGCTATGAAAATCATCCTTGCTGTCTTAAATGCCACTGGGAAGTGACCAGACGCCCAAGACAACGTAAAGACAATTTTACCAGAGACTTTTTGGAGTTAGGGGGTGGGTATTTTTATTTTTTAGTGTTATGCCTGGGGGCCCGGGGTACTTAATTTCTTTGCAATGACTTACTATTTCCTGGGGTAATTGGTCTATGGGGGGGGTGTTCATTTTCGGGGTAGAGTTCCCCAGTAAAGGGAAATTGGGTGGAAGTCTGCTCATTTTTTGTCCTCCCTTCGTTGCCCCAGGGTAGTGGTAGATGTGAACCTTCTATCTTGTGTGAGAGTTTTTCTCCATACTTCACCCATCAGCTTGGCTTGGTCTTGTGGACCCTCGAGAAGGGTGTTTTTTCCTCAACGGTATGTCGGTGAAGGAGGTGTAAGGTGTTGTGGGGATGTGGTTTTAAAGCCCCCAGACCCTTCATTTTTCCTCGAATTTTCTGGGGGGTGTTTGATTGGTTGTGGAGAACAAATATTTCCATATTTTCTTCTTTTGCTGGGTGATAGGGTGATTTTTGCATCGATCCCTTTTGGTTGTGTATTTTTCCCATCTTGATTCTGTTCTTCGTTGATCTGTAAAAAGTGGAGTTCCCTTTTCCCAGACTCTTTTTAGCTGAAATTTTTGGTTTTAGTTGTTATGCAGGATAACTAGGGTATTCCCGATAGGTCTTTTACATCTTTTGAAGGTCTTTTGAGTGGGGGGGACTCATTTGAATTGAAGAGTTGACGAGGTGGATTTTTCTAAGTTACCTTTTGGAGACGTTGATTTGGGTGGAGCAATCTACGATCTGTAAACCCGGTCATGTTTGGGTTTTGATGCGATACTGTCCTCTGATGAAGTACCCGTTTGTCATCTTTGGGTTTAGAAAAAAGCCGAGGTGTGATGAGGACTTTATCTGGGTTGTTGTGATTTCCCTTTTTTCCCAGTTCGTGTTTTGTGGTTTAATTATTTTTTCTATTTTTTCCCATGTTTTTTGCACTGATATGGAGGTGGTGATACAACATTGTTAACATCATCCACAAATGAGTGTGATGTATATTAATTCAGGGGGGGGAGGTTTTTCCATATGGTGGGCCCTTTTCGTTTTTAATCTTTTAGAAAAATCGGCCCCAAAACCCATTTTTACAAAAAAAAGAAGTAAATATTTCCCATAAAAAATTTTTAAAGTATATCAAAAATTTAAACCATTCCCAAAACCCAAAAAAAACAAAAAGTTTTTATGGAAAAACTATAGTTTTATATACAGAAATCAATGAGAAATTATAAAAAAGCTTTAAAAAAAGGATAAATGAAATTTAAAATCACTTTTACCTTTTTTGAAGATTGTTGGCGTATGGAAGACAGTGGGACGGGGGGGGGGAGAGGGAGGGGGAGGTTTTCTCTACCACAATCACTAACACCTCAAAAACAATCAAACCCCTTTGCCCAATTAACCCCTTAAAAACCAAACACTACCCAGGGCCGGATTAAAAAGTCTCCGGGGCCCAGGCTTTAGATTGGGGGGGGCCCCCCTTTTATTCGGGTAAGCGAAGCGACCCCTTCCAGCTTGGGGGGGGGGGGGTTTC